>JAROYE020000001.1:6283113-6952496 GCA_029619315.2 Dynastes maya | reverse complement strand
CCCTGCACGACCCTGCCGCCACCCCTCCCACTCACACACGTGTTCTCGTTCCGAACTACCGCTTGTGAGCTGTTTTGACACTGACCATTCATTCACCGAGTGAGCTCTCCCCCAGAGTCGTTTCGTCTTACACCCTTTCTTTTCGAGATCCACATGACACTCAGCACAGCTTCAGAGTGTATATCCCTGAGCACACGTTCTGTGTTTTCTTTTTTCATGCACGCCCTACGCACGGACATTGTCCTGTTCACCTACACACGTCCCCCCGCTAGAACTCCCTCCACACCCTTATATTGAGCCCTATGCCGTCTCATGTCTCTCTCACTCCCCTTTCCTCGCTTGAGCTCTGCGCAATCCGCGACATCTTCGGAGAGACCGCGTGCATCGTTCGCCCGGTACGGTGTTGCGTTGTGGGAGGCCCTAGTCTGGATATGTGTTCACCCCAGCACCACTACTGGTTCATCACCACCCACGCTACCATTCATACCACCTAGCGCATCCCCAACTTCCCCTCTGCTGGACCTTGTTTCTCGAGAGACCACCGGGTTTCCACCGGATAACACGGAGATCTATCAGACTTCATTGCCCTTATTCCTCTGGTCGATTGAGCCTCCAATTCCAAAGTATACGAGACTATCTTGCACCATAGTATACCATTTGGTACACGCCATCTTGCCACACTCCTATCTGTTGTTACACCGCACACCCCCCCCAACAAGTGACCAGTGCGGATTTATTGTCTCTCGACCACGCACCATCCACACCCTATCTCACCAATATACTGCCGATCTTTTCGTTCTAATCACGCTCTTATCCTTCTACCGTCCTTTCGTCCTCACACAGCAGGCCACGGTTGACGCACTGTGCAAGTGTGCAGATAGTACGTGGCTGCACCGCCCCACCCGCACTTTGTACCACCCAGAGCATTAGTCCACACGACTGCCTGTGCAGCCGTCTTCTTGAGGTTGCACTAGATTAATACCAGAGCACCTTCACCGCAGTGTGCTGACACCTACGCGAGACCCGGAGTCCGTCCGCACTGCATCCCCGGCCCCCACCCCGCCGCGCACCGATCGAGTGTGTGTCGTTACGTCTGAGCACTATCCCCGTCCCCCCGGCCTGTCCCGTCCCCTCCCACTCACCCCTCCTCCTTCTCTCTGATACTCACCCCTCTGCTGGGCCCCGTGACTCTACCACGCACCCCACACCTTCTCTCCCCTACCCTTTTTGTGTCCGCCACGTAGCCCGTTTTGTTTCCATCTTTGTCACACGTCTGGCATTGCCCATTTGACCCTGTTTCTACATTCCTGAGTTGAGACTGAGCCCCCTACCTGGGCAACCCGGCAGTCCCCCGCTCCGGACCCCTGGCTCCTTGTTTTACTGCACCTTGTTCTTCGCGTCCTATTACCGTACGCGTTTGTGTTTTTCCATGTTTTCCTGTCTGTCTCATTCTGTCTCACACCCCTGTTCTCTGTCTGTAGACGACCGATATTCCACATTTTCCTGTGTGGTCCTCCTTGAGTTTCTTCTCTCTATCATCAGTGCCCCCTCACAGCCTCTCCTTGCGTCTCTCCGTTATCCACCTGTACGTGTGTGTCCACCGTAGGTGCGCTACCGCTATCCTGTGTACATCCATACAAGTTGGTCTACTGACTCCCCTGCCCTCACCCCTGTCAGGGGCACCCCCCCGGTTTCTCCCTCCCTCCACCCACCACTCAGTACACGTCGCATGTCTATCATGTTATTCTTCAACACACCTACGCCTCGTGTCAGCTTACATACGCTCTTCATGTAGCGACCTCAGGTACTCTGTACGAGCATAGCTGTATGTTGTGCTCGAGGTGACAAGAGTCTCTGAACCTACAGATGTCAATGATGCAAAGCACTCTATTTACTGTACGGATAGTGAAGCCCACTTGTTAGTTACGGTATTATTAATGTTATCCACTCAATCGATACGACTGCTAATGTTTTTGCTTGTTGGTCCTTCCTTTTCTCACGACACGACGAGTTCAACCAGTTAGATCCCGTGCCCACACCCTCTTTATCATAGCTTACAAAATTTCTTTTCCCCCGCTCTATTACATCATCGGGCTAGTCCCACTGTCTCTGCTGAGGAAGTACCTCACCCTGTCGGTAAGACTCGAGTGTGTGGATATTGTTGTTATGGCTTCTCGCTTTCTGCTCTTATGGAAGTCTCGTTATTAATTGCCTTATTCAATTGGCACCAACTTGTCTCTCCTATCTCAGATCTACGTATCTAACTACAATGGTATTCAATCACTGCTATTATCTCACAGCGCTAAGACACATCTTGTTTGTCTCAGCCTCACATCTCCTGTGCACTCACTTCATTCCTCACTCTACTAGCGATTCACGAGGATTCATCTTAGTAATCTTGTAGTGCCGTAACTACCTAGCCGCTCGTCACGGTTCTTGAAGCTTTTCCCTCTTCCTCCTGATGCGAGTGCGCATCCACTACCACCACCTCTGCAGCCCCGGGCCGCCGCGTCCCCTCGTCGCCACCCACCACACACACATCATCCGCGAGCCCTCCTCTCCCCACCTATTGTCCACACGTCGCTTATCTGTGTCCTCCCCTCACACGCCCACCCAGCAAGAGTCCACATACTCTGTCTTACTTTTCCCACGCTCACCCACTATTTACTCTTCGAGACAGCGTCTTCCGCTACACTTGCACCTTCTATGATCACCACTGCGCTTCCCCATGCCCCTCCTCCTCCCGTACCTGGCTTTTACTTGCTTCGTCTTGTTCTGTCTTCACTTGTCTGAGTCCTATCTTATCTCTTTACTTTCTCCCCCCCTGTCACTCTTCTCTTTCTATTCTACCACCGTTCCTCCCTTACACCACCTCCCCCTTCCCAGGTGATGCTCTTTGGTAGCATCGTGTTTGCACGCAGTGTCACGCCTGTTTACCCCACCCCTTTGTGTCACACTATTATCCTGTCAAAAGAGCTTCCTCTTGAGAAGTCCACTGCTGAGTTATAATCTTTGTGATGTGTCAATCACCGGCCTTTGTCAGTGGAGACCCTGTACTAAGGAGTTATCGTCTCGTTAACACGAATAATTGACCCGTCTCACCAATCACATAGACTACCGTTTCATTGACACCACCTGTGATGAGCATGCCGTTGCTCTTCGGTATGATCTTTCACCCACACGCCATCTGTCTATTTGATTCATCGCTCGATCTATGTCTCGTGTCTGTCCCTAGGAGTATGTGCGCTGGCATTCATGTGTGAGGATACGTTCACTTCTCTCTATTCCTATCTCTGTTATATCTGTTCAACTCAGTCATTTGATTCCTGATGCTTACACCATTACCCCTGGCATAGCACAGCACTTCCACATGCACCCTTAGCTCTCTCTACACTTTTTATCCTGGCATATATATATCTGTGTTTCTCCCGCGCCTGACTCCATCACACCAATCATATTTCGCACACTCATCGCAGTATGTATCACGAGCTGCCTATACTCGGGTCCTGACCCGTCACACTGTAGCCCAGTGACACTATGCGAGGTAGTACTTCCCCAAACCACTCTCTGTTCTTATTCCTTACCCCGGCTTATCTACGCCACACTTATCTGTGTATTAGGCTAGTTTGATCCGCTGCTTGTGACCAACACTACTTCTTATCCTTTCTCTATTAAGCTCCTGTGTGCTATAACCGTGAGAATGAGGCTGTCACTGACTCTTTTTGCAGGTTCGTTTTAGAAGAGTCACAGCGCCCGCATATAGACACAACACTGTTTTTGTGGACGCCACACACCCTCTAACCTTGCCCCGTCTATATAGTACTATCCAGGCCCGATTGAGCCGGTATCCACACAAGGCTCTAGATATGTCTGTTCGACCATTTCTCGAGCTCGCGAACGCCCCTAGGCCGAACTTTCAGCAGCTGCACAGGGAGAGTTGCCAGTGCGTGACAGGTTTAGAGTGGCGCTGCGTAGAGTATCTCTGCCGACACGGCCCCCAGATTGTATTTTTCAGTCTCGAGCGGCGTGTTATACACCTTTGGCACCATCGTGACGACCCACGGAGATACACGTTCCCTACAGTGTTCCTCCACACCACCTCTCTCCGCGATATGGCCTTTCACTTCACCTGCTACTCTCTCTTTGGTGTCCCTTGAGCAGCCTGTGTATGGTAATGAGTTACCGAGTCGCGAGTGAGAGGCCGCACCCTGAGTGTGACGCCACGCTCCCGCTTTACATTGTGGCACACTGTAGGCCTTTATATCGCTGAGCCTGAGAGGGTAGGCTAACATATGGATCAGCTCACTTTATTACACATCCGCCACCCCCCTGTTTTCACACACCCGCCCCTGTGTGTGATCACATTGGGAGAGGTTATCCATGTACAGGCAGCTCACAGTTGCGCTCCCGAGACCCCCTCTGTGAGCCAGTTCGAGTTGTTCGACGCTGACGGAGCCCAGATGTCCACCCGGCGTCTCCCGTGTCGCCTCGCCTAAGAGACACCAGGTAGACCACTACATGGGACCTCCCCGCCCTGTACCTCACAAGAGAGCGTACCCTCCGACCGTACCTGGGCCAACCGTGATCGAATAAGACCCCGCTATCACCCCTGGTATGTCATCCTGATGTTCCACCTTGTATATGAGTCACAGTTAATTCACTACACCGGCTTCGTCCAGGAGTATCGAGGGGAGCCCGTATTGCAAGGTCTCGTCCACACCCCCGTGACCACATATCCCTGTGATTCAAATTTACGCCATTGCCACTCTGCCCCCGCAGCCCATGTTGAGAGAAGCAGTGTCTTCAATACAAATTACGAGACAGAGACAGACTTTGTCATTTTACTGTGACTCCAAGAGCTCAAATTTATCATTTAATGTAATTTCCCTGTATATATGCTCAGATAGCTACACTGTTTCCTCAATCCTGGGCAGTAACTATGATCTTTTTCCCCCGATTATATTTACATTAAGTACCACTAATGTAGAGAACAGATTCGTATAATGATAGCACATGCTTAGTATAAGTTAATTGTGAGCCAAAAATCCTATTATTGGAGTAGAACCTGACAAACTATGACAACTTAATATGTAGCTGATTGCTTTGTCCAACATACAATATGTGGTGCAATAGCGAATGAACGCTATGATAGTAATAAAGTACAGTACAGAAGGCAAAAGAAAAAATTATTATTAATAACCTGGAGTATAAATTTCAAAAATATGAAACATAGGTAATTTTCTAGTGAAAAGTTATTTAAGCCGGACCTGGCCTAATATTACGCGGAGAGAAGAAATAGGTAACTAATAATAAGCTTTTTATTGATTCTTATTGATGAATGTTAAAGCACCAAAATATCGAACTTGGGATGACTAGACGACGGGATTTTAGGCAAAATGCCTCTTTGTTTAGATTCAAGGCAAATTAAAAATAATACAAAATCATATGTGTCCGACAAATCCAAAGCGATTCTAAGCTATGTTTTTATTTTGCATTAGTTTGCCTATTTGGACTTTTTAACAGCCTAAATCGGGTTTTTGCCTATTTTGTCCTTAAATCATTATTTATTGGTCTAAACGCTTATTTTTTTTTTAATTTAAAATTAAATATGGTTTTTACACAGCTGCATTCTTTTCTTAAATGTAAATTTAGTTTTACAGCTGAAATGTTATTAAACTAATACAACGATGAGTTTTCCCGTCTATTGTGTGAGGGGCAAAGTTTGATTTGCCTGCCGTAAAATTTATATACTACCCTATTGGAGAATATCCTCAATTATCGGCTTAATCGCTCTCGGTTCATTTACCTTGCATCCACGTATTTATTTTACGGGAATCCCTAATCGATTGTTTACGCCCTGTAATTTAACACCATATAAGCAAAATTTTCCTTCTCCCTGTTACGTGATTAATGAAATACCCGATGCCCACTCATAGTTTATACAATGAACATCCGACATTGCAGTTAGATTTTATATTTATTCTCTTATGTTCTCTCTGGAGCGTATATGTGTGTGTTCCTATAGCGAGGTGGACTATTGATTGACGAATCAGTAGTATATAGCGGGAAAGACGTACTTGAATTTTCATTTATATCGTAGCCTTGCAACGAATAATTTTTCGGTCGTTTACTGTCGGTTTGTGCTGTTTATCTATCAGTATTGTGTATTTCCATCTACAACAAACCAAAACCAAGTGATCACATAGCGATAATATAAAGTTCAAAAAATGGCTTTCTTGAAGGCAATTGGAGGCAACTACTGTCTTTCAGCTGAATCCAAGCAACAGCGCGCGGAAAAATGGTAAAAGGACATTTTGTTTTCTTTCCTAACTTGCCCTCCCCAAAATATTATTGTAGTTAACTTGCAAAAAGAAAAATTAAATTTAGAGCAACATGCTACTGCTCCTGGACATCAGGCAAATTCTTAGGAAACCGTCTGAGGAACCAATGTTAATAGACACCAAAAAATTCAAGAGAAATCGACGTTTTTAATCGAGATTTATGCGACGCTTTTATGTCTGCAAATATTCCTCTGGACAGATTAAAACTATTCACAAAACAGCGAAATTGTCTCACAAATACTGCAACAAGAATGTGGCAAGCGTTGAAACCTTAAGAAACAACATATGTAAAAAATGTTACAATGCAGGTAATTAATATAATAAATAATAATTTAAAATGTATTTTAATACTTGAGTGTCCGTTTATTAAGATTTTGTTACACTATAATAATTTTTATTAAGTTTTAAGACTAGTAATTACTATTCCGAAGAAAAAAAAAAAGTTTTGTAACAACGATATTAGTATAATCTATAGATGGAGACGCACCTGACTCTAAAGGTCGTATTATGGCAAAATATGATTGTGGGGTAAGGCTTTGTTCTTGAAAACACCAGGGAAAACCGTAGGAAAAAACCCCCGTATAATTTACTGGCTACCACAAAGGAACTTGAAAGACAAATTGCTAGTTACAATGGCAAGATTCGTGAACCAAGCTTTAGGTAAGATATATTATGCAAAAAAACTTACTTTAATAATATTCTAAATTTAATGCTAGATATTTAAGTTAAAGCAAACTCTCGTATTTTAGTATTTCTTGTGGCCAAACATGAGGAATTAAGTACGGAAAAAAGTCAAGAGCTTTTAGTCACGGCATATGGGGCTCTTATATGCTCAAATGTTGGTACAAATTTGAAGATTTTTTATAAAATCTATCATTTAACATGTTTTGCACATGGACTCAATTTGGTGTGTGAATGTCTAAGAAATCAATATTGCTAATTGTTAATGGTTTAATTTCAAAATACCAAGAGCGTCTCTTTTTTAAAAGCTCCACTGCGCGTGCGTTGGCCAAAGTGGTATAAAGAAAAATTGCAGGATCGTTCCTTGCTCCCGAACCTGTCTTAACACGTGGGGAACTTGGTTAGAGGCGGGGCAGTTTTATGCCAATAATTTCGAAGACAAATAAAATCAGTAAGTACTTTTAGCAAAATTTTAATAAGATTGTGTTTATTTAAAACGCTTTATGTTTAGGTTGTAATATCGTTTGACCAAAGATTGCAGCTAAACTGTATGAGCAAGCGCAAGAATACTTTCAATAAAATGTCAAAAACGATCTATTATACCATCAAGTCGCATTATAAATTTCTCATGATAACATCAAAAAGATTAGAAACATTCGGCCCTTCCTCTACAGATTCTTGTTGCAGTAATTAATAATGCCGAAGCCAGACTCTCAAGAATCCCAGGAAAAGTTGGCCAAAATAATTTTGTCAAAGTTTAACCAAGTGATTTCGAAAAATTCCAGGTTTCAAAACGGTTTCTTAAAGAGTTTGCTGAGCTGCTCCGTGGCGAAGTAGTTGAAGCTTACCGCTCATACCACAGATGACTGGGTTCCAATTTAAGTTTTGTCCTACAACATCGTGTGTGACGTAGAACGTTCATTTTCTTCGTACAAACGGCTTCTGTTTTCAGACCGAAAGAACAAATTTTACTAACGGACAACTTGGAAGAAATCTGGTGCTACGCAAACGCGAAATTTGAGACATGTTACACGGCGATTAATAATTGATATTATTTCTTAACCAAAGAATCTAATATTTTAGTTATTAGTTAACATTTGTATGTTTTATTCTTTTATGGCTGAAATGTACCTAAAATTACATTAAATATCCTCTTCTTATTCATGTTTTTTAAATAAAATGATTTTTGTGTTTTTACCGTTTTTTTTTTTTTAAGTATTTGCCTTAAATTAATAAACAGTTTTTTGTCTTCACAATACATAGTTTTTAAGGCCTAAAAAAAGGGCCTTTTTAGCTGTTTTTTACGTCCTAAAAATCCAGTCTCTCATGATTACGATGTGGTCATTAGAAAACTTATATTGGTCGATGTCTCTTCACGCAATTTAAAAGATTAAGTCCGTTCATAAAACGTGCCACAGTGCCGGTTAGTGTTTTAGATTCTACCTTACGTTTAAATTTACATTAATTCTTTTGTTTCAACAGCAAATTACTGTCAGTGTCTAATATCCGACAACACGCCCCATCTAACGTGCAAATTACATACAGCAATGACGGTGTTTACATTGCAAACAATCGGTACGATATCCAATTGGCGAACCAGTTAATTTCAACGGCTACCATCCAAAGTCTTAAGTGTCCATCGGAACACACTCAAACAACAACAGATTCCGCCTCCTCTCCAAACCAGAGGCCATAAACGAGGCTTTGATAATCGATTGGAAATGGAAGCCCATTGTAATTTTGTGATTGTGAATCTCCAGACTCGAATGGTACATAAAGAATTCACCTCATTGCAATGGCATGGTGATGAAATTTGCGGAATTGTAATTGCCATTGAGGGATTCTTCGGAACACTTGCGAAATGCAGCTTGGAAGCCCTCCATGTAAACTGTGGATGAATTCGATTTGCAAAAAGGATCCTTCGGATAAAAAAAGTATGTTCTGTGCTTGGAATTGCACTTGGGCAGGTGCATATGGAAGAAAGACATGCCACCAATGAGTACTACGGAAAATATTGCGAATGCGATTAATTCTCTTGTAAGAGGGCAAAGGGTCAATTATGCATGGGACCTGACCATGGGAATTGCAAGTTTTGGGGGGGGCAGGGGGGGGGGGGTCGTGCGAATGCTTGGTCAGGTTGGGGTGGTGAAGATTGGGATGCAGCACTTCGAAAGCATACCTTGCATTGCTCGGACTAGGCTAGGAGAAGAGATCTGCTCTTGGACGAGGAGAATGCATTTGTGGGGAATGTAAGTGTGACGAAGAAGAGTTATTATTTGGGGAAGTTTTGTGAGGAATCTCCTTCAGATACAGGACAAAGGTTAGACATTTAGATTTTCTTTTGCTATTCAAATTGCGTTTTTTAAAGATTTTTTTTTTCCGCGACACTTGGACATAAACTCTTTATAGTTATCCTAGCAAAACGGTCTTCCTATATAGTTCGCCCAATGTTATAGCGGAGCATCTCAAATAATTATTTGCTACGATTTCATTTTAGGTGTTCTGAATTATTCGAATGTATCAAAGCTAATGTATCAATTCACGTTCTTTGATGAGAACGATCCTGACGATTTGAATTGTACAACCACAACTTCAGATTGATCGACAAAATTAACGAAGGAAATTTAGCCGAGAACGTAAAGGTCTGCAGAGAAATAGATGACGCCGGTTGTACCGTTGTTTTCACCTATAAGTACTTGAAAGATGAAATGTTAGACATTGAGATTCAGGAAGAAAGGTTGTGTCCGAAACCGTTAGATGTTTGGAGTAAGTACAATTAAATCTTTCTAAGATTTCTCTTGAGCTAAAGTCTTCTTTCAGTCATCGTTGCAATTGTTTTATCGATACTGCTTGGAGGTCTTATCATGCTAATTATTTGGAAGGTGTTGACGCATATACATGACACCAGAGAATCGCAAAGTTTCTGAAAAGTACGGAAAAAGAGCAAGTGGTCCACGGAAGAGAATCCCATTTACAAAAAGGCATCTACAACGTTTACCAATCCAATTTTTGGCGTTAAGAAGGACCATTGAATGAAGAGCTTGATACTGTGCATATAAATATATTTTGTACTTAACAATAATTTTATTGTTTAATTTAATTAAAGAAATCATTTTTTAAAGTTCTGTTCTAATATTTTCATGTTTAATAACCAGAAAGCCTTCGTTCAGATTTCTGAGATATTATCGTTGACTACTGTGGAATATTGAAGTAAAACATTTCTTTGTATCTCAATCTCGGTCCAACAGGTGAAGAAATCTATTCAAATTAATAGAATTGAGTAAAATCAGCACCTAGAAATTTAATTCAGTCAATTTTTTCCATGGATAACGTAGCAGGAAACAGCAGAGTATTCATCTGTTGTCCTTCAAAACAAGCTTTGTAATTTCTCACAAGTACGTTTGTATATAAGTAATTTGGATATTCTACCCATATTTTCATGCTATTTAATAATTTTGTAAGGAATAGTGTGATCGCAGTCTCTGTAGGACTTGCCAAAAGCTAATCTAAGAATACGTTTTTGACAAATCAATACGAGTTGGTAATTATTTTAGGAGAGAATTGAGTATGCCAGGGTATGGTATACCGTCAGCAGTAACTCTGTACTCATACTGCCTTTTGTTGTACAATCGTGCAATAGGATAAATTTAGCCATTTGGAAATGTTGATTTGTCCATCGAAGGACAGGTTATGATCGATGTTTATCCCGAGCAATTTGACACCGTTTGAAATGCTAAAACCAATCGTCGTTGATTAACATGTACTAATATCGTTTTGTTTCAATTCACAATCTGTTTTTGCAGTACCAAGTAGGGAATTATATAATACATAAAGGAAGCAATAAAGACGTGAGGAACAATCAAAGGCTTCGTACTGGGAAAGTGTTCCAGGACAAAAACAAGCGAAAGCACTCACATAAGGCTTACCAAAGACAGCAAAATAACACTATTGTTCAGCAATGGCACCTTAGTTATTGGCAGGATTTTTGACAGGTCATGTAGCCCTAAAATTCACTTATTTAAACTAGGATAAGCTGAAGATCAAATCTGTCGTCTATGCCAAGAAGATCTAGAGACGCAGAACATATTTTATGTAAATATGTTGTCATCAGTCGCATACGACAACCAACATTTTAGTAGGCCATTTCTTGCAGCTTCATTAAGTCTCCAACAATTTTAACACACACAGGGCATTTTGTTGCAATGGATCTATTGAGGTCGCAGTGACTAAAGGTACCTATGCTATGGCCCGACTATAACAGTAATAATAACTAACCTGGGCAAATATGCGGTAACAGCCAGAGGCGTGCGAGCGGCGCATAAAGGTTTACACATAAATAGAAGGTGAGAAATAAATTATAAAACGTGCTGAAACACTTACCGTTTTAAAAGTCTTCCGTAAAATCAAAACTGTGCAACATCTGCTAAATATTTGAATCATAGATATGTTTCCACAGCTGTTTCAGTCAAATGAGTACGACGTGCGAAATAAATGTTTTTTAATGCCGAAAACGACCGTTCGACCTCTAGCGATGTTATATTTGCATATTTAAAATAATCTTTGGAACAACTTAATGCATTTTCACACGCACCTTCACAAATTTGTCGTAATATAAGAAAATCGTCTTTCTCTAAAACACTTTCAAATTTTTCGTATACACACCAATTTGTTTCGCCTTCTATAGTGCATAACTGTGCGTGAGCATCATTCACAATTTGAACAGAGCCCACTAGCGACATCGAAACATTTTGTAATTTTTCTATTCCCTCCGCTAGTCCGAAGTAATTGTTGTGAATAGTTTGTAAATCTCCTTTAACCTGACTATCTTGAAATGTTTCCTGGCTTTTCTTGATTGCTGCAGCTTTTGTCGGATTGAATTTTAAAACTACCTTCTTTACTTGATCAAAATATTTGTTGTAGTAAAACGCAGCCTGCAACCATGTTCTCCAGCGTGTAACAATCGGCTGTGGTGGTTCAGGTAAATCAGTATACAGTTTGTGAAATAGTCGGGTACGTTTCGGGGACTTTAGAAAACACTGCCTTTGTATTCGACAACCAGTGCATTTCTAGTGGAAAACATGTAGGAATCGTTTGTGCCGCAAGATTTAGAGTATGGATTTTACACGTTACATGTAAGAAGTTACCACTGTGTTCTTTATGAGATCGGCCCAAAGAACGCATGTTTCCAGCACCATCACTCATAAACATTAAAAGTTGTTTAGTTGAAACTTCAAATTTGTTCAATGAGTTCAACACCACCTTTAAAATCTCAGTCGGCAGTACAATTTATAACTCTTTTGGAAGCAAGTAAGAAGGAGGATGACGGTCGATGTGGTCCCATTGTACGTATCATTACATTGACCCACAGATGTTTTTGATGATCTGTTGTTTCGTCCACACACAACCACAGTTTTTTATCTTTCAATTCCGTTTTCATTATTTTTCTATATGTTAATGAGCAAATGGCACTACATTTCGTATCGATGTCCGACTGGGTAATTTACAGTCCGCATATTTATTCCAGAAGGAGACAAATGCTTCTTTGTTTAGTAAACGAAACGATAGATTACAAAATAAGTGTAACACATAAATCAAATAAATTTTTCTTGGCTTCGTATGCCACTTTTTGCAGAAGAATGCTGTTGCTTTTGATGTGACGTTGACAATGGCCTCTGGACCAACACATTAACAGGATTTTACAAAATACACATTGAATTTTAGCGCCCTCAAAAATTAAGTCCGGCCCTGTCCACTTAAAGTTTTTAAAACTGTGTCTGCCACTGGTCGATTCGCGACCGTACCTAACTGCGACATTTTTAAAGCAAACATAAGCGTACAATTACGAAATAAATTACGGGCAGCCTACATATACACAGAACTACTAGCATACAGCATCGATTTAGTACTGACGCTGTGAAAAGCGTGAAATAAATAATCGCCGACTCCGCACCACGTATCTACTACACTGACTGTTACCGCTGTTTGCCCAGACTAATAATAACAGTAATAATAAAACTAAATTAATAACAGTAATAATAAAATAATAAAACCCAGTAATAATAAATAATAATTAATAACGAAATAATAATAATAATGATAATGATAATGACAATAATAACAATAATTTTTTTTACTTTACATTCTACATTTTTAAAAAATATCCATATATAAAATGTGTAGAAAAAACCCTTTTTTGTATTGTTTGTTGAAACGTTTTTATTGTCCAAGCACGAAGATACACACGTGCTTAATTTTATTTTTGTACAGTTTATCCCCACTTTGTTTGTATCGTACTACCATATTACCTTTCGCGGTAAATTCAAATAAACGTGTATGTTTTAAACCCTCCAAACCTCCACCCTAATCAGGGAATCCCCCCGCACTCGGTGGTACGGTCGGCTTCCTCACGAGTCCTCACGAGGAAGAACAGGACGCAGCCACAGCCCCGCTGCGTGCCCTCCAGACGAGGGGCATGCCCGCGACTGCTACCCGCGACCAAGTCTCCCCAAAAAAGCAAAATTTCCTGGCAACACGCATAATTAAGCAAATAAATCTGCAAATTTGCGTCAACTACATAATTCTGTAAACCAAAAGGGAAATATATCACTGCACTAACAACAAGCAAAAGTACCAAAAATATTTTTTACTCTCTTCGTCGCCATTACTAGATATACGAAAAAAAAAGATCAAACCAGAAACACTACCATACATGTGTATCCCTTTATATACTACAACAATGAAAAAACATCATTTAACCAGATACGAGGCGTGTTTTTAAAGTAGTACCGAAATTCTGCTACCATGAGCGCTGAGGCGGCTTTTCTACGCTTGCGCGCTGTGCACCTACATCTGTTGACAAGCCACAGACGCCATTACAGAAAGATTCGACCGTTTTTTACGTTTATTTGTCACTATTTAAAATGTTTTCCGCCGATCGGAAATCCCCCGACTGTGAAATACGCGCTGTGATTCCTTTCCCTTAGTGTTAAAGGCATTAAATCAGCCGACATTCATCGTCAGATCTGTGAAGTGTATGGAGAAAACATTATGAGTATGGAATGGTATGGAAATGAGTGAGAGCTTTTAAAGATGGCCGCACGAATGTCCATGAGGAGGAACGAAGTGGGCGACCTCTTCATTATTGAAGATTTGGTTCAGAAAGTTTACGAAAAAGTGAAAGAGAACAGACGCTTTACGATTTCATCGTTATCTGATGAGTTTCCTCAAGTTTTAGAAGTGTTCTTTTTGAAGTTGTGACCAAAACGCTTGCAGTATCGAAAGTTGTGCTCTCGCTGGGTATCGAAAATCTTGACTGAGGGGCACAAAACCAAACGTGTAGCCAGTACGTTGACTTTTCTTCAGCGTACAGTGAGGGGGCTGATGATTTTTTAAGGCCAAATTGTCACAGGTGACGAAACGTGGGTGGCTCACGTTACACCGGAATCGAAGTAGCAATCCATGGAAATGAAGTTCAAGCAAACAATTTCAGCCCGGAAAAGTCATGTGTACTGTGTTTTGGGACAGAAAGATGGGGTGTTGCTTGTTGATTTTTTGCCTAGCGGTGACACAATAAATGCTACGACGTGTTATGAGACCTTAAAAGAACTGCGCCTTGCAATCCAAAACAAACGGCGAGGCATGTTGAGTAAGGGGATCGTTTTGCTTTACGACAATGCCCGTCCACACGCAGCTTCTCGAACTCAAAATCTCATCGCATCTTTTCACTGGAAACAACTTGATCACCCTCCATACAGTCCCGATCTTGCGCTCAGTGACTACCACTTGTTCCTGCATTTGAAGAAGCATCTGGGTGGTCAGCGCCACGACGACGATGATTAGGTCAAAACGACTGTTGTGCAGTGATTGTTAAATCAGGCGGCAGACTCTATGATGATGGGATTGTAAAGCTGATTGTACGATACGGTAATGCCTCAATATTGGTGGAAATTATGTAGAAAAGTAGAATAAGGTACAGGGTTTCATGTAAAAATAAAATTGTTAAGAAAAGCTTACTTGTTTTTGTTTTATTTGAAAACGGTTCTTATTTTAAAAACACGCCTCGTATTATTCTAAATCAACTAATCAAACGCGTTTTTATAAACTCATCAACAATTTGAACATCAACACAGTACTTTTCTTATAGAAAAAACTAAAAAACAGTAAACAAAGAACCATGCCGGCACAGCATGATTGCCTCCACTAGAAACCACGTTTTAACAATAATAAAATAAATTTATAAAGTTATACGGTTTACCATCACTATTGAATACATAAGCAAGAAATAAATCAGATCGCGCAATCAGAGTAAGCACCTGATTCTCTCCGACAAAGGGAAAACATTATTCAAACTAAATAATAATAATCATAATAATAGAATTATTATTATTTTGCTTATTAATTCATTTATAAATTTTAGTTTTAAGTATTATGTCCTTTTTTCTCCATGACTTGTTTCGAACATCTACTTTGTTATATTTGTATTGAAATAAACGGGCTTATTATTATTATTATAGATTTTAGTTTTGTTAGAGTTTACGGCAAACATACACCTGCGCAATGAAAAAAAGCTATGGGTGATATTTTGTGTTAGACAGTTTCATGCAGCATATCTTATGCAGCAACATTGGTCATCTCTGTATTTACGTTAATAGATCGATGAAACTGGATATGCTATATTTTTCTTTGTAACGAGTACGATAACCGTTAAATATAGAGGGGATCTTTTCTTTTGCATTATCGCTCAATAATGCGTAGATATTTGTCAACATTAACATATTAATCATTTACTAGTCGGTGTTAAACTAGTTAAGACATTCTTGCAATTAGTTTCAAAATGAAATACTTTTATTTAGCATTCATTTCTATATTGTTTGTAGAAATTTTGCATTATTCTTCCGCGATAGAGCATAACTATTATTGGAGGGACTATAGAGATAAAATACCAAAGATGCGAATAAATGGAACGGCGGATCTGTATATTTCTCAAGTTTATTTCGAAGGAATATTACCAGCTACTTTGTATCCTCACAGGAAGGAAGCGGTGGACTGAAAAAATGTCGAGGCCTTAAACGTGTTATAAAATATCCAGTAAAGGTAAGAAAACTAGATTCGATTATATGTTTTTGGTCATTTCTTTTATTGCTGACAAATACGAGTATCCATAGAGTTTAAACTCTATGGGTCCGGAAATTTTTCCGGATTTTATTTAAATAAATTTCGGAGAAATTTTGCTTTAGCCAACAACTCATAGTACATGTTGCAATGGCGTTAGTTTTTTTTTTTTCATATTTACATTAGTTAGAATATCACTTCTTAAACAATAGGCAACCCATGTAACTTTTCCATTTATGACGTCCATTGTAGCAGCTATCTTAATTATTTACTATTTTCTTATCGAGTAGTAATATTGCTTGTGTTATCACTGTTATTTACAATACGAATTGAAATTCATATAAAAGGATGATTTGCTACCGTTTATTGAAATTGTTGTATTCTAAGGAGAACGCAAATAAACGAATGTGAAATTTACCGTATTATCCAGTAGTATGGAACATACTACGTTTACATCGTAACTCCTATAGTTACTAATTTCGGGAATAACAAATTCAGTTCAAAACACCATGTAAACAGTCGCCACGATTATAGTTGAGTTTAATTCAAGTAGTTCACTTTTACGTCTATTGTGTCCATATCAAGAAATATTAAGGCTAAAAGGTTATTTCAAACATCAATCTCTAATACTTGTCAAACAGTTGAACTTTGTTTTAGGGATGGGTCGTTATTTAACTATTTGTTATTTTATAACCATTATGGATCCAATAACGGTTGCGATTGTTATCTTGCTGGGAAAATAACAGGCATAACACGGTTGTTTTCGAATTGTTTTGAACATATCATCGACCGCCGTTGCGGTGTACTAAACTGCGTGGCGGTACCGTCTAATCAAGGCCGCTGTTTATCACTGATAATTAAAGCGTGACAAACGGTTGCACCCGCAGAGGCGTCGTGAAAGGAGCTGTGTTTACTATGTACATACAAGGAATCGAATGGACGTTCGGTTATTATCGGTTGATCGTGTGCGTGTACTATTTATAATGTTCGAGAAAATATGGAACCGTCCGGGGCGTACCGTGCAAAAGTAGACTCAGTATTAATAAAACATAATAGATTGTTACCTTTTATTGACGTATCAATGACCACTGCGGTAATTCAGTCAGACCTCGACGACGGTCTGAAAACATTCTCGTATACTTTTAGCATCTAATGAAGTAAGATTGCGAAATTAAAATACTCCTGTATCTATTCTGTGCAATCTTGAATTCCTGATATAGATCGAACCTTTTCTAATTCGGATTTTTATTTAAAACTGCACGAAATTTTTGCGCGACATCTAGTCTATAGGATCCGTCAAGCTTTCTAAAGCGGCTGCTAAATTGTTGATGTTATTTAACGAGTTTTGTATAGATAAGTGGGTATTTTCTAACTGCGAAAATTTGTGTCACTAAGAATGGTTTATGGAAATGTCATCTATTTTTTTTGAACGTCCGAATCGGAAAAAAGTTGCTGACTCTCGCGAACCGCTTGAGAATTAGAAGAATTAATTTTGAAAATGACATCTTTCACTTGAGAATGATATTTGCGATAGTAAGAAACTGCTCGATCCATTTTTCCCCATTGCGTCAATACAGGCTGAGATGGTAACGGAATTTGTGATATTAAATGATTCACCCTACGATACTTGCTTTGAATTGTTTCTGCTACGAGATGACATGCGTGTATGAGGCATGTTTATGTGAAGAAGAAGCCGGAAAGCATACTTTTAAAAATCTTACAGCTTTCAGCATTGTTGTGGCTCCGTCAGAAACTAACATGGTGATTTGGGCTCCTACGACAAATTCTCTTAACATATTTTTATTATGTTTATAAGGGTTTCGGCATAGTTTTTCAATCCTTTTACTGGCTAACAACAAGGAAGCTGCTGGACCATTGCCTTTTAAAGGAGTGCCACAATATGAATCACGCTGGTTTTTGAGATCAGTAGTTTTGTCCACGGTGAGCTAGATTTTTTGATTTTTCAATTCGTCTTTTATACAGTTTTTTACTGTACTTTGCACATGTGGTAAATTGTACCGCAATTGTCTTTTTGTGGTAGCATGAGGGAACATATTTATCCCAAAAAAGACGAAAGTTTTCATTATCTGCTAGGCGTTGTGGGATGTTGCATGTGCTCAACATGAAAATAAAATCATATAAAAATTGCCAGTACGGAATATTTTCTTAAATTCAATACATGACGTTTACTTTTAATATGACCCTACCCTTTAAATGTCGTGCGACCTAGCAACCCTATACCGCAAAATTTGCAACCCTATGTGCGAACCTGTAAATTCCAAACCAGGGAAACGCCAAATATATTCTTCACATACGATGCAAGAGGTACAACCGGGTTTACGTCTCATGTTTTCGAAACACACAAAAAGAATCCGATAAATAAACCCAACGACTAAACTCCTCAATGTCTCCGCATTACTGAACTCTGCATCCATATACGTTGTTTGTCACTCTTTAGTTATCAGAAATATTTTTTGGGGGATCATTGACCAATTGACCTAATGGAGAAGCTGCCGGGTTTTTTCATTTTGTGAAAATATAGACGAGTAATCTAAGAGGCCATAATCCGTTCTTTATCAATAGAAACAACGAACACTTGTAGATCCATTCGAGAAACGGCATTACCAGTTTTCGAATAATCATTTGCATACACCCAGAGAGACGTTTACTTGTATCAAGACTGTACGCGTCAATTCAAGACAATTTGTCTTTCAATTATCCACAACACAATACAGTTTTTAAATCAAAAGAAATATTTTTTTAGCGTTTTTTTTCTCCGCTTAGGAGAAGTATGTACGTTATATACTTGTAATGAAAAAATTGTATTTCTTTGTTTAAAAAAACCTTGAAGAAAAATTTTAAGAAGGCGATTCTTAGTATAAGGGAAATGGCCGCTATAACACCCAAAACAATATTTTGTTAAGGATAGTAAATGGTTTTGTTAATTCCAGAAAGCGTTTTTGGTATTGTTCATAAATCAAAATTTGCATTTTCTTAAAATAAAGCATTTTTTTTTAGAATTCTTGAAATGCATTTACACCCACATTATTAATTGCCCTTACTTTGTTCAAAACAAGTACGGCATATCTGTACATAATGCAGTAAAATTATTCATAGTGAACTTTAATTTAGAAGTACACATGAAAAAAGTGTCTAGAAACAATAACCAAGATAATGCTAATAAATACCTCATGGTAATTGATGGAATTACTACCGGCAAAAGCAATGTGAGAAGAGAAAAGCACTAACGCTTTTTGCTCCTGCCCATATTGCTGCTACATCTCTCAGTTGATGCCACCAATCTTCAAAAACAGCAACTGAAATATTTCCTGGCGCCACCCAGTGCCAGATACCATACTTACCCATACGATAGTATAACTTTAACGAACAACGTTTCAAAGATACCGGTTAATGTAATATATATTTTTTTCATTTCGTTACTATTTATCACATGTACTAATTTAACTATAGTTTTTTAAATATATTATAAACAATAATAAAAAAAGGAAGAATAAACTTGAATGCTAACTCATTAATTACTAAACTACATAAAAATGATTCTATTTAATTACATTATTAAAGACATAATTTAATTATATTGTAACATAAAAAAGAAACTTTTTCATTAGTTTTTTTTAGTTTCATTTACTTGCTCCTAGTTTGAATCATTAACTTTAGGTTTTTTTTTTCATTATTGTAATTTTTCTTTCATTGGATATCCTTGTAGCTGGCTCAATAGAACTTTGTAAGATCTAGACCATTTTTCATTCCCACCTTTAATGTGAATATTTTCTTAAGAAAATTTCTTTGTGTGTAGGGTGCTCAAATTCTAGCCGCTTTTAAATTTTAATGTGCATAATCTATCGCAAAAATTCCCATGCAATACAATGTATTATCAATGGTGCTACATTATTTTACGTTTCCATCTAGTTGAAATGTTTTTTGATACAAGTTAACTCTAATCAAATATACTCTTACTGTTCTAGGTATTATGTGACTTACACAAGGATAATTTTCAATGGGAACACGTTAATGTAGACTTTTTGACCGCTGAAAAATTGAAAGATATGGTTGTCGGAGGATTCGAAGTAAATTTCACCTTGTACATCGGAAGAATTTTCACGAAGGCGAATGGAAGATTGGGAAAGTATTTCCTCCACCTTACTATCTTAAAGGTCTAAACGGTTTGGAATAAGAAAGGCGGACAGTATATAACTCACGTTTTTCGAAATACTTCGATACCTGGGTAAACTTCAACCATTGAATTACGACTGTCCATTCGACGTAAGAGCGGCATAAGGAAATGATTTTGTTGTGTAACGACTTTTAGGAATAGGAAAAGAAATAATTTGTTTTAAAAGATAATAAATTGAATTTATAGATTCGAAATTTGTTCTGATTCAAGTATGCCTTTCCTCATTGTCCTCATCATCAGTTTAATATACTGAAATATCTTTCTCGGTTTTTTTTTTTTCAAATTTTGTTAAATTTTCTAATTTTAATTCGATTATAAACGATTCTTGTAGGTTCGGGGTATCCCTGGATACCCTTACGGCAATTTTAGAATGAATTTCCAACTCAGTAAAATTAAATTAACGAATTTTAAGATTTGAAAATTAACTAACCTTGAAACATTTGAACGATGCCAATGTATATAAACCCACTGTTTATATACCCACTAATAAAGACTTTGAATACACAATCGAACACTTATATTGGATTGGATTTAAGACACACTTTGATTCAACCAAGGCCGAATAAAGATTGATGAAAAATTATGGCGTCGTTCATCTTTTCTTTTATTTTAAATCGCGAAAGACCGGCGATTGTTTTATTTCCACAGCCAATTTGATAATTTAACCCAAATAGAACTTTTCGATGACTTTCGATCTAATAATATTATTCTGCAAACAGCATACGAGAACGCATGCAGTGACTTAACCAGGAGGTTATATGTTGATGATTCTGTGATCCAAACGTCACCAACAAGCTTTAAACGAGAAAATCCACTGCTAATTTACAGAAACCTTTGAGATAAGATGTAATTGATGAAATATTGTTTGTTTGTACTTTGCAATTTATGCTGTTGCTTATTCCAGACGATTTCTACATTAATTTGGACGAAATAAGTGAATAGAAAAATTAACAAACGAGTAGATTTTGCTATGCTACCCCACACTCGTTATTATCTGGACTTATATTTTATATATAATGTCCTCGCTCCAAAGACGGTGGCTGAGGGGGGAGGGTAACGAAAAAAAAATTTCCAATTTTTCCCGCAAGAGGGATATTTAGTTATAACGATGGCCAGCCCACATTTACTCAGTCCGAAGTGAAACTGAGAGAAGTTGTTGTTGTCGTAATAAAAATTAAACATAACAATCCCTACTCTGCCAAAACTTATGCCTCAAATAAAGGGAGTTCTTTTGCAGAAAAGAAAAAAATGTTTGATCAATTAATTTTTTTTAATTAAGTAGAATATAAAAATATAAAAAATAAAACTATTAAAAAGTCCCCCCCTTGCTTCACACACCTTTTTAAGCAATCGGTCTCCCATCTATCGCCGCACCACTTTTTTCGGAAAATTCAAAGCTGTGCTCCCACAAAATAAGCCTTCAAAGCCTCGATATTACGATATTTTTTAGAGCGGGTTTTTTTTTGTTTAAACACTTTCCAAAATCGATAGTCTAGGGGGGTTTAAAATCGGGGCTTCTAGAGGGGCAAACCTCGGCCGCGATGAACAAAATATATCTGTAGTAGCCTTTCGTTTTTACCCTGTTCACATAAATGAAGCTTGGTACTCCTTCGTATGACACTCCTGCCAAACCACTGAAGCTGAATGAGGGGCCTCTTCCATCCTGGGAATTTTTCAGAAGATTCTCGAGAGGTATGTGTTTAGACTCCGCATTTTGGAACGGTTGGGAACTTTTTTTACCGTGAAAAGTTTTATCCACTCTTAGCGTGTCGCTGCCAACAACCTCTTGTAGCTCTAATGGAACGCAGAGGTGCTGTCAAGAAATGTCCTGTGCTTCGAACGATAAGTCGGAGTCTCTGGTCTTTTTTTGATAAGGGCGGGATATGGTTCTATGTGAATTTTCATTTGAATTCGTTCAGCCAACGGCTTTGATGGCCGATGGTGTCCTTAAAACTTGTGGCCACTTCGCTCCTTTTTGTTTGTCATCGACTGAGGACATCTCGGTGTACCGTTTGACGATGGGTAAACGAATTTGTTCGTAATACCTAACGGTTTCAGGAGATTGAAATTTTAACTAGTACCTTATTACATTTGCGCAGCGCAATAACAGCAACACGATTTTCTTCCAAGTCCCACGCCAGGTTCACAATAGGTCTATAGAAAAAAAGTGAGAATTTTGTTGAGACCTAAGAGCTTATTTATATGACAAAAAAAAAAAAAATGAAGATCATTTGAAGCTCGATTTTCTGTTATTCGATTTTTTTTTAATAGGGACAAAATTTTATGGCCAGACTAGGTAATATCTTGCTGGCGTTCTCACATTTTCCATGTTGATCCTTGCCCCGTTCATGAGATGCCCAATGTGGTGTCTAATAAGGGAAGCTATGTTGTTGAAGTGTTCCTTTATCTCAAATTTTGCATTCGAAACATATGGAAAACTTAAATAAAAAAGGTGAACGTATTTCCAGCAATTTCGACCTTTCCCAAGGAGTGCCACACAGATCAGTGCTGCGTCTTTTGCTTTTTAATCTCTTTGTGATCGATTTTCCAAAATATGTTGTCCGAAAATATTGTTATGTTTGCCAACGACACCTTTGGGGAGTGCGAACACTGAGGTGGATCTTGGGGGGCGTGTGGTAGCTTTGATTAACTGGCTTAGTGAGTGGTTCCGTAACAATTGCTTGGGAAATAATTTTAAAACAAAGGGTTTGTGTGTCAGTTCCAAAACGAGCTCTTTGATTTGCTCTTATTAGGGGTTTGGGGTTTTTCTCGGTGTCATATTGTGGAATATTCAAATAAAATGCCCAGGGGATCACATTTGCGGAAGACTTAATAGTTCTATTTCCCCTTTGAAATTGAAATAAAGTCTGCATGATATGCGTGGTGAACGTATATTGTTGTTTTATTTTTAAGGCAGTGTCTTGAAATGCACTCTGGGGGCGGACCCTCTTTCCATCTGTAGTATTTTGCCCCAAAAACGTATTTTACGTTTGTTGTTAATTTTAAACCTAGGTTTCGTGTAAACCCTATTTGTCAACCATGAGTTTTTAATTTCCCCTCCATTTACATTTAGAAGGGTGTTATTAAATTTGTATAATAACTCCCAAAGGTTTTAAAAAAACATCCCAACAGTAACAACTTAAAAAAAGCTAAAAATTATTAACTTTTAAATTTTTACGACTTTTTCATTACTTTCTGTAAATATTACAACATCCATCAGTAATTTAATGATTTTTTTAAATGCACGCTTCTTTTGGGGTGTCCTTTTGAGTCACCTTACCACCAAAAAAAGGGAAAAAAAAGCCTTCATTGCTTTTGGACCCCTATTGTAATTGGTATCCTGTTTTTCGAAAAAAAGAGACATTTTTGAATTTAAATTTAACATTAGCTCGCATCTTTGTTGCACCCGAACTGTTCGCATACTATTCCTTTTCGATCATTTAAAAAAATGGGTTTTTCCGTCCTTTTTTTCGTTACGGAAATAATTTTCCTCGCCGCTATTTAGGCAATACTTCTGCGATGTTAAGTTTTGTTATATTTTTGATTTTGATCTCTTTCACAGTTCGTGCTCAAAATCTTCGTTGTGGAGACAGGAGAATGTAAAAACTGTATTTGGTCAACCGGATGTGTTTGGTGCTAAACCGGTAAGTGAAATTGTTCATGGTTTATCTGACTTTAAAAGTTGATTAGTGAAATTTCTTTTAAAGGGAACAGTTTTGTATTTGCAAAAAACTGGAAAATGTCCTATGTTGAATAAAACATTTTTTTATCAAAAAAACATGTGGGAGAAAATAAAATTTGTTTAAACTACATATCCAAAATTTTAGCTTCCTATATTCAATTATCTTCAGTGGTAAACCCCTTCCGGAGGTACTTTTTCATATTTTAAAAGGGTTTGGCAAATTTTTTTATCGAATTTTTGGGCCGTTATTTTAATTGTTTATATTTTGAAAAATGGTCGCAATATGAAAGAATTTTTTTGCGAACGATAAACCGAACATCATTTCAAACTGAATTGCAAGTTAAAGTAACCACCTGGTGTCCGAAAAACAAAATAACAATCCAAAAAGGGTATTCGAGAAAGAACTGGATGAAAACTTTAAAATTTGGGGGAAAAATGGTGACGCGGTCCAAATCAAAAACCACAGGAGTTAGATTGCGTACAAGAAGAGGGGAAGAAACTAAGATTCAGTTCCAGTATGCCAAAGCAGCCAATTATCCAATTGATCTATACTACATTATGGACCTGTCTGCTTCGATGAGAGTCCATAAGAATAAGTTGGCGAAATTGGGTGGACAACTGCAGAGGGTTATGAGAGCAATTACAAGCAATTTCCGATTGGGTTTCGGTAGTTTTGTAGATAAGACGCTGATGCCTTTCACAAGTACAGCTCCGAAAAGGTAAGCCTAACGTGGTCATTTATAAATCTGCGCTACTATTTATTAATTGTATTGCATTAAAACTGTGCGGAAGTGGCGTATTGTAGACCTATCGTGCAAATTAATTGGAACAAAGTGTAATTTAATCTTCTGAGTGAGTTAAGTATCAAATTGATACATTTAAAGGTCTCGACTGTTTGGACTGCGTAATTTAAAAAAGTTTTCAAACATGGAGATCTTATCAACAAAACGCGAATGGATAATCACTAAGGTTCGACAAACGCGTGCTACGGCAGAAGCGCCGAGAGGGGATTTAGGTCGATGCGAAGCCAGTGGAAGCGTTGCTTATGTTGCAGTTTTACGCGTCTTACCGGGACAGTAGTATTTTGTCGCAGTGGACATCAAGACGTCAATAAAAGGTAAGAATATATTATTTTTCAATAGTACTGTATCTCACGTACCCACTTTTGCGCGATACGCCTTTGACGTTGCACTCGTTTGTCGAACCTTAATAATCACTCTTGCTGAGCGCATTTCAATGACGTACCGACAAATAGCGGAGAATGTTGGAGTTGGTCTAGCATCCGTCAGTAGGATTATCAAACAAAAGAAAGAGACAGGAGCAGTGGACGTCGGAAGAAAGGAGAAACGTGGTAGTAAGAAGAAAACGACAACCAAGGATGATCGACTTCTGGTGCGTAAAAGCAAGAGTGCAGTTAGAACACAGAACTTCAAGGGTCTGGTATCAATTAATAAATAGTTCCTGACTACTGCCATGTTGAAGAAGCGATTACCTTGGGCCAAAAGATACTGGACAATCGAAAACTGGAGTAAAGTTCACTGATGAAACTGGTGATCTCATTTCTTCAGCTCATTTGGAACAGAGAGTTAAACATCCTATGAAGATGTTTTGGGGTTGCTTCTTCTATTTTATCATTGGCACAGAGCTACTTGGACCAATCACTGGAATGATGAAATTAGTTAAATATATTGACATCCTCTCAACCCCTGTGATTCTATAACTGCACGAGGTCCATCCTTCTAACAACGGTATTTTCAGCATGATTTAGCTCCATGCCACTCCTTTCAAAAAGTAAAGCAGCTTTTTACATAGAAATAAGTCACAGTAATGGTTAGAAAACTGACCAGATCTCAACCCTATTGAAAACTTTTGTGCTATGTGAAATGTCTGTTTAGGATTGTTTAATGAAAACCAAGATGATCGAAACAGTAATTCGTGTCTGGTTTCATGATGAACAACTTAAAGGAAGCTGTCAAAACCTCCTAAAATCTATGCCTACACGAGTTAATGCTGTTATTAAGGCAAAAGAAGAACACATTCACAAATTTATTGTTTTTATGCTGCTTTTCTTATATATTTATGCCAATAAAGAGATATTTGGGGAAAATAACACTTTGTTCCAATTAATTTGCAGGGTACTGTATTTCAGTAATGGCGTTCTGTGATTTCTTGTGAATTTTATATTCGAGCATTGTATTGACTTGCTCAGTATTAGGACAACAGGAAAATTAGTTATCCGTAACTTTAAATTTTACATAATTTATATATTATAATGCTCAACAGGCCTTGTAGGCCCTGGGCGAAAAGAAGTTACATTCTTAATTACACTATAATAATATGAAACTCAATACAAAAACTTATTAATTCTAATAATTTCCTTTACAGATTTTCGTTGGCCATTCCTACAACCCTTCTCTAGCTCTCCCTATCTCTTGCCCGGTCTCTCCAATTCACAATGTAAATTTTTTGTAAGTCCTCTAAAACGCTGTCAAACCATCTTTTCCGTGGTCTTCCTTTCCTTTTTTTTCCTACTGGTCTTCTATTCAGTATCTATTTGGTCATTCTGTCGTTCCCCAATCTATGCACATGTCCTAGCCATCTTATTCGTTGTGCTTTTACAACTGTTGTTATTTTTGGTCCATTGTATAGTGCTTCTAATTCCTTGTTCGTTCTTCTCCTCCATTCCTCTTCCGTATTTATTCCTCCATATATTGCTCTTAGTATTTTTCTTTCCCACCGTTTTAATTTTTCTTTTTCAGCCATATTTAGTACCCACATTTCGCATGCGTATATAGCCGTTGCTCTGATTACCGTCTTGTAAATTCTCTCTTTCGTTTTTCTTGACACTAGTTTCGATTTCATTAGTGATCTCAGCATTCCGATCTTTCTATTTCCTTTTGTTATTCTTGATTCTATCTTATATTCTTCATGCCCATTTTCTCTTATTTTCACTCCTAGATATGTAAATTCGTGGACTCTCTCAAACCTGTATGTCTGTTCTTCCTCTATTTGTACCGTTAGGTATTCTTCTTCGTCCTGCTGTGTGTTTCCCATTATCATGTACTTCGTCTTTTCTTGGTTCATTTTTAAACCAAATCTTTTTGCTTCTTTTGCTATTCTTCTTATAATTCCTTTCAGTTCTTTTTTCGTTTTAGCTAATATTGTCACATTGTCCGCAAATGCTATACATTGGTGTTCATTTTTAAATATTGTTTTTTTCCATCTTTACGTTACTTTTCCTGATAATTACTTCCAGTACGAAATTAAATATCGTCGTGGATAGCGGATCGCCCTGTCTGAGTCCCTCTTTTACTTCAAATTCATTTGATCTTCCTCCTTTCCAGATTATTTCGTTTTTTGTTTTATCTAACGTAGTTTTAACTAGACTAACTAACTTATTTGATAATTTCAGCTCTTTCATAGCCTGATACACTTGTTTCCTATGGATTCTGTCGTAAGCCTGTTTGAAATCGACAAACAAGGCATAAAGGTTATTCTTGTACTCCTAACTGTTTAGTTGTATTTCCTTCAGTGCGAAGATCTGGTCCATTACTGATGTATAGAGAGGGCCAAATTGCGCCATCCAACAGAATCGGAATCAGGCGCAACGGCCGCTTATTGTAAATACCGTATATGTGAGTCACAGCAGATATGTGATATTTCGAAATGAATACACAAGAGTAAAAAAATAAAAGCTGACGCAATAATAATGTTTAGTAATTAGAGTGGATATATATATATATATATATATATATATATAGGTGTTTTTATTTTCATTATGATTTTTTATTTGATTGAAAACGGTATGCGTTGTAAATGGGATGTAATAAGGAAATAACTGAGAAACTGAACGCTTTTTTTATTCTGTTGTACTTAATAATGTAACTGTAAATAAAGATATAATAAATAAATTCTATCCTTCTTAATAATGCGGATAGGCTTGTTTAAAAAGTTGCACCATCAGATAAGTTTCCACATTTGCCTCGGTGAAGGATGTTCGCCGAGGCGAAAAAATGTTCTTATATTTCGAAAACGACCGTTCCACGTCTACCGAAGTGAGACAGGCGTAATTAAAATAATCTTTAGACTTAGTCAAGGAATCTGCAGATGCCCCATCGCACATTTGTCTTAATCTCGTGTAGTCCGGATTCTTTTTTAAAACATTATCGAACTTAGCTAAAACTCGTCCACTTGTTGCATCGTTTATACTGTGTAACAATGTACTAACTTCGTCCACGACTTGCACTGGTTCTACCAACGACAATCCAGAATTTTGCAAATTTTCTATCGCGTCTACTAACCCTTTGTAATTGTTGCTAATATTCTTTAGATGTGTTTCAACAGAAATATCGAGAAATCCCTTCTGGCTCATCCTAATAGCTCTAGCTTCGGCAGGGACGAATTGCAAAATAACGGATTTGACTTCTTGAAAATGTTCATTATAATAAAAAGCGGCTTTTAACCACGTTCCCCAACGCGTAAGAATGGGCTGTGGTGGTTCTCGAATACCAGGGCATAACCTGTGGAATGCCCTAGTCCTCTTAGGACTTTTGAGAAACACTTTTTTTGTGTTTGCTATTAATGCATCCACCTCCGGGTAACACTCTCGAATAGTTTGTGCCACAAGATGTAAAGCATGGACTTTACACGTAACATGTAAAAGTCCTTCACACTTTTCTTTAAGGGAACGGCCTACACTACACATTGTTGCTGCACCATCGCTCATGAACAACAACAGTTGACTGGTTGACACTTGAAATTTTTGTAACGTTTCGAGAACTACGGCCGTAATTGCTTTACTAGTACACTGTTTTAATCTTCTGCTGGCTAATAGAATTGCACAATTTGGTTTAATAGGATCTAATACGCGCACTATTATATTCAAAATAGACTTTTTTTTGCAATCTGTCGTCTCATCAAGACATAGCCACAGCTGTTTATCTTTTAATTCGGCTTTAATTCGATTTTCAATGTCCTCACGTATTCGTGGAATATCTCTCCGTAACGCTGTCCGAGATGGTAGTATCCACTCGGTATTGTATGTACTCCAGAATTTTCGAAACGCTTTTTTATCAAGTATACGAAGTGGTAGACCACATACCATAAACGTTAAAAGCAATTCTAATTGAAATTGACGTTGTTGTGACACACCATTTCTTTATTTCTGTGGTGTGCGCTATTTATATGTCTTTCACAATCACGTTTGCTCCAGCACAGTAGTTTCTTTTTACAAACTTTACAGAAAATTGTACTCCCATTGTAGTGTAAATCCACAAATTCACTAAGAAATTTATTAACTTTCGTAGGTAATGGCCGTTTATTTTTAATAGTTACGTTAGACATAATCACTAAAGCGAGCACACCGACGCTTGTTTCTAGTATGCCACGAAGCGGTGCAAACGTAACATCTGCAGACTCGTCATTTGTTGATGAATAGAGCGCGTCATCCGTAAATGAATAAGCGCGCTGTTAGTTCGTAGCCGTCGATGAATGAACTTTTTTTTTGTAGTGGCACACTGTGAAGAACGCCCTATTTATCAACGAACACCCAAACTGCAGGTGTATATTTGCGCGTCTTCACGACGTAATAGACAGTGGTTTTGGTCCTCGTCCTAATAATTACATATTTAAATTACCTATGTTTACATATATATATGCGCCCGGCAGCCTGATTGCGAACCTGGCGCGTGGCGCTCTTGGCCCGCTCTACTGATGTATTTGCTCTGAACCCTGCTTGGTACTCTCCCACTATATTTTCCATGTACTCATTTAATCTACTTTGTAAGCAACTTGCCAGTATCTTGTAGCCCGTCTCAAGCAGTGCTATGCCTCTGCAATTTTCACATAATTGCTGATCTGTTTTCTTGTATGTATGTATGGGGCATATTTTTGCCTTCCTCCAGTCTTCCGGTATTCTTTCTTCTTCCCAAATTTTCTTGATAAGGGCATATATTTATTCATGCAATTGTTCTCCACTTGCTTTTAACATTTCTGCTGTTATTTCTGTGCATAATTTAGGATTTGTATAATTTGAAGTTGCATATTTTAAAACTGTTTGGTTTAAAATTGCATACTTTGGATTTGGATAACTTGAAATTACTTTATTAGGTTAGTTTCTTAATTCACTTTTACTGATGATCATGGTAGAAAATGTACATATAAATTGGAATACTGTGTTCTATCAGAAAATAAAAAATATACAGGGTGTTTCATTAAAAAATTCAAAATTAAAGATAAATTCAAACTGAAACTGTGGAGATAAGTTTGTCGTTTATAAATAGATTAAAAATAAAGTGTAAAAATTATATAATACGTACAATTCCAACATCCGCACGAAGTGGTCACCGTTCCCCTGAAAGTTCTGTACTGAATAGCTTGTAAACTTAAATATAATTTTATGTTATACAGGATTTGTCTCTGAATATTTTTTATCTGAAAACGTTTTCTCTAAATCGCCCAGTGAAACAGTTATTTCCTACTCAAGTACTAATTTGTTAATTGAGGGAAATCTTCAATTTATTCTACATTCATTTCATTATTTTCCCATAACAATGAATTAAATTTCAACCCAACACCAAAGGATTGACAATAGTTTTTCTTTGTGTAAAGGATCAACGCACCATGTGCAGGCTGCGCACGGACTTACAGCTTCAAGAATCATCTACCTTTAACGGACGATCATCGTCAGTTCTCGATGCAAGTAAAATCCGCTAATGTTTCTGGGAATATGGACGCCCCGGAAGGAGGTTTTGACGCGATTATGCAAGCCATCGTTTGCAAGAATCAGATTGGTTGGCGTGACAACGCCAGGCACATTATTGTCTATTCTACGGATGCGGAATATCACGTCGCTGGTGATGGTAGACTCGCAGGTGTTGTGGAACCTAACGATGCCGCCTGTCACTTGCAGAATGACGAGTACGTTAAAGGATTGGAGTTGGACTATCCTTCGGTGTCCCACTTGAATCAGATAGCCAAGGAAAATAACATCAATATAATCTTTGCGGTAGTCGATAAAGGGGATTACGTCTATAATATTTATCGGACATTGCAGGAGAATTTTGAGAATTCCGGCGTTGGAAAATTGGATGAGAGCTCTTCGAATGTTGTCGATTTAGTTCTGGACAATTACAATGTAAGTTATACAAGATTATCGATCACCATATCACTTGTTACAGGAATCTCTGAAAGTATCGTTTTGAAATTTACACACAACTTTTTGTGATTATTAAAGATACTAAAATTTGGTACTAAATTTTAAACATACTTTTACGTTTCATATCCAGTCGGTTCTTAACATTTGCATAAGTTAAGTTCCCCAAACAAATCTTTGGTTACTTTTCGTGCTTAATAGTTTATTGGCCTTTTTCTGTTTATCTTCTTTTTTTGTTTCGATCCTAGGTGTAACTAAAATATCCATAAAAGAAGTTTCATTTGTCACGTTACCAGCGTCAATTTCTTCAGAATCTACGTTTTTTTCTTGAGAAGTACTACTAGTTGGACGCCTTCTAACTTTTGTAACTATAGTAGAACATGTAGGCTCTTCAACAGTTTCTTGTCTATTAATAATTTCATAAGAAGCAAAAGCCACATCCGGTATTACATTTGGATCGTAGGGAAAAATTCCCGTTGCCTTAGCAACTGTTGTAGCTTTAACACAAACTTTTAAAAATATAGTGCCAAATGTGGTTTTTGTAATTGTCCGATTATGCTTATTAGTCCAAAATAGCATTGCCTCTTCATCCCAATGTGCTTCAAAAGGTCCAAATACACTTTTATCCATTGTCTCTAGTTCATGTGTAGTATTGCTCGGCAGATAATCGGCTGTCTCCACAATATTTACATCCAGATGAGATGTTTCACCGTCAAAGATCAGGAGGACGCGTCCATTAGGTTTGAATTTTGCAAAATGTTTTAACCATTTATTGAAAACTTCTATTGTCATTGAACCATTCAGCGTTATAACAATTTCATTACCTGACAGTAGCGTATCTTGCTATTCGGGGTTTAGACGTTGAACTTTAAATAGTACCATAATTAGAATTACCAGTCCAAAACGAAAACGTATTTTCAGCCATTTACGACCGGTTACACCAGAGTTATCACTAAATGGATTCCTTATTTCATTAATTTCGCAAAATGAGTAAACAGAGCGTCTAAGCATTTTTAATCCAATACATCAGGTAATCTAAATATTCCCCGGCATAACTCATTTTCCTGTTTAAGTGTTAAGTATGTTTTTCGTCCTAAATTTGTGTTATGCTGTCGGACACAAGGTGGTTTTTAAGAATTCTTCTGGGAATGTTGAATTCCTTTGAAGCTCTTCTAAGAGGTATCCCGTCCTTTACAGCATTCATAGCTTAACTCTGAATCTGAGCTTCTCTCCATTTAGCTCTCTCCATTTCGAACTATAAATGGTGAAAAATCTGTAGTCATACTCTGAAAAACTATTTATGCAGCAATCTTATCAGGTGTTCTAAATAATGGGCGTTGCTTAGTGTATATGTGATGGGGGGAACACATCATAACATCATGTTTTTTTGAGAGGTTAGGTCAGTTTATATTTACTGAAGTGTTGTAAATTTTACATCGTCGAACGCAGCACGTCATTCCAGCACGTATAGTATATTCAGTATGACCACTCGTCCTACGTGAAATTTCCTCTAGCGGTTATTAGCTCTTTTTTGGTAGCCTCCACTCCTCCCCGAGCCTCCGATCTTTGGAACGGAGGTACTAGAACGTTTATTTAACTCCAGTCAACGACAAACATGGTGGAGCGGTGATTTTATTCCTCTTTCCTCTCCTATTTCCGTAACTTTTCAAAATGAATGAAAAATTTTCCTACAACAAGCAACAGTGCAAATTCAGAGGTATTTCGAGTATAATTTCCTAAATTAAATATCTTTTGTAAAGTTTTTATGTAGAACGTCAGTAAGTTTTACTGTTGTTGGGTTGTCTGTGATTTTTTATATAACAGAATAGTATAATCTCACTTGTCCAGTCGCGTCACTACATTCACTTCATCATGCTACTTTTAAAAGTAACTTAATTCATCAAAAATTCATCATCAATTTGTATTTGGAAAGGAATTGTCTGTGGATAAAACAATCGCCATCGTAATTAAAATAAAGGAGAAGAGGGACGCCGATTGATTTTCTCACTTTGAGTCAAATTTTCATCGAGGTGACTTGTATGTTGGTTGCGCTTCCAGTTTCAATTGTTAATATTTCGAATTGTAATATAAATTCAAAATAAAAGTGAAGGTTGACTGTTAAGAATGGTCAGATTTCCAATAAATATAACATAAACATGTTTATATTGACTCCATCAAAAAATTCAGGTTGGTTTCAATTTTCAGTTTTCATTTCCTTTAAAATCTCATTTGTTGATCTTACAATTCATACAAATTGGCGAAAAAGTGTTTAAGAACACTTCCGAACCCTCAGTTCATGTAATTAATCAATTACTTTTCGAAAATTTGATTTTTTTAACAATTTACCACTTTTAAAACATTTCATTACATACAACAGTAAAAGGCCATACAATATAGACTTTTAGATAGCTTATTTAATGCCCTTTGCCATCGTATATTGTAATTAATCATTAAATCAGTTTTATTTGTTTTAAAGGCAGAAGTTTTACTTACCTATCTTTAGCAACCAACGCAGCAACGAAGCAATGCTGGAGAAATTGTGGCATTCATAGACGAAACTGAACTAAAAATTAACTTGTGAGACTGACGACAGATGTCGGGAGGTGTTATGTTGATGATGTAGTTTATTTTCTTCGCCATAGAATCGAGAAAAAAGCTGGGCCTTATTTGGTTTAGGTACCTTATAAGGTAAGTTCCCATATGAGCAAAGGTATCTTTAGACCAGTGATAACCCATGGCTCATTGGTATAATGGAGAAAGGTACTGCAGATACATATAATGAGGCGACTGAGTAGTATACAACTACTAGCATGTTTGTATGTCATCAGAGTCATGAAAATCACGCCGACAGCTGCCACGGAACTCATATTTAACCTAGAACCACTACATATTTATTAGATCAACAACCTACGGAGTAATGAACATACAACCTCCCATAATCAGATAGCATGGGCCCAGTGACGCCATCAGCCCCAAAAAAGCTTTGAAAAAACTATAAAACGATAATATCAGATAAAGAGGCATGGAAAAAAGGTTCCTTTATTAAAGCTGAATCTATTTCGTACAGATACGGCTCAAAGACAGAGATTGGAATGGAGTCGGTATCGGAATCAACGGGATTACACCAATGATGTCTAAGTCACTAAGCCTAACTCAAAAAGCTACAGTATTTAAAGCTGAAATAGCGGCAGTGCTAAAGTGTATTGAAGAAATAGACAGGCAAGGAGTTCATTATCGATCTGTTGTTGTATATTCATGTGGTCTAGTAGTGTTAAAGGCACTTGACTTCATATGAATAAAGTTAAAATTTGTGTGGTACTATATGAATGCGCTAAAAAGATTGGGTATAAGCTGAAAACATAAGGACATGAGGGTCATCGAGGGAACGTTGCTTGAATAGATCCAGTGGGTCAATAATTGCTGATAAAAATCCGAGACTCTGCACACAATAGTTCAAACAGCTGCTGAACGATTGTATGAAAAGAAATCTCAAGACTGGTGGAAAAATTTTCCAGGTCAGAAAGGATATAAGCAATCATTTATTGAAACAGTTCACTAAAATCCTTACCACAATACTTAACTCGTACTGGACGCACGTTTCGATGGCCAAGCTATTATCATCAACAGTAAAACTGAACTGAATTCAATTCAGTTTTACTGTGTTTCAGTGTTCCAGTGCCACAAATTTAGAGTACCTGATTGATCATTTATTGGATACAAGTTTATAGCTGACCTAAACAGGGACAGAAAGTCTATTAAAACAGTAATAGGCTTGCTAACAGGAGATTACTCACAAGGTATGCTAAACATGGCAAAGCTAACGTACATGATGTAGGAACCACAATAGACCTGATAGAGTCGCAGTGGTCCACGACCTTTCTCTTAAATATGCTAGTCCAATCTAATAATATCGCATGCTAAAATTTCAAAACGATATTTCAGAAACACGTTTAACACAAAGATCGAGAATAATCCTTCAGCAATAAAAATTAGAACTATGAAACTAATTCGTTTTCCTTTATAGAAAATCGTTGACGCAGTTCGCATAAGTGACAACGCTACATCATCAATAGAAATCAAATACCATTCCACTTGCAAATACCCAACTGAGAACGGTTGTTCCAACCTTCAACTGGACGAAGTGGTCAACTTTACTGCCACCATAAAACCTTTAGAATGCTTTGAAGGATCTAACTTCCATAAGATCCACATAAAACCAGAAGGAATCAACGAAGTCCTCATCGTCGAATTGGAGGTGGTGTGTTCTTGCGATTGTGAAAATCGCGGCGGTCCGGATTACGTTTCGAACTCGACCAAATGCAGTGCGAGCGGTCACGAGGTGTGCGGCATATGCGATTGTCATGAAGGTTACTTCGGAAGCACCTGCGAATGCAATGTTAAAACCGCATCCACCACAAATAACACCGATTGTAAGAAAGACCCCGAGCTTCCCGAAATTTGCTCGGCGCTGGGAAGTTGTAAATGCGGCAAGTGCGTTTGTGACGAAAGACCGGGGGATCAAATGATTTACGGAAAATTCTGCGAATGCGACAATTTCTCGTGCATACGAGGCAATGGACAACCATGCAGCGGACCGGATCATGGAAAATGCGCTTGCGGGAAATGCGAATGTCTTGCGGGATGGAAAGGAAACGCTTGTGGTTGTAGGGACACTATCGCGACTTGTATAGATCCCAGAGGGAAAGGAGAGATTTGTTCTGGTAACGGGCAATGCGAGTGTGGTGAATGCCAATGTAATATCGACGAGAAGAAGTATTCTGGAAGGTACTGCGAGGAATGTGCGACATGTCCAGGACGTTGGTAAGTAAATAACTAGCTATTCAAAATAATTAAGGAGTTACAAAGTTATCCGACTTCTATTTTCTTGAGAGACATTCCAATTACATAATATACGAGGGTCATTCAAATATATACCGAAATAGCTTTATTACAACAGAAATACATTTTCTCCATCGAATAGGAAGCTTTCTGATCCCTCCCCCAGTAGCCAATTGCGCACGTTCTGTTCGATCGCAGCGTCGTCTTCAAAACGTTCCCCTTCTAATGCCTTCTTTCGTGAACCAAACATGTGGTAATCACATAGGGACAAGTCTATACTGTAGGGTGGGTGTTCAAGAGGTTGCCAGTGTAGCTTAGTGAGTTTTTCACGAGTTAGAGCTGCTGTATGTGGCCGTACCTTGTCGTGCAGGAGGAGGACATCGCGAATCGGTTGCCGGCGTCGTCTCTTGCGATAAGCAGTTTTGGCATCATCTAGCAGCTTGCAGTAGTAGGTCGTATTCACCGTCCTTCGCCCATTCAGGTGTTTTGGGACTTAAAAGGTGTATTGCTGATTATGTAGCAATACATCCAAGTCCCAAAACACAGTTGCCAAAACTTTTTCGGCCGATAGTGTAGCCTTGATCGGTGTCCCCCCTCCAACTTTCCTCCACTTCATACTCGCCCTCTTGTTCTCTGGGGTATAGTGATGCACTCATGTTTCGTCGCAGGTCACGATACGGTTCAGAAAATCCTCTCCTTCTTCTTCAAAGCGATTCAGAAGTCGTTGACAGATGTCTGTCTTTTCGCACATTCTTTTGTGCCTTGGTGAGAAGACCCACCTTGCCAATATTTTTCTATATCCAAGTGTGTCCGATAGAATGGTATGTACATTTCCAACACCTATCCCCACCTGCGATGCAATGCAGCGATTGCCTTCCATAAGCTTGCTTTCATACCTTCGTTGGCAAGAAAACGAATAACATTGCGTTGCTCTACTGCCTTCTCCATTCTCTAACCTGTCCATAGTGGATCCGAAAACGTTATTCGATTCCGGTGCCTTAATTGCTAATGTTGATGTTCTCGAGCAAACACCATGTTCGCATGCCGATGGTTTCTTATGAGCTTTATTTTTTTAACTGGCCGTACGCTGCGTAAATTGGCTTCTCGCAACCGATTTCTCACAGTTTGGCCTGAAACACGCATACCCCTAGCTGCAGAAAGGTTATTTTGCAGAGTCCGTGCTGTTGCTGTACAGTTGCGAAAAGCCTGAATTGTTAAAAATCGGTCGGCCACAGCCGAAGTTGATTTTAGGTGGCCCAATCCATGTCTTCTCGTAACAAATCGTTTCGCGATATCATTTCTACAGTCCCCAAATCACAACATTGAGGCGTTCAGCAACGTTACGCTGAGTTCTGCCGTTTTCGAGTGCTTCAGCCTCCATTGAATGACGCCTCATCCTATTTTTCAATGTCATCAATATCAAACGAAAACGAATACACGGCAAACTGTCACAAAACACACAAGAATAATAAGTCTTTGATCTCAAAATCCACCTTGACTTTTATACAAAGCAGTTTTACTAGTACACCGTCTTAAAACACGTGGAGAAAATTCAACAAAAATTGTCATATTTGATATCAGGTTGCTCGATTAATATAACCAGATACAGGTTTTGAAAACGATGGCTTCTTAATTTTCTTTTAATTTTTGTATCATATTCACTTCATAAATAAAGATTGGAAAACTTTTCAGGTGTGAAACGCATCAAACTTGCGTGGAGTGCCAAGCTTACGGTACAGGACTTGATGAGTCTGATTGTCTCAGTAACTGTCTGGCCTTCAATACAACACTCGTGGAAACTATAGACACAAGCTCTAATGATGAAAGCGTTAAGGTGTGCAGTGTCATTGATAGCGTTGGATGCACAATTACTTTTAAATACAGCTACGTGGATCTGCAAATGGTCTCAGTAGAAGCGTTGAAATTAAAAGTCGATTGCCCAACTCCGACTGATCCTTTAGGTAAGGCTCATCATTTAAATGAATTACTGTTGAGGTAAAATATGGTTCTTGTTTTGTTTATTTCTTGCTGGTATTTCTGATACACAGCTGTAACATGATTCAAACGAAATCCTCTCCAAAATGGCACCAAACTAAATTAATTAATTAAGATTTCTATAACATTAATTTCTTTTCCAGTGGTGATCCTTAGCGTCATCGGGAGCATACTCCTTGGCGGTTTGATCTTGTTAGCCATTTGGAAGGTGGTGACTCATATCCATGATGGTAGAGAGTACGCCAGATTTGTAACAGAAGCTGGGAATGCCAGATGGGTGAGAGGCGACAACCCGTTATATAAAGATGCTTCCACCACTTTCCAAAATCCTACATTTAGTAATAGATAATTATTTTGAGTGAAAATGCGTTTAATTTATAACACAATCGTTTGCCTAAAATGTATACATATTTATTATGCAAGACTTTATGCAATGGACCTTTTATTTCTATAAGAATTTTTTAGTTGTAATAGTTTTTTTTGTTTCCAAGATATCATGTGATTTTTGGCGATTGTTTTGCTAAGTATATAGTAATCAAAGGTCTATTGAAAAAGTTTATGTAATAGTCTTTACTTCTTGTCCTATATATAAATACTATTGATACCAAAGTTAATTTTAATATTAGTTACGTATAATATATTGTTTGGAAATCAAACTTTTTTTTATTAATGATTAAGCAATAAAAAATAAGAAGCATTAATATAAATGCCTCAACTTCGAGAAATTTTATTCCTTTGGGAGTCTTTACAATCCATTTCGTCGATTAGCCTATGTAAATAGTTCAACTTGATACTTTATAAACTGCTGAAACAGTTCACTAAAACCCTTACCACAACACTTAATTCGTACTGGACGCACGTTTCGATAGCCAAGCTATCATCATCAGCAGCAAGACTGAACTAACAAGCTAAGTGAAAAACTAACCTTATAAGGAAAATAAATTATGCAATATGTAAATTTAAAATAGTAAAATTTAATGAGCCGCTTCATTGCACAGGACTATAAATAGCCTAAAGGTAAATGAGCCGAATGACGTGAGTTAATAAATCCTAGATTACAATGAAGCGGTTCATTGCACATGGTTAAAATTATAAATGATTAAACATGATGTAACAAAGGATAAAGGCTGGAATTTAGTGGTCCTAAATCTGAATTCATTAAGTGAGTTTTGTTTTTGTAAATTTCCATGCCTTCATAACAATTTAATTGAGAAGTACTCCTTACGTTTTTAATTAACTTTATATTATCAACATTATGGTTATTTTCAAGCATATGTAGGGCAACGCTAGATTTATCAAACCTTCTGAATTTGAGATGAGCCAAATGTTCTTTGTACCTAATTTTGATTAATCTTTTTGTCTGCCCAATATACACTTGATCACAATCTTTACATGAAATTTTGTAAACTCCTGATTTATCCATGTTATCCACTGGGTCTTTGGAATTTCCTAAAAGGTTTTTAAGGTTATTGCTCGAAGAGAAAACAATCTTGCGGTCAATCTTAGAAAAGATTTTTTGAAGACCCTTGGTGTAACATGGATAAAAGGGTAATTTAACATATTTCTTATTATTACGGCCGTCAATGCGTTCTAATGTGCTTACATTTCTTAATTCTTAATCTATTCTTATGTTTCCTAATAGTATTATAGACGACATCTTCAGAGAATCCGTTAAAGTTAGAAATATTGATGATTTCTTTTAGTTCATTTTGATATCTATCTTTCGTTAAAGGAAAATTGAGTAACCGGTGCACCAAAAAGTTAATAGCCGAAAGTTTGTGTTCATATGAGTGATTAGAATCCTGTAAGATGAATCTATTATTACAGGATTCTAATCACTCGGTAAATATTATCTCAGACTGAAGCAATAGATTTGCATGTACAATCTCTTTATACAAGAACAATGCATCGTTTTTCTGAACATCTCCTTCTAAGCCTTTCAGTTGAACGTGTTTGGTATCTATTACACTAGCTTGCATGGCATTAGATGACTGAAAATAATTACTATTGTATGCTGATTCCAGAACTATTCTCAGTTTTGATACATCATGTATGGTTTTTTCACAATGTAGCTAAGTTGATTTCAAGTGAGAACATTGTATATTTCATTGTAAGTTTTTGTCGGTACAACTGCTACTATTGATTGACATCTGTCTGATGTTAATAGTTTTGTGAATACAAGGCTTAAGTAATTTAAAAGTTATTTTGAGTTAAAGACCACCTGCACCACTGCTACTTTTGTTTAGTTGACGTTATGGGATGCAACTCAAAAAATAAGAAACAAATTGTGTTTCCAAATATTTCTTCAGCCAATAGGCCAGTTCTGCAAGGAGACGACCTGCTTCACCCTTACCCTCCTGCTGATTTAGAGAACAAAGCAGACGGTTTTGTGGAAAGTGATGAACGAGAAGCTGAATGTGGTGAATACAAGCCTGCTGACGACATTATTCCACAGCAATTTTCTCAATCTGAACTTAAGGATCTAGTACGAGATCTGAATTGCCTAAGGAATCGGCAGAATTACTTGGTTGGCGACATAAAAGTATTGACTCGTCCAAAAGGAGTCTTCTTCTTCTCTGTTTCTCCTTGTGCCCTAACAGGACGCCGAAGGGTTGGCTGATGTTTATGTATCGTTCACCCATTCTTTCCGTTCCTTCCGGTCCCTTGCCATCTGCCTCATCTGTTATATTGCTTTCCCTTTCTTACTCCCAATCTCCTCGATCTGTTCTAACCACCCCTTTCTCGGTTGACCTCTTCTTCTCTTCCCATACCTTTTTGTCTCCACTACTCTCTTCGTCAGCCTATTCTCGTCCATTCTGACTATATGTCCGTACCAATTCAGTTTCCTCTTTTCTACTTTTCCCTCTATAAGTGCTTGCTTTAGTTGTCTTCTGATGTTTTCACTTCTCTGTCTGTCCAGCTTTGTCACGCCTGTTATTTTTTTTAGGTGTTTCATTTCTGCTGCATTTATCATACTTTCAAACTTCCTATTCGTCGCCCAAGTTTCTGACGCGTATAGGAGTGTTGGAATAGTTCTTGCGTTGTATACATGTAATTTTGTTTCCTGGTTTATTTTCTTTTTTCACAGTATGGTGTTGTTTATTCTGTAGTATATTTTCGATGCTTTCCTTGTTCTATTTGCTAATTCTAGCTCGAATTTTCCACCTTCTGTGAACATCACTTCCAAAAGGAATCTAAAAGGCATATTACTGCATAATGGAAATCTGTGCGGCTCAATCTTTGTAGCTCATTCAGCACAAATAAAAAAGAATATGAAGATACTGTCAGGCAGTATTCATTATGAGGAAAACAATTGGTTAATTTGTGGTGACTTCAAAGTAAAAGGAATGCTGCTAGGACAATAAACTGGATTCACAAAACTGCCTTGCTCTCTATGTGAATGGGACAGTCGGGCTATGGAATGTGAGAGTTTGGCCGCTTCCACCAAGGTATTAAGGAGACGGAAAAGAGGTGCCAGGGGAGATGGAATGAAGCAATGCTGGCCGACTACTGTTGAATGTTAAAGAGGGACAATGAAGACAAAGGAAAGTATGCAAGGAAGTCAAATAAGAGACAATTTGAAAATTAATGCAGTTTTTGTGTTACAGTTGTTTCAAAACTATTAGGACAATTGTTTATAATATTTTAAAAATATATTTGTAAGAAAATGATTTGTGTGCAGTGCTGTTTGAATACATTTGTGTTTTTATTACTTAAAATCGTTAAAACAAAAGCCTCTTCTTGTGCAAAATTCTGACGCGGTGTGCAAAAATTAAAATTATTTTCAAAATCATTACAAAAAATTGATTCAAAAACACCCATTTTTTAAAAATCATCTCGTGTTACTGATATTAGAAATTAAAAGTTTTTCTACCTGCTTATAGTAAGGGACAACACGAGCGTCTCAGGAAAATCCAAGTATTATCAAAAAGAGAAACTTTTGTAATATTCTGTGTCCGATCAAAGTGAAAAATATAATTCCTAATGAAGTATGCAACTATAATTGTAGGGAATTTTCCTCATTATTTGTGGGTATACTGTTTTCGAAAATAATTTACGCTTTCTACATGCTATTGTAAAAGTATAGAGATAAGAATATTACAGCTAAATAAACAAAGAATTGTTATTTAACATTGCACCGTTAGATTTATGGTAATTACAATGATTTACCAAATTGTAATGTGCTAAGTATAGTAAAGATAACAGATATAAAACATTAAATTTATCACCAACCTAATTCAAATTATTAAGACCGCTTAAGATTCAACTAAAATAGGAGTTTTATACGAATTGTACGTAAAATTTGAATCAACTCATTATTGAAGGCAAAATACTATTAAAACATACGAACTTGTTTTAGACTGAGTTAACCAGCTTTCTAATGGAATCAAAGAAAGTTTCCAACTTTTCGGCTAATGTGCCTTTTAAGTGTGAGTCATTATTCGAGATATTGACACTTGTTTTCTGAACATTTTTATTCAATCAAAATCCAATTTCACAGCTAGAGCTAACTATTTCATTTACCATTTTGATGATACCGTCAGTTCAATTTAAAATTAATTGCCGAAAATTGATTGATAAGAATGGAGTCGTGCGAATGTTTCTTGAGACATGATTCCCTTTGAAGAATCCCTATCCATTCAATAAACTGTTGGTGTTGTTGATGATGTCTGTCTTCCAATTTATAAAAAAAAATAATTAACGAAATATTGCAAATTTAAAATTTGCCAGTTATATTTTTTCGAATAAAACATCTCAATTTGGTGTAAAATTGTTTGCTGATTCCATATATACAGTATGATCTAAATTAACTGACCACTATTGCTACCTCCGTTGTTATTCATTCTACGAAATTGGTCAGGTTCACAAAGTAATAGTGTTTTTGTAAGGTCTATGCTCTTTCTCTGGGGTTTGGTCGAAGCTCTTGGATTCTTCAGGCTTCAGCGTCCATCTTGCCGCCAGAAGTATGTTCACGTGGTGACGTCCTGAAGGTCTCGCTGGTTTCTTATTGTTATTTGGTAAACGTTATTAATGTACTGGATATTTCAGTAAATCCGGACTCAAGGCACCCCGACCTTAGGTGGTGGGCGGTCCTGTGACTCTGCCACCAGGCTGATCAAGGGATTACCACTGGCATTTGCTCTCTCTCTCAGGTGTTGTTGGAAAAGGTTCGGAGATACTCCCGTAACGATTACATTTGTAAATATTTATTGCATATAAACCATGGTGCGGCGGCCAATTGTTTTCGAGTATTCCCAGGTTCTTTAATTGATATTCTGCAATGATAGACCACACTAGTGCCCCATATGTTAGTATTGGTCTCAAGGTGGTAAGGTAGAGTGTCCCTTTGCCCCGGAGATCTAGCACGCTGTTCCGCCCAATGAGCTGTTGTTTAGCTCGCAAAAATTTCTTCTTGGTCTCCGTGACATGGTGCATCTACCTAAGCCTTTTATCTAGTACTAATCTCAGATACTTAATCTTTTGATGAATCAGGTGGATAGTTCGATGGCAGTTAGCATCCGCTTGGTTAACATTCGCTCGTCCTTGCAAGACCAGTGGGTATCATCGGCGTATATCGCCAGTTCAGTGCCCAGTGGCTTCGTGGCGTCATACGTAAACAAGTTAGATGACTCTGGCGCAAGAGAGAGCCCTGCGGAACCCCGGCCCGAATGGACCTTCGTGTGGACTCGAACTTTACCACGAACGTTCGGTTTGAGAAGTAACTCTTAATAATTCTGATTAGCAAGGCATTAATTATAGTCTTCCCATCTTAAAGAGGAATCCTTCCTGTCAAACAGTATCGAAGGTTCTGCTAACGTCTAAAAAGATGGCTTTCATCGTTTTCGTTCTACTTATTACGTTCCGGATTGCTTTCGCGAGTCTAAGGAGTTGAAAGTTCGTTGACAATTCCTAGGGGAAGCCAAACTGTTCTTCCGGGAGTGACCGGATGCCCATTACTTTCTTTCCAAATTGAATAAGGATAACAGCTTCATCGATCTTTGATAGATTGCAGGCTGATGGTACTACAGCTTTGTGGATAGTGTGCGACGAGGAGAATTGCATTTATTATGCGCACAAGAACCTTGATGACGTTAGTCGGTAGGTGTTTCAGGATTTCGTTAGATATTTGATTGGAACCCGGTGATCTGTTGTTCTTGGATATATCCTGCAGGGGCCTCCCTTCTCTGGGCTAGTGTTTTTGCCATAGATTGACATGCAGCTATTAGAAAAACGATTGAATGACGTATTTTTGAAAGGCAATTCAGTTACGTCTGAGTGCTAAAAAGGTACATTTAACAATTGAACGCGGTAAAAATTTATAAAACCTATACAAGGTGTGGCAATTAAATAACCGGACTACTATCGGCAAACAGCGAGCACGCCACGGCAGGTTTGAACATGTCTGTACTTGTAGATGCTTCTCCCACCCTGAGCTTGATGGGCACGGTTGTACGTCGCTCAGTCTCGCTGTAGCAATCGTCCGTTCAAGTCCTTACGCTAGCGTCGCGTCGGAAAAATGCAGAGTGTTCAGATTGAGCAACGAGTTAACCTCAAGTTTCTTGTGAAATACGAGGTTCTAACTACCCTTCGTGAACGACTGAGAAGACGAAGACCCGATTTGTGGAAGAGCAAATTCTGTATGCTCCACCAAGACAATGCTCCAGCCCATTCCGCCTTGTCTGTGAAGGTGTTCTTTGCGAAATCCGGCATCACCGTGTTGGACCACCCACCGTACTCGCCCGACCTGGCCTCCTGTGGCTTTTCTTTATTTCCTAAGGTAAAATCGGAGCTTAAGGAGACAAGATTTGACAGTGTGGAAGAGGTGAAAGCGAAAGCGACGGAGGTTCTCAACAAGCCGACAGAAAAGGACTTTCCAGCACTGCTTTCGACAGTGGAAAATTCGTATGGAGCGTTGTAGCGATCGGCAAGGAGAGTACATTGAAGGGGATAAACTTTGTAAAGTAATTGGTGATCAATAAGATGTGTTGTAGCACCAGTCCGGTTATTTAATTGCCACACCTCGTATTTTTGACATTTTAGGGACGTAAACCATTTGGTTTCGCATAGAGTTACAACACTCTATTGTAAATTTCACATTACAATCGTTTATCTTTAGTAGAAACTAAAAACCACACTGTAACATTCCTATTTTTCCCTTTAAGAAAATGAAACACTTCTTCAATTCACTAATATTAACTGAGATAACTTATTGAGTGGTTAGAACATAAGGCGACATTGCGTGCATTGTATTTAACGCTGATTTAAACTAGAATTTTATTACCTATCCGTTGTATTTTTTAATGTTGTGTTGTTATAATTTATGCTTCTTAATACAGTAAACACAAGTAAAAGTATTTGTTTTCTAAAGTGATGCATTCAGATGCAGAATGACTCGTAGATTCCGAAAATGGAAAAATATGCAAGATGTTTCATTTAATAAACCAAAGTTGGAGTCATTTCCGGTGAACTGGTACAGTCAATTGTTTTTCTGATGCGATATTCTGAATCTGCGGCAAAAAAAAATAAATTGTTTTGTAATTTAACCGTCATTGTATCTTTAGAAACAAAAAAGTTACCCGTAGAATGGGATTCAAACTGAACACCCTGTATAGCCCCGATGGTCTTCTTGATCTTCACCTTAATGCTCCGGAAATGCTCTTGAGAGAGCAGTCGTCCATCAAGATTCAATCCCAAGTACCTCGTGTGCCCTGACCACGTTGATTTCGTCGAGTTTGAGACTACTGTCTGGGTCTCCTTCTAGTAAAACGCAAAGCACAGATATTTGCCGGGTTGAGGGCCAGCCGTCTCGGACATGTTACCAATACTCTTCTTAGTATTGAAAGTCCCATATTTCTCAATTTCCTGCGTATATCAAGGTGTTGTCCGCATAGGTGGCCAACCTGACCCCATGAGTAGAATATTGAATAAAAATGGGTCCAGTAACGACCCATGAGGAATGCTAGCTTTAAGAGGCTGTTCGGACAACAGCGTATCACCCATCCTGATCACAAAGCTACGATCCGAGAGATATGAACTGATAATTTTGACCAAATCGTGGTCAATGCCCGAGTGAAGAAGTTTATACACCAATCCGTTGTGCCAGACGGAGTCAAATGCCTTTTTAATATCAAAAAAGACCGCCAGGGTTATCTCCCGCCTATTAAATCCTTCCAGTATGTCGTTCGCCAAGCGTAGAGCGTGGAAATCCGTCCAAATTGGCCGTCGAATTTCATCTGCTGAGGATGAGTGCCTCAGCAATTTTCAACAGGCCCGCAGGAGATTGATGGGCCTGAAGCTCTGTGGGACGCTCGAATCTGTTCCCGGGTTGGGAGTCACTACAATGATAGAGGTCTTGCAGATCTTAGGAAAATACTGGGGCCTTAGAATTGCGTTGATGATCTGTAGTAAGTGTTGCAGGTAGATCTCAAGCAAGGCGTTAATTGCCTCGTTTGTGATCTTATCCCGGCCGGGCGCCTTTTTATTTTATATATTCCGTTTATTAGTGTAAAAATATATTTTTTTTTCACACTTTAAGAGCGTAAACCATTTGGTTTCGCTATTGTACAAAAAAATTGGAAAATATAGATGGTGTTATATTTTTAAAAATAGTAAATTTTGATTATTTTTTGTAAAAATGCACCATTCAATTGTTTTCATATTAACTGCATTTTAATCAGCATGAAAAACACTACCAGTTTTCCAATTTAACCGATATCGTAGGACTAATAATAATCAAGATAACAATAGTGGCCAGTTAATTTTAATCAGCATGTGTATAAATTATTAGGTACTATTATCTTCAATTGTTTTCGAGATATATAACTCTAAATGTGCAATATCACAAGCTATATTAAGCGTAATCTTCGTTAAATACTGATAGAGCTTGCATATAGCATAGTACATCTCAGTAACGGACATTCGGAGATATATATCTCGAAAAGTACCGAGATAATGTTTTTGAGATATATATGTGTATTCATATTAAGAGCAATCTTTGTTAAATATCGATAGAGCTTGCATATAGCATAGTATATCTCAGTACCGGAAATTCGGAGATATACATATATCTTGAAAAATACTGAGATAACGTTTTTGAGATATATATTGTATATTTAGAATTTGGAAACAATACCACGATAGTATAAAAAATAATACACAGGAAGTTCCGCTTGAGAAAATAAAACCCATCTTCAATTCACGAACATTAACAGAGATAAATTAGCAGATGACATTGCGTGCGTTATATTTAAAGCAGATTCCTCTTTGTTGGGGCGCAATTACTGTGAAAAAGGATAGCCAACTATAAACCATATTGAATTGATCACATCACCACATTTCAGGTTTCCATGAAACATTTGAAAGCATACAACCCCACCTATGTATATTCCAGATATATTCTGGCGTCATCGATTTCTTTTCTAAAGTTTTCACGCTGAATCACATATTAAATGAATCACGCGTAACAAGAGCGCACTACTAAGGAAACCTGTTTTTTTTTCGCCGCGTCCTCGTCTTTCGTCGAGTTGAAACATTTAACATTGACACAATATCTCGCGGTAACCGACCGCTAACGCTTCGGAAAAAATACGCTGTTGCTAGTGCATTGTCTGCGGTTATTATTTCCATTAATACGGGTATTCTCTACATTATTCTCTATTTTATCATTCAAACATCCGCTGTTTGAGTTAAATTTAAATCGTATAGTAAGTGGAGTCGTCCTTCTTATCGCCTGCGCGCGTATAGAACACGAGATATTCATTTCGCGGCCTCTCGCAACACCAGAGAGGAATACAAATTCAAATCGGCTATGTTAAAATCGCAAAACGCAAGATTCCAGCAGTAAAAGTGTTAGATTCTTTCTGGATCGGTATAGAGGAATTTTTTTTTAAAGAACATCGCAATTTTACGCAATATGAAGGTGTTAGTTGTATTACTCTTTGTTTTCAATCTTCGCTGTTTCGTGAAAGGTCAAGATATTTCTAATTGTGCTACCCAAGAGAAATGCAATGATTGTATCAGTCATCCTGGATGCATTTGGTGTGCTAAAACGGTAAGTTGTTTTAAATAACTATAGTTTTAACTAGTTGTTTCGTTTTTAACCAAGAGCTATATACCAGTTTCGAAATTGTTGAAAATACATCGTAATTAAGCAAAACCAGATTTTTTTTCATAATTATTATATTCAATACTGTTGATTACTGTACACGAGGTGAGTGGAAATGTGCCACATTTTGAGATTTTTGTATAAATAGAAGGAAAAGAACCAATTTATTGCTTTCTGAAGCTAAAATGAAAGACACAAATACTGAGGGATCTTTTATAGATGATATTACTTTTTATTATTGCTGAAAAAATAATTTCTGTAGCACATACTCACCCAGAATAACTGGGTGAATATGTGCCGCCTCAATCTTGAATGTATATCTTATGGGACAAATTAACTGATACCCTGTCACCCCAAAATTCAGGAAAGTGAAGAATGTAGTAGCGAGAAAATCGTCAGAAATCAAAGAAAAAAAAATATTTTACCACATATGAACCTACAAAGTAGAGAAGAGATATAAAACTGTTTACCAAAAGAAAAAGAACAACATTGTGATATATTCTCGCAATGGGTGGCACACTTCCAGCCCAATTTTAGGAAAACAATGTTTTAGTTTGATTTCTAACACTAAAAAAATTCACAATTTCATCATTGTCTAAGTATCCTAAAGACATTTCATATTTCCAATTTAGGACCGAAAAAATTTCCTATTTAACAATTTAAGTATTTGAGAATAACGTTAAAATCTTTGTTTCATTAATATGGATACTATTGTTTTCGAAATCATCTCTGAAAATGTCAATGGCAACGTTCAATCATTCAAGGAGACAATTTGTGACATACAATTAATTAAAGCATGTACTTTTTCCAAATCTTCGCTGACTAATGAGGTGCAAAATGTTTGCAAATGTTTCGTGACAGTTGATCTCATGTGGGTTTTACTTGGAAGGAATAAAGTTGATGATTCATGTTTTATTTTCACAACATTTTAATTAAAATATGATTTGCTGATGTTATTGCCAGATTAAGAGTTGTTGTGATTACGTCGAATTTATGGGAATTTGGGGATTGTTTGATGCTTTTCCCTCGGTCAACTTTGCCTGGAAACCAGGTGGTTCACAACACTAAACGATATAATATACAGCGTGTCTACTTAGTACGTGGCTGGAAGATAATTTCTTCCCTGTGTAATTTAGAGAAAAAGTCTTCAAATAAAAAGTATTTGGAAACAAGTGCTGCACAACATAGAATTATATTTAAGTATACAGGGTGTTCAGTTTCCGTTGCGCACGATGCAAGTTTGGTTTTCTAAATGGAATATCGTCTATAAGTCTATAAATTTTATAGAAAAGTCACACGATCTACAGTTGTTGCTGGAGTCTTGCTCATCCTTCGGTTGTCCCTACGCTTTATTTAGCGAGCTGTCTCAGGAGACATCCCAATCTAGTACTTGCATGGACAATGTATTTACCACCGTCTCTTCTTGCGTAAATACCAGAGATGTACAAAATCTTCACATTGCACGTCATCTTCGATACTGGATCGTCTGAAAACAGAAAAGGTGTAACAGTACCAAAGTCGCAATGTTTAAACGTGTACAATTATAAAACTTTGTCGTTAAAATTACAACAGACCAGGTGGGATTCAATAGTCCCTGATAACAAAAAAACATACTCTAAATTTCACAGATATATAGAGCTGGTAGGTGCTATGTTTCCTAAAAAAAGAAATTTTGGAGAAAGCTACAACAAAATATATCTTTCCTGCTAACACTATTGTAAATAACACGAAACAGAAACTTGACGCCATGTACACTACACACAAGGTGACCAAAAGTCAAGAAGCCGAGCAGGTTTACAAAAATCTAAAAGGAGGAATATAGAAAAGAAATTCAAAGTACTAAAAAACAGCAGTAACTAATCTTGGAGAATCATCGAACAACAAACACAAAACCATTTGGGACATAATAAAGCTGGAAATAAACCTAGAAACTAAAACTGATCAAACACAAGACCACGGGTTAAGTGCATACGATTTAATGATTTCCTCAGTTCGACTGGCGACGACCTGACAGCCAAAATACCTGGTCACGGTCAAAATCCTCTTCTTTTACTGGAATAAGATTCAAATCATGTACAGTGATCTATTTTTCTATATCCGGAAACTGCCCAGGAAATTGGTGATATCGTTTGCCGTTTTAAGAAAACTAGGTTGTTCGATATTTACGAGCTATCGTCTGACGTCATAAAACTCATAAAACTGAGCACCCTTGGATTTTAGATTTTTGTATACAAAGAATGTATTTAGGAAATACATTGGAGCATTATTGAATAGTATGCTGATAATCAGTAGAGCCCGGTAACTGGAGAGCAATCGCAGCGGCGGTGTGACTGTGTTTAGGTGGGCGGGGAGGGCTGATCGATTATTAATAGAACCCGGTAACAGGGAGCCGTGCCATAGCCGTACCTGCCTAGTATATAAAAACAATAGTAAGAAAATAGAAAAAAAATAACAACTAATACATAATTATAGTATGTGAAAAGTAATGAAACACTCACCCTTTTAAGCAGCCTTGGCTACGGAACAGAAAACTAGAAGCACCATTATCAGTGTTAACATCATATGGATACGAGTGGCAAAAAGTTGACACCATTAGATGTGTTTCCACAGTTGTCTCGGTGAGCGATGTTCGCTGTGGTGAGAAAAGCATACGTCTCGTTTTGGAATGAATATTCGGACATTAAGTTACCAAGTGAGAGAACATTACAGAGAGTTGTGCCGTCTGCTCGTGAGCATGTTGAGAAAAGAATTAAATCGGAGTTGCAAGATAAAAAACTGTGGTTATGTGTGGACGAAACAACAGATCGTAAAAAACATTCTGTGGTTAATGTAATGGTACGCACAATGGAACCACATCGACCGCCACCTTCAATTTTACTAGCTTTCAGACGAATACAACAATGCACTGCGGAAGTAATTGTAAAGTTAGTGTTAAATACATTGGAAAAGTTTGAACTTTCAACAAATCAACTGTTGATGTTTATGAGTGATGGTGCCGCAAACATGCTTGCTGTAGGTCGATCTCTTAAAAAACATTGTGCTAACTTGTTGCATATTACATGTAAAATTCATACTCTCAGTCTCGTAGCAGATAGTATCAGAAAATGTTATCCCGAGGTAGACGCTCTAATAGCACATACAAAAGCTGTGTTTGTAAAATCCCCAAAACGTATTCGGGAATTTCATAGACTATGCCCCGGTATTCCTGAACCACCACAACCTATTTTTACTCGTTGGGGAACATGGTTAGAGGCTGCATTTTATTATCTTAAATATTTTGAGAATATAAAGAACGTGATTTTAGAATTCGACCCAAAGGAAGCTGCGGCTGTCAAGGTAAGCCGCTTGAAATTTCAGGATAGTCAAGTTAAAACAGATTTGGAAATTATTCAGAACAATTACGTAGGACTAGCGGATGCGATAGAAAAACTACAAAATTCTTCGGTGTCGTTAGTGGAATCTTTGCAAATAGTGCAACATGTTCACGCACAGCTATGCGCGATAGAAGACGCAAGAAATGTTTCTGTTTTAGAAAAGTTTGAAAGTGTTTTAGATAAAGACTTTGATTTTGGCACATTAAGACAAATTTGTGAAGGTGCGTCAACAGAACCGTTAAGTTATTTGGAAGATTATTTTACTAACGTAAATATAACGTCACTAGATGTAGAACGTTCGTTTTCGGCATACAAAAACAACTTTTCTTCACGCCGCACTCACTTTGCCGAAACAACTTTGGAAACATATCTAATGTTACAAATATTAAATAGACATTATCCACTTTCTGATTTCACGGAGGACTCTTAAAACGGTAAGTGTTTGAGCACGTATCACATTTAATTTATTTTATGTAAACTTTTATGCGTCCGCCACTGGCTTTCAGCGCAGTTGCGTTGCTCTATACATCGGGTCTGTGAACTTCACTTTTTAGGATTATGTATTGACGATAAATTAACATGGCAAGCATACTGCTACAAACTTATTCATCAACAAAATTCCCTGTATTATCAAGTACTCACAGAGATTAAATTTATTACTTGTGGGTGTGCTATATGTGTTTGTGTGTTCCTTCTTCTAACGAGTCCTAGTTTTCTTTTTTCAGCAGTATCAATACCTAATATCTTCTTCTAAAACCCCTTTGACCGTCTTCTCGATGAAAGTTTTCTTGATTGCTTCTTAAAATTGTGTTTGCTTGATTAAATACTCTTCATTATTATTGGTAATTCTTTCTATTTCACTTTTACAGTTTTTCAATACTTTAAACTTAATAATTTCGACAATGTTTAGTTTTTAAAATGCAATTTTTAGATTTTTCTGTCGGAAAGTGTTTGTTTACTGTCAGAATGTTTTCGTAACTAACTTCTTGTTTATCGGTTGTCCTAGCATTGCCAATCTAACAACTTGATATTTCATTTTGATGTTTTGAAGATCGAATTCGGCGCCGCAGGTGACGTAAGGGATTTTGATGGTTGTTTTAAGAATGCATTGCGTTTCTTGCGTGTATTCGTGTCATTTTTACAAATAATGTTTCAAAAATGTAAATAACTTAAAATAACTCGGAATTTTGATTATTCCCTGTAACGTAACAATGTAATTTAACACAATAGTATGCTATCTTACTATTATGCTAATGTTCATAGTAGACTATCTTATGGTATCGCAGTATGGGGCGAGGCAACTTTTGTTAAGGAAGTTGTTTTATCACAAAACAGAATTATTAGATGTATGGCAGGTATTGATAATAGACAGTCATGCAGATCTTATTTCCTAAAATGGAATATTCTTCCCGTTGCCGCGATCCATATATCTTATATATGTTTATAAAAATAAATTTGATTTTTTGTGTAACAACAATATTCATCAGTACAATACCAGATCTAAATTTAATTTCTACATACCTCCTCATTGTTTAAGTCTAACAGAAAGGTGTCCCCGAATTCTAGGATTACGTCTCTTTAACGCTTTGCATCACGGCCTGAAATCAATTTCAAATATAAAATATTTTAAGCGGAGTGTTAGAGGATTTCTTGTGCATCACTGTATACATTCATTAAACGACTTTTTGGAATTGGGTCGCACATCCAGCAATGCCTAAAAACTGTAGATTTAACAACTATAAATAAAACTTGTTTGTTATTATGTGATATTGCGCACTTGTGACAATTGTCTATATTCTTTTAAATTTATGACAAATATACTTATTATGAATTATTATTAAAAAATAAAACTCGTACCATGTGTCGGGGAGACTGAATACCCTGCATACTTGAACATAATCTTATGTCGTGCAGATCTTGTCTCTGAATATTTCATATCTGAAAACTCTTCCTCTAAATTACTACGTTAGTGAAAAATAGAATATTCCCAAAGAATTTATCTTTTTTGAAAATTCTTACAAATTTCAAGTGTGGGTATGGTATAATCTGAAAATTTTTTCATCATAAATATCTCATTAAAACAATGACTATCAGAGAGAGGTAGGAAATACGTTTAGTGGTTTATAATCAATTATATTATTTACTGTCAATATGTTTCGCGATAAAAAAGAAGAAAAAAACAACTAATCGCGGTTGGAAATTATTGTTTACACCATTAATGTTATAACTATACGTATCTGGCAGAACAAAGATATGCTTTGGATTAGGATATCCTTTTCACGCAAGCATTCTGGCCAATAAAGCAGATAAATTAGAAAAGAGAACAACTAGTACACTTCTAGCCGTGCTACTATTGTTAATCTATTCAAAATACTTGATTTCAATAATGGAAGATGAAAAAAGGGAAGTTATTATTATTATTATTGAGATAAGCCATGGTATATGCAGATTTCTTGTCTAATAGTCTTTGTAGAATGATGTGAAACTTTTTAGAAAGACTTTTGGTTTGTACAGAATTACTTTACCTGAAAAAAGGATTCTGATTCACTTAAACAACAATTTTATGGGAGTTTCTTTCTAGACGATAATTCATTTTATAAGGAAATTTATCTAGGTTAGAATAACAATTCGAGAGTAAATTTACAGGAAGTAATAAGCATATATAAGATAAAATAATCAGCAAAAATAAAGTATTTACTCTCTTCAGATTACATATAAGTGAGGCAATTCAAAATTTATTTGATAATACTCAAATCGGAAGTATTTATTGACAAAATTCAATATTTTTCTTGATGTCTTCATATAGGAAAATGGATGAATTCATATCGTTTGACTTCCTTTCAAAATTCCCATTAGCTTTAATACTAACAAATAAGACGGTTACACGAAAGTGATGACTCATTGCTTGTTCGTTGGAATATTACCTTAGACATACCTATGTTAAACATAAATATTGCCCAATAAGTGCATATTTAAACTTGCTTTATGTTTGAATATTGATTTTGTTTAACATTTTATGTGTCACTGATTTAAAATAATTGAATATTTAAAAAATACACGAGAAATAGCTTGAAATATGAAATTTATAATAATTTTAAGCCACTGGCAACGTAATATCAATTTTTTTTCCAACATATTTTGAACTATATTACATGAATTCAAAGTTGATGACCTCATTTTATTTTTAATTTATTTTTTATTTGCTTAAAAATAACGCTGCTTTTACGTAAAAAATGATGGTGTGCAACAAATTTAGGCAGCTAATCATAAAAAAAGAGCGTTTTAAGGTTCGGCAATGCAATGACTGCTTCAATAATCTATGAAGAGAACACTGTTTGGCCCGATTTCATGAAATCTGGTCACGATTACAAAAGGGAAGGAGGAAAAGTATTATTTTACTATTATTATTATTGAAAAGTACATATATCATCTTTAAGGCAATGCAATGTACCTTGAAAAATATTGATACTTATTGTAGTTTTTGATATATAACTTCAGAAGAGTATTTCTAGCAAATTATGTTTCTTTTCAAACGAATAAAAATAATCTTAATATAGCAACCTTAAATAAATTGCTTAAATAAACAACGAACATCCTTATACTGTTTACCAATTTGGTCTTGAATTAATGAACAATAATGTACATATTTTAATGTAAACATATCTATCACAGCTTTCGCGATAATTTTTGTATTTTACTAACATAACAGTTTGCTTTGACTCAGTGGATATTTCTTAAATTTAAGCTGTTTCATTCATTTTTGACGTTTAATACACCTATATACATCTTTTTCCTAAGCATGTGTGATATGTAGAGCGGGCCAAGAGCGCCACGCGCCAGGTTCGCAATCAGGCTGCCGGGCGCATATATGTATGTAAACATAGGTAATTTAAATATGTAATTATTAGGACGAGGACCAAAACCACTGTCTATTACGTCGTGAAGTCGCGCAAATATACACCTGCAGTTTGGGTGTTCGTTGATAAATAGGGCGTTGTTCACAGTGGGCCACTACAAAAAAAAAGTTCATTCATCGACGGCTACGAACTAACAGCGCGCTTATTCATTTACGGATGACGCGCTCTATTCATCAACAAATGACGAGTCTGCAGATGTTACGTTTGCACCACTTCGTGGCATACTAGAAACAAGCGTCGATGTGCTCGCTTTAGTGATTATGTCTAACGTAACTATTAAAAATAAACGGCCATTACCTACGAAAGTTAATAAATTTCTTAGTGAATTTGTGGATTTACACTACAATGGGAGTACAATTTTCTGTAAAGTTTGTAAAAAGAAACTACTGTGCTGGAGCAAACGTGATTGTGAAAGACATATAAATAGCGCACACCACAGAAATAAAAGAAATGGTGTGTCACAACAACGTCAATTTCAATTAGAATTGCTTTTAACGTTTATGGTATGTGGTCTACCACTTCGTATACTTGATAAAAAAGCATTTCGAAAATTCTGGGGTACATACAATACCGAGTGGATACTACCATCTCGGACAGCGTTACGGAGAGATATTCCACGAATACGTGAGGACATTGAAAATCGAATTAAAGCCGAATTAAAAGATAAACAGCTGTGGCTATGTCTTGATGAGACGACAGATTGCAAAAAAAAATTCTATTTTGAATATAATAGTGCGCGTATTAGATCCTATTAAACCAAATTTTGCAATTCTATTAGCCAGCAGAAGATTAAAACAATGTACTAGTAAAGCAATTACGGCCGTAGTTCTCGAAACGTTACAAAAATTTCAAGTGTCAACCAGTCAACTGTTGTTGTTCATGAGCGATGGTGCAGCAACAATGTGTAGTGTAGGCCGTTCCCTTAAAGAAAAGTGTGAAGGACTTTTACATGTTACGTGTAAAGTCCATGCTTTACATCTTGTGGCACAAACTATTCGAGAGTGTTACCCGGAGGTGGATGCATTAATAGCAAACACAAAAAAAGTGTTTCTCAAAAGTCCTAAGAGGACTAGGGCATTCCACAGGTTATGCCCTGGTATTCGAGAACCACCACAGCCCATTCTTACGCGTTGGGGAACGTGGTTAAAAGCCGCTTTTTATTATAATGAACATTTTCAAGAAGTCAAATCCGTTATTTTGCAATTCGTCCCTGCCGAAGCTAGAGCTATTAGGATGAGCCAGAAGGGATTTCTCGATATTTCTGTTGAAACACATCTAAAGAATATTAGCAACAATTACAAAGGGTTAGTAGACGCGATAGAAAATTTGCAAAATTCTGGATTGTCGTTGGTAGAACCAGTGCAAGTCGTGGACGAAGTTAGTACATTGTTACACAGTATAAACGATGCAACAAGTGGACGAGTTTTAGCTAAGTTCGATAGTGTTTTAAAAAAGAATCCGGACTACACGAGATTAAGACAAAGATTATTTTAATTACGCCTGTCTTACTTCGGTAGACGTGGAACGGTCGTTTTCGAAATATAAGAACATTTTTTCGTCTCGGCGAACATTCTTCACCGAGGCAAATGTGGAAACTTATCTGATGGTGCAACTTTTTAAACAAGCCTATCCGCACTATTAAGAAGGATAGAATTTATTTATTATATCTTTATTTACAGTTACATTATTAGGTACAACAGAATAAAAAAAGCGTTCAGTTTCTCAGTTATTTCCTTATTACATCCCATTTACAACGCATACCGTTTTCAATCAAATAAAAAATCATAATGAAAATAAAAACACCTCAGCGTGTACATATATATATATATATAATTACTAAACATTATTATTGCGTCAGCTTTTATTTTTTTACTTTTTTGTGTATTAATTTCGAAATATTACATATCTGCTGTGACTCACATATACGCTATTTACAATAAGCGGCCGTTTCGCCTGATTCCGATTCAGTTGGATGGCGCAATTTGGCCCGCTCTAGTGATATGTATGTTAGTGATCATCGAAGTTTGGTGAAGTGGAAAAGGAAGTATAAAGTGATTTAAATTAAGAACATACATTTAAACAAATCAATGGCATTTCTTGACGTAAAAGTTATAAGATCAGGTTAATGACATTGTCACATCCATCTTGTTATAAACAAGACCTAGACAAACTTTCTAATATCTTCCTCAATAACGGCAAATAACGGTTACCCTTATTTTCTGTTTGGAAGGTTTGCCTGCTCTATTCTTCTTTGAAAATAAAAACTTGCCACTTAAGAAAAAAAATATTTAACGATGTTTTAATGATGTGACAGTCTGCGATGAGTTTTTTATAAGGTTACGTAAGCAATATTGCTCAAATGCTCATTAAAACGTTTTTGCACAACATAGATAAAGAGGATTCATTGCATACCTTTAAAAACCCCGTGCCCGGGTACACTCCTGCACATGTGCATGATATCGCGTGATTTCAACCCTGCTGTCAGTTAGTGCGTCATTTATTTTGTTCTGGTCAGTACTTTGGAAATTATTGCGATAATAATGGAGCCTCCTCTGTCAAAATGCGTCCCACTGGAAGTTCGTGCAATCATTCGCAATGAAGGAATCGCCGACCGCAATTCACCGAAGAATTTCCGAAGCTTATAGCGAGGTTATGTCACGCAAACAAATGTCGGTTTGGTGTTCAGAGTTTCGAAACGGTCGGACAAGCTTAGATGATCTTCCAAGATCTGGAAGACCGAGAACTGACGGACGGAAACATCCAGCGGGTTCAAGAACTCATCATCACCTACAGACGAGAAATGACATCCGGACTGTACATTCCGAAGACGGTAATCTACGACATTGTCCACCGCAAGCTTGACTACCGAAAAGTCTTTGCACGGTGGGTGCCTAAGCAACTCACGGATGCGCATAAGGAATCGAGACTTGCATGCCCTTTGGAAAACCTGCAACGTTACTATAACGACCCCTCGTTTCTAAGGGATACTGTAACCGGAGATGAGACGTGGATTCATCACACGACGCCTGAGAGCAAAGTTCATAGTATGGGATGGAAGCATCCCGACAGTCCACCTCCCAAAAAATTTCGTGTTGCTCCATCGGCTAAAAAAGTCCTTGCTACAGTTTTTTTGGAATTGTAAAGACGTCCTTCTGCTTCAGTATAAGCGTTATGGCGAAACTGTAAATGCAGCAGCATACTGCGAAACCTTCGATAAATCACGGGAACCGATTCAACGAAAGAGGTCTGGTCTGCTTAGTCACGGAATCAAGTTTCTTCATGACAACGCAACGCCTCACACCGCCAGAATCACCACGGATAAGCTTCGTCATTTTGGGATGGGAAGTCATCACTCACCCAGCTCACAGTCGGGACTTGGCTCCTTCGGATTTTCATCTTTTCCGAGACATGAAAGGTTTTTTGGTTGTCGGTTTCAGTAGGATGAGGACGTCATCTAAACCACAACACAGTGGCTGCGTCGGCAGGGACCTGATTTCTATACCAAGGGTATGTTAGACCTCGTTCGCAGATAGGACAAGTGCCTCAATCGGCTTAGTGACTACGTTGAAAAATAGTTTAAAAACCGCACTTTCATCCTGTGATACGCTGTTTATTTTTTAATAAATTTATTTGTATCTTCTAAGCGAGTGCACCATTGTTCCCGGACACGCCTCGTATAAACCCTTTAAATAATTTATTTATAACAATTTATTTCCAACGACTTACAAAAGTATAGGAAATGGTTCAAAGACATACACAATTTACTAACTTAAAAGACCCTACCTCACTTGATTTTAAATCCAACTCAAATCCATAATTTATCAAGTTCCTTGGAAAATCTGCAAATCTGCATTCAGGACTAGAATTGCTAAACACCGTTGACCATTCACTCCAACAGTACCTTGCATAAGATGGATTCCAGTAATCTAAAAGTTTTGACGACTGTGAACATCACTCAGGCTCCTAGCACGAATTTTAGATCTGACCTAAAATAATTGAGTAATATTTATTTGTATTTATTTTACTTAAATAAAGATAAATATTTAATCAATAGGTAGAGTTGTATTTTAATTTATAATTCAGCGGTTTAAATTTCCACCAGTGGCAGCATAAACTCAGAGGTATTTCTGGCATAATTTCGAATATAAAATCTTTTGTAATGAAATTGTCTTGAATGTCTAAGTTTTATTATTGTTGGGTTGTTAGTGGAGTTTTATATCACAGAGTAGTTTAAATTCAGTCTTCCAGTTGCGTCACTACATGTATCCCATCGTGCTATTTTTAAAAATATGAAAATTCATTGGAAATCAGATTATACTTGAAAAAGAATTATTAGAATTTGCTGTGGATGAAACAATCGCCATCGCGATTAAAATAAAGCAGTAGAAGGACGCCAATGAATTTTCTAACTTTGAGTCAAGGTTTCATCGAGATAAGACGTGTCTGGCTGTGTTCCAAGTTTCAATGTGTTTAATATTTCAAATCGTACTGTAAATTCAAGGCAGAAGTGAAGGTTGGTGGTGAAGAATAGGCAGGTTTCCTGTACAGGTCATACGAGGGATACGCTATATATTTTGAGATGCCACAAAAGTAGAGAAGTTAGAGCTGGCAACACTGCATTTCTAAATACCACCATCCTTAAGTAGTAAACTCTGACTGTCAGTTGAGTCGTTGCTGTCATAGAGTAAACGTGGTAAGTACGATTTGTCATCGAAACACGGACTTGTCAAGAGAACATGTACGCGCAATGATTTACTACGATTTTAAGGTCGGTTTAAGTGAACAACAAAGTCTTGAACGATTGCAACTCGCATTTGGTGATGAAAGTCCTTCACGTGCAACTGTGTTTCGCTGGTATAGCGAATTTAAAAGAGGACGGATATCGCTTGGTGATGAGGAACGTTCAAGTAGGCCCTGTTCTTCAGTTACCGTTGGAAACATTGAGAGTGTGAGACGTATGATCGACGAAGATCCAAGATGCACCTATCAAGTGATTGAGACAACTCTTGGTGTTGGATCCGCAACAGTAAATTCAATTTTACATGATCATCTTCGGATGAAAAAAATTGTTACTCGTTGGGTGCCACTCACGCTTACCGATTTCCAAAAAGCAGAGCGAGTAAGAATCGCTCGGGAAACATTGGAAATGTTAAATAATGGTGGACATCGCATTCTATCAAAAATAGTAACAGGTGATGAAACTTACATCCCATTTTACGATATTCCTACCCGCCAGGAGAGTCGCGTGTGGATCCACGAAGGTGCACCAACACCAACAATGGCCAAAAGGCAAAGGGCTGTCAAGAAAGTTATGTACGCAGTTTTCTTCCGTAGTACCGGATTAGTAAAAGCAATGAAGCTGGAAAATCAACGTACAGTCACAGCAAACTGGTACACCACAAAATGTTTACCTGCAGTTCTTGAGTCAGCCAACATTTGCGGGTTAATGTTGCATCACGACAATGCATCGTCACGCAGAGCACAGCAGACAGTTGAATTTTTACGTGAAAATAAGGTAAAAGTCATTGAACATCCACCCTATTCGCCTGATTTGGCTATGTGTGATTTCTGGTTGTTCTTCAACCTAAAGAAATATTTACGTGGTCGACGTTTCACGATGGAGGATGAGATAAATGAAACAATTCATCTATTTTTTGAGAGCATTACGTTGTGGAAAGTTCGATTACAAAAGTGCATTGATGCAGGAGGAGATTATTTTGAACATAAATAAAATCATTTTCGTAAAAAGACTTGTAGTTTTCTTGTATCTCAAAATATATAGCGTGACCCTCGTACAAACATACAGTTTATATGACATCGTCATAAAATCCAGGTTAGTTTTCAATTTCCAGTTTTAATTTTTCGTTAAATTCCATTAATTGATATAAAAGTTCATTAACATTGTCGAAAAAGTGTTTCAGAACACTTTCGAACCCTCAGTTTGTATAATTAATTAACTAATTTGCGCAAATATAATTTTATTCAACGATTTTCCACATTTAGGACATTTCAAATTTGGCACCCAACATAGGGCCAAATGGAGGTAATTTTTCTATGAGAAATCTTATTTTTATAACCATGACCGTTATATGGAGACCCTATGTTTAAGAGCTTTGATTGCTATTCAGAGGTGACCGCCAGCAGAGGTTGTACTGTAGTTGTATTAAATACTATTTTTTTTATTTCGTAACATTTTATTGTGTATTGCTTCACTTTATCAATTTTCAATCTCTATATTTCTTTTCCGGGCACATGTCTTCAACAAGTGTCGTTGCTTGGAATTTTTTTATATCGATATATGTATCCATTTCCTTATTAATCAATCGAAATTCCCAACATGTACTGCGCTGTATGGTCATCCACTTCAAATTCAGAAGATTAGCTATCTATTTGTAACTCATTGTAAGTTATAGCTTAATTATTGCATTGAATATTTGTTAATTTGACTTGTAATATGATCCTGATGAAGTTTTGAAACAAAGTGAAATATTAGAGTTAACTTTTTCTTATTTCGGTCCTCATCCCAACATCAAACCACGTGCCACAAATTTACTATCGTGGGGAATAGAATCTCCCAACATGTAAGGAACGTTTTTGTTTTTATTTGTACAATAGTGTTCTTTCTCATCAAAATGTTCACTCTTCGCGTATTGATAACAGCCTAGTTTGAAGGCCTGGAGATTCCATTCGTCTTAAAGTGTAGTCCATAGATGTTTTTTAATCAAGTTCATTCTACAATAACTTGATAGGATTTAGATCGGGACTCTGTGGTGGCTATATCATAATTTGCAAAGTATTGGCCTGGTTTTGCGATTCCAAATAATCTTTGCAAAATCGGGCGGTATATTTTAGATCGTGAGGTCCTGCATATAAATGAAGTTCTAGCAAATAAGTCGCAAACCAGAAGGAATGTTTTTTGGGGTTTTATGGTTTGCGCAGCATTCCTTGTCCCAGAGTACGGAAAACAACCTCACAACGTAACTGAACCACCACCATGCTTAACTGTTCATCTGATTTGTTAATTGCTTCACAAGTACCTTTATTTAGTTTGGCTACATACAATAAAAAGATTTTGTTGTTGAATCTACTCAAACTCTTTCAAGACAAGTATTATAAAGATTTTTCTCTTGGTCAAACTTCTGTGAACAACAGTGTATGTCTCCATATTTCATTGGGCATCCCAAGTGAACAGTAAAGATTGCGAACTTCGGAATTCGTCATCTACGTCCACAATTATCTCAGAACGCTAGTTAGTCACTTCCTAATTTAATGCGTGCGTTAAAAGATTGGGTCTGCGGCTTTCAAGAGATTGTTGTGATGATTCAACTTCACATGTAGTAAAAAGAATTGACATATAAGGAAGTATTTTAATGAAAACTTTGATATAAATTCGATTTATGGAATTCATGGTTAGAACGCTTATCTTTAACACAGATGTGATATTCAATGTCAAAATTTAATATTTGAGATGAAATCATATAAATATACAGCCGATAAGTTGTTTAAGTAACTTCCTTAAACATATCTAAGGCTTATCACACAGCGTATTAAATTGGCGTACATCTTATTAAAGTAAAACTTATCCAAACCTTAGTATATGCTTCTAGTTCGTTATTTTATACACGCAGAGAAATGGTTTCTTGCATGAAGGAATTAGATTTTCTTGCAAAAATCAGTCTCTATTCAAGAACGTATTTTTATTTCAAGACTATAAAAATGTTTAAATATCTCTTCTCCTTCTCCGTATTCCTTATGCCCTTTAGAGCGTCGGATCGAATTGCATATTACTCGTCTCCCTTATCCATGCATTCCATCCCTTCCGGGCCGGTGCACATATTTTCATCTCACCCAGGGTTTTTCCGCGTCCTGCAACAATTTCTTTTATTCCTTCAATCCATGTCTTTCTTAGCTTGCCCCGCTTTCTCCTTCCCATAAGTCCTGCCTCAATCACCCTTTGTACCAGTCAGTGGCGTAACTACCAAATTAGGGCCCCCACGCAAGATCATTATTTATCATAACAGGAGTAAAAATATAGAAGATCAGAAGGCCCTTTGGACCCCCTTGCGTCTAGAGTCCCTACGCATTGCGTGGGTGTAGCTACGCTACTGGTACCGGTCTACCTTCATCCATTCTTGTTATATGACCAATTTAATTGTCTATTTTCTAGTTTGATTCTAATTGGTTCTTGCTTTGTTATCTGTCTTATTTGTATGTTCCTTATTCTGTCGTATTTTGTTTTCCCGGCTATCTTCCTGAGGTATTTCATTTCCATAGTACTTATTTGTTGGTGGTGTCTTTCCAGGGGTGCCCAAGTCACACTTGAACATAATATTGATTGCAGAGCGATGGTATTGTATACTTTAGTTTTTATGTTATGTCTGTTTCCTTTTTACTGAGTATTGTTTTATTCAATGCATTGTATATGTTTGTAGTCTTCTATTTTCTTTTTGCTATTTCCAGATCAAGTTTTCCATCATTTGGGCTGACGTTGCCTAAGTATTCGTAGACCGTTACTACCTCTAAGTTTTTGTTGATTGCATGTTATTGTTCTTTCTTCTTCTATTAATCATTTATTAACATTATTTTACTTTTTTCAATATTTAATTCCATATTCAGTTGTTCTAATTCATTGGTCCATATGTCTATTATTGACTGTATTTTTCTTTTACTGTCAGCAATCAGTATTATGTCATCGGCGTACATCAGACTATCCAGATTTATGGGAGTAAAGTTTCTGTATCCAGTTGTGGTTTTTTCAGTTTTTCTTCTAGTATTTTTCATTAATCTATCCATCAATATGATAAATAATAGTGGGCTCATACTATCCACTGGTTTCACTCCTCTGTCCATTTGGAAAGTTCCCGATCTTAGCACCCCAATCAGCACTTTTCCACTCACTTTCTGGTAGGTACTTCTTATTACATTTATTAATTTGTTATTTACTTGCAACTCATGTAAGTATCTCCAAACTGTTTTTCTCTCTACCATATCAAAAGCTGCCTTTAGGTCAATGAGAGCCAGGTAAAATCGTCGTTTAAATATAAGAAAATAATTTTCTTGAAATTTTATTTATATTAAATAAATATTTTCTTGGGGTTAGGAAATCAAAAAAATCCGAGACAGAAAAATGTTTCTTTCAAGTAAATCATTTAGTTTTAAGTTAAGAAAATCTTCATATTACATTAACCGATATCTTTTGAAAATGTTTATGAAACCTTGTACGTTAAAGATTATATCATTGTATGGGTAAGTATGGCATTTGTATTCCGGTTGTTGTCGCTAGTTTCTAGGACGGAAAGACTATATCTCTTAGCACTAGGTGGCGCCAGGAAATATTTTAGTGCTGTTTTAGAAGATTAGTGGCATAAACTGAGAGATGAACAGCGATGTGGCAGGAGCAAAAAGCGTTAGTGCTTTTCTCTTCTCACATTGTTTTTGCCTGTAGTGTTTCCATCAGTACCATGAGCTATTTATTAGCATTATCACTTTTTTCATGTGTACTTCTACATTAAAGTTCGCTTTTGTTATTCTGTAGATAACCTTAGCCTTTTTAAAATCACATGCAATGAGAATAATTTACTGCATTATATACGGGTATGTCGCACTGTTTTAAACAAAGTAGGTGCAATTAATAATGTAGATGTAAATAATATGCATTTCAAAAATTCCAAGTAAATAAATGTTTTATTTTAAGAAAATGAAACTGTTGATTTATGAACAGTACCTAAACACTTTCTTCAATTAAGAAAACTTCCTTAAGAAAATATTGTTTTGTGTTATAACAGCCATTTATTTATACTAAGGATCCCTTTTTCAAATTATCTGCAAGATTTTCTTGAATCATCATCATGTTAACAAATGTCTTAAATAAAGAAATTCAAATTATTTCATTACAAGTATATACTTCTAAGAAAATATTTCTTTCATTTAAAACAGTAATTGTATTGTGGATAATTGAGATGGTAATTACCTTGAATTGAGACGGACAGTCTTGATACAAGTAAACGTTTCTCTGTGTGTTTAATTTTATTAGAAAGTAATAATGATATAATCTCCTCTGGTTTTGACTGACATGTTATTAAATTTGCAAAAATTCAAACAAACCGCACATCTTCTATTCGTTTATTTGAAAGAATAAAGAATAAATAAATATTATAAATAAATATTACGTTACACGCGAATTCTAGTAGCATACAGCATGGTGTAATATGGTATTTGGAGTATAATGCGCCTGCGTATAACTGTCTATGTAGTATAATACGCTTGCGCATAACGCTCTATACCAATTATACCTGTGTATTTAAAAAAATAAACTGTACTACTGTATTTTCGAGTTAGTTAATAATGCTATAAACGTGTGTTGAATAAATATTTAATTATAGTTAAACGGAAGCACTGCTTCCTACCTTACCACAGTATTATTGAGGGTAAACAATTTATTTGAATGTAAATTAAATTCTAAACAGACGCCAAGATAATCTGCCTTTTAGAAACGACGTACTTCGCTAAGTTATTGTCAAAGAAGTTTCAAGTATTGTAATATTAAAAAAAAATTATATCCTGTCTAAAGTTAATCCAAGTTCCATCACTTGAAGAGCGCGGTGTCTTTTTATATGACGCCCTAGTATAGAGAGGGCACGTAGACATCAAATTTTGAGGTTAGTTATTCTTTTCCAGCAATTTAGCTTTCTTAAATGCTATTACTTGTAATTTACTTATTTAAACTGCCGAAAAGGTATTTAGTTAATACTCCTGAATCGACGATTGAAAATTGTCTTTCAATTAGATAAAAATAATTTGAAATTTATTACATTGCAAATACATAATACAATTTAAATCAACATCTGTTTCCCTTGACAAAGTTTAATAAAATCGTGTTTAATTTTTAATGAATGTAGTATTTTTGATAAACAAGCAAATGTGCCTTATCTGCATTATTTAGGTTGTATCTATTCCATTTCCATTTCCTCAAAGGCAAAAGCGATATGATTATTGGAATTTCCTACTACAAACATTGCGTTTATTGTTTTATCTTCAACATTTTCTAACTCAATTATATTGATCCTTTAAGTACGTACACATTATTCGTATTTACAAACACGTATTTTGGGTGTATTTTTTAACCTGTCCATTAGCATACCATCTAAAATTGACGTTAATTACTTTATCGCCAATTTTCAAGGTGTGTCTAGTTTGTTTTGTCGGTAATATAGCACTCCCAAAAATGAAGCTAAGCACTTAATAATTTGATTATATTCAGTAATTTTAATGAGTTCTTTTCGTTATACATGCAAAAATATATTACGTTTCTATAAAGCTTATGGGATTTTACGTTAATTAATTACAGTCCCTGGCCAAATTACTTGAAACACTCAATATTTTGTAGTTTCTTCATAATAAAATATAAACTATACATGTATTATATTTTTTATTTATAAAATATATTGTAAAAATATGTAACATATGTAAATATTAAATAAGTAATTAATATTTAGTCCATAATCCATGATTTTTAATAACACCCTTAATTCTTCGGGGCATATTTTCAATGCAAGATATGATTGTCTCTTTTATATCTTCATCGTTCTCCCATACATCCTTTATATTCATCATTAATATTTCCTTTGTAGGGTTTTCTCTTTCATATACCTTACTTTTTAGTCAATTCCATACGTTCTCGATGGGATTGAGGTCTGGTGAATTTCCGGGCGAAAGAGGTATGTGATTGTTTTCAAAGAATTTCTTAACCTTTTTTGCCACATGGCAAGGAGCATTATCTTGCATAAATATACGCCCTGTCGGTATGCGACGTCCTGGCTTAAAATACCCTAATAACGTGTTTTTTAACACATTTATGTACTGCTCTTGACGCATTGTACCTTCTACAAAATACAAAGGGCCGGGTTCGTCTCCACTAATCACTCCCCAAATCATTTCCTGCGGAGGGTGTTTTACAGTTCGAAGAACCGTGAACTCTGTCAGATGCTCGCCAGTTCGTCGACGAACAAATTGTGCCCGCTGCACTAACATACAGAGCGAGCACTCGTCACTAAAGAAAACCTATTAAATAATGCAAACATTAATTCAGTAAAAATCATGTTGTTAGGTTATTCAGCTTTTTCCAATTCTTGTCTGTGAAATGTCGATATTCTCTTGCAAAGTTGAGATGAGCAGATTTCATTTTTTCTGTTAAACGCGGCTTTTTTACAGGTCTTCGGCTCATTAGGCGATTTTCGCGCAATCGGCGCCTGACAGTTCTGCTCGAAATCTCTATTCCTCTCTCTTGTAAATATTTTTGAATCACTTTAATTGCAGCAAATCTATTGCTCAAAGCCTGATGAACAATTTCACGGTCAGATCTCTTCGAAGTCTTTCTTTTCCGACCGCACTTTGCCCGTCTTTGTGTCGATGTGCTAGCTTCTTCGTTTAAGTTTCGAGCTAAACGCGATACAGAAGAAGGAAGATACTTTCTGTAATTCTGCAATTTCTCGTTGTGAATGTTTGTTTGATTGTAGAAGAGCCTTGTATAGCGGCTTTTTGTTCACTTGTTAAATCTTTCCCGGGCATTTTCTACAAAAAACCCCAAATATTTCAATTTTTTTCAAATTCCAAATAATTAATTATTAAGAGAGAGATAGAATAACAATTTTACCTTTGCAATAACGATATATCAACACAGAACACTTAACGATACTCCACAACTTAGCTTCTATATGGTTACGATGAAATATTTTAAAAAATATCGATGCATTCTCTAAACTGTGAACTCGCTAAATGTAAGTTAATAACTATATGTACTTTACTCTTATATATATCTACTTTTATGTACTTTACTCTTCTATATATATGTACTTTACTCTTCTAAATATCATTTCTCTGGTATTTCATTTCTCTGGTATTTTTATTTATTGATACAATAATTTAGTCCCCCTATAAACGATCGGATTCAAAGCAAAAGAATATCATTATAATAGGATGGGAATTTCCAGGTAAAAGCGTTGATTTATGGCATGTATCAAGTAATATGGCCAGGGACTGTAAATTTTTATCAGCTTAAACATTTATATATCATTAAAAATATGTAAAAACCGAAGTGAATAAATTGTGTTGGGAAATTCCCATACATATATTAGATGTTAAACGATTTAGTGAAGTTAAATTTGGTCGTAATTATAGAAAATGTAAAATTCTTTTATTTTAGAAACATATCTGTACTCCAGAACCAGACTATGTTATGTTCAAAAACTCAATTTTTCCGTAGAGTAGTATTATTGAATTAATTTTCGATTTTCTAAAATTGTAAAACACCATTTTTGTGTATCCAGACAATAATTTATGTTTGAACATAGCCTGGCACTGGAATGGAACACACATCAATTGCCATCTTCAATTCTATTAGCTTCCAGACGAGTACATCATTGTATTGCCGAAGTAATTTCAAAGTTAGTGTTAAATACATTGGAAAAGTTTGAACTTTCAACAAACCAACTTTTGATGTTCAAGAGTGATGATGCCGCAAACATGCTTTCTGTAGGCCGGTCTCTCAAAAAACATTGTGCTAACTTGTTACATATTACGTGTCAAATTTATTCTTTCAGTCATGTGGCAGATAGTATTAGAAAATGTTATCCTGAGGTAGACGTTTTAATAGCGCATACAAAAACAGTGTTTGTCAAATCCCCAAAACGTATTCGCAAATTTCACAGACTGTGCCCCCGTATGCCTGAGCCACCAGAACCTATTCTTACACGTTGGGGAACATGGTTACAGGCCGCGTTTTATTATCATAAATATTTTGAGAATATTAAGAACGAGGTTTTACAATACGATTCAAAATAGTCAGGTTAAAACGGATTTAAAAACTATTCAGAACAATTACTTCGGACTAGTGGAGGCAATAGAAAAATTACAAAATCCTTCGGTGTCGTTAGTGGAATTTCTGCAAATAGTGCAACATGTCACGCACAGCTATGCGCGGTAGAAGACGCAAAAAATGTTTGTGTTCTAGAAAGGTTTGAAAGTGTTTTAAAGAAAGATTTTGATTTTGGCACATTAAGACAAATTTGTGAAGGTGCGTCAACAGAACCGTTAAGTGATTCCAAAGATTATTTTAATTACGCAAATATAACGTCACTAGACGTAGAACGTTCGTTTTCTGCATATAAACACACTTTTTCCTCACGCGTCACTCGGCTTGCCGAAACAACTGTGGAAATATATCTGATGTTGCAGATATTTAACAGACATTATTCACTTTGTGATTTCACGGAAGACTCTTAAGACGGTAAGTGTTTGAGCACGCATTATATTTTTTTTCTGACCATTTATTTTGTGTAAACTTTTATGCGCCCGTCACTGGCTGTTGGCGCAAATTGTGCAACTCTAGTTGTAACAATACAATAAGAAGACAATAAAGCAATATGTAGAATAATTTTAGGTTTCTCTGCTCATACTCTCAGCTAATAACTGCTGGTGGTGACGTAAATGAGAAGTCAAGGACAAGGCTTCGATTCCCTCGTGTATTTCCGTTCAATATCGTGTACATTATACTCGACAAAAGAATACACAAAGAAATCGAAGCGTTGTCATTGACCTCCCACTTACGTCACTTCCAGCCACCACTGCTGTCAACATCTTCAGAAACTGTAAAAGCCACCACTTATCCACCATACACAGACGCGTTTCGCAGTTTTCGGCTCCTCCGTGTGTCCTGTGGAAAGTAATGGCATTTCAATATTTTAAATCGTATATATACGAAGTAGATGATAACATGTACGCATGAGGGAATCTAATTAAGATATTCTCTTTTGTACATTTTTGTCGAATTAATTGCTGCAAACGCCTCTACAGAACTGAACAAATCATATTGCTCCAAATTCTGACGCGACAGCAATACTCGACTACTGGCTTAAGCCGCCATGGTTAATTAATTGAAATTGTGTACATGTTATCATCTACTTCGTATATATACGATTTAACATTTTGAAATGTCAATGCCTTCCACAGGACACACTGAGGAGCTGAAAACGACGAAACGCGTCTGTATATGGTGGATAGGCGATGGCTTTTACAATTTCAATTAATTAACCATGGCAGTTTAAGCCAGTAGTCGAGTACTGCTGTCGCGTCAGAATTTGGAGCAATCTGATTTGTTCAGTTCTGTAGAGGCGTTTGCAGCAATTAATTCCACAAAAATGTACAAACGAGAATATCTTAATTAGATTCCCTCATGCGTACATGTTATCATCTTCATAAGCTTTCTAAAGACTGATGTCGTTGTCTCGTGATCCGCATTGTATGTGTACTATGTTTCCGTTGTGGTCTGTTGATCCGTATCCATTTCAGTCTGATGGGCCGCTTCCATTGACGTATCCTCGCGATCGAAATTGATCGGATTCTTCATAATTTCCAAAGATTCGCGTAGCACTCTAGGGTGATAGTCGATGTCATGGTCTCCATTTTGACAGAGGTGTTTAGTTACTGCTGATTTGTGTCCCCTCAATGTTCATTTACTCTACATTGAATAGATTTTCCTGTTTGAGAAATGTAGACAACGACATTAGTCTTTAGAAACCTTCTGAAGAAGCTGACAATTTAATCAGCGAAACGTCAAAAGTAAAGCCAACGGCACAGCAACATCCGTAGGATTATTCTAATTCAATTAATGAAGCATGTTTGTTAACTGCCAGGCAAAGGATTCGATGATAAATTTACTGAAATTACATTGTAGAGAGATGATTTTTTTGCCACGGAGTTGGTCCGATAGACCAACACCTTAATTCCGGACTGGCTTCTATCAAACATTTTTTAAATAACGTGAAACATATTTTGAGACAAATAAGCAATTTGATTAATCTTCTGGGAAAGTGGTGATCCTCTCCAAAGCGAAATATAGTTGATCTTAAAGGCTAAACCCAGAATTTCTTTAACATACATTGAATTTAGTTGCGAAATCTTTGAAAACTAGCTATATTTCGTCTTCATTTCAGAATGACAATTCCAACATTCACTGCAGACTGAAATCAGAAGTAGACAACACGAATTGGTGTCCCATTGACAAGCTGACCAATCCCGAAAGCCAATACAACGTAATCCAAAACAACAACCTCAATTCTGGCAAGAATGGTGAGGCGGTCCAAATCAAACCCCAAATGGTGAGATTGCGTACCAGACGAGGTGAAGAAACGAAGATCTCTTTCCAATACGCCAAGGCTGCTAATTATCCCATAGATCTGTACTACATTATGGATCTATCGGCTTCCATGAAGACGCATAAGAATAGATTGGCTATTTTAGGTGATCAACTAGTGGAAGTAATGCAGTCCATTACTAATAACTTCCTGTTAGGTTTTGGTAGTTTTGTTGACAAAACTGTTATGCCTTTTACAAGTACAGCGCCAAACAGGTTAGTGATAACAATCTTTCTGCTCTTCTTTTCATATTTTCTGCCATAGCATCTGGAAATTATAGACAAGCAATGAAAATATCAGTAGCTTGTTATAATTATTATTTTGTCTTGTATCGAACGAATCAATGTTCAAGTTTTTGAGGGGAGCCTTTTCTCTTTCTGAGAGGTTGCATCTCAATCATTGGAATTTAATGGTATTGTGGGATATTTAGATTTTCCTTTTGTCTTTAACTGATGTTGTCCATTTGTGATGGAATAATTGATCACACCAAAGCTAATTATGCAATTATACTCTTGGTTTCCGGGTTGGAACCGCGTTGTTGTAGCTTTTGCTGACGCTGCGTCCACACTCTTATGAGACATCTTCAGGGCTATTACTCTGAACGTCGGTAAAAGCTACAATAACAACACGGTTTCAACCCGGAAACCAAGAATATAGTATTATTGATGACCGCGGAAGCCAACGGACCAGATTCCTTATAATGCAATTCTTTACAGAATTGATAGACCTTGTGACAACTGTGTTCGAGCCTACAGTTACAAGAACCACCTCTCCCTAACAAAAAATTATTACCAGTTCTCCGAACAAGTCGCCAATGCCAACGTTTCGGGAAATTTAGACGCGCCAGAAGGAGGTTTCGACGCCCTGATGCAAGCGATTGTGTGCAAACAGCAGATCGGCTGGAGAGAGAACGCTAGGCATATCATAGTCTTCTCAACAGACGCAGAATTCCACATAGCCGGTGATGGGAAACTGGCCGGTATTTTCGAACCCAACGACGCAATCTGTCACATGCAAAATAACGAGTACATCAAAGGATTAGAGCTGGATTATCCTTCAGTGTCCCATTTAAATTACGTGGCGAAGGAAAATAACATAAATTTGATATTTGCTGTTGTCAGTAAAGATACTGATCACGTCTATAATGCTTATAGGACGTTGCAGGAGAATTTTGAGAATTCCGGTGTTGGTAGATTGGATCAGCAATCTTCTAATGTTGTGGATTTGGTTATGGATAATTATAACGTAAGTATTGGTAAATTACTTTATTTATCTGTCTAGAGAGGGCAACCAGAGCATTTTTTTAAAAAAATAGAAGATGTAAAATGTTTATCTTTGATACAAATTTGAAGATGCAATCATGGTTACGACTTCACGTGGCTGTAGACTGATGTAACCAATTTTCTGCATCGTAACTCAAATGGAATTGATTTAGGTATCAAGCATTGCCACCCAAATTTTATATGAAATGGCAATATCGATAATATAATAAAAAAACAAAAACAAACTTTAAAAAATAAAAAATTAAAAAAATCTAGCTCACCCTTGAAAAAAAATATTTATTTTTCTCTTGTATAGGCATAAAGATTGTCGCAGTACGAGCAGAATTTTGTTTTCAAATAACTTTTTACCAATTATCAACAAAATAACATACAGTAGGCTGGAAGTATTAGTTACAAAAGAATTTCTTAATATCAGAAAAAACGCTGAGGTAAAGACTAACATCTGTAAGATGACTACAACAGACACTAGAACAACCTGACTTACTGTTTAGTTTGTTGTGGTCATGCTCGTATTTTCAAAAATGTTTGATATCAAAGTATATCGTTTTAGAAACAGAAGCAAGTATGGTTTTCATGTAATACATACAATTTTCTGTCCTTTTGGGGCTTTTCCATTTTGTAATCTATAATGAAGCTTATACTTTGCAAAAGTTCAGATACAAACCGTTGGCATTTTAATCTTTACCTCAGTTTGGTTAATGGTTCACTGGAAGGCCACAAATAAGAAACGGCAATAAACAATCCTTGCCTCAGCGTATTACCCAAAATTTACTTGCATGTTCAATAAAGTGTTAGAGCTGTTATTTTGTTTTAAAAAATTATAATTGGTGGTATACTAACATTTGGGGTTGAATCAAAATCTTTACAAAATATTTAATATTGAAGAATGCAACAAGCATAAAGATAGAAGCAAGTACGTACTTTACGTTATATCTAACCAGTCAGAGCTTGGCGGTAGTAGATACTATCTGAAAAGAATACATTAAATAATTACAATCCAAAAATTCTAAATCAGGTATTACTCGGGTCCTGATCAAAATTCTTATGAGATACTTATGAGCAAGGTTTCTTTCGTATTTAGTGGTAGATTAGTAGTTTTCTGGCGCTCTCCAGAAAATGCCAATGATTTACAAAAGTAAAAATGAATAGATTCCAAATTTGAAAATTTTCCAGAGTTTTATTCAATTGTAATTCTTTTAATGCAATTTATTAAAAGAATAGCTTCAAACTCTGCAAAATCCTATAGCTTTTAATGAACATGGAACTTAATAGAAGTTAACTTACTTAATATGTGTCGCCCTATTTACAGAAAATTGTGGATTCGGTTCGAATAACTGATAACTCAACATCGACTGTAGAAATCAAATACCACTCCTCATGCAAATCCCCAACCGAGAGTGGTTGTTCCAATCTCCAACTGGACGAAGTAGTCGAATTTACCGCAACTATAAAAGCTCTAGAATGTTTAGAAGGATCTAACGTCCACAAGATCCAAATAAAACCAGAAGGTGTTAACGAAGCACTGATTGTCGAACTGGAAGTGGCTTGCTCTTGCGATTGCGAGAATCCTGCCAGTCCAGACTACGCTGCGAACTCCACCAGATGCAATACTCACGGTCACGAAGTATGTGGCATCTGCGATTGCGTTGAAGGTTATTTCGGAAGCACCTGCGAATGCAATGCAGAATCAGTATCCAGCGTGGACGACATGAATTGCAAAAAAGACCCTCTCCTTCCAGAAATCTGTTCGGGATTAGGAAGCTGTAAGTGTGGGAAATGCGTTTGTGATGAACGACCCGGAGATCAGATGATCTACGGCAAATTTTGCGAGTGCAACAATTTCTCGTGTAGGAGAGTCAAAGGAGAGCTATGTAGTGGACCGGATCATGGCAAATGTTCTTGCGGAAAGTGTGAATGTCTTGCTGGATGGGTAGGGGATGCTTGTGATTGCAGAGACACAACCGCGACTTGTATAGATCCAAGAGGAAAAGGTGAAATTTGTTCTGGACACGGCGAATGCGTATGTGGAGAATGCCAATGTACCAACAGTGAAAAAAAGTATTCTGGTAGATATTGCGACGAATGTGCGTCATGCCCGGGACAACGGTAAACATTAGAGCGTTTTCTTCGTTTGAATTATCACATAAATACTTATAATTTACAGGTGCGAAGAGCTTCAATCTTGCGTCGAATGCCAGGCGTACGGTACGGGTTTAGATAAAGCCACCTGCATGGAAAATTGCACGGATTTCAATACGACTCTCGTCGAACATATTGACGTTGATAGTAATGACGATAAGATGAAGATATGCACCGTTATTGACAGTGCTGGATGTACCATTACTTTTGGTTATAGTTATTTGGACGAAGAGAGTATAACGATTGAAGCTCTTAAGGAAAAAGTGTCATGTCCTGATCCGTTAGACATTGTTTGTAAGTTGCTTTTTTGCATGTTACCTAAGAATTTTACCTAATCCAAATATTTAATTGTAGAATGACGTTAGTATTAATTAGAATACATCAAGTTTTATTAAATACTCTTAACTACTAATTTATTCTTCTCAACTCTATTGATTAAGAGAGAGGGTGTGCTATTTACTTTAATAAAAATAAATCCCAGATATGTATGTAGGTCTTTGAAGATAATTAGCAAGTTTTTTGTACTCTATTTTCACGACTACACTCTTTTTTATACTTCTATTACTAAATCACCATTTGGTAAATCTCTTATTATAATATACTCTTCCTAATTTTATAATACGCTTAGTTAAGAAATTATTCGGGCTCGTATAGATTCAAAATTGCTGCGAATTGACATGGAAAGTTGGGTTTTGATGCTATATGGAGGTTGTTTTTCTAGTTTTGCATATAGCCATAACAGCAAAGAGTAGATGGACTTAAAGCGCTTTATTGTTTTTCAAAGTATCCTCCACATAGTTTAATACACTTTTTCATTTTTTCAAACTATCTGTTAAAGTCACCAGTTGAAACACTCAAAATTGTCAATTTCAAGGCATCGACTGCTCCTTTCGGCCACTGGAACCGTTGACCATCTTCTTGATTCTAGGGATCGTAAAAAAAACCTTGCGTTAAAACATTTTTTGTGACTATTCGTTGCGGAAGGAATGATTTCTAATCAGATGATGGTTAAATGAATTAATAGTACTTTAAAGTTATTATGTTTTATAAGTCCGAATAACTTTCTCCGCAAACATTTTCTCACTAATATTTATTATCTTCAGAACACCGTTTTGTGTAATCTTCTTGCTCTAAAATTTTTAACAATAATCTTCTCATTATTTTAAAGATTCTAATTGCACCAAATGATACACCAATATCTTCTTTGATCAAATATACTGTTTATTCTTTTTTCTTTTTCTAGAACAATAACCATTTCATAACACTAATGAGCTCTATGTTTCTTTTGCAGTGGTGGTTCTTGGCGTTATAGCGAGTATAGTGCTTGGAGGTTTAATTCTGTTAGCGATTTGGAAGTTGGTAACCCATATCCACGATGGAAGAGAATATGCAAGGTTTGTGGCGGAAGCTGAAAATGCGAAATGGGTTAGAGGCGAAAATCCGCTGTACAAGGGTGCTTCTACCACATTCCAAAATCCAACGTATAAGAAATAAGAATCATCCCTTTCGTCTCTTTAACGAATGTTCGTGATAGCGCTAGAAAATGCCAAGACTGGACGCCTAAGGTGAAAGTGTTTTCTGTGAAGGTGGTGCTGAAAATTATCAAATGAATGGGTTAATTTATTTGCTTTTCTGAAAATTTGTGTACTTCATCAAAATTATTCTATGCGTTTGCTTAAATTGCCGAGAGACGGTTCAGATTAGATAGTTGTAAGAAACCGAAACAAGATCACACGATAACCAAATTTTCTGAACTATTCTTAAAGCCAATTTTGTCCCTGTTTCCAATATTTTCCTTATTTTCCTTAGTAAGAGGCAACCGGTTTATTACTCAAGTGATGAAAATACTATTGGTAAGCTTCTGGTCCTCAGTGTTAGAGACTCACTTGGAGAAATCACGTAGAGGCCTTGAGGAACAAGTTTATCAGGGTCAACAATCAATTCCTCCCCCTGATCTGTCGGAATAGCCCTTTACACGTAAAGACAAAGCTACGTTTGAGACCAATTCCCACCTATGAGGCGTTGTCATGGAGAACAGCCGCGAATTCCCATCTGCAGCATCAATTTCTTGGGATAATTGTTAACGTTCCATGGTTTGTCAGAAACAGGAGATCCTCAGTTTGACGGTGTACTCTAGAGAGTTCGCCAAGAAGACGTGGAAGTGAGCCCAGAATGTGGAAAACTCCTTTATGAGAACAGTGGTAGCCTCGTAGAATCTTCTGCCACCGAAGACCAAAGTTAAAAGCATTGCTGGCATTGTTGACTTGGACACCGAGGAAGCAGTTCCAGAGGCGAACCATGGAACAACTTGAAGCGTCCACCAAGTCGACTACCATCAATACATTCTAGCAGTGTGGTGAGACTCGGTATGAGAGAATAAGAAGCTTAAAGACACTCGTCTAGCTCCAGTAAGAGGAGTTGACCATAGCAGCCCAGTGTTAGTTATAGTTTAAAGATTTTAGACAAATTTGAGAAATGCAGCAAACACCACCATCATGGCAATCGTTGCTTTGACGTTGAAGTCGCTTGTGAATAATCTGTATCAGCGCCATCTTCCTACAAAATCATTTTAATTACATTCCAAGAAAAAGATTAATTCATAGCTCCGAATTTGATGTACATATATGTCTTTAAGATTGTATAAAATAGTATTTTGTATGTAAGATATAGCATAGTAAATTATTGTTACCTATTCTTGTTTTATATTAAAGAGTATACAGTTTAAATGTAACATTTTCTTGATTATTTTTATTCCTACTTTATCTATATTGTGTTAATTTTCAAGTCGTTATTATATTACTGCATGTGTGTACTTTTATATTTGTATACAGTGAGGACCTAAAGTATCTCCCCCTACTAACTTTTGAACAACTGAGGCTAGCGTTTCGGAAAAAATAGGTCGATTTTTATTTTTTCTAACCTAACTTCTGGTATTATCGAGAATTCAAATTCATTTTCGGTTTCACCGGAAGTGACGTCAATTTTTTTATTTTAAATAGAGCACCCTATATATTTTTACATTTTTGGAAAGGCAATAGAAAGAAGAATTCAACCATACCACATTTATTATACTTTAGCTTAAGAGATATTACGATATGGAGCAATTTGTTATTATGAATGTCTCATGTGACACCAATCGTCGGTCTGTCAAATCTCAGTTCTATAAGGGCAAATTATTCTAATTGCCTAGTAACAAGAGTTTTACATGAACATAGAATCTTAGGGGACAATTTGCAGTTTTTCTTTTAGCTTACTTTGCACATACAAGTACAATTTATCGATGTATATCGGGATATTCTTTAATGAAAAGTGTAGCGAATGCGGTATCGTTGAATTCGTCTTTCTATTGCCTTTCCAAAAATGTAAAAATATACAGCATGTTCTATTTAAAATAAAAAAGTAGATGTCACTTCCGGTGAAACTGGAAATGCAGTTGAACTCCCGATAATACCAAAAGTTAGGCCAGAAAAAATAAAAATCGACCTATTTTTTCCGAAAGCAGTTGTTCAAAAGTTAGTAGGGGGGAGGATACTTTAGGTCCACACTGTATATATATAATCAAAATTGTATGGTGAATGTTTTAACGTAGTATTTTCTTGAATTTTATGTAAAATTGAATACGAATAATGTGATCTCTCAAGCCAAAGTGATTAATAAATTATTTGATCGAGAAGTGAACGTTGTTTGTTTCTTTTTTATTGCTGATTAACATAGGGAAATCAATAACAGGCATAGAAATTTACTGGCTACTATTTCTTAGTTTGTTTCTAATTTCTCCGTAACTGATGTGAGTCATTAGTGTCATTACTAATTTTATTGAGTAAAAAAATTATTTTCTTCGATAAGTATGCTGAATTCTTTATGTTAATGTATATGAGATGAGTCATGCCTATATTTAAACTACCAACTATACGTTAATTATTATGTTGTGTATGCGTGTATAATAAGAAGTTATTTATTCTTCAAATCATCATCTGTAAAAACTAGTTTTACCTTTTTTTACTATTGGAGTTCCTTGCGTTAGGTAACATTCTTAATGTGTTAGTCATAGCACTCGTAACAGCGGTTACGTGGCGAATTAAGAGCCTTCGGGGCCCCTAGGCGCAAGTAATAATGGGGCCCTCCTCCATCTTTTATTGTAAATTGTAAAATAAGCAATTTCAAAAATGTGTAAACGATTAGGTAAAATGAAAATTTTAATTTTTTATAAAATGGATGGACTGAACAAGAGGGAAAACATTTTTATTTGTAACTTAACGCAAAAATGTCATTCTTTATAAAAATTTTTGCTTGTCTTAAAACCACCAATTCTGAAACAAAAATCAGAATATTCTTTTTAGCAGCTGAGAAAATTACAAAAATTTAAGTTTCATGTTTTTTATTAAATCAAATTATCCTATCTTCCACGATAACCTAATAAGTAAATCAAGTTACATGTTATTTGTCAATGTCATTACGTATTTGTGAATCTTTACTGAGACTTATTTAATAGTAATGCTAACTTTAAAACAAAGAGTTTACTTCGTTTAATGTTATGGAACTGGTGAGGCTTCTTATAACTTTGAAATTCAAAAATTTCAACAGAAGCTTCCTAATGTTCACGTGTAAATTAATGCTTTACGAAATTTGGTAGAAAAATGTGAAAGAACAGGTAGCGTACATGACATCAAGAAAAGAAAAAGGATACACGATGAAGAAGATGCTGCTGCAATACTGGCTCTAGATTCTGTAGAAACAAATCCAAAATTATCCTTACGAAAAAGGTCTGTTAAATCGGTTAATTAGCAAATTACATTTACAAAGAATTTTTAAAGAAAACAAAATTAAACCTTACAAACGTTGGCCACGAGCGGTACCGGGCATCGGCGTAGAATCAGTTCGGACCGAGAGGAACGGCAGTATTACTTCGTCTGCGGAGCAGTACGGACATTTTCGCTGCCGGTCATTTGCGCAATTGTTTATCTGTCCTAGAAAAATTATGATTTCGTCAGCAAAACGACCGCGGTCGGACAAACTTCGAAAATTTATTGCAGAAATTCCAGACTTAATATACGAAGGTGCTAAAATTAAATGTGCAATCTGTAAAATCCCGTTAATGTGTTGGTCCAGACAACATTGTCTACGACACGTAAATAGTGAAAAGCATGTCTCAAAAAGAAATTGCGCACGAGACAATGAAAAATTTATATTTAATTTATGCATTACGTTTATTGCATGTAATATACCGTTTAATTTACTAGACAAGGAACCATTTATCTGCTTTTGGAATAACTATTCGGAGTGCAAATTACCAAGTCGAACATCGTTACGAAGAATTGTGCCATCTGCGCGCGAACATATTGAACAAAAAATAAAATCGGAGTTGAAAGATCAAAAATTGTGGTTATGTGTCGACGAAACAACAGATCGGAAGAAACATTCTGTTCTTAATGTAATGGCACGCAAATTGGAACCTCATCAATCGGCACCTTCAATTCTATTAGTCTCCAAACGAATACAACAGTGTACTGCCGAAGTAATTTCAAAGTTAGTGTTAAATACATTGGAAAAGTTTGAACTTTCAACAAACCAACTCTTGACGTTAGTGAGTGATGGTGCTGCAAACATGCTTTCTGTAGGCCGGTCTCTTAAAAAGCATTCTGCTAATTTGTTACACATTACGTGTAAAATTCATGCTCTCAATCTTGTGGCGGATAGTATTAGAAAATGTTATCCTGAGGTAGACGCTTTAATGGCGCATACCAAAGCAGTATTTGTCAAATCACCGAAACGTATTCGCGAATTTCACAGACTGTGCCCCCGTATACCAGAGCCACTAGAACCTATTCTAACTCGTTGGGGAACATGGTTACAGGCCGCGTTTTATTATCATAAATATTTTGACAATATTAAGAACGTGGTTTTACAATTCGATACAAAGGAAGCTGCCGCTATCCAGAAATGTCAGTCGAAATTTCAAGATAGTCAGGTTAAAATGGATTTAAAAATCGTTCAAGACAATTACTTCGGGCTAGCAGATGCAATAGAAAAATTCCAAAATCCTGCGGTGCCGTTAGAAGAATCTCTACAAATAGTGCAACATGTTCACGCACAGCTGTGCGCGATTGAAGACGCAAAAAATGTTTCTGTTCTAGAAATATTTGAAAGTGTTTTTGAGAAAAATTCTGATTTTGGCACATTAAGACACATTTGTGAAGGTGCGTCAACAGAATCGTTAAGTTATTTGAAAGATTATTTTACTTACGCAAATATTACGTCACTAGATGTAGAACGTTCGTTCTCTGCATATAAACGCATTTTTGCCTCATGCCGTACTAGTTTTGCCGAAACAACAGTTGAAACATATCTAACGTTGCAGATATTTAACAGACATTATTCACTTTGTGATTTCACGGAGGACTCTTAAAATGGTAAGTGTTTGAGCACGTGTTATTTAATTTTTATTTAAAAGATGAGCGAAATTATTTGCGGCAGCTCTATTGCATCCGGAAAAATATAAAACATCATAGACTTCACCGTAGACAAGTACAAATCAATACAAATACAATCCCTCACCCTCTTGATATTACAGTTCTATAATGACAAATGGTAGTAAACACAGCTAAAATAGAGCGAGTAACTTTAGGTCGGGGTTATAGCAAATAAGAGCTGGGCGAAAATTTTCTCATTCTCATTTCAGATGCTGTTCAAAATATACAAATACAAATTCAAACACCAGAAACTGTCGTTTTTTTAATAGCTTTTTAGTAACTAATTTAGTATATTTTGTTTACTGTTATCGTGGTAACCAAACAATACTAACCACAAGAAAACACTTGGATGCTATACCCAAATGCAGGACTCGCGCTTAACAGTAAATACCTCTTTTACTTCTAATGTTAAAAATATGCATCATTATTAGAGTTTGTTAAAAAGGTGGTACCGAGTGGCAGCAGCGTAGCGGTAGCGGCGTGGATAGGGGTAATTTTCAACTCGTAGTCGATCTCGACAGTACCGCGAGAGAGTTCAAAGCGACAGTATGTTGCACGCTGCACACCAAATAAGTACGCGGGGATGAGACGCCCAAAGTATGTAACGTTCCCTTCGAATGTGAATAAATATCTCAAGCATTTCCCTGGATTAGAATATAGAAGTCTGCATATTTATTGCACAACATGCAATAGCGGAATGCTAAGTCGCGATAGGTTTGAATGTAGAAAACATTGTAAAAGTAAACGTCATGTATTAAATTTAAGAAACAGTATACTGGCAATTTTATATGATTTTATTTTTATGTTAAGTGTGTGCAACATCCAACAACATTTAGTATCTAATGAACACTTTCGTTTTTTTTGGGCTAAGTACCTTCCCTCATGGAAGCTGCCAACATCTATGCAATTACGATACAATTTGCCACGTATGCAAAGTACAGTAAAGGAATGTATAAAAGACGAGTTGAGAAAAAAAAAATCTGCCTATGTGTGGAGGAAATAACTGATGCGTCATTCATGTTGTAAGGCGTCCTTTAAAACGTGATGATCCACCAGTTTCATTGTTGTTATCCAGTAAAAGGATTCAGAAAACTAATGCAGAAACCGTTGTTAAGATAATAAAAGATTGGTTGAGAGAATTTTGTATCACACTAACCCAAGTCGTAATGTTCGTTACTGACGGAGCCGCAACAATGCTGAGAGTTGGTAGGATGTTGAAAATATGCTTTTCGACTCTTCTTCACATAACATACACGCATGTCACCTCGTAGCAGAAACCATTCGAAAAAAGTATCCGATGGTGGATAAGTTAATAGCATCTACCAAAAAAGTGTTCATCAAACCTCCCAAATACATCCGTGTATTCAAACAATTGTGTCCGAAATTACCACCACCACCTCAGCCTGTAATAACGGGATGGGGAACATGGGTCCAGGCAGTATCATACTAACAGAAATATTTTTCACAAGTGAAAAATGTCATCTTGAAACTTGATTCAAATGATTCTGCAGAAGTTCGGGATAGTCAGCAATTTTTTTCCAATTCGGACGCTCAACAACAAATAGATGAAATTTCTACGAACTATTCTGAAGTTGCACAAGCTATTGAGCAATTAGAAAACACTTATCTGCACGAGACGCATTAAATTGCATAAACCATTTACAAGCCGTTGTAGAAAACTTGACGAACACTATAGGAGTCAATGTTGCTCAAAAATTTGGTGCGGTTTTAACGAAAAATCCCGATTTACAAAAGGTTCGGTCTATAAACTGAAAATCAAGAGTGCCCTGATGAGGAAAAGGAATATCTGACATTTGCAAATCTTACTTTACTGGATGTCGAACTATCATTTTCGGAGTATACGACAACGTATTCACAACACCGTCAACGGCTGAATGAATATTATTATTCACTAATATTGTATATTACGTACCTACTTTTATGGGGTGCGCCACTGCCGGTACCACCTTTTTAACAAACTCTAATCATCATACAAAAACGTAAAAAATATAAAATTCCTATATGATCGATACAAAAAAAATATACGGTGCTATTTAGAAAAATGACGTTACTGATGTTTTAATTTCCTAAAGTTTGGTGTTCAATACTGAACAACCTGTATATTTCGAATGCGTTCTAATAGCACGTCTGGATGGAACCAAGAATGAAATTTTATCTCGTAAAAGTTTACGCTAGAATCTATTTGCATTTTGGACTTTTTAAAGGCAATAGATAAATTTAAATTTACTAGATTATAAATATTTCCAAATCTTTTTGAAATTGAAGGATAAAACCCATATTATATTGGTTTATTTCTAGAAGGGCGTTCATAGCATTTATTTTATATTCTATACCAAGATTATCCGGCGGCCAATATTCAAAAGTTCTCAACGTAGGAAATTGAATATGAGATTATCGAATTGATTGCCACTAGAAAGATTTAAACGAACGACGTATCGAATGAGAGGTTCTCTTATTATTTAAAACCTTCGAATACGAGTGCGAGTGATTGCACACGTATTTTCATTTCTCCTGCTATAAATAAATATATAAAACTAAAAATGTCAAGAAATAATATTATTTCATAATTTAAGACATATTAAGTATAAAATTATTTACATTTTTATTACTATTGAAGGTTTAATAAAGTTATTTAGTCAGTATTATTGGAGTCATTAAAAGGTAGGTATAACAACTAACTAAGCTTCTACAAAGTTAAACCGTCGTCCAGGCAATACAATGCCGGTTGTATCTCCTACCTGTTCGGTAACATTCTTACAGACACGAAATGGATTCGGTTACAAACGTAGCAACAGTACGGGCTATTGCGAAGTACACTTCAGGATACTTAATTATAAACAGTTACTATAATTGTAGGTATGTACACCAATGTCCTTCTTTGGCGTCATTAATAAAATTTATCTAATTAAAATTGAGAAATTTACTAATTAGATTTAGCCAAATCAAACAATTTTTCAATGCCAACAAAAGTTTACAGTTTTATTACATCTAATAATAGTAAGAGAAGATAAGAAGGTATATCTCGGCTTTATGGACCTAGAGAAATCTTTCGACAGGATTAGAATAGAGGACATATGGAGGATCAATAACACCATGCACCAACTTCCACGTAAAACGTACACCTTGTCGCTCCCGACGAGAGGCTACGGTATGCATCCCATGCCGGTCGAGAAGAGCGCCATAATCGATGTTCCGCACCGGGTAGACTCCATCAACTTTGAAGGATAAGAATTTGAGAAATCTCCGTTGAATTTTCTCAATCTGCAGTTGTAAGTAGATGTAGTTGACTAAACAGGCGAAGCATATTGGAGTTTGCTTACAACAAAGGTATAAAATAAAGTTTTAAAAAGAGATATGTTGTCGAAGTACTTACAGGTGCGCATTACGAAACGTAAAACTTTCGATGCAGAAGTGTAAAGGTGGTTAATATGCGAATTCGAAAATAACTCCAAGATCACAAAATTCGTCAAATCTTAAAAGTACTTGGCCATTAATGGCGTGTGTTGAAGGAATGGAATTAGATTTCCTTGCGAATGACATGTAGCAGCACTTGTTGACACTCACCAGCAACTTAGAAGAGGTAAACCAATCAGTGATTGTATTAAGGTTATGTTGTAGCTCAATAACGTCATTTCATTCCTAATGGGCATAAAAATTTTTAAATCATTTGCATACGCTAAAATAGGTCAAGATACAGAAGCTAGTAAGTTATTCACGTAGAGATTGAATAACAATGGACCCAGATTGGAGCCCTGTGGAGCATCCGAAGGCAGAGTAAACTCGAAGGATTTAAATCGGTTGTAGAAGACATAATTGCTTTGACAAATGGGACTCTTGAAGTCGACTAACTGATGCACTGAAGCCAAATGCGGAGCATCTACGAAGCAAGACGCTATGATCCAATGTGTCGAATGCTTTACTGAGGTCTGTGTATATCACGTCCCCCTGATCCTGTACATCAAGTTATTGGCTGATAAATTGTGTGATCGACACAAGATTGATACACATACGAAACCATGTTCGAACGAGATTGGTCTTCACTTATCCATTAGATTCTTCTTTCCCTTCTCGAAAACCGGGATTACCCTAGAGAGGGGAAGGTACAGCTCTGAATAGAGCAGTTGATTATAATCGACAGTTGTTCGGCCAACATGTGGCATGCATTACGTACAAGGCAATTAGGAATTAAGTTGTCACCAGCATTGTAATCACGAAGAAATGAAGACATAATATTAATGAGATCAGTTACAGAAACAACAGATAATGTAGAAGGAACACAGTTGGTGTGTGTATGTTCATGGTCAAATTTACCACAAGGAAGGTAAGAGGAATTGAATTTCTAAACAAAGGCAAATATATGCTATACATACCTGTGCGTGGCAGAGTCTGCGTCGATAATCACGAGGGTGGACGATCTGCATTCTCTCTGACAGTCAGGCAGCCTTAAAGGCACTAGCATCTTACTATATAGCTCCCAAACTAGTATGGAGTGCCTGCAAAACCTAATGGCTCTGTCTAAACGCAACAAGGTTGGTGTTGGTGCAATAACACAAGGGTATAGCGGGCAATGAAATTGCAGACTTGCTAGCGATGGAAGGTTTAAAAATGAATTTTACAGCACCTGAACCGGGTCTAGGTATTACCAAGAGCGCAGTGCATGGTACAATTAATGAATGGATCGTAAAACAACGCCAGTTAAATTGGAACCATGCAGCTGCAACATTTAACTGCTGACCTGCTTGCTCTAAGCAAGATTCAGCTTAGGGCAGCAACGTTTCTATTAACAGGACATGTCTACAAAGATGAACCCTTACGTAGATTTTGTAATGAAGAGTCTGAAACAGCCTCTCATATTATTTTTATATGCGCAGCGCTAGGCAGATCCGCTATGCAAAAAGCAATTGATCTAGTATTGGGGAAAGATTTACTACATATGCTCTTAAAATTGATTGAGGAAACTAACCTGTTTAGGTAAAACGAAACCAAATCAGGAATAATATAATAGGCCCAATTATTGATCCTGCTTATCAATCAATTAATACAATTAACAACATTATCACTTCCACAGGGTCATTAATTAAAGATTTCGGGGTGATATTTATTGAAAAATTCCCCAAATACATCTTAAATATCACAAAAAAATGCAGTTTGTAAGTCTCTCGATTTTATTACAAGCACCTGCAAAGAGCTTCGCATTATTGATACGATTCTATTAATGATATGGCAGACAAATCAATCTTCTAGAAAAAATCCAATGACAAATTTTTGTAATACACTTCCCATAAGAAAGATGGTCATTATATAGCGCATGATGAATTATTGGAAAGACACGACTTCGTTTCCCTTGCTGATATTACGAGGTAGGCGCCATCAATTCTCGGCCTGGGAGGCTTATACAAGTTCTAGCGTGTTCAAACTGCGTTGCGTCACAATTGCACATGTGCGAGGCCTACACTATATATATTACGGCTCGAAGAGTAGTAGTTTTAGTAACCAGCCAGACAACGTAACTAGTGCATGAAAATGTCTCAGGTAACGAAAATTCTATACCACGCAGTCACATTAAACAACGTTTAGATGGCGTTTTATCTCCTTCATATTCCACTGCAAAAAAGTGGATAAAATGTTTCCATTTGGGGCAAGAATCCCTTGAAGATAATGAGCGCCCTGGTCAGTCAATTGAACTGATAACACCTCAAAACATTTCAATTATTGAAGAAACGGTATTAGCAGATCGCCGATTGAAAGTGAAGGAATCAGCAGTGATTTATGAAACAAGTATTTGCCGAATTCTCCATAACCTTTTGGGTGTGAATAAGATTAGTGCAAGATAGGTACCGCATCTTCTTCGTCCCAGAAAGGCGAAAGTTGTGTTCAATCAACGAAAAAGGTGATGGCCACAATATTCTGGGATCGTGAGGGTATTTTACTCATTGACTTTAAAGATCCCAGTACAACTGTCAACAGCACATATTACGCGTCTTTGTTGCGTAAATTGAGGGAAAATATTCGTGCAAAACGTCGAGGAAAATTGACAAAAGTTGTTCGATTATTACACGACAATCCTGCCGCCATTTCACAAACTGCCATCCGCGAATGCGGCTTTCAAGAAGTGGAACATCCTCCGTATAACCCGGACATAGTTCCAAGTAATTATTATTTATTTTTTCATTTAAAGAAAGACTATAGGGGACGTCGTTTTAAGGATGGTAGTGAGTTGCAAGCAGCTGTAATTCAACATTTTGAAGGAAAAACTTTAGATTATTTTTATAAGGGTATAGGATTAATTGATTGTTGTAATAAATGTATTGAAGTTAGCCTTTTTTTTTAAAGAATATAAGCAACTTTAGTGGAGTTCCAGAGCAAAAATCCTGATGGTGAAACACCGGCATTCTACGTTGATAATCAAATGTCCAGTAGCGTATACCTCCCCACCTGTCGGAACTTTTAACGCCTGATTCAGACAGGTAGGTTTGCACGTACGTGGTAAGCCCAGCATTTCGAAGCGGGGCACCTGTTACACGTCGAGAGAGTCAACAGTGTAGCATAGCACTGTCGTAACGTTACCTCCAAAGAAAACCGCGAAAATCATTGACATGACGGGCATCTACCATCACCGATACCTTTACCAAGAATTCCCGTCGAAATGTTGAACCTCTTACCGTTTTGCGTAATCGTCTTTGTTCAGTTGTTGACGTGTGGCGACGATGTTGATGGTGCTGTGCCGGAGTTGCGTGGTCCACAGTGCGGATCTTTGATATGCGGCGCCGATGAGTATTGCAATGAATACGCCCATGCCTGCGACAAATGCCAAACGATCTGTAATCCGGACGATCACAATTATGATGGTTCCAAGTGCAGACAGCAATGCGAAGGTAAGACATTTTAATACCACTAGAAAAATTGAAGGAAATACGTATTTTGGATTCACATATCGATTTCGTGTAGAGGTGCTTACATGCTTACACATAGAGGACGCGTGTGTTGAATTCAAAATTCATTCTGTGTAGCTTCAGGAATACAATGATGGATATGATAACGTCGATCAACCACGCCTTTGTTTGCGCTTTAATTGTTAGTTGCATTGGAAAATATTTTATTGGAAAGCCTGTTGTTATATCACAAGTTTAAAATTTTGTTTGTTTTAGAAAAGTAAATAGATCAATCTTAGCAGGTTATTGTTGACACTGATTAAGAAAACAAATCTGGTGCCTTAATATCTGCCATTCTTTACCTCTTTGGGCTTAGATATTTCAAGGCAACACAAATTCTTATGCACCAGGTTATTAAACTCTAAGAAGATTGATATCTGTAAGCTATGCTCCAAAGTTCCTTTCCATAACTTTTAAGGCTATTTTTCACTAAGAAATACAACAATTCTGATAACTATCGAAAGCTTGCTTCTTTTCAATCTATGGAAGACGTCATTTCTTATATTTGAGCATAATTTTGTTCTTGGTTCCATTACAATCAAATATGTATGTAGTTCATACAGTTTCTTTAAAGCTGGGCTTCCACAGTTATAGTTCCCGTATTCTTTTTACCAATATGAACTGAGATTAATTAAGACACTAAGCAGCTTACTTAATAGATCATTGTTCTTTTTGCCAGTAATAACTAAGTCCGAAGTTGGCTGTAGTAAGACGATATTTATCTGTCTCACGACAAATTGAGCCTTTTGTTTATCAAGTTCAGTTTATCTTACATAAATATGGTTTAGACTTTGTGGTTTGGAAATTAATTTGTTACTTGTGACAACTCGTTACTTTGTATTTAACCTTATTAGTAAAACAGTACTTATCAAAAGTGCCTCAGGAAGAAATAATATATCAGGAAGAAACAATTTTTGAAAATGCAGACGACACGAAAATATTTCATTCTGATTTAGTGACAGATATATATCAAGCGCCAATTCTTCCAATTCTACTATTGTTTGACCAAAAGTAAGAATAGTCTTCATTCAAACCATTTTTCTAAAATAATAAATTTCTAGTTTGGCAATCCATGACAAAGTGTCCAAGTTCCCTTAACTAAATAATGCCTTTCAATTCAGTCAAACAGTTAGCGTTTGTCTTAACTACAGGTACGAGATCTCTTCGTTCAAAGAGAAAAACACCAAAATACCCATGTGAAGAAGGAGATATACAGGGTGTTTATTAAACCTACGGCAAGAGGTTATTCCATGAACTATTCTAAGAATATTTTGTCCTTTGATGATTTTTAAAAAGCCCCTTTGTTTCGAAGATACAGGGCAAGAAAAATTTTCGACAAATCCAATTTTGATATTTTTGAAATTATTAATGTAGTCGAAATAAAAATATGGCGTACAACACTGGACTTACCGAGTATAAGAGATTGTAAAAACGCGTTGTTATCTTTTAACAATATTCTGATTACAAAGAACGGCTGTTTTACCCACTAACAATAGGCAAGTGCAGACATAGAAAAGTAAATCAGTTAAAACGTGGATTTCATTTAAATACGTTTCGTGATTGATCGTTCTGTATGTGTCAAATTTGTTGAGACTGATTGACGTGTATTTTCTGTCTTTTAATACTTAAACTTTTGTTAGTGAAGTTCTCTATCATGACTCGCTATACGAACGCCGAGATGACTGACATGCATTTCATTTATGGACTTGCTGATGGCAATTCATTAGAAGCTAGACGGTTGTACATTGAACGATTTCCTGACCGTAATGTTCCTGATAGAAAAACCTTCCAAAGTATTCATCAATGTCTTCATGAAACAGGCACATTGAAACGAAGTGGAAGACCAGCAAGGCCAATGACAGTAAGAACGGTAGAATTAGAAAAGAATGTGCTGGACATGATAGAGGAAGATCCAAGTACTTCTACTCGAAAAATTGCAAATACTTTGAATGTAAGTAATGGGACTGTTTGGAAAATTCTTAGGGAGTATTTGTTGTACCCATACCACATACAACACGTTCAGGCGCTTCTTCCTGCTGATTTTCCTTCACGGATTGCATTCTGTCAGTGGCTTTTGCACACATTGGTTCAAATCTCTCAACTACTGACACTGATTCTTTTTACCGATGAAGCGAATTTCTCAAGAAATGCAATAAGGAATTTTCACAATAACCCTGTGTGGGCTGAAGAAAATCCACATGAGGTACTTGAAGATCGTTTTCAACGTCAGTTCTCGTTGAACGTTTGGTTAGGAATTGTGGGTGACTGGCTAATTAGACCGGTATTTCTACCAGGAAGACCTACCAGCGAGGTGTATCGAAACTTTTTGGAACAAACGCTACCTCTGTTTCTGGAGGATGTACCATTGGCAACAAGAAATACAATGTGGTTTATGTACGATGGTGCACCAGCGCATTTTAGTGTGGTTGCTCGTGAGTTTTTAACAACAACATACGGAGATCGTTGGATTGGTTGAGATGAACCTCACTTATGGCCTGCTCGATCCCCGGACTTAAACCCCCTGGATTATTTCCTATGGGGCCATCTAAAGTCATTAGTTTATTCTACTCCAGTGGAAAATGTGGAAGATTTAAGAAATCGGATAATTGCTGGGTATAACTCAATAAGAAATGACCCTGGTGTTTTTGAAAGAGTTCAGCAGTCAAAAAGGAGAAGATTGGATTCTTGTATCCTAGCTGGAGGTAGTCATTTGCAACAGTTCTTGTAGATTAAGAAACTTTAAATGTAATTTTTGGTAATAAAATGTTGGTTTTGTCGAAAATTTTTCTCGCCCCGTATCTTCGAAACAAAGGGGCTTTTTAAAAATCATCAAACGACAAAATATTCTTAGAATAGTTCATGGAATAACACACTGAATTTTTGCCGTATGTTTAATAAACACCCTGTATAGATAGAAGTAATTCTTAGTTACATCTCACTAATCTTATCTAACTTTGTCCTACTTCGATCTTACTTGTTGAGGTAGTTTTCTGGTAGGTTGGTTTAAAAGAAAAAGCAAATCCCCATGATTTTTAAAAACAATTCTAGCAACAGACTGTAAAAAATATTGCTAAAATGTAATAATACAAAAAGATTAATATTGAAATTATTAAATTTGCGAAGAAAAAATTATTAACTGTTAAAATGACACATTTCCAAAAGTCATTCAGATAGTTTTATGACTTCTTTTGCTGCAACTTTAAGCAAAATTCATAAAGAAATCCCCCAAATTTTAGATATTTTGGGAACCACAAGGATTAAATGTTAGTGTTATTTTTTCAAAGATTAAATCAGTTCGAGGCGTGTTTCAATATAAGTTATATCATACGCTAATCGATTTGATTAATGGGTTATTTCCTTTAAGCTTCAATTTTAGAAAGATATGTTCGTAGTTTCGTCTTCTTTAAAACTGACACCATCTTCAGCTTTTTCTTTCATTTATTCCATACATCGCTTAGATTTTCTTTGCCACGTTGCCTTCTCTCTGTTAGTTGTCTGTTAGTGCTACTTGTTAATCTTTTCCAAAGATGTATATGCTTCAAATTTTAAAGGAGATGGCCATTTCTTTTTAAAAGTAACATAATATCCAGTTCATCATATTTTCTTTTCTTTAGGAAAATTACTACAGATTCCTACAGTGGATTAGTATTTAGCTTTAACCTCAACTCAATTGATTCCTCTAGGCCATGGGTCAGTAACCTTTTTTCTCGTAAAGAGTCGTTTTAAGAATGATATTTAGCCAAATAATATTTGCCAAGAAATTCAGCAACTTGAATTAATCAATTTTTGAAAATTGAGAGTGAACCGTGCCTTTTTTTGTTAAAATAAATTTATTTCCATTTTGCTGAAAGGTACAGCAGTAGCATATATATTATAACAGTAAAATATACTGCTATTCAATTATTTATTATCAATTTTACAATAGTCGTAATTATAATTATAAAATATAATTATTAACGTCATAAATAAGTGATTTTAAACATTTTTGTTCAGTCAAACAGTATGCTGAGATTTCAAATTTTTTATAATTTATTTAACTTGTATAAAATTAAAATCTATACTTTATCAAAGCTCGATATATATACATATGGTAAATACACCTTCATTTCAAAACGAAACGGCATACTCACGTTATTCAGCTGATTTGTTAGCTTATTTTTAATAAAACTCATGTTCGAAAGTATTTGCCGATCCAAAAATCTACAGAAGTCCAAATGCATAAGTTTTTAATTGAATATATGATTTCGCCTTTTAAGATTTTCTAACACAGACCATTTATGTTGGGCAGCAAAACTAGATTTTTGTCTTCCTAAATTTTCTAATTCACTTTTAAGATTTACAAATTTTGAACTCCACATTTCCTTGATTTTTAAATCCGCTAGTTGCAGTAAAGTTGTAGTAAAAGCTGCTTGATCAGTGGAGTTGGTAGCTCCGGCAATAAGGTAGATATTCGCCAAGTTCTTAACGTAATACAGACGAATTGCTGGAACTACCAACTTAAATCATCCGATGATTTTTAAATCCGCTAGTTGTAGTAAAGTTGTAGTAAAAGCTGCTTGATCAACAGAGTTGGTAGTTCCGGCAATAAAGGACATATTCGCCAATTTCTTAACGTAATACAGACGAATTGCTGGAACTACCAACTTAAATCACCCGATGATTTTTTATTACGCTAGTTGTAGTAAAGTTGTACTAAAAGCTGCTTGATCAATAGAGTTGGTAGTTCCGGTAATAAAGGACATATTCGCCCAATTTCTTAACGTAATACAGAGGAATTGCTGGAACTACCAACTTAAATCATCCGATGATTTTTTATTACGCTAGTTGTAGTAAAGTTGTACTAAAAGCTGCTTGATCAATAGAGTTGGTAGTTCCGGTAATAAAGGACATATTCGCCAATTTCTTAACGTAATACAGAGGAATTGCTGGAACTACCAACTTAAATCACCCGATGATTTTTTATTACGCTAGTTGTAGTAAAGTTGTACTAAAAGCTGCTTGATCAATAGAGTTGGTAGTTCCGGTAATAAAGGACATATTCGCCAATTTCTTAACGTAATACAGAGGAATTGCTGGAACTACCAACTTAAATCATCCGATGATTTTTTATTACGCTAGTTGTAGTAAAGTTGTACTAAAAGCTGCTTGATCAATAGAGTTGGTAGTTCCGGTAATAAAGGACATATTCGCCAATTTCTTAACGTATACAGAGGAATTGCTGGAACTACCAACTTAAATCATCCGATGATTTTTTATTACGCTAGTTGTAGTAAAGTTGTACTAAAAGCTGCTTGATCAATAGAGTTGGTAGTTCCGGTAATAAAGGACATATTCGCCAATTTCTTAACGTAATACAGAGGAATTGCTGGAACTACCAACTTAAATCATCCGATGATTTTTTATTACGCTAGTTGTAGTAAAGTTGTACTAAAAGCTGCTTGATCAATAGAGTTGGTAGTTCCGGTAATAAAGGACATATTCGCCAATTTCTTAACGTAATACAGAGGAATTGCTGGAACTACCAACTTAAATCATCCGATGATTTTTTATTACGCTAGTTGTAGTAAAGTTGTACTAAAAGCTGCTTGATCAACAGAGTTGGTAGTTCCGGCAATAAAGGACATATTCGCCAATTTCTTAACGTAATACAGACGAATTGCTGGAACTACCAACTTAAATCACCGATGATTTTTTATTACGCTAGTTGTAGTAAAGTTGTACTAAAAGCTGCTTGATCAATAGAGTTGGTAGTTCCGGTAATAAAGGACATATTCGCCAATTTCTTAACGTAATACAGAGGAATTGCTGGAACTACCAACTTAAATCATCCGATGATTTTTTATTACGCTAGTTGTAGTAAAGTTGTACTAAAAGCTGCTTGATCAATAGAGTTGGTAGTTCCGGTAATAAAGGACATATTCGCCAATTTCTTAACGTAATACAGAGGAATTGCTGGAACTACCAACTTAAATCATCCGATGATTTTTTATTACGCTAGTTGTAGTAAAGTTGTAGTAAAAGCTGCTTGATCAACAGAGTTGGTAGTTCCGGCAATAAAGGACATATTCGCCAATTTCTTAACGTAATACAGACGAATTGCTGGAACTACCAACTTAAATCACCCGATGATTTTTTATTACGCTAGTTGTAGTAAAGTTGTACTAAAAGCTGCTTGATCAATAGAGTTGGTAGTTCCGGTAATAAAGGAACATATTCGCCAATTTCTTAACGTAATACAGAGGAATTGCTGGAACTACCAACTTAAATCATCCGATGATTTTTTATTACGCTAGTTGTAGTAAAGTTGTACTAAAAGCTGCTTGATCAATAGAGTTGGTAGTTCCGGTAATAAAGGACATATTCGCCAATTTCTTAACGTAATACAGAGGAATTGCTGGAACTACCAACTTAAATCATCCGATGATTTTTTATTACGCTAGTTGTAGTAAAGTTGTACTAAAAGCTGCTTGATCAATAGAGTTGGTAGTTCCGGTAATAAAGGACATATTCGCCAATTTCTTAACGTAATACAGAGGAATTGCTGGAACTACCAACTTAAATCATCCGATGATTTTTTATTACGCTAGTTGTAGTAAAGTTGTACTAAAAGCTGCTTGATCAACAGAGTTGGTATTCCGGCAATAAAGGACATATTCGCCAATTTCTTAACGTAATACAGACGAATTGCTGGAACTACCAACTTAAATCACCCGATGATTTTTTATTACGCTAGTTGTAGTAAAGTTGTACTAAAAGCTGCTTGATCAATAGAGTTGGTAGTTCCGGTAATAAAGGACATATTCGCCAATTTCTTAACGTAATACAGAGGAATTGCTGGAACTACCAACTTAAATCATCCGATGATTTTTTATTACGCTAGTTGTAGTAAAGTTGTACTAAAAGCTGCTTGATCAATAGAGTTGGTAGTTCCGGTAATAAAGGACATATTCGCCAATTTCTTAACGTAATACAGAGGAATTGCTGGAACTACCAACTTAAATCATCCGATGATTTTTTATTACGCTAGTTGTAGTAAAGTTGTAGTAAAAGCTGCTTGATCAACAGAGTTGGTAGTTCCGGCAATAAAGGACATATTCGCCAATTTCTTAACGTAATACAGACGAATTGCTGGAACTACCAACTTAAATCACCCGATGATTTTTTATTACGCTAGTTGTAGTAAAGTTGTACTAAAAGCTGCTTGATCAATAGAGTTGGTAGTTCCGGTAATAAAGGACATATTCGCCAATTTCTTAACGTAATACAGAGGAATTGCTGGAACTACCAACTTAAATCATCCGATGATTTTTTATTACGCTAGTTGTAGTAAAGTTGTACTAAAAGCTGCTTGATCAATAGAGTTGGTAGTTCCGGTAATAAAGGACATATTCGCCAATTTCTTAACGTAATACAGAGGAATTGCTGGAACTACCAACTTAAATCACCCGATGATTTTTTATTACGCTAGTTGTAGTAAAGTTGTACTAAAAGCTGCTTGATCAATAGAGTTGGTAGTTCCGGTAATAAAGGACATATTCGCCAATTTCTTAACGTAATACAGAGGAATTGCTGGAACTACCAACTTAAATCATCCGATGATTTTTTATTACGCTAGTTGTAGTAAAGTTGTACTAAAAGCTGCTTGATCAATAGAGTTGGTAGTTCCGGTAATAAAGGACATATTCGCCAATTTCTTAACGTAATACAGAGGAATTGCTGGAACTACCAACTTAAATCATCCGATGATTTTTTATTACGCTAGTTGTAGTAAAGTTGTACTAAAAGCTGCTTGATCAACAGAGTTGGTAGTTCCGGCAATAAAGGACATATTCGCCAATTTCTTAACGTAATACAGACGAATTGCTGGAACTACCAACTTAATCACCCGATGATTTTTTATTACGCTAGCTGTAGTAAAGTTGTACTAAAAGCTGCTTGATCAATAGAGTTGGTAGTTCCGGTAATAAAGGACATATTCGCCAATTTCTTAACGTAATACAGAGGAATTGCTGGAACTACCAACTTAAATCATCCGATGATTTTTTATTACGCTAGTTGTAGTAAAGTTGTACTAAAAGCTGCTTGATCAATAGAGTTGGTAGTTCCGGTAATAAAGGACATATTCGCCAATTTCTTAACGTAATACAGAGGAATTGCTGGAACTACCAACTTAAATCATCCGATGATTTTTTATTACGCTAGTTGTAGTAAAGTTGTAGTAAAAGCTGCTTGATCAACAGAGTTGGTAGTTCCGGCAATAAAGGACATATTCGCCAATTTCTTAACGTAATACAGACGAATTGCTGGAACTACCAACTTAAATCACCCGATGATTTTTTATTACGCTAGTTGTAGTAAAGTTGTACTAAAAGCTGCTTGATCAATAGAGTTGGTAGTTCCGGTAATAAAGGACATATTCGCCAATTTTCTTAACGTAATACAGAGGAATTGCTGGAACTACCAACTTAAATCATCCGATGATTTTTTATTACGCTAGTTGTAGTAAAGTTGTACTAAAAGCTGCTTGATCAATAGAGTTGGTAGTTCCGGTAATAAAGGACATATTCGCCAATTTCTTAACGTAATACAGAGGAATTGCTGGAACTACCAACTTAAATCATCCGATGATTTTTTATTACGCTAGTTGTAGTAAAGTTGTACTAAAAGCTGCTTGATCAATAGAGTTGGTAGTTCCGGTAATAAAGGACATATTCGCCAATTTCTTAACGTAATACAGAGGAATTGCTGGAACTACCAACTTAAATCATCCGATGATTTTTTATTACGCTAGTTGTAGTAAAGTTGTACTAAAGCTGCTTGATCAACAGAGTTGGTAGTTCCGGCAATAAAGGACATATTCGCCAATTTCTTAACGTAATACAGACGAATTGCTGGAACTACCAACTTAAATCACCCGATGATTTTTTATTACGCTAGTTGTAGTAAAGTTGTACTAAAAGCTGCTTGATCAATAGAGTTGGTAGTTCCGGTAATAAAGGACATATTCGCCAATTTCTTAACGTAATACAGAGGAATTGCTGGAACTACCAACTTAAATCATCCGATGATTTTTATTACGCTAGTTGTAGTAAAGTTGTACTAAAAGCTGCTTGATCAATAGAGTTGGTAGTTCCGGTAATAAAGGACATATTCGCCAATTTCTTAACGTAATACAGAGGAATTGCTGGAACTACCAACTTAAATCATCCGATGATTTTTTATTACGCTAGTTGTAGTAAAGTTGTAGTAAAAGCTGCTTGATCAACAGAGTTGGTAGTTCCGGCAATAAAGGACATATTCGCCAATTTCTTAACGTAATACAGACGAATTGCTGGAACTACCAACTTAAATCACCCGATGATTTTTTATTACGCTAGTTGTAGTAAAGTTGTACTAAAAGCTGCTTGATCAATAGAGTTGGTAGTTCCGTAATAAAGGACATATTCGCCAATTTCTTAACGTAATACAGAGGAATTGCTGGAACTACCAAACTTAAATCATCCGATGATTTTTTATTACGCTAGTTGTAGTAAAGTTGTACTAAAAGCTGCTTGATCAATAGAGTTGGTAGTTCCGGTAATAAAGGACATATTCGCCAATTCTTAACGTAATACAGAGGAATTGCTGGAACTACCAACTTAAATCACCCGATGATTTTTTATTACGCTAGTTGTAGTAAAGTTGTACTAAAAGCTGCTTGATCAATAGAGTTGGTAGTTCCGGTAATAAAGGACATATTCGCCAATTTCTTAACGTAATACAGAGGAATTGCTGGAACTACCAACTTAAATCATCCGATGATTTTTTATTACGCTAGTTGTAGTAAAGTTGTACTAAAAGCTGCTTGATCAATAGAGTTGGTAGTTCCGGTAATAAAGGACATATTCGCCAATTTCTTAACGTAATACAGAGGAATTGCTGGAACTACCAACTTAAATCATCCGATGATTTTTATTACGCTAGTTGTAGTAAAGTTGTACTAAAAGCTGCTTGATCAATAGAGTTGGTAGTTCGGTAATAAAGGACATATTCGCCAATTTCTTAACGTAATACAGAGGAATTGCTGGAACTACCAACTTAAATCATCCGATGATTTTTTATTACGCTAGTTGTAGTAAAGTTGTACTAAAAGCTGCTTGATCAATAGAGTTGGTAGTTCCGGTAATAAAGGACATATTCGCCAATTTCTTAACGTAATACAGAGGAATTGCTGGAACTACCAACTTAAATCATCCGATGATTTTTTTATTACGCTAGTTGTAGTAAAGTTGTACTAAAAGCTGCTTGATCAATAGAGTTGGTATTTTCCGGTAATAAGGACATATTCGCCAATTTCTTAACGTAATACAGAGGAATTGCTGGAACTACCAACTTAAATCATCCGATGATTTTTTATTACGCTAGTTGTAGTAAAGTTGTACTAAAAGCTGCTTGATCAATAGAGTTGGTAGTTCCGGTAATAAAGGACATATTCGCCAATTTCTTAACGTAATACAGAGGAATTGCTGGAACTACCAACTTAAATCACCCGATGATTTTTTATTACGCTAGTTGTAGTAAAGTTGTACTAAAAGCTGCTTGATCAATAGAGTTGGTAGTTCCGGTAATAAAGGACATATTCGCCAATTTCTTAACGTAATACAGAGGAATTGCTGGAACTACCAACTTAAATCATCCGATGATTTTTTTATTACGCTAGTTGTAGTAAAGTTGTACTAAAAGCTGCTTGATCAATAGAGTTGGTAGTTCCGGTAATAAAGGACATATTCGCCAATTTCTTAACGTAATACAGAGGAATTGCTGGAACTACCAACTTAAATCATCCGATGATTTTTTATTACGCTAGTTGTAGTAAATTTTGTACTAAAAGCTGCTTGATCAATAGAGTTGGTAGTTCCGGTAATAAAGGACATATTCGCCAATTTCTTAACGTAATACAGAGGAATTGCTGGAACTACCAACTTAAATCACCCGATGATTTTTTATTACGCTAGTTGTAGTAAAGTTGTACTAAAAGCTGCTTGATCAATAGAGTTGGTAGTTCCGGTAATAAAGGACATATTCGCCAATTTCTTAACGTAATACAGAGGAATTGCTGGAACTACCAACTTAAATCATCCGATGATTTTTTATTACGCTAGTTTGTAGTAAAGTTGTACTAAAAGCTGCTTGATCAATAGAGTTGGTAGTTCCGGTAATAAAGGACATATTCGCCAATTTCTTAACGTAATACAGAGGAATTGCTGGAACTACCAACTTAAATCACCCGATGATTTTTTATTACGCTAGTTGTAGTAAAGTTGTACTAAAAGCTGCTTGATCAATAGAGTTGGTAGTTCCGGTAATAAAGGACATATTCGCCAATTTCTTAACGTAATACAGAGGAATTGCTGGAACTACCAACTTAAATCATCCGATGATTTTTTATTACGCTAGTTGTAGTAAAGTTGTACTAAAAGCTGCTTGATCAATAGAGTTGGTAGTTCCGGTAATAAAGGACATATTCGCCAATTTCTTAACGTAATACAGAGGAATTGCTGGAACTACCAACTTAAATCACCCGATGATTTTTTATTACGCTAGTTGTAGTAAAGTTGTAGTAAAAGCTGCTTGATCAACAGAGTTGGTAGTTCCAGCAATAAAGGACATATTCGCCAATTTCTTAACGTAATTCAGACGAATTGCTGGAACTACCAACTTAAATCATCCGATGATTTTTAAATACGCTAGTTGTAGTAAAGTTGTACTAAAAGCTGCTTGATCAATAGAGTTGGTAGTTCCGGTAATAAAGGACATATTCGCCAATTTCTTAACGTAATACAGAGGAATTGCTGGAACTACCAACTTAAATCATCCGATGATTTTTTATTACGCTAGTTGTTAGTAAAGTTGTACTAAAGCTGCTTGATCAATAGAGTTGGTAGTTCCGGTAATAAAGGACATATTCGCCAATTTCTTAACGTAATACAGAGGAATTGCTGGAACTACCAACTTAAATCATCCGATGATTTTTTATTACGCTAGTTGTAGTAAAGTTGTACTAAAAGCTGCTTGATCAATAGAGTTGGTAGTTCCGGTAATAAAGGACATATTCGCCAATTTCTTAACGTAATACAGAGGAATTGCTGGAACTACCAACTTAAATCACCCGATGATTTTTTATTACGCTAGTTGTAGTAAAGTTGTACTAAAAGCTGCTTGATCAATAGAGTTGGTATTTTCCGGTAATAAAGGACATATTCGCCAATTTCTTAACGTAATACAGAGGAATTGCTGGAACTACCAACTTAAATCACCCGATGATTTTTATTACGCTAGTTGTAGTAAAGTTGTACTAAAAGCTGCTTGATCAATAGAGTTGGTAGTTCCGGTAATAAAGGACATATTCGCCAATTTCTTAACGTAATACAGAGGAATTGCTGGAACTACCAACTTAAATCATCCGATGATTTTTAATTACGCTAGTTGTAGTAAAGTTGTAGTAAAAGCTGCTTGATCAATAGAGTTGGTAGTTCCGGTAATAAAGGACATATTCGCCAATTTCTTAACGTAATACAGAGGAATTGCTGGAACTACCAACTTAAATCATCCGATGATTTTTAATTACGCTAGTTGTAGTAAAGTTGTACTAAAAGCTGCTTGATCAATAGAGTTGGTAGTTCCGGTAATAAAGGACATATTCGCCAATTTCTTAACGTAATACAGAGGAATTGCTGGAACTACCAACTTAAATCATCCGATGATTTTTAATTACGCTAGTTGTAGTAAAGTTGTAGTAAAAGCTGCTTGATCAACAGAGTTGGTAGTTCCAGCAATAAAGGACATATTCGCCAATTTCTTAACGTAATTCAGACGAATTGCTGGAACTACCAACTTAAATCATCCGATGATTTTTAAATCCGCTAGTTGTAGTAAAGTTGTAGTAAAAGCTGCTTGATCAACAGAGTTGGTAGTTCCAGCAATAAAGGACATATTCGCCAATTTCTTAACGTAATTCAGACGAATTGCTGGAACTACCAACTTAAATCATCCGATGATTTTTAAATACGCTAGTTGTAGTAAAGTTGTAGTAAAAGCTGCTTGATCAATAGAGTTGGTAGTTCCGGCAATAAAGGACATATTCGCCAATTTCTTAACGTAATTCAGACGAATTGCTGGAACTACCAACTTAAATCATGCGATATTTAAAAAACACCAACTTTATTGATCAGTATCGCAAAAAGGCGACAAATTCAAATCAATCGAATTAATTTCCCGAGGTCTGAACAAAACGATAAGGTTTCCTTTCTAAACTCTTTAAATCTGTCACCAAATTTTGCTTTCATATTTACCACTATAGGTGATTAATGAAATTAAAAAGTCTTTAAAAGATATTAGTGAAGTTTACCAGTTATCTCTTTCTTTTACTTAAATTTAAAATTTTAATTTAGAAAGAGCGGCAATTATGCATTTAAAAACACCCAGGTTGCTGATCCTTGCTTTAGATTTTACATCTACATACAAAATTCGATAGTGCTTTCGAGATGTTTTGACAATTTTTAGAAAAAACGAAAGGCTTCAATTTAAAACCCAAACCACAGTTATTTTCTGTAATTATTCCATATGAAGCTCAAAATATGTTAACTGACGTCAATCTTCTTCTGGGAAATACATTTAGGTAATCGTTATATTATTAACAAACAATTTAGGTACCTTATCAGCATAATTTATACAAATTTCACTTTGAAGAATTTAATGGAAGACGCCATTAATATTTTGAAAGGCCACTTATTCCATTTTGTGGTTGTGAAATTCCACATTATTGAAATATCTGTCGATGAAACTAATAAAGATTATCGTAATAGGAGTTCCATAATAATTAATAGTATAAGGTTCATACAATGAAGAGCTTCGTAGAAATGCTTACCTATTTAGTAGGTTGTACTAACAACAATCACACATGGTATACATACATACATTACGACTTATCATTTCTTTATTAGCATAGCAACTTATCGTTAGCGGACTAATATTTCCTTTATCGTAAAGAAACAATTCCACCAACAACTTACAAACATACATCTCAGTACAATGTGATAAGATAAGAAATTTCACAACAAACATATGTATGCTTAAATCAACTAGGGCATTAGACTATTTGTATACGAAATTTACAAAATATATAATTGAGGATTGGAAAAATGGTCCATATTGCTAGAAAATTAAAAAAGATAATAGGTAGAACTTCTAACTAAAATAATAATATGAAAAAATATCATAAGCAGTTCCTGATATTTCTCTATAACCAAAAAACCTTGGGCGTTAAAGTATGATTGAGATTATAATCTTGTTACATGAGTAGTATTATGTTACTATTACGACATGTGTTGAAGATAAGATTAAAGACAAATAAGAAATTCTGCTATTATAAACTGTGATCCTTTATCAGTGTCAACATTTATTGCAGAAAAAAAATAGTTATTTTCATGAATTATCACTAGAACTCGGTAACAGGGAGCCATGCCATAGCCGTTCCTGCCTAGTATACAAAAACAATAGTAAGAAAATAGAAAAAAAAATAATAGAACTAATACATAATTATAATATGTGAAAAGTAATGAAACATTCACCCTTTTAAGCAGCCTTGGCTACGGAACAGTAAAACTAGAAGCACCAATATCAGTATTAACATCATATAGATAAGAGTGGCAAAAAGTTGACACCATTAGATGTGTTTCCACAGTTGTCTTGGTGAGCGATGTTCGCCGTGGTGAGAAAATGAGTTTATATTTTGAAAAAGAGCGTTTAACATCTACCGACGTTATACATGCATGATTAAAATACTCCTTGTACTTAGTCAGTGGATTATTCGATACACCATCACAAATTTGTTTTAGTGTGCTAAAATCAGTATCTTTCTCTAGCACACTCTCGAACTTTTCTAAAACGCGATTATATTTTGCGTCATGTATAGTCAGTAGCTGTGTATGCACTTCGTCCATAATTAGGAGAGGCTCCAATAATGATAACGATCTATTTTGTAATTGGTCTATTGCGTCAGCTAATCCTTTATAGTAGCTACGAATATTTTTTAAATCTGTTTCAATGGAAATATCTTGAAATTTCGACTGGCTCTCCTTAATAGCTGCAGCTTCGGCGGGATTGAATTGTGCAACAATAGCTTTTACTATTTTGAAATGTTCAGCATAATAAAAAGCTGCCTGATGCATGAATATGTACTTACTTCATTGTACAAACGACTAGATTGTAAATTTAAAAATTGATTTAACCACAACGGTAGAAAACGAACAAAACAATGCCAATGATTCCATGATTCATATATGATTACCCAAAGAATTCTATTTTCGTTATTAATAGGTGATTGTAATGGTTCACTTAAACATTAACAACAGCACGAAAATAGTATGTATCTACACAAGTAGTTACGTCATAGAGAATACAATTAGCAGTACGTAAGTTGTTTTTAAAATGCAAACATTGTACTGCGAAGTTACGAAATTCGAAAATGATGACTGAAAACAATATTTTCTTGGTGTAACACTTGCCTAAAAACCTGTTTGCATTTCTAATCTGTGTTACTGACACACCTATCATGTTATTACGTATTGTCGATTACAGAATAATTGAAACTTGAAAGTTATCGTTTATTTTTGAATTATTGTAAAACGAGTTTAACTGGGTATGTTATCAGATATTATTTCCAAAAATATTGCCGAGATTTTTAAAATTCATCAACATGGCGTGTAGATTTTGAAAAGAGTTGAGTAAAATAATTTTGATGAGGAAATATACAGCTTTTGAATGCGATCTTTTCAAAATAAGATTCTCAGAACTCACTGCTCGAGCAACTTAGCGAACTGGCCTAAGGTATACGTGAAAGTGCCGGTAACTTTTCCAACTGACTGCTGGTACGCATAATTGAGGCCCCTGCATGGATTATCTATCACCTCACAGCAATGTTGGCGGGATAGCGGACACAATCTCTTAGACCAGAAGACGATCTCCCTTTAAAAGAATTGCATTCCTTTCGATGATATACCGGGTGTCCCAGATTCAATATCACATGCGATATTTGTAAGATAAGATCGCGCAAGATATCGTCGAAAGTGGTTTGCAGAATCCTCAAAGATGTACTTTTTAAATTTACCACAACTAAAACACTCCTCTAAGAAACCCCCCCAAAACCATTTTTTTTAGAAGTACTTAAGTTGAAGTAAAGATACTTCTCCGCCTAAATGTAATATATGAACTACAGCTAATAGAGTCTCGCTTTAGATTTAGGTAAATCTTTAAATAGTGGTGAAAACACTTCAGGGCTTCTTTATGCGGTACACCTTTCTCACCTGGAACCCTTTCTTCCTCGTCTTTTTCCTTATTGCTTGTTTGGCCCACTGTTAATGATGGAATGATCTCTTCATCCGTAGTCAGAGCCTCTTCATCGCCTCCAGCATGCAGCATGTTGGTTATATAGGTTAGAAAATGTCGTTGCAAATATCGATAATCTAATAAAGCGATTCTTCGTACCCTATAGTACTCCCATCCCTTGCGTTCCCCTAACCTTTAAAATAACAAGGACAGATGATTAAAAACATTATATTTTTTGCAGTATACATCTACGATCAAAGATATTTTAGATCTGACGATGGAACCGGAAACCTCAAAGGTATTACGTAAAAAATAGAATATTTACCATTTATATATTGCATTAATTATATTCATTTTCACAGAGACTATAAAAAAGCTTCAAATTAATTTTGTAGTGATTCTATCTCTATTGATTATCGTCATCGTTGCTTTGGTCGCAGTTTCTTCAGTTTTCGTATGGAAATGGAAGAAAAACAATAACGTAACGTGGGCGAGCTTTCACAAGAAAATATCTCGCAAGGTAATTGTAATTTAAGACCATGTATAATATATGTTTTATTTTTATTCTTTCCTGAGTTAATGTTTTTGTGTGATACATTAGAAATGTCTTAGATCTGATCTGATAGATTTTATTAATTTTGACTAAAATTCTATATAGAAAATAATATATTTTTGTTCCTATTCGATTCTTAGAATTCAGAAAACAACACCAATGGCGTAACACCGGCAAAACCAACACCGAACGATCAAAATGCCAAGAAACCGGATCTTCACCTCGAAATCAATGCCAGTTCCGTCCAATCAGATCCGACGCCCGTCACCATGACGACGGGCATAACGCCTCGAATTCCGGCTGAGGATAGCATCGAATACGCGTACGACAATCCGGCAATGTCTAACAGTCCAAAGAGTAAGACGAGAGCAAAGAAATTCTAATTTATATCGTTGGAGTGGTGTTTTGGAGTCTTTGGTATTCATCCCGTTTCTCATCCTATGTAGTTAGATGTTAATCTCCCTGTTGGCTTACGATTCTGCGCGTTGTATAGCTCAATTTAACTGTCACTTTGACATTTGTCGATAGCTACTGTTTTACTCTATTTCTAACATTAATTTTAATCTCGTTATCCATGACTTCATATCTATAGAGATGATTGACATATTTTACAATTTAATCTGGGCAGAATTTTCGCCTTTTGTAGACGTAGATTATTTTAAAAAACCGTATTTGCTTTATGTATTGCGCATTGCTTAAATTAGAGGTTGCAGATTGAAAGTAGAGTAGAGCAGCTTTTGCAAAAATATTCATTAAAGCTTTGACGTAACGCTTTATTGTTACCAATCCCAAAAGAAATTAATTTGCTCAGCTATTGCATATTGTTGCTTTCTTTAATGTTTCCTCCCCATACAAGTGGACAATACGTAAACCTTATTCCTTTATTTATTTTATTTTCAGAACCAGGATCAACAGCAAGTTGAAGTCGAATATAAGGAATCCATGTTAATTTTACAATTCTTGTTTTACGTTAATATATATTTACACATTTCTTATTTATGTAAAATAAACTATATAGCTGTATGTTATTATTGAAATCTTATATGATTTCTAAAGAGAATCTACGTACATACATATTAGATAATATACAAATATATTAAAATATGGTTGAGATTATTAAGAAATAGATGTAATATTTTTATGGATTTTGAAATGAACTGAAGTAAGGTAGCTTAGTTCAATGACAATAATCGACTCATTTAATGATATTTTAAGCGTTAAGTGCTACTAAATAAGGCAAATCGGGAATCATAAAAGTGTCAATACGATTTTTGGCATATAGATGGCGCCAGTAATTGTCATTATTATAATAGCAGATTAAATTTCTCTACTAACAAATTTATAGTATTCGTAAGTATTATTTTAACCTAGGAAAGCTTTAAAAAACTAATTATATGTGTTCGCAGTTTGATTACATTTGACACAATTTTGTTTAATGTCGTGTGATAATGGTTTTCATCCCTGCAATGGAGTACTGACTCCATTGTAGCCATTCTGTTATATAGAAAAGTGTCAAGAAGCTTCGAATTTAGAACTGTTATTAAAAATTTGACAAAGTACCTACTGAAAAATCATCACTTGATACTTGATACTAATCTATAGTTTCTTAATCTGCTTTGTACATATTCTGATAGCATCTTTTGCATTGTTTGTAAAAGTTATTTTAAACGTTATTTTATTAATATTTAATATTTTATTTCTTCCAAGTGACTGTAAACATGACGATTTTCTTTTTCGTAGATTAGCTAAGAAGCATTGGTAACACTGCCGATCAATTTATATTTGGTATCACTTCTTAAGCTACATTCACAACCTCATAATTAGTGTTAGGCATAATCGATATATTTCAATAATCGTTTAAAATAATCGAATGATCATTCGAATTTTACTAACGATTTCGATTATTTTCCACGATTATTTGACAGAATCCGAGTGACGAGCGAATTATTTCGAAACTCGAAACCTCCAAGTTTCGAATACAGATCTCGAATCGTAATCCGTTTGTGTGCTCCTGCGCAGTCGAAACGAATAATGAATGATTTCTGAACAGTAATCGAATGATCAATTATTCGGGTATAATCGATATATCTCAATTATATCATTCATAATCGCCCAACACTACTCATAATTAGTATATAATTAAGAGTTGCAATTAGTGTTTAAAGTATAACAGATATTCAAATGCGTCTGGTTGCAATGTTTGAAATTAAAATCTTAAAAAAAGCGGAGAAGTTTGTAAACTTCAAACTTCTACGTTCAATTCTTCTACGTAGAGTTGACGCATGCGTCGTTTTGGAATAGCACGAATGTGGTTCAGTAACAAGGTTATGTTTGGTAATATGATCTTTAGGTAATGTTAAATCCATGTTGAAACGTACTACGTAATAATAATGATTGAGATTAGGTGGATTAAGTTTGGTTTATATTTGAATAATTCGAATAAACCAATCGTTTTCATGTGCTCCCTAACCCGGTCGATAATATAGCGACTCTACATTATCGAATTAATTATAATGATCAATATAGTTACTAGAGGACGCCACGAAAAATACAATTGAAATTAGTGTATTATGAATGATAAAAAATTGTAAATTACTGAGTTAATTCGCTTGCTTAATTGTACATATAAGTTGAAAGTTGTGAATGTAGCTTTAGAAATGCAAAAAAACATTGAAATTTTATATGGTTCGCAAACAATAAATTCCAGAGGTGTGTTTGCTGCCAATCTGTGAAAAGAAAAACTGTAATCGTTTACATTCCTTTGGGACAGATATCTACTTAAAATTAAAAATTCCATACACAACATTCCATATTATGTATTGAATAGGTGTACTTATTAATAATTAAGGCCCTTTACGTGCAGCAATATTAGTTATATATGATAAGGTTGTGATATGAAGCGTAATATTGAACTTATTACTGTTATTTCATTGGTATTTTAAGCTCTTTGAAGTTAGGTTTAAGTTAGGAAAATTACTACCTTCTCAAACGTTACTTTCCGTCCTCCCTTCGATTTTTTCAAAATTATCAATTCTTTCATTGCGTTTTTCTGCTTTTAAATTCTCTAATATTTTTCATCAATTTGTTTAAACCTACTAATAGACATAATTTTAATTAATTAGGATATATTACAGTAAGTTTTTTGTTCTTTTAATTTTTTATTTTTTTTATTTTTTTAATCGCAGAGTTTGAATCTCTCGATTGCGTCCAACACAATCCGTCCACAATACTGAACAAATAATATGTAGGAGGCACATTGTTTCTACATATTATAGTGATGTTAGCATAGATATTACATTTACTCCATTTTATTAGGTAGTTTATTAAGACTATTTTTAAGCCATTTTTATTAAATAAGTTAGTCAGTTAAAGTTACATGTTGTTTAATTTGTTCTAACAAATAATTTTGTTGACGGTTTTATTATTCTTTTCAAAACACAAATATAAGTAGAACAAATTTATGTGAAAGAAAGTTATTTATGAGTTTTAAAGTTGCGTACGCTGCAAACTCTCTGTTTAAATTTTGGAATTTGTTTTCGTTATTATATTCTAAAATAAGCCATTCTGTCGCCTTTTGAAGGTATCATTGGTGTAAAATCTCAAGAAATCTTCCGCAAACTGTTTGTTGGAATATTAAATGATTGTATATGTACTTATTATTTGAATATTGCGTTAATTTATGCATTCGATGCGTTCCGCGGCACATGCACTTAATAATGTAATTTCATTTGTGTTTTTTGTAAATAACAAAATACATACTTATAAAAAATAAATTAAATTTTATATTAACGGTTATTTATTGCGCAAATTTCTCCCTGAATATTGATTTGAATTAAAAGATGGTGGAAATGGCGAAGTCCATTGGTGATCCTGACAATTTGACATGACAATCAACTTCATAGTATTACCACCTTAAAAACAAAACATTAGGTCTCAGAATCTTTTTCAGCTTGAAATAGAATGAAAACAATTATCTGTATCACTAATTTGTAAGTAATTAGACATACTCAAGTTATCTTGGTACGTTCTGATTGAATTCCTACTGGATTGCCTTGATAAATTTAAGCATAAACTTTGATCTTTCCCCTTCTAATAACTGAGATCATACTGAGATTCTAGAAATCATTTTAGTTTGATATTTCAACAATAGATGTCAAACGCATATATGAAATATATTTCCTTATTGTGGCAATTTAATTGAGAAACACTTTGTATTAAATTCATATTAATGCATTTAAAGAAATTACGCTATTTTTTCTATATCACAGAAGTAGTTTAGATGAAATAAACTCGCGGTTGAGGGCGACATCTGTTCCGAAAAGTATTTACTACATCTGGTCTTATCGCAGATATTGACCTTTCATTTTAGAAGCGTTCAGAAGATTCTGGAAAGTGTGTCGTTTAATCCGGTTTAATCCTTGCGTATTTGCCGGTTATACGTTACTTTTTCTCTCTTAATTCAACGTTTTCTACTTTTATTAAGCAAAGGTGAGTTTGATTAAAATTTTATCATCATTTAAAGCATGCGAATAAAATAAATGTCATACAGAATTTGCAGTAATTTAAATATTTTGTCACATTGTGATATTGGGCACGTGTTGATTATAATTAGAATTTTCTGAATTAACTTCAATTTCACGCAGGTGTAAGTGAATAACATCGACAACGTTCATTAGATTCTTTAAATATTAACAATATATGAAGGTTTTTGCTTGTTGTAATTGGAATTATTAAGGTTATGAAATCATTCGGCCATTTTGCCGACTAAGAAAAGTGTGCTTTGAACGTAATTAACAAAGGCATAACTCGTTTTGTTTGTCATTTTTTGAAGAAATCTTACACGTCTACGCTTAAATCAATTAATTAAATTTAAAATTACCGTAAGAACGTTTAATTATTATTTAAATTTTGTGATTACATAGAAATACCTACGTTTTAGATGCATAGGTTACCGAGTAGCTTGAAAAATGCCGCACTTCGTCAAGCGAACCAAATCGCTTTAGTACAGCGTTGTTACTACGCCAAGGATGTTCGGTTTGGATCAGAAGTTAGGGCGCTTATGTTACAAGGTGTTCATGTCTTAGCTGATGCAGTAGCAGTAACTATGGGTCCAAAGGTAATTTTTTCTGGTCGCAATAAATTTGCACTCTTAAAAAAGTAATATTTTAGGGTCGCAATGTTATTATCGAACAATCATGGGGTTCTCCAAAAATCACAAAAGACGGAGTGACAGTAGCAAAAGGCGTTGAGTTGAAAGATAAATTCCAGAACATTGGAGCACGTTTAGTACAAGATGTCGCAAATAACACAAACGAAGAGGCTGGAGATGGCACGACTACTGCTACTGTACTCGCACGTTCAATAGCAAAAGAAGGATTCGATAACTTGGGTAAAGGTGCAAATCCAATTGAGATTAGAAAGGGTATCATGCTGGCTGTAGAAAAAATTACTGATACATTGAAAACATTGTCGAAACCTGTTACGACACCCGAGGAAGTAGCGCAGGTTGCTACCATCTCTGCTAATGGCGATACGTCTGTCGGAAATTTAATTTCCGATGCGATGAAACGTGTTGGTAAGGATGGCGTTATAACTGTTAAGGATGGAAAGACTTTGAATGACGAATTGGAGATTATCGAGGGTATGAAGTTCGATCGAGGTTATATTTCACCGTATTTTGTTAATACCACGAAAGGTAAGTGTATTGTATGGTAAATAATTTATAATTTAAACCTTCTACGGATAATAAATGCCATCTGGGAGTTTTTTGGAGAGCCATTAAATGTTAATTGGATTTTAGAAATTGTTTTACATGGTGTTTGAGTTCTTTAAACAAGTGCTGAAACATTTAAAATTATATTTTTTGTCTATATCGTAATGAACTAAAATTTAGATTTTGAATAGAGTTGGTTGGTGTTGCCAGATTTATGAAATGAAGCAATTTATGATGGCAAGATTGCCACACTGGTATGAGTAAATTCCTTATTCTCAAGCAGGAAAATTCCTCATTTCTCACGTTTTAGAATTATTGATAAATTTATTTTAAAATTATGTATTTAAAATGAGCTTTTCTGCACATATTAGAGCCTGCTCAATGTTCTAGTTATGTAGGTGTCGAAGTTGTGCAAAATTATCTCTTTAAACGCTTAATATTAATAGTAATTGTTTTACTTGAAATGATTACGTATTTATTGGTGTTTATACAGATCAAAAATTGTTGCATGCTTTTCGCTTTAATATTTTAAAGAATATTTAAGAATAATTAAAACTAAATGTACTGGAAAAGTTAAGTAATCTGTCTACACCAAAATATTTTTACAATACAGACTACTTGAAGCTGGAATAACTGGAATATTTTTCTTTGGTTTTTCTTTCTGCCTACCTGGTGTCATCAGCGTTGCTCCGAGTACATTCCCTTGCTCACCATTGTTGTTCGCCTCTCAGTTTATGTCATCTTGCGTTAAACAGCCCAAGAACTGCTGGAGAGGTGGTTTGGCATCTTTACTCGGGTTTCTGTCACTGCTTCCTAGATGGCATGATTATATCTTTTGGCACTAGATGGCGCCAAGAATTATACTTTAGTGCTGTTTATGGAGATTAGTGGCATAAACTGAGAGGTGAGTAGTGATGAATGAGGGAATGACGACGGGTAAGCAGAAACATGTCCGTGGGCTAGCGCATTTCTCTTCTCACGTTGTTTTTGTCGGGAGTGATTCCATGAGCTGTATTAGCAGTATTTTAGATTTTGAAAAATCAATGAGTGACAATTGTTTTTTTTTTTTTTTTTTTTAATCTATCTTACCTTATCATCCCCTTTTTGTTGTTGTTTTCTCAATTTTATTTTTTGTTAGTATTTATATTTATTTCTTTAAGAACTTTAATGCCAATGAAATGTCTCTAAGGAACAAGTCCCGTTGAATATTTTTAAAACATTTTCAGTGTTTGAAGTGACATTATTGACATGATCATTGACGTTAAAGTTCTTAAATAGTGTATTATACAACGATCATTTAATGATAGCCATTAAGACACGAGTATGAGAATTACGACACGAGCCTTGGCGAGTGTCACATGCATTGTTAGAAAAAAAATTGACTGAAGTGACATTCCAAATTAGTCAGTTTTAATTTAATTTTAAAACAAAAGAAATCGTAAATGTGTCTCAGAGTAGGCATTTCGACTCCGATTCTCTGGCAAGCGACACCTTTGTGTAACACAAATTGCTAATAATCTAACGTAATTCTATAATATAAATATTTCCAATGTTAACACGATCAAATTGAAGTAATAAACTAACAGAAGATTTGAACAAAATTTTCGTGATGTAAGAAGAAAGAAAGGGATTAATATCCACAATTGTCATCAGTAAAATATAGTATGGGTTATATTGGGTGAATGTTTAAAATTTAAAATGTTGTAAGAGCGATGTAATTATTCATTATTGTTAAATAAATTTTGCAAATTTATTGGCTCCAAATACTTCTTTTACTTGGATTTATTATCATTTGAAAAATCATAAGATAATACCACTAAAATATTTTTTCCCGGGATAAGTTTAACCCATTCCTTTCCTCGATAGGCGCTAAGGTGGAATACCAAGATGCTCTTCTTCTGTTATCTGAAAAGAAAATCTCTTCGGTACAGACTATCGTACCAGCTCTGGAATTGGCTAATTCCCAAAGAAAACCGTTGATAATCATCGCTGAAGATGTCGATGGTGAAGCTCTGACCACACTTGTCGTTAATAGACTCCGCATTGGCCTTCAAATCGCCGCAGTTAAAGCCCCAGGATTCGGTGATAACAGAAAAGCAACCCTCCAAGATATAGCAATCGCAACTGGAGGCATCGTCTTTGGTGATGAATCTGGAATCGCCAAGCTGGAAGACGTGCAACTCCCCGACTTGGGTCAAGTTGGTGAAATTTCCATTACGAAAGATGACACCCTCTTGCTCAAAGGAAAAGGCAAGAAAGATGATATTGATAAGCGTGCGGACCAAATTCGTGACATAATTTCCAACACTACGTCCGAATACGAAAAGGAGAAATTACAAGAGCGATTGGCCAGGTTGGCATCTGGTGTTGCCGTTTTGAAAGTTGGTGGAAGCAGCGAGGTTGAGGTTAATGAAAAGAAAGACAGAGTTAATGATGCTTTGAATGCAACTAGAGCAGCTGTTGAGGAAGGTATTGTGCCTGGAGGTGGCACTGCATTGTTGAGATGCATTGATTCTTTGGATTCTCTTAAACCAGTGAATAATGATCAAGTTATAGGTAAGCCATTTTGATCTTTGCTTATGTAAATGAGCTTCTGTTTGCACATATTAGAGCCTGGTCAATGTTCTACTTGTGTAGGTGTCGGAATTGTGCAAAATTATATCTGTAAACACTCAATATTAATAGTAATTGTTTTACTGAAAACGATTATATATTTATTGATGTTTATACAGATTAAAGATTGTTTGTTTTTCCATTTAATTAATTCCTTCCTTTATTTATGCTCTCAGATAAGCATCAATAAACCATACGGTTTGCTGATGTTTTCTAGCTTGTAGTAGCTTTGATGATTAACATTTAATATAGGAAAATACATTGTTGAATGTGGCATTCTTTAAGAGCAGCAAGGGCATTTCCATTATAATACCCGTAAACAAACATCATACTGGCGCGTATTCAATATGTGTAAAACGACGCACATGTAACATCAAACATTGTTAAATTACAACAGTAACGTGTTCACAAATTCAAAATGCGCGCGCATTTACGCGGTAAACTCTTTAAAATCCAGGGCTGCGTTCAGATTTATACACCATGTGCACACTGGGGTTCAATTCTTGTTCAGATTTCAAAGTTGTTTTGTCTGGGTAAGATATCTACGTCGTTCATATTTAACGCTCGGACGACAACCTTTTGCCCCGGTTGATAGCTGGACGAAAGTTAGGTGACTTGCACACTAACTTCAAAACAAACGGATAGCCTATAAAAATCCAAGTAATTGAATATTTCAGAAGCAAAAGAAAATTGTCTTGCATGTTTTTCGCGGAATATGGCAAATGGAGAAAATATTATATGTATCGTTGATTCAGTTACAAAATTTTAATGAAAATTAAAAAAAGAATCAAAACAACGAAAAGCAACAGAATATCGCAAACTTTGTCGATGCTTTAAATAAATTATCCCATTCTTTGGATAAGTTAGCGACAGTATTGATAAATTTGCTATATGTCAAGCAATACAAATTCTGTATTCTATTTGTCCTTAAATAAAAAAAACAAAAAAATTCTTAAAATATATAATTAATATAAATATTACATTAATTTATATTAATTATATATTTTAAGAATTTTTTGTTTTTTTTATTTAAGAGCAAATAGAATACAAGCTGCAATGAACTATCAATTCTTTATAGTTTATAGGTAGTTATAGCAGTTTTGTAGGTTAAAACTCGAAAACATCATATCCTAAAAAGGTTGAACACCCCGGTCGTTCGTAAATGAAGGATAATTTCTGATGACGTCATTTTACCCTCACACCAACAACATTCCCTAAACCTGAACGCGCCCTAGAACACACTAAGAATTGGGCACGTGTTTATATGAACTTTTTCACTCAAAATAAATGTTACTACCACTTCCTAAAATATTTACATTTCGACCTAAAACGCCCTGTATATCAAAGTGTGTATGTTCAAAGTTTAAACACGAAACTTTGAACATAGAAAACAGAAAAAAGTTATATGATGAAATTTAAGATTTAAATTCTAAAATAATTTTATTTTCAGTCATAAAATTTGGAATAGAGAAACAAAAACAAATTGATGAATTGTTACTTTTACAGGTATTGAAATTGTAAGGAAAGCTTTAAGAGTACCTTGCATGACAATTGCTAATAATGCTGGAGTTGACGGGAACCAAGTTGTTGCCAAAGTTGAAGCTGGAACAGGGGACTTTGGTTACGATGCTTTAAATAATGAATACGTAAATATGGTTGAGAAAGGTATTATTGATCCAACGAAAGTAAGTGATAGAAAGTATGTTGAACATCAAAAGATACTTACAGATGCTTTTTCTATCCAATTAGGTTGTACGTACTGCAATTAAAGATGCTTCAGGTGTAGCTTCCCTTTTAACGACAGCTGAGGCTGTAATCACAGAAATTCCTAAGGAGGAACCAGCTATGCCAGGACATGGAGGCATGGGTGGAATGGGCGGAATGGGCGGTATGGGTGGTGGTATGATGTAGAAACGCAAGATATTCAAGCAACGGCTCAGTTGCTGAACCAGAAACCCCCTGGAGTGAAATTCTCTTTACGATCAAAACAAACATTTTTACTCGAATTCCTCCGCAAAATGTAAAAGAAATTCCACTCCCTGCCAAATTGTTCTTTATGGCTACTCACCAAAAAAGAAAAACACTTTTGTGCCTCGTTTTCCATTACATTCTGGCTGAAAGCGTTATCGTACATATTCACATTATCGTATTGTTATGTGTGCCGGGTTAGAATGATTGTAGTAGTGCTTCAAGTGGACAGTGTATTCAGCAAATTGTTGAAGATAACTGGAAATGAACTTTGGAGATATGAAATAAAGGAGAGGATGTAAACCCAGAAAAACATTTATAACTTAGTACAAACAGGTTATTTGCATTCATTAGCCGTGTTAACACTGACTTTTTGAAGTTTCTTTTCCTTCGTTGCATGTTAATCGAGAGTCTGACCAAATCTCATTGCATTTTTGCTGTTAGTATTTACATTTACATAGATTTTAAAGTTCTCAGGTTTACATACGAAAAAGTCAGTGTTTAACACACAAATGTTTTCTTTTTTTTTTTTTTTGTACATTACTGATCTGATCAATTGACTTCTGCACTTTTCTGCGTTTGTTTCAAATGTAGATTGTAAACTGTGTTAGTTAATTTTAATTATATGTAAAAAATTTGAAACAGTGTCCTCATTTCTTAGATGAATCTGGGTTGAGTTTTTATGTATGTAGTTGTTTGGCATCTCAATTTTAATAAACATTTTCGTAAATATTCTACTTTTGATCAACTATTTTTTGAAGAAATAAGAAGAGAGCACAGTTTTCTGTAAAATTGAGAAAGGAAACCTCATCAGGTAGGTAATCATTCATTTGTCTATAATTTCTTCGTGATTAGTAAACTTGCATAATTTGAACTTAAACATTTGTTTTTAATGTCAATGTGCAACTCGTCTTTAATATGATGCTATTACTATTTGAATAATCTTACTGTTTAGGACTTTGTACACTGCGAACAACGGAAATAATTAATTTTTAATTCAAATTCACAGTGAAATGTAACGGTGTTTAGGGGATTTTAAAGTAATTCATATGACCATAGAAGTATTCTCAAATTCGATAAGAAGGCCTTACATTTTCGGAATTATCGTCCCAATAGTCTTTTGTTGGCACTCTCTAAGATGGTCGAATGAGTTATTTACCAAAATACTGAAATGAGTTAAATCTGCTCGATCTTTATCCTTTACCAGACGAGCAGTTTGGTTTTCAAGATGGGTGGTTGACTGATCTACAGCTACTTCGACTAAGAGGAGCTTTAAGAGACTCTTGATTATGAAGGGGTCTTTGAGGGTGGTATTTCTGGATATTTTCAGGGCGTTTGACGCGGTCTGGCATACGGGAGTCATCTACAGTATGTCCCCGGATTGAGTTCAGAATAGGTATAATCGACAAAAAATTTTAGAATTTAATTTTAATGTTTTGGAATTCCGGCCTGCTTGGTTTGAAAAATATTTTGAGAATATTTTTATTTTTTAGAAATTAAGACGGCCATGAAAACTGTGAAAACATTTTTCTATTCAGGTAAAGCGCCTTTTCGATCCATAACACGGCAAAATGTTATCGAGAAAAGTTGTTCAGAATGAAAAGTTATAACGTAATGCAAATTTTTTGAGTGATCGGCTTATTTTGACAAAATCCATTATTTGTCAATGTCATTTCAGGTAAAGTACTTTCTTCGTTCACAGAACGTCAATGTGTTACTAAGAAAAGTTGCTTAAAACAAAAAGTTATGGAGCTATGCAAATTTTTAAAATAATTGGCTTATTTTTATAATCATGATGAAAAGCTGATCATTCAGAAAATTCCCATAACGCCACAGCTTTTCATTCCGAACAACTTTTCTTGTTAATACTTTGGTGTACTGTGAACGGAAAAGGTACTTTACCTGAAACGAAAATACGTTTTACTTAACCGTAAAAGCCTACTTGATTAAAAAAAATCGAAAGCAAATTAAAAATTAATTTCAGACCAAGCAGAACTTATTTCCCCAATATTAAATTCTAATTCAACAATTTTTTGTAGATTATGTAGGATTCGGTGTTGTTGGCATTACGAGGGTGGTCGCATCATATCTTTCCAGGAGGTCCTCTGCGCGATATGTCAGTTGTCTTTGTTTTGGGCGTCCCGTTGGCTTTGGAGTCCCTCAGGGATAGCTTTTGGATCCGGCTTTGTTTTTAAAAAGGTTCGTTCCAACACACCAGCAAACCACTTTGTGAATCGCCGGGTACATGCGTAAAGCAAACTTGGCGTTCCAACAAAACTTCTGGCTGAAATGTGTACGAACAGTGGGATGTTCCAACAAAATTTGACGATGACCGAATCGTTCACTGAACGGTCGAATCGATCCGCAGATTTTTGTGGAACCGCTAGTCAGAGGCATGCGCAGAATGTAATTAGTTTATTTGATTTTTGTACGTGCAATAAATGACCTGCAAATAACGTAATTGTTTACTATTGGTACTTATTTAAGAAATCTGTTAAAATGAGGGATTTGGAAGGATTCTTCGATTTCTTAAATAGTTCTTCCAATGATAACGATTTAAACGTTCAGTTAGTGGTTCCCAGAAGAAATGATTAAATAGTTTTCATTATTTCTTTTGGGAACCTATATAGTTGTAGGTAAACTTAAAGTGACAGACAGGTCCAAATTCAGTAAATGTCCGTAAGCTATTCAAACACGCCATGATACGGAATCGGTCGGAAAGTAATACATTTTTAAGGCGCGTAGAAAACGGTTCATGAACTAATCCATGTACGATACACAAACTGTATGTTGGAACGAACCTATTATACGCGAGTGATGTCCCAAAAAACTCAGCAGTGAGTCTTGCAGTTTTCATCAGTAATCGAAATGAGAGAATCAGAAATCTACAGTGCGCAGTGGACGAGCTCATCGAACGGACTGATAAATGGTGACATAAGATCAATGAGGACAAAAGAGGTTCAAGAGAAAACGTCTTATCTGCCGAAAACATCTTTATCAACGATACCCGTCGCCATTTGTTTTCTTCAGTAAGGTAGTGTATCATTCTCGATTAACGACTCACCTGGCGGTCCCACATAGAGGCTTTAAGGTCGAAGTTCACTCGTGCAAGGAACAAGGTGTTATCTCTCATCTGTAGGAGCAGCCCTTTAGGTGTGGAGACTAAGTTACTACTTTACAAATAATGTCTAAGGGCGGTCCTTATCTACGAGGCGATAACCTGTTGTACAGCTGCTAATTTCCATCTCAAACTGCTGAAATCTATCCAATATCAAATATTGAGGATGATCCCAGTACTTACATAAAAAAAAATTTTACACCTTAAAAATACTTTGTGTGTATTTTAAACTGTACTTACGCCTACTTAGAAATACACCAATACCTTTTTATTGAAAAATAGTAGGAAGGTTTTTAACGCCCACAAATTCAAAATAAAAATAGCGGCCTCTTTCTAGAAGCTCTTTCAATGCATAATTTAAAAGATTATCATGGATGCATCTTCTGGCATGTTTCTTTTTTTGTAATATGCTGTACGTATGAAATATTTTAATTAGAAACAATTGGGTTAAATGAAGTGAATAATGCGACTGGCGATGGGGACCCACGAGCCCTCGATACGGCTGTCCCGAATTAATAATTTATGTGGTGCGGAGTTAACAGCATTTAATTTGAAAAAGATGGTACATTTTGTGTAATGATGCAATAATTTTGCGATATTATAAAAATAGTACGCTCAATTATTATCGTATAGCTAGTGAAACAACTAACCTAACATACTTAGTTGTAATTCCCAGCGAACCTCCGTATACGAAGTCCAATTTTTAAGAGAATTGCTGGATGTTGCAAAATATCGTTTTTTAAAACTCGTTATTGACTATTTGTTCGAACATTCAGTAATTTGAGTTTAAAGTGTAAATAAAAAAACTTCATATAATAAATTTTTGTTTTTTTGAATATTCCGCCTTATTGCAAGCGGGGATATTTTAAATATTGCAGATTTCTATATTTAATACAACCTTAATTTAATATTGCAGATTTCTATATTTAACACTAATTTAATTTTTTGAATTTTACTTCCTTTTTAATATAAATATCAAAAAGGATGATAAATTTATCATGCATTTCTATACATATTTACATTTTTATTTGATAATACATAAACTTCAAACTTATACGATTAGATATAATAAAAATAAACAAATTCGGAATTAAAATCAAGATTTAAATAAACATATTTATGCACATTCGTGTATTGACATTGAAAACAAGCTGAAATGAGCTTATACAAATAAAATGATCTCATAATTATTTATATTTTAATAGGTACCAGTTTTTAAAGTTTTTACCATAAACGATTGACAATTACCATTAAATATGTACTATACTCCCCAGTTGCTAACAGAAAATAAAGCTGAAGCAATATCTTCCAAATGGTGTCATAAGCTCGAATGTAACTGGGATGCAAAGGAATTTCACATTCTTTGTTTGAGCTTAATTTGTAATTCGTAATTTTACGGAGTTACACATCAATATTCGTTGATGTTTCGCACCATTTTCGTAGTAAGATATGTCAAGGCGATAGCGAAATTTGATTAAAATCGAAGAATTTAGTAACAGTATTTAGATTAAATAGCAGGTGATAGTGGTTATTTCATGAACAAAAGGAATATTCCAAATTCCAAGTGAACATTCTTGGATTAGCGGGAGATTCTTTCGATACTCTTTGGAAGTGCAATTTTTAGGAACTGCGTAGATCTTTAAAATGGATGACGATATTTTAACAACGTTAAAAATTTTAATTATTGGGGAAAGTGGTGTTGGTAAATCCAGGTATAGTAATTAAAATATATCACATATTACAAAAAAATCGTATAACATTACAAGGTTAATTGAGGTTATATTTTCAGTCTTTTATTGAGATTCACAGAAGATAACTTTGATCCAGAACAAACTTTAACTATAGGCGTCGATTTTAAAACGAAAAGATTAGCTGTAGATGATAATACTGTAAAATTAGCAATATGGGATACAGCTGGACAAGAACGGTTTCGTACATTAACACCGTCATACTACAGAGATGCCCAAGGTGCTATTTTAGTTTACGATGTAAGTAATTATAATACTTTCGCTAAGTTGGAAACGTGGTTAAATGAATTGGAAATATATTCAACTAAAAGGAACATTATTAAAATGATCGTTGGAAATAAAATTGATGTGGTAAGTTTTACGAACAATTCTTTTCCTTGGATTCGGTTCCATTTACGAGAATTTTAGGAGCAACGTGAAGTAACTAGGGAACAGGGTTTACAATTTGCAAGGAGACATCAAACGTTATTTATCGAAGCTAGTGCTAAAACGAGAGATGGTGTTCAGACTGCTTTTGAAGAATTAGTACATAAGGTATGAAATGAAAATTTAATTTTTAACCTTAGATTTAATTGTCAAAATTGACAGCTAACCTAAAAAAATGATGTAATTGTATAGAATTTGTATCCAAACATGAATCTTTAAAATTTACTTATGAATTTGTTGCAATCTTTATGCGTTATAGATAATACAAACACCAGGGCTTTGGGAAACCTATCGAGATGGAAATATACATGTTAACGATAAGGATCATCCATATAAATCGGGCTGTTCAAGCTACTGCAGTTTAGCGTAATTTTTACTGTTTACTCAATTGTTTTAGTTGATAGGTGTGTAATGAAATGTATATTTTTTATAAATTATTGTGCTTATTTAATTATTAATTATGGTGTATCTAAAAATAGCTTTATTTTGGCAGTTTGTTTCTTGTATATCTATATAGCGTTTTAATAAATATTTATTTGTAATTTCTGTCTTTTATTTTGAGTCGAAGACAATTCTTGTATAAAGTTTAAATTTAGGAATGTTTAATCAAACAAATAAACGACTTAGTAATGCCATTTTGCAATAAAATTATTTGTCTCGATGTATATTTATAACATAACCTTAGCTGCTTAAACATTGTTTCTTATTAATTGTACACAATATATCCTTTTGAGAAGAATTTGGCAAAGTTCAAAAATAAATGTAAATCAAATGGAATTTATAAATACCTTATTATATAAGAAAAAAAATGAATGTAGAAACTGACAAGTAATGAGAAACAAACCTGCCAATCTAAGAAAATAAAATTCACTAGATATTGAACAATGTACCAACCTCACATCAACAAAATGAAAGTTATCGCGGTAAAAGCTATTACCAACGTTCGAATTTGAATAATTATAAGAGAATTTGAATTACAAATTCTTTTAAATTGTTTGTAATCGCTATTACAAGTTAAGTTATGGTCTCATGTTACACTATATGTTTCCCTCACTACTTTTTACACGCTACTATTTATCTATTGTTGATATTTTACTTATTTATCATAAAATACCCAATGCATAATTATGATAAGCAGATTTTGCACCTGTATAAATGAGAAAGCTGCGTTATAAAACTTTTAGTAGTGGCTCATGATTCTGTAGGTGTTCTAGATTAACAATCTAGGTATATCTTTTTGTAAAATTAACATCGAGCATGAAATTCAAAGTAAGTGCGCGTGGGAGAAAGCCATACATTTCAGTATCTATTTTATTACTACATTAGGATGGACGTAATTGTTACATGAAATTAAAGTTTAATTAATTGATTTAAGGGTGTGTGATTAAACGTGGTTATTATAGATTTTAGTGAATCTATTTTTAATTTCGGTGGTGGCAGAATTTGTCGGCGGTAAATCCCAGCAACCCTTCGAGTTAGACGAATTTTTAGATGGAGCGTTTACAAATCGAGGTTTCAGCGGTGTATGGATGTCAGGTAAAGATATTTTTTCTATTTACCATTAGAATTGAAATAAAAAAGTGTAATAAATTTAAATTGACGTTATTTTTGGAATAAGAAAATTAAATTAATCGTGATAAATTGCAGGAAATGAAATAAAAAAGATGTGCATTCGGAAAAAAAAACGTAACAGATTTCATAACATTTACATGCTTTCTATTTTAAATAAATCAGGATACTGTAGACCACTTTTTCGTGCTTAGGGAATTAATGTAAGGTACATATCACGATCTTGACATTTAAAAATTGTCTGCACCGCTTAATTCTGGCGTTCTAAATGTAGTAATATATAATAATATGGGTGTAACAGTCGAACTTGAGAGTGAAATTCTTGCTGTACTTGAGTTCATTGCTTTGTAGTTCGGTATTCTTGCGGTTATACAGTTGGTTAGGTTCGTCCGATAAGGATGGTTTTGTATTTCACATATAAATAATGAGGAAACCACAAGACGAAAGTGATCTTATTATGTACTGTAATGTCAGAGATTGAATTGCTATATGTTGCATGGTATTCTTCCAAGTATTGTTTGAAGTATGGTCCAGTAGAGATAATAATTGAATTGTAAGGAAAGATTTTGTGGTAATCTTGTGGTTAAATTTAAATTGGCTAGATTGGTTGGGTTATAAGAAAAGTTTATTATCTTTGTGATGTTAGGGTTTTTTATTTATGTTTACGAAAGGAAAATCCAGTTAGGGTTTGTTAGTTTTTGGAATGGTGCTACAATGATCATTTTATGAATAATATGAAAGGAAAAAACCTGGATATTACGCATTCATTAGTAATTTTTAAATGGCATCGCGGATTTTGATTACACACACTAAAAATTGTTGAGTATAAATGTTTCGCCTGCTTTCGTCACTGATTGCGATGTGCATTAGTAGTTCGATGATTCGCTTAGTCGGTTCGTACCTTCTGTCAGGCCGGGCGATGTATTCTCTTCTAAAAGAGAGATTTGATCTAGTGTCCCCCAGGGCTCCCTTCTGGGCCCTGAACTATTTTTGATTTACACATCCGATGTTCCTCGTCCTCTTGGGGTTCAGTTGGCTATATACGCCGGTGACACGGCTATTTACGCCGTTTCAAAGAATGAGGATTTCTTGGTTTGGAAATTGAAAGCAGCGGTTGACATAGTGGTCGATTGGGCGGAGAAATGGTACTTCAGTATTAACCAGAGAATGCACGCTGACAATATTTTTATTAACGCCGTGCGAATTCTCTAGAGTCCTAATGCAAAATATCTGGCATTAATATTAGATCAGTGAGTTACCTGGAAGGATCACGTCCAACAGATCCTTGGCAATTATCTTAAGGCGATGAATTTTTTGATGGCTCCGTTTTCTAGAAGGTCTTGGTCTTTAAACGAAGCTATCCATTTACAGCGATTATCTTCGACTAATCATCACATATGGAGCGTTGTTCTGGCGCACCATCCGTAGAATTAGTATGGACCTTCGTTCAATAGACACCGCACCAATTTTTCGGTTTTTGAAAATTTGATAATGGCAAAATTTTGTGCTGATTTGTGCCGTAAACATTTCGTTTTATGCTCCAACCGTTTTCGAGATATTTTAGGATGGGGATTGGTGCGGACTCTTATTTATTAACCACCGCAAAAATTTTTCAAAGTTTGATGTCTTATCGGTAGACATCAGAACTTTAAGATGAACATTTATTTATATGGAATAATTCCTGTTTTGACATCGCTCTTCAAAATCACTTCTGCGGAATTCAAATAAAATATTTGGTGACTAGACGAATGTTAAAATATAAAACTTGTCGGTGTTACAAGATATCTTATCTTAATACTTAGCTGCCAACCTCCAAATCAGCACAAGCTGAGCACAAAACATTGTGAACCCTTATTCTCAAATATCTCGAAAACGGTGCGAGTAAACGACGAAATTTTTATGGCACAAATCAGCGCAAATAACCACAAAACGTCGTCATCATCAAATTTTCAAAAGACCAAAAAAGGGTCTGCACTAACCCTTATTCTCAAATATCTCGAAAACGGTTTGAGCAAAAGACGACATTTTCTAAAAGAGGACACAAATCATCATAAGATGAGCACAAAACGTTGCCGTTTTCAATAACCGGAAAATTGGGGCGGTGGCTGCTGAATCCGTGTCTGCAGCAGCCCTCATTCCTGTATATCTTGTTTCTCGAAAACGGGCACAAAACCATAGCGTGGTAAAATGTTGCGGGGCCAACGTCAAGTTGGTCCGCACTTTTCAATCTCGAAAATGGAATGAGCACAAAATATTTTTTTACGGCATGAATGAGCACAAAACAGGCACAGAACGTGGATATTTTCAAATTTTAGAAAACCGAAAATGCGGGAGCCAACTTGACGCACCCTAGCCGACTCAATTTTTCACTCGTGGTCTTTTACTTTCAGAATATTTCAAAATGTTCTAGCGATTGTCATGTTTCAATCGGTTTACTTTATAGCGATTATCGCATATTTGTATTTTTCAATCGTATGTCGTAAATTACAATAAAAGGATTGTGCCAGTTTAATTTTAATGAAACGTCATGGATGAATAGTTGGATAGTTCTAATCTCACTTTAACCATTAACTGGTGATGTAGGGTTCTTGAGAGGGATACTACACTATCAAAGATTTTTGTTAAAAATAAATTTTACATAATATATTACAGTGTAATGTAGCATCTTTTATCAAAGATGTCATTGACTTTGTATCTGACCTGTATAAAATCTGTATCATCAAATGATGTATAAAAGTCTTTGATAAAGATCTTTGACAGTGTAATATCTCCCTAAGAGCTTATTTCTTGCATTTCTTTATCTTGATATCTAAAACTTATGCGCATGCGTACAACTTTGAGTCTCTATAGCTGCGCAGTACATGTGTCAGCGATACAGTAAAGCGTTTGATAACGTTATGTTGTGATCATTTCACCAGTTGTGTGCAATTTGAATTTTATATACGTTATGGCTTGTTCGTAAAATACGGTAGTCCAAAAAGTACTTTGAGGAAGGAGGTGAGTACAGTACTGACAGCGAAACTAGTGAAGATAGAGAACCTGAAATAGAGAGCAAAAAGTATACTTCAAATACCGACGCAGGTATCCTACAAAGTGGCGACGTAACAGACGAAGAAACATTTGAATAAGCTTTTGGAGTCAGTAAATCCTATTACGGTAAAAATACGAGGGATGATCGTAAAATAAGGTTCCCATATTTTTTAAAAATATACAGCATTCTTTATTTCCTTAACATTACACATCGTTTTAAGGGTAAAAACTTAAGCTATTTTTCGACATAATCGCCATTTCTATCCAAGAATTTTTGCAGACGGTGCTCCAACTTCTGTATCCCCATGTCGTAAAATTCTGCCGCCAGTCCTTTCAAGAATCGAATAACCTCTTCTTTGACTTCATCGTTAGTCCCGAAGCGTACGCCACCCAAGTGTTCCTTTAATTTTGGAAACAAGTGGTAATCTCTTGGAACTAGGTCCGGACTATAGGGGGGGTGGGGCATGACAGTCCGGCCAAATTTTGACAGTAGTTCCTGGGTTTGACGAGAGACGTGGGGCCGAGCGTTGTCGTGAAGAAGCGTCACACCTGCAGTCAGTCTTTCCCGCTCTCCGGCGGTTCTGGATCGCCCGTCTGAGTTTGGTCAGTATATCGCAATACGTGTTTGAGTTTATTGTCGTCCCAGGAGGCAAAAAGTCGACCAGCAATAGCCCTTTCCTGTCCCAAAAGACGGTTGCCATGACTTTACCAGCAGACTGCGTTTGTTTAAACTTCTTTGGCTTCGACGAAGTTCAGTGGCGCCATTCGCATGATCGTCGCTTGTTTTCGGGAGTGAAATGAAACACCCACGTTTCGTCGCCCGTAACAATGGAGTCCAAAAGTTTCTCCTTGTTGTCTTGACATTGTTAAAGAAACGCCTGAGCACACTTGCAGCGTTTCTGCTTATGATCTTCCGTGAGCATTCGCGGTACCCACCGCGCGCATATCTTGCGGTAGCCCAGTTTTTCAATTGTGGTGTTGGAAATCTCAGGAATCTGAAGAGCGGGTTGACGAATGGTGACCTTCCGATCTTCAAGCAGTATGCTCTGGACCTTTTCAACGATTTCCTCTGAAACTGATGGCCTTCCGCTCTGCTGTTCATCGTCCGGCCTCCAGTGAATTTCCTACACCATTTTCGGACATGTTGAACAGCTATACACTTTTCTCCATAAACTTCGGTTAATTGTCGATGAATGTCTATAGGTGAAACCCCTTTCGCGTTTAAAAAATCGTATCATAGCGCGAATTTCGCACCTGGCGGTAGCGGCGATCGGTAGTTCCATCTCAGACGGCTGCTTAGCCAACGCAGCGGCGTAGCGAGACGAGAGTGGTACGTATATAGAGTGGGAGAGCTGCTGCACACGCCAATGTTGTCGGAGTTCGCACGTCTTATTGCTGCTGTAGGGCTTTGGGAACCTTATTTTACGATCATCTCTCGTAGATTCAGATGGTCAACCATTGCGCCGCAAGCTTCTATTAGAACGCGTCATAACATTATCAGAAGTCATCTTCCATCTTTGAAAGGTTCGGTAAAAACTTAAGAAGTAACGCAGATGGCCTGACAATTTGGAATTGCATTTTTACTGAAGATATGATAAATGAAATAACGACACATATTTGCGAACGACTTAGAATTTAAAAAAATGTTATTCTGACGAGGATAAAGTAGAAATGAAAGATATGGACATTATTGAATTGAGAGTGTTTATTGGCCTCTTGTACTGCACACACGTTACGAGAAGCCTGTATGTGTAAAATGTACGGCCTGCATTTGTAAGGACCGTGTGGTTAAGAATAGCTGGAATGACTGCTTGCAGTTTTTATATTAGAAAACGTTTTTTAGTTACTTATTGATGTAAATCGAAGGTAATATATTAGAATCTTGTTTCCTTACAATTACGTTGTTTAAAACTTACTTTCAAAATTTAAATAAATTATAAGTTTGGTTATCTACACCACCTTACATAGGAAATTTCAAAATGAGTTCTTAAAGATGTAAATATAATGACTAGAGTAACCAAAACTTGCGGACTCGCATAGGCGTCGGTATTACGGGTTAATATAAGAATACGAAAAATTCATAAAACTTACTTGCTAATTATTCAACAAATTAGAGGCATCAGGATGTGAACTACTGTAAACTTGCATCATTGCATATGTTTCCACAGGTTACTTCTTTAAACTTTGTGCGTCGACAAGAAAAAATATTCTTATACATAGAAAACGATCTCTACACATCTAAGGAAGTTACATTTGCATGTAGAAACTGTTTTTCAAAATCACTTAAAAGTTCACTATTCTTACACTTATTATAAACGGCCTCTAAAGTATTAAAATCGGGATTTTTCCTTAAAACATCTGCCAACTTTTGACTAGCGCATAATCCTGGCGTATCATTTAATGTGTGTAATTTATTTTTTACACTCTCCACTATGTCTAATGATTCCTGCAATGACAATTCAGTACATTGTAGTTTTCTGATGGCATCTAGTAATACTGTATAATTGGTACATATTGTTGTTAAATCTTCTAAAAGTTGAGGAATTTGAAATTCTCTTGGACTTTCTCTAATTGCATTGGATTCATTCCGATTAAATCGCATTATAACTGATTGAATTTGTTGAAAATGGATCAAATAGTAAGCAGCTGCTGTTAGCCAAGTACCCCATCGCGTTAAAATTGGTTCAGAAGGTTCTGGAATATCTGGACAAAATTTACGAAATTCTTTTAAACGTTTAGGAGATTTACGAAACACTGCTTTAGTACTTCCAATCATCCGATCAACGTTTCCGTAATGTTGTCGAACAACTTCACCAACTAAATGCAAAGCATGCAGCACGCAGGTTATATGTATTAAGTTAGGAAATATATGTTTTAAGGATCGCCCAACACTTAACACCGTTGCTGCACTATCTGTCACCATCATTACAACTTGATCTTGGGTAATTTTAAATTTTTTCAAACCGTTCATTATCACTTTTTGAATATTTTCCGCGGTACATTGTTGAACACGTTTGCAAGCTAACAAATATCGAGATGCTGTGTTCTCGTTAGATAAAACGCGAGCTATTACATTCACAATACTGTTTTTCTTTATATCGGTCGTCTCATCCACGGTAATCCATATTTTTTTGGAACACAAATCACGTTTACACACATTTTCTAGCATCTCTTTCATTCGCGGCAAATGATTCTGTAATTGTGTTTGTGAGGGTAATGGGTACTTTGGAACGTATTGTCGCCAAAACGTTTTGAAAGCTGCTTTTCTCACCAACGACAACGGAAGATTACAAGAGGTAAACATAATTAATAAATGTATGAGGAATAGTGTATAAGGTATTTCAATTCTTGCATTTCTCATATGCTTAATACCATTGACATGCCTCTGGCAATCAGTTCTGTCCAATGCACCCAAACGAACATTGCATATTAAGCAAAAAATTGCACTACCGTCACATTTTAAATGGGGAAAAAGTGATACATACTTATGTACATTAGTAGCAAATCTATTACGAGGCATTGTTTTCTTAGGTATGTAAATATTAGTTCTATATGAAACGATACACTAATTATGTACTTGGTATAATACTACAACATACAAAAAATACCAGCTATATTTTCAAAAGCGACACGTAAGTACATAACCTTGACCGTTCGACTAATCTCTGCAACAGTTCAACCGGTACTAAAGCGAAATCTCTCTCAGCGCGGTTTAACATGATTTATATTCAAGGTCGACACTACATGCCTGCTTCTCTACCGGTTTAGTTTATTTATGAATTTTTCGTATTCCTATATTAACCCGTAATACCGACGCCTATGCGAGTCCGCAAGTTTAGGTTACTCTAATAATGACGTTACTTCAATTAAGGTTGTTAAAGTTTTTTGTTAATAAGTATAACACTTACTGGGGTATGCCTGACCCCACGTCATCCTTATGTTACAAGTTAAGTACTTTCACCAGTTAAGGGTTAACTAACGGAAAATTATGACAACTAAACAGTTAAAATGCTCTGTGCAATATAATTTATCATTAAATCATCCAATATGCTATTACACATTCTATAATTTTCAATATTTTAATCTCATTTAATCTTAATTTAACCAATGTATATTTCTATTGTCTCTTATCTTGCATATTGTCATTTTGAATCTAAGCCTTTAGAGATAGTATTAGCAATATTTAAAGCAATATTACAGTTGATTGTATCAATCTATAGCATTTCTTTTTAATCCAGAGATAACCGTTACATCTACACTTACAAGGATATCTTGATATCCTTTTTATTAATTTAATTTTTGTCAGGTACAAAAATTATTACATACTGTTGAGTGACATAAAAATTTGATTCCTTTTATCTCTTGAGAAAGTATTGCTTTATTATATTACAATAAAGTTGTTATACCTAGCGCGGTATCACATACAACAGTCGTATATTGGTGTGGGTTTTTTTCGAGTAAAGACCTTGATACGAATTGTTGCGGAACAATTTTTTTACACGGCACTATATTACGTGATTTATGTTGATATCTGCACGCTATAATTTCCAAGTTAGGGGATTTTGTAATATGTAAATGATTAATTTGTTTTTATTTATTAAGGTAGAATCGAAAATACCTCTCTTTTACATAATATTTTTATAATGTTGTTATTTAATAGATACAGAATATTGGTACGTACATATGTATGTGTTTGTTAGAGAAAGGTTTAACAATATCGATGAGTTGCACTTTTTTTTTCGCTGTAATAAGTATGTACCTTTCTCTAATAACAGACATTTTGTGTTTGATTTAATTTAAGTAAATCAAATTTATTTTGCGTAGGGATGTAATTTTCAAACAATATGTAGTACGAGAATAACACTGGGGAACAGCAATTTTGTTGTCTTAAATCTGTGACTTGTTTTTAAGTAACTTTTGGCCTCTGAATCCAAAAATAACCGCAGTTTTTGTCAATCGCGTCAACTTTTTAAGCTACAGGATACCCTCAAAAGTCATACAAATTGTGCATAAAGGAAAATAAAGTAAAAACTTATCAAATATACTGTTTATAAAGAATAATTTTATTCATACAAAGCCTATAATAGTTACTGCAAGTTAAATTGTGTTCATATAAATAGTTGTTTTTTTATGGAACGGTAATTACATATTAAGGCCAAAATTTTCGCTTATAGCTTTTTCTGGAATGTTTAATCTGTGGACATTCTCGCTTGATGCTCCAACAATAGTCAGCGATCATATGTACATCCCATCTACCTTGATACCGTGCCTCCATGACCTTTAAATCCTGGTGAAATCACTCACCCTGCTCATTACTGACTGCACCAAGATTTTTCGGGAAGTTAGCAAGATGGCTATGTAAAAAATTCAATTTGGTGCTCATATTGCAACCTAGCAGTTTGAAGCTCTCCAAGAGTTGCTGGACAATTTTGGCGTAATTCTGTGCTTGTGTATTTCCAAGATAATCTTTAACAATGTCTTTGAATGCCAACCAAGCATTCTTTTCAATCTCTGACATTGTACCGATGAAATATTCATCTTTAACAAGCTGCCGAATCTGTGGACCATCCAAAACGTCGCCTTTATCTTTTCAAATGACAGGCTAGGAAATGCCGAAATGAGATACTTGAAACAGTCTCCTTCAATTGGCAATGCTTTAACGAATTGCTTCATGAGACCCAATTTTATATGCAGAGGTGGAAATATAATGTTCTTTCTGTCGACAAGTGGCTGTTGTACAATGTTTGGGTCACCAGGTTTCAGGTCAGATCGTGGCAGCCAATTCGACTGCACCCAATGCTTCTCACGAGCTCTATTGTCCCACATACACAAAAGCAGGGATACCTGATATATCCGCGTTGCTGGCCAAGAAGGAAGCTAACCATTTTAAGGTCAACACAAATGATCCATTGGTGCATGTGGTATTGCAACAAATCAATGACTCTGTTTATGTCTTCATATTCTTCACTCAAACGAACTGAATGGCCTATCGGGACTGAACCAAATAAATTTCCATTGTGGAGGAGAACACACTTCAAGCTCCGCTTTGAGCTATCGATAAACAGTCGCCACTCAGTTGCGTTATAGGCTGAAATTCCCAACTCTTCCATTAAACCATGTACGTTATGGCAATACACAAATCCATCATCACTTCGAAAGTATTGTAGAAACGCACTTTCTCTTGATCGAAAATAGGATACCTTAGCTCCGTTTTCAAGCAAGTTTTTCTTGTGCAGTCTTGATGCTAAGAGCTCTGAAGCTTTTTTGGATAATCCCAAACCTCGTACCAAATCATTCAACTCATTTTGGTCAAATCCATTACGAACGGAATCATCTTTAATTTCAAAATCTTCATCGTTGGGGTCACTTCGATCTTCACCATACTCGTATTCCCGTATTTCCAAAGAGGGTAATTCATTAAAAACTGGCACTGGGATTTCGGCTGAATGAGGCACTGAGCGTATAGCTGATGGTAAACTAGGATACTCTATTTTACATTTGTTTTTCTTGTTATATCCTGACGTTTTCACTATACAAAAGTAACAATCACATGGATGATCTCTGGGCTCTCGCCAAATCATAGGTATACCAAATGGAAGTTTATCACGTGTTCCCTTGGTCCACATCCGTAAACCCTCAACACACTGCTTACACACTTTGTGAGGGGCCCATGATTTATCTTGATCACCAATTTTCACTTTAAAATAGACAAAATAGACTTGCCTGACAAATGTACCGATGTTTGTCCTTTGACTGGGAATGCTAAAACTGCCTACATATATGGCACAAAACGAATCGGGGCCGTTTAAGCACTTACGACGTGAACTAGCAGAGGCAGACATAAGGAAAGGTTTCAGTTCATATATAAATAAACACTAAACACTGCTAACCTTGTATATAAACAAGAACTCAGGCTCCACGTCGGAATGGGCTGCACCGTTTCAGAGCGACACACAACGTCTCATTACAGTATCCCAGGCGTAACTGAACAAGTCCAGACAAGTATAAACCTCTCGCTGTTCTCCTATGTGTCATTCACCCGGCGCCCATCGGAGAAGGTTTGTGTCAGCCAATAGGAGAGCAATAGTGCTTCCTATGATCCATGCTCGATTTCGCGGAGAGTGGTCACATTCTCATAAGGTGTAGAGATAAAACTTGACGTGGTAGAAGAAAACTAACTACAGTTTTGAAACCAGCATGCCTAATTAACTATAAAACAGCTCAAAAACCAAACTCAACAGAAATTGTGTTACAAATTGTTCTCCAGTGTAATCTATTTGTTTATTTTGACATTTGACTGTTCTATTTTATTATTTTTTATTCACTAAGATATTTTCATTCAGAGAAATTTAATTCAATCATTTAATTATTTTTATTTTGATTTTGCACTTTCTTTATTTGGTCTTTTATGCAGTGCGGTCCCCCCTCATGCTAACTTTTGAGCTACAGAAGCTACCGTTTTTAGAAAAAATAGGTCGATTTCTATTTCTCGTGAACTAATATTTGCCGTTATCGGCAGTTCAATTGTATTTCCGGTGTCACCGGAAGTGACGTCAACTTTCTTATTGTAAATAGAACACTCTATATATTTTTATGCTGTTGAAAAGGTAGTCGGAAGGCAAATCCAACGATTCATATATGTTATACGTGGTATATGGTAATCTGTTATGTAAAGTTGGCTAGGAAAGAGCGACAAATTGTTTCTTGTGACGTCAGGTTGATCTAAAGAGCTCGTTGCTAAGCAAAGTAATCATAACAATTGCTAAACTGTCAAATCTCAATTCCAAAAATTATTCTTGTTGTTTATTGTTACTATGACTTGCATTTGTCATACTTTCGTTCTTTGTGTTCGTTATTATTAAGAGTGAACAACCTTGCTCCAAAAAAGAAAAACGGATAAACAGTTTAAAACAAAAAGACAACATAATGGAGACGACTGCTATGGATAGGAATACGAGTAAGAATAAAAATAGCAATCGGGAGCCGGATGTTGAGAATTGGTAAAATTGAAGAAATTATTCATCAGATGAGGAAGTATGATATTAGTGTATTGGCGCTACAAGAAATAAGATGAGAGGGCGAAGGAAGAATCGACAAAGCAAACTATTCGCTATTCTATGGAGGAGGAAATAAATAAGGAAGCAGAGGGACAGGATTCACGATAAACAAAAAACTGAGAGAATCGGTTAAAGAGTATAAGAAGATAAATGATAGAATATCATATATAATTGTCAAAAATAAGTGGATAGTAATCCTAGGATGCAGGTAAAGTTCAGGTTAATCAACAGAAGAACAGTTAAAAAGCAGGAAATGGAACATCGAACAGTTAAACATACATGAAAAGAAGATATATGAAAGCAAAATTAAACAACAGCTTACAAAAAACACGAAAAAATATATCTACTAATAGTACTAATAGTAATAGTTCATTGTCGCTGCACCATCGCTCAGAAACATCAACACTTGACGTGGCGAGACTTGAAGCTTTTCTAACGTACTAAGTCTCACCCTCACAATTGCTGCACCAGTACACTTTTCCACTCTTTTGCTAGCTAGTAACAGTGGAAATGTCGGTTTATGAGGGCCCAATGCACATTATAACATTTAGAATGGAATCTTTTTTACAATCTGTTGTCTTGTTAACACTTAACCAAAATAACTGTTTTTTTTTAATGTAGATTTGATTTTCTTTTCCACGTTTTCGTAGTTGGCAACTTCAACTCGGGGTTGTACTTATACCAAATGTTCTGAAACGGTTTCTTTTCGAGTAGGCGAAGTGACAAATTACAGGGTATCATCATGACCAGTAAATCGAAAATAAAGGCAGTTCTCGTTGGCATACCCTTTTTTCTATTTCTGTGTTCTTCGGTATTTACATGTTTGTTACAGTTCGCCTTGTTCCAGCACATCAAATGTTTCTCGCACAGTTTACAAAGTATTTTGGCACCGTCGTAGAATCCGGAAAGTCACAGATAAACCTATTTACTGTGCCAGCAAAGGGTCGTTTCTTAGCCTTGTTCATATTACACATTTTAAATTAATAATTATACATTTATAACGAATAACACGTAACACAAAACTCAACGCACGCTCTCGTTTCCTAAACTGAACGAAAAATAAACAAGCGGACGCTGACAAAGCGAGAATCGATTTTTGCACACAACCCGCTACTCCGGTGAAACGCCTATGTATCGCAGAGACGATTACCTGGCTCTAGATACAACTAACATAAAAATATTGATTGTAATCTGGTAGTATTTTACTACTAACCCTCCTAAGCTATTTTCAATTTATTTAAAAATTATGTAGATTTTATTTTTCTGGTTTAAACAGCTGATGGACTTCCTCTAACTGAATATATAACTTCTTCTTTAAGACATTCAATAAAAACGTTTTTAATCGGTTGTTAATTTTTGGAAAGCTAATCTAATTGGAACTTTTTGACCTAAAGATCACACGTGTGTTATATTTTACAAGTGGATATTCCTCATTTCTTCTACAAACTTCACGGAGAAAGTTTACAGTTTTTCTTTTTTATTTTACTTTGGAATAACGTCTTCATTCTATAGAAACCTAAATATTTCGAAATGTGACCGCAATTCTTACAAACTGATATATGGAAGAAGATCGACGAAATCTAATTATATAACTGCTACATTTCTTGAATTTTTAATACGTCTCGAATGACAGCAACACCTTGCGACACGGAAAACGAAAGAACTTTGTCACAGAGTTCGTTGTAACTTTCGATACCCATAAGTTTGTGAAAACTATACCACAGATTATAAATAATATATTTCATCGTCATCTCAGCCGTCTCATTTAATTTGAGAACAGGATCCTAAAAAATCTAAATTGATGGACAACTTTCTAAGTTGTACGAGGAAAAAAATATCTTCGTTTTTATTGATACATCTATTAGCCATCTGTGACCTATTTCGGAGGTGATAGTTTGGAGATCTAATTTTATGTCGACTGTTTTCCATAAGCATTATAATGAAAATTTCGCAATACATCTAGCTTCAGGATACTTAATTAAATTATATTTAAATATTTCAATTTAATCATACATAATATACATGCATTTTAATTTAAAATTAAAAATATAATCACAATTAAATATTTATTAGCACAGATTTAATCTCTTTTTTATGTGAGTCCTCTAAATATTTCTATTAAAAATGGAAAAAAGAATTAGAGTTGGTCCTACTGATACTATGCGCTGACTTCAGAGTATTACCAATAAATGGAATTCCAAAAAGAACCTATAAAATGTCAAATACATAAAATAAAATATACTGTGCGTAGCAAAAGTTTGGAATAAGTTTATTAAATTTGAAGCAATTTATTTTTCGAAGAAATGCTCGGACAGGTCAATTTCATTTTTACATTTCCCTCAACTTCTGGTTTTCAAGTAATGACGTTATCGACAATTTTTTGAAATAACAACTCCCGATTTTTTTTATATCTCGATAGATCATTTAATTGTCTAAATGGTACCATCAACATTCTAATATCTCAAATAACAAAATTTTGGAATAAAAGTTATTTCAAAAGTGGAAAACATACATTTTTTTAATTACAGAAATAGAAATATGCAGAATAATCAGTTTTATATACTGTCATATGCTAAATACTCGTTATGCTTAATACTTTTTTTTGAAAGTTAATTGTAAGCATGTTTCATTTAAGTGAATTCTTGTTGGATGCGGCGATAAAACCAGAACTCAGCAAGAAGTGTACAGTTTGTTTAATGGGAAGTATCCAGATAGCCAATCCACAGCGAGTAAGATCGAAAGAAAATTTAGAGAAACTGGAAACTTTTCAAATGCAGGGCGTCCTAAGAAAATGATTAGATTAGATTAGATTCAATATCGAAGTGGTTCTTGACCTATTCCACCTTTTCAGATTTACTGTGGTTCTTCTACCATTAGATCAATTAGCTGCTAGTGCTGTACAATCGCACAGCACGTGGACGACAGTCTGCTCTTCCGCGTGGTAAAATCTAAACTCTGTTTCCTCTGTCCGGCCTAAGTTGCTCATATGTTTCATGAGCATACAGTGTCCTGTTAGCAGGCCTACTATTGTTCTAACAGACTGTTTGTCTCTGTTTAGTAGGTCTGCTGTAAATTTAGGCTTGTGTGCAATCAGAAATTGATTGGCCTGTCTTTGACCCGGGATACTCTTCCACCAATCATGAGATTTCTCGTTTTTCCATTCTTTAGTAGTTGCTTTAACTACCGTATATGCTATGCCCACCGAATGTTTTGGGTTTTTATCAGCATTTGACGGGCCTGCTCGGGCTAATTCGTCCGCCTTAGTATTCCCTCGATGACCTTTGTATCCTGGTACCCAGACCAAGGTCACTTTAGATCGGCTGCCCAGCGTTTTTCAGGGCATTCATACATTCCCACACTAGTTTCGACTTTACCTGTGTGGAGTCCGGTGATTTTATCACTGCTTGACTGTTTGAATAGATAGCAATAGATCGATAGTTACTTTCTTGCTTGTCTAGTTCTTCGATACACCCCAGCACTGCTGCTATTTCGGCTTGAAATACTGTGGCGTTCAGAAAATGAATGAAGATATGAAACTTGATATTTTGTTAAGTGTGGGTGTATCTCAATCAATTGTAGCAGACAGTGAAGTTTCTCAGCTATCAATATTACGTGTATTAAAAACAGAGAAATACCATCTTTACAGAATGCAACTATTGCAAGAACTCAATGAAAACGAGTATGATCGCCGAAGGCAGTTTTGTGATATATTGCAGAATTTATGCATCCATAATCGCCAAATTCTCTTTTTGGATGAAGCCTTATTTTACCTAAATGGAACACCTTCGGAAAGTTATGTGGGCAGGGGTAGTTGACAATAGAATCATTGGTCCTTTCTTCTTTGCCGAAACTCTAATGGGGCAGCGATATCTGGATTTTTTGAGGGATGCACTTGTATCTGTTGTTGCAGAAATTTTTCCAAATGAAGATGATCCTGACTTATCATATGGCGATATTTGGTTTCAGCAAGATGGTCCATCTTCGCACTTTGTAAATCCTGTTCGCGAGTTCTTAAACAGCTGCTTTCCTGGGAGGTGCATTGGTAGGCGAGAATCAATAGAGTGCCCACCGGGTCCCCTGATCTTATGTCCCTTGATTTTTCTTATGGGGGTATTTCGAATCAAAAATCTATGTTGATAGACCATAAAATCTAGAAGATTTGAAAAATAGAATTGGGTATGACATTTGACAGTAGAATTAGTCCTGACGTCATTCGCAATGTACAAAATGAATGTGTCCATAGATTTGCTTATCGTGAAGAGGCCGGTGGGTGGCTTTTCGAACATCTGATTTAAACGAAACAATCATTTAATTTCTTGAATAACGCCACCTATCTGTGCTTTTTGTTATTAATAAAATTTATGTTTTCCACTTTTTAAATGAGTTTTATTCCTATTTATTCCCATCGAAACAATTAAATGATCTGTCAAAAAGAAATCGGGAGTTGTCATTAAACAAAAGTGTTGATGATGTCATTATTTGAAAACCATAAGTGTGGGAAAGTTAAAATTGATGTAAAAATATTTATTTCTAAAAATAGAATTGACCTGTGCGAGGCTTTCTTCGATTTATTCCATAATTTTTCCGCGCAGTGTATATCTTGTTTTAATTAATTGTTTTGAATCATATCTAATACTTGTATCTCGGTAAATATTAAGAGTCTATAATTAGACAGTGTCCTGATACTAATCTATTTCGTTATAGTTTTATTTTTTTTTGTTGAAATGCGACCTTGAGAAGACTAATCAATTTCTATAAGTTAGTCTTTTTTAAAATCCGAATATATTTTTCAAAATATACATATGTAGGCAATAAATTATGCAGATTATAAACAAATTTTATACAGGGGCGTCATTTTCACGCACTCGGAGAATTGTGTCTTTCCGAATAGAATGATGTTTTCCTTGTTATGAGGTCCAATTGAGGGGGCATCGCTTAAAATTTTATTGGAACATATAGGGTCTTTAATAAGCGCCTAGTCACCACAATATTATGCGTGTGTGTTTTTTTAATAGAACATATACAGTGTGGTGTAAAAAATTAGCACCAAATGGAACATTTTTTTATTGTTAAAATTCCAGAAAATTATTATTATTTCTTGAAACTAAATTTTAGCATATGTACAATTATACTTCCGGTTTAGCAGAAATTTTAAAATGTCCGTATGTACTTATAAAAATATAAATTAATATTGTAACTGTTTAGAATCTCACTTTCTGGATAAATATCAAAGAATTCAATTTCAAAGATAATTTTATTGAAAAAGGATTATCTTTGTGCGTAATATGCGTAATTAAATTTCGTCAGAAAACACCGTTGCCCATTTTGACAGATCTGACGCGATTTTAGAATTCTGTAGATGCCAAATTTTCAAAGCAATCTTGTTATTTTATTTAAATAAGATATTTTGCACCAAAGAAAACACGCATTTTGCAATACTTTCATTAAATCGTAAAACATTTCTAACATCTATAAATTATTTTTTGACGAAATTGAATTATTCAAATTACTTGAAAAAATAAAAAAAATTATAAATAATCTTTTTTTAAGATTAACCAGGAGTTCCAAACCTTTTCTTGTATCGACCCCTTTTGCAAGAATGATTTTTTCCATCGACTCCCTTAGATTTTTCTCTAGAAATAATAAGTTAAGGGTAACAATTAGTCAATTAGATTAGGAATATCAACAAAAAAAGTTTGGAAGAAAATGGATTATTAGTAGAGTTTGTTGAAAAGGTGGTACCGGCAGTGGCGCACCGCATAAAAGTAGGTACGTAATATACAATATCAGTGAAAAATAATATTGTTACCTTTTCCTGTCGTCTTAATGTCCATTGTGGCAATTGGCAACTGCCCTGGTAAGCTGCGTAGAATTGCGACATCGGCAACGCTTCCATTGTCGATTCATTCAGCCGTCGACGGTGTTGTGAATACGTTGTCGTTTACTTCGAAAATGATCGTTCGACATCCAGTGAAGTAAGATTTGCAAATGTCAGATATTCCTTTTCCTCATCTGGACACTCTTGATTTTCAGTTATAGACCGAACCTTTTGTAAATCGGGATTTTTCGTTAAAATTGCACCAAATTTTTGAGCAACATGGACTCCTATAGTGTTCGTCAAGTCTTCTAGAGCGGCTTGTAAATTGTTTATGCAATTTGAGGCGTCTCGTGCAGATAAGTGACTGTTTTCTAATTGCTTAATGGCTTGTGCAACTCCAGAATAGTTCATGGAAATTTCATCTATTTGTTGTTGAACGTCCGAATTGGAAAAAAGTTGTTGACTATCTCGAACTGCTGCAGAATCATTTGAATCAAGTTTCAAGATGACATTTTTCGCTCGTGAAAAATATTTCTGATAGTAAGATACTGCCTGGAGCCATGTTTCCTATCGCGTTATTACAGGCTGGGGTGGTGGTGGTAATTTCGGACACAATTGTTTGAATACACGGATGTGTTTGGGAGATTTAATGAACACTTTTTTGGTAGATGCTATTAACTTATCCATCATCGGATACTTCTTTCGAATGGTTTCTGCTACGAGGTGACATGCGTGTATGAGGCATGTTATGTGAAGAAGAGTCTGAAAGCATATTTTCAACATCCTACCAACTCTCAGCATTGTTGCGGCTCCGTCAGTAACGAACGTTGTGACTTGGATTCCTGTGATACAAAATTCTCTCAACGAATCTTTTATTATCTTGACAACGGTTTCTGCATTACTTTTCTGAATCCTTTTACTGGATAACAACAATGAAGCTGGTGGACCATCACGTTTTAAAGGACGCCTACAACATGAATGACGCTGTGTTTCTGAGCATCAGTTGTTTCATCCACACATAGGCAGATTTTCTTATTTCTCAACTCGTCTTTTATACATTCCTTTACTGTACCTTACACACGTGGCAAATTGTATCGTAATTGCATAGATGATGCAATAAAGGTAACACATAAATTAAATTTAAATTTGTCATAGAGTCGTGTACAATTACATTAAAGGGATGTTACAAACTACACATTGAATTTTAACGCCATCATAATTTAGGTCAGGCATTTCTGCAACATTTTTAAAATAACGTAGAACTACGAAATAGTGTTTACGTCAGCGTACATGTATACACAACAGATCTCCGACACTGCCCGTTGGCGCTAGTAAACAACTCTAGTCATAAGGGCCATTTACTTGTACTAAGAATCGCTTTCTTCAAATTTTCTGCAAGATTTCCTTTAATCAAATTAACAAATATTTTAAACAAAGAAACACGATTATTTCATTACGAGTATATACTTCTTTTAAGCGAAGAAAAAACCGCTGAGATTTTTTTGATTTAAAACAGTATTGTGGATAGTTGAAACAGTAACTTGAATTGAGGAGGACAGTCTTGAAACAAGTAAACGTTACTCTGCGAGTGCCTTCTCGTGTATTATAGGTCTAAGTACCAAAAATCATTTATTAAAAAAAAACTTAATTTTAGGACCAATAGCACGTTTTTACTATTTGCCTCATAATTTAACGAGGACTCCAAAAATGTATCAATATGGAGTAACTTAAAAGATACAACGTTTGTAAAATTTCTGTTTCTTCTTTCAGAAACGTATAATCTTTTAAGCCCATAGAGATGACACACTGTATAAGTGATATAGATCTAAACAAGGTCGATTTTATTTATATAAATAATTTATTTTGTCGAATTCTTGGGATCCCTTGACATTTCCAGTGGCGTAGATAAAATAAAATCAAAATTAACAATTATGTATTTATATAAATAACATTTCAAATAGTGCTAATAAAAAATTGTAACGAATTTCGTAGGATAAAAGATATACCGAGGTCAGTTCAGCTTTCAAAATTCAATGTTGATGCAATCAATGTCCTTCGTATGAAGTGTTTTAAGTTAAATATATGAATAATAATTCTTTTCACAACGTTGTCTCTGGAATTAAAATAAACAATAAAATTTATTTGCAACATAAATGAGATTTTTTCTTTATTATTCAAGGGGATTATCTCAACTTTTTCCAATTTTAAAGAAGAACTTTGACTAACAATAAACAACTGGAACAACGCGTTAGATATTTGTTAAAAAAAATGATCTGAAATCGAAATAATTCTATTTTATTTAATATCACGATTTTATATTTAAAACAGATGAGTAGGTCATTGTCCTTGTCCTGTCACGAAATTAACTCTACATAAAACCTGTTATTTTCTTCAAGATGTAAATACATGCTCCCTGTATATAAAAAAATTCGAAAAAAAACGTTTTTTTGCGGATATGATGATACTATTTTTATCGTCATAAATTTAATCTGATATCATTCACCTAATCGATTTTATAAATTATAGCATAGCGATCCATCACGCTAAATTGGCTAAGAAGTATGTGGGTTATAGGATCTATTTACTGTTGTATGGAAATGAAGCTACATGTAAAAAGATATGTGGGTTTTAGATTCGTAAAGTTAGATTTGTTAGAAAAAAACGACTATTGTGTAGGAATTATTATTGTTAAGAATAATCTAGTTCATCTTTATGTTAAAAAATACCGTTATTCTTGATTTTTTTACGCCAATTTTGTTGTAAATGACATTTTCTGTGTAGGGCTACTCAATGACATTGATTTAACTTTCGAAAATATCAAAATTATCTCGTGTTTATAAATAATAATGGCCTTAAGGTAATACCTTGGGGCAATCCTATGATTTGATTCCTAAGATTTTCTTAGAATATATATCATCTTTTTCAGGTGACACCTTCCATTACAGAGGTACATCAAGCGTCTACAAGTTCAATGTTGAGGCGTGGGCACCAGAAGAACTATTTCCTACTTCAGTTTTGGTGTGTTCTTCCTTTTTTTGTTTTTTTTTTTGATTCTATAAAATTTATTTTTCTCTAATTTTTCAGAGTGCTTACAATGCGACAAGTTATACGTTGTCACCTGATAATAACTTCGTTTTAATCCGATATAACGTCATTTCCGTAAGTTATTTAATATTTTCTTCAGATATTTCGTTTGATTAAGTTTTAAAAGGAGTCATGTTTACTTTACAGATTTTTAGACACTCCACTACTGCAAAATACACAATCTATAACCTAGATAATAGGTAAGTTATCAAAGGACTTTATTTTTGGCTCCATCTAGCGGTGCTTTTCAAAAATACAAGGCGAAAGTCATACATTCGTAGCTTCAGCATTTAATACGTTTAAAACCCTATCAGAGCCTATACTGTAATTTAAAATTCGATAGATCTTTAATGTTCAAGCCTTTACACAAAAATTAAGATAGGAAAAAGTAACAAAAATGTTATGTGTAATTCTGCTTACGTGAAAAAATTATCTAACAAGTAGGTAGATGTATGACGTCATAAAAGGATGTATAATTGTGTATGAGTATTTTCTAATTGAATTATTCTGTATCGTGGGAGAAATGATAACATAAAGTATAGATTTTAGATAAAATACAGTACCCTAATCTTCTGGAATTGTATGGTTTTTAAGTGCATAAATTTGAATACATCTATTTCCGTCAAAAAATCTGAAATGTAAATATATTTAAGATTAAATTGCATACTTTGCTCTATCTAAGCATTGTAGTAGAACGCCTTTGAAATATAGAGGATGTTCAAAATTGGACACCAAACTTTGCTAAATTCAAATACCAGAAACGTTATTTTTTTAAATAGTACCATAGATTTTTTTATATCAACAATATAGAAAATTTATATTTCTAACGTCTTTGCATGATAACGCATATGACTAACTTTGAAAGTTTTACATTTGGATCCAAGTGGTTTCTGGTGTTAATATTGTTTGGTTACCATGATAATAGTAAACAAAACATATTGACATTGCTGTTCTTAACTGTTGATTCAAAACCTTAAGTATAAATAGCGACTTACGAAATGAATTACATAAAAATAAAGTTAATACATATGATTTACGTATGAAGTTAGAGATAACGTAAGCCTTCCGGAGTGCAATACTTGGTATGCTAAGAAAAGTGTAGAACAGTTTCTACAAACGTTTGCGCAAACGTATCCAGGTACATACATAGACAAATAAGTGGATAGCTGTTAATTATTACAATAAAAATTGCAATAAAGGTTATTAAGTTTGCTCATAGTGTATTTCAACTATTATTACCTATTATTGTTCTTTTAGATTTTTTGTTTTGATTTTGATTCTTATGAATTGCATAAATAAGTATTTATAATGATAAACAGATACCAAAAATGTTATACAGGCTGTTCCGAAAATCTAGTCGAAACCTGAACATATTCAACTAGAAAAAAGTCAATTTTTTAGATAAGAACCCTAATTTTTGATAATTTCCACATATTCTAATCGAAAAAGCGAAATATAGAAAATATACTACAAATTATTTGGAAAAAATATCAAAATCGATCTCTCCTTCAATTCCAGGCAACTGAATCAATTTAATAGGTTTTTCTTTACGCAAAAAACTAGATATAATTCTAACAAGCAAACTAACAGAACTGACCTCCTCCGATTTCGATGAAACTTGGCATATTGGTAGACCATCAAAAAGTAAAGGACACGTATATTTTTTTATCGGCTGATATTTACCTTAAGGGGGTGAAAGGTGCGCCTGAAATTACCCCCAAAATCGCATTTATCATCATAACTCCGGAATCGCGCAAGCTATCGGGATGAATTAGAAACCAAAATGTTCTACTTTAAAGAGGTTTTCAAACGGACCATAGATGAATGCCCTCCCCCCCTAGTGGGGCTTTCACCACCCTGGCTACAATTTTCACCCTAGACAGGTCATAATTTTTTTCTGCAAACTGCATTTAAAAATAAAAGTTACCTCTTTTTGCATTTTTTCCTCGGTTACATATAATAGAGGAAATATTTTTTATAAAGCGCGACCTCGCACATACATATATTCCGTTATTATACCTATCTGATTGGTCTTCTATTTACTATTAATGTGCATTTGGCATCTACTATGAACGATCTATTAGTGATAAATTCTACACTTCAGTTTATTTCTAACAACGAGAAGTGACTTTGTAAATCGCGAAAAAATGAATATAGAGATGTGATTATGTAATATAGTACGAAAATATATTAAAGTGCGTCATAATATCAGTAAAATGCCTATTTTTTTTATAAGTGACTGATTTACTGCCTATATTTTGGCTATGTTTTCAGAACATTTTCAGATACATGTATTCATATGCCTAAAATAACTTTGACATTGTTCCAGAAGGAGTTGATATTAGTGCCAAAAAGATTACGTGTATGTATGTATACAAAGGTGAAAAGGTCGAAAAAGAAACAATGTTTAGATACATCAGCCATAACTGGGTTCGCTTTAAATTCACTTAATATCTTAACAATATTAAACAACAAACAACACATTTTTCATCTTACATATTATTATACAAAAGAATATATTTTTTTGAGGTTGTGAGTTTGCATTATTGATTGTAAACTCCACAGTTGTGGTATTTAACGAAAAAATGTTTTATATATAAATATTTTTTAAACCATCTGCATCTAATTATAGCTGGTTCTCCACATTCGTCACAGTGGGGACATTTGGGAATCCTGGAAAGAGAATTTTAATGGAGTCGTGAATTATGCAGGACATTCTTCGAGGTATCCACTTTTATACCAGGCATATTTACGCATCTCCTTATATCGTGGTGAAGAAAACTGCAAATGGGTTAGCCCTTGCAAAGGTAGAATATTGTCTCTTTGATATAATTGGATGACAAAGGCAGATAAAACGATAATATTGGTCAGTTGTCGAGTAAATTGCTTCCACGAGCGGAAAAAGTACACATTAAGAGGTTGAATGATACCTGTGGCATCCTTTGGAATGGTCACAACTAGAGTAACCAAAACTTGCGGACTCACATAGGCGTCGGTATTACGGGTTAATATAAGAATACGAAAAATTCATAAATAAACTTACTTGCTAATTATTCAACAAATCAGGATGTGAACTACTGTAAACTTGCATCATTGCATATGTTTCCACAGTTACTTCTTTAAACCTTGTGCGTCGACAAGAAAAAATATTCTTATACATAGAAAACGATCTCTACACATCTAAGGAAGTTACATTTGCATGTAGAAACTGTTTTTCAAAATCACTTAAAAGTTCACTATTCTTACACTTATTATAAACGGTTTCTAAAGTATTAAAATCGGGATTTTTCCTTAAAACATCTGCCAACTTTTGACTAGCGCATAATGCTGGCGTATCATTTAATGTGTGTAATTTATTTTTTACACTCTCCACTATGTCTAATGATTCCTGCAATGACAATTCAGTACATTGTAGTTTTCTGATGGCATCTAGTAATACTGTATAATTGGTACATATTGTTGTTAAATCTTCTAAAAGTTGAGGAATTTGAAATTCTCTTTGACTTTCTCTAATTGCTTTGGATTCATTCCAATTAAATCGCATTATAACTGATTGAATTTGTTGAAAATGGATCAAATAGTAAGAAGCTGCTGTTAGCCAAGTACCCCACCCCATGGCGTTAAAATTGGTTCAGGAGGTTCTGGAATACCTGGACAAAATTTACGAAATTCTTTTAAACGTTTAGGAGATTTACGAAACGCTGCTTTAGTACTTCCAATCATCCGATCAACGTTTCCGTAATGTTGTCGAACAACTTCACCAACTAAATCCAAAGCATGCAGCACGCAGGTTATATGTATTAAGTTAGGAAATATATGTTTTAAGGATCGCCCAACACTTAACATCGTTGCTGCACTATCTGTCACAATCATCACAACTTGATCTTGGGCAATTTTAAATTTTTTCAAAGCGTTCATTATCACTTTTTGAATATTTTCCGCGGTACATTGTTGAACACGTTTGCAAGCTAACAAATATTGAGATGCTGTGTTCTCGCTAGATAAAACGCGAGCTATTACATTCACAATACTGTTTTTCTTTATATCGGTCGTCTCATCCACGGTAATCCATATTTTTTTGGAACACAAATCACGTTTACACACATTTTCTAGCATCTCTTTTATTCGCGGCAAATGATTCTGTAATTGTGTTTGTGAGGGTAATGGGTACTTTGGAACGTATTATCGCCAAAACGTTTTAAAAGCTGCTTTTCTCACCAACGACAACGGAAGATTACAAGAGGTAAACATAATTAATAAATGTATGAGGAATAGTGTATAAGGTATTTCAGTTCTTGCGTTTCTCATATGCTTAATACCATTCACATGCCTCTGGCAATCAGTTCTGTCCAATGCAGCCAAACGAACATTGCATATTAAGCAAAAAACTGCACTACCGTCATATTTTAAATGGGGAAAAAGTGACACATACTTATGTACATTAGTAGCAAATCTATTACGAGGCATTGTTTTCTTAGGTATGCAAATATTAGTTCTATATGAAACGATACACTAATTATGTACTTGGTATAATACTACAATACACAAAAAACACCAGCTATATTTTCAAAAGCGACACGTAAGTACATAACCTTGACCGTTCGACTAATCTCTGCAACAGCTCAACCGGTACTAAAACGAAATCTCTCTCAACGCGGTTTAACATGATTTATATTCAAGGTCGACACTACATGCCTGCTTCTCTACCGGTTTAGTTTATTTATGAATTTTTCGTATTCCTATATTAACCCGTAATACCGACGCCTATGCGAGTCCGCAAGTTTAGGTTACTCTAGTCATAACTGTAGCTTGATGGTCAGTAGGCATAGCTGCAGAAATGTCTTCAGGGCTTTGTCCTGACCCAGAGTCCATAAGCAGAAGTGTCTTCTTGCGAACGTATGGAGCATATACGTCTTTGGCTTACTGTGCAACCAACCTTTTAGTTAATTTTCCGGACTTAGTGGCCACGATATACACATTTGGCAGACGGAACATTCTTTGTTGCACAAGTGGTCCTAGACGGCCGGTTGACTCTTTTAAACACACGAAAAAAGGAGACATTAATTTGGCAGCTGCTGATACAGTGGGTTGATTGGCATAACTATGCGCGGTCGCTGTAATTGACTGAACTACAGTTTCTACGGATGTGGATCCACGTTTAGCCAGTGTTCGACCCGTATTTCAATATTGAATCCATTTTGGTCGATGTTGTAAATGTTCTTTAATCCATATTCAGGCAATAAGTTATGTATGCTCCTAACAAAGGCCACCGCTTCTGCACCAACATTTGCAGCTCCACTAACTTGCATTCTAGTACTAAATTTGGTTATTTTGCGGGACAGAATGTTATGTTTGTTTTTAAATCTTTGTATCCACCTTTCCGACGCAATAAAGTTAGGGATTTGCAACTCTTTCTGAGCTTCCGATGCCCATCTTCTCAAATCATAATCATGAATAATCATTTGACGATCAAGACCAGCTTTAAACTGATTAAATACATATTGGGAGAGCTGAAACAGCTTTTGGCGTCTCGTCCCGCCAGAAGATACTTGCTGTTCTCACCGCCGTAATTGTTGTAATGATGTAACTTTCTTGTAGCGATTCACTACCGCTTTTAACGAATATCGACCTTTTTCCACTTTTCCAATACTCCACGGCAGCACGTCTATAGTCGATATCTATGTCGACTGTATCTGGGAGCTCTTGTTCTTGGTCAATAACATCCATTTCCTCTTCGATGTTATAATTTACGTTATCATCTTCTTCCATGTCCACAAGCTGCGTTCCACGATATTCTGAAGTCGAGCTCAAATCGTAGCTTACTTCTTCTTGTACTTCAAAAGCAGGATCATTTACGCTGGCCACAATTATATCGAAAAGTTTATCTGCTAACGTCTGTTCGGCATCATTAACTGGACGTGCTACAATACTTTGAGGTGGGTAATGATTAATTATCACAGTAGTTAATATGTTAAGTGGATTTAAAGCGAATCCAGCCATGGCTGATGTATCTAGACACTGCTTCTTTTTCGATCGTTTCACCTTTATATACATACACGTAATTTTTTTGGCACTAATATCAACTCCTTCTGGAACAATTTCAAAGTTATTTTAGGGATATGAATAGGTGTGTCTGAAAATATTCTGGAAACAAAGCCAAAATATAGGCTAAATAAATCATTTATAAAAAAAATAGACGACATTTTACTGATATTATGACGCACTTTAATATATTTTCGTACTGTATTATATAATCACATTTATATTTTAATTTTTTCGCGATTTATAAAGTCACTTCTCGTTGTTAGAAATAAACTGAAGTATAGAATTTATCACTGTCAAATAGATCGTTCATAGTAGATGCCAAATGCACATAAATAGAAAACGGAAGACCAATCAGATAGGTATAATAACGGAATATATGTATGTGAGAGGTCGCGCTTTATAAAAAATATTTCCTCTATTATATGTAACCGACGAAAAAATGTAAAAAGAGGTAACTTTTATTTTTAAATGTAGTTTACAGAAAAAAATTATGACCTGTTTAGGCTGAAAATTGTAGCCATGGTGGTGAAAAAGGTGTGAAATTTTTCTCCCCCTGCCCCACTAAAGGGAGGAGAGTTTTCATATATGGTCCGTTTGAAAGCTCCTTTGAAGTAGAATATTTTGATGTCTAATTCATCCCGATAGCTTGTGCGGTTCCGGAGTTATCATGGAAAATGCGTTTTTGCAGGTAACTTCAGACGCATCTTTCACCCCCTTAAGGTGAATATTACCCGATAAAAAAAAATACGTATCCTTTACTTTTTGATGGTCTACCAATATACCAAGTTTCATCGATATCGGAGGGGGTCAGTTTGTTTGTAAGATGTTGGGCTTGATTCACAATATGTTGTAGTTCCGTGTCCAATAAGTACATGTACCATTTACGATTTGTACTATTACACCTTGTACATACATGGAATTAGAAATAATTTTAAGAGATAGATCTTTATCTATAATATCGTTCACCAAAATTTCGAAAAGATATTTAATTGCTTTTCTGTATAATGATGTACATTTTTTAGATATAACTTCGGAAAATGTCAATAAAGAAATTGATGAATATCTTTGTATCTATGTACGTGCTATTTGTTTACGTAACTTTCATTTGTTTTAACTAACAATAAGTAACCCACGTAAATTGTTTATTAACTCAAGTAAATTATTGGACAATATGTAATAGGTGTTTGTAATTGTCCTATGTTAGATACTGTTTTCATTCCTGTTTGTGTTACTGACTCCAGCACACTAATATATTAGTGATTTCATTATTGCATTGTCACGCAATACGTTGCATGTACCTACATATGTAATATATTGCTACTTACATATAGATTCATTTAGAAAGTGTTTCTGAAGGTATACATTTCTGAGATCGTTTAACAACGTCTTTAGCTTGTTGTTAGAATATAAACCAATAAGTAATTTCTTTTCTTAGTTAAATTGGGAAATTCCAGTGGCTTCATGTTCTAAGTAAACATTTTTTATTCATTTACATATCACTTAAATCTTTCACGTCATACACACCGGGTATTTTCATTTTTTGTTCTCAAAATATTGTATAAAGAGTATTTTTTTATCAATGTACAATAAAACAAAAAGTTATTGTTGTGGAAAATCGAGTATTATGTAAGCCAAGACATACAAAATTAAACAAAAATAGTTCTTAATAGACTGCATTGTTGATAATGTAAATGTACAGTCTCCGGCCAGCGAATTAGGAGCGCTTAAAAATATTATGATTATGAAAATTTACAAAGGCAGTTGGTAATGTTATTTAATTACATATAACATGCAAGTAAGTTTAATTTGAACATAAATTTACTAATATTTGCTTGTTCCTCTGCGATTTATTATTTCCTCGATCCTTTTTGGCATACTGCCAATGCAGCTTTTTATTGTTTTTTAACTTCATCGTTATTATTAGTCTGGGCAAACAGCGGTAACAGTCAGTGTAGTAGATATGTGGTGCGGAGTCGGCGATTATTTATTTCACGCGTTCACAGCGTCAGTACTAAATTGATGTTGTATGCGAGTAGTTCCGTGTATATGTAGGCTCTCGTAACTTATTTCGTAATTGTACGCTTGTGTTTGCTTTAAAAATGTCGCAGTTAGGTACGTCGCAAAAACGACCAATGGCAGACACAGTTAAAAGCTTTATAATGGACATGCCGGACTTAATTTTTGATGGCGCTAAAATTCAATGTGTAGTTTGTAAAATCCCTTTAATGTGTTGGTCCAGAAGCCATTGTCAACGTCACATCGAAAGCAAGCAGCATTCTTCTGCAAAAAATGGCATACGGCACCAAGAAAGCGTTTTACTTCAACAAATATTTTCCTCAAGTAAAGAAGGTAGTTTTAAAATTCAATCCGACAGAAGCTGCAGCAATCAAGAAAGGCCAGGAAATATTTCAAGATAGTCAGGTTAAAAGAGATTTACAAACTATTCACAACAATTACTTCGGACTAGCGGAGGGAATAGAAAAATTACAAAATGTTTCGATGTCGCTAGTGGATTCTGTTCAAATTGTGAATGATGTTCACGCACAGTTATGCGCTGTAGAAGGCGAAACAAATTGGTGTGTAATACGAAAATTTGAAAGTGTTTTAGAGAAAGGCTCCGATTTTCTTATATTAAGACAAATTTGTGAAGATGCATTAGGTTGTTTCAAAGATTATTTTAAATATGTAAATATAACATCGCTAGATGTCGAAGGGTCGTTTTCGACATTAAAAAACATTTATTCCGCACGTCGTACTCACTTGACTGAAACAGCTGTGGAAACATATCTAATGATTCAAATATTTAACAGATGTTACCCAGTTTGTGATTTCACGGAAGACTTTTAAAACGGTAAGTGTTTCAGCATATTTTATAATTTGCCCGCCACGCCTCTGGTTGTTACCGCATATTTGTCCAGGTTAGTTATTATGCCATACATCTTCAATATATGCCATACATCTTCAATATATTGTAATTCTTCCTTTGTAGTTGAGATTCGTGTACTTACGATGTTTTTTAAGACATTCCACACATTTTCAATTATATTTTAAAATTTTAATTTTATTCGTGTGCGTCAATTTTGTGTACTACGACAGAAGGACCGGGACCACTATATTTCTCGTTAACGGAACAATGGAACAAGAACAATATAAAAAAGTTTTACAAAACCATTTAATACCTTCTGTTGGTTCATTGGATTCGACTCAAGGACCATATACTTTCATGCACTGTGTCATAAGACAAAAAGTGTAATGCGATACTTTGAATCTAAAAATCTGCGTGTACTACCTTGGCCAGGCAATTGTAAGTACACGAAACTCAACTACAAAGGAAGAATACAATAACATATTGAAGATGTATGGCATAATAGCGACGAAACTAAAAAAAAATAAAAAGCTGCATTGGCAGTAAGCCAAAAAGGATTGAGGAAATAATAAAACGCAGAGGAGGAACAAGCAAATATTAGTAAATACATGATCAAATTATACTTACTTGCATGTTATATGTAATTAAAAATAATATTGCCAACATTGTTTTTTTTAATTTCACCTTAAAATCATAACACTTTGTGGTCCTAATTCAATGGTCAGAGATTGTATATACATACTTAATACTTGTTATAGCCAATATTACCCAGTTGCTAATGAACAACACCTACAATACGCTAGATGGTCTCCAAATGGACGCAGTTTGGTGTATATTTTCGAAAATAACATCTTTTATGCGTCAACACCTGGTTCAACTGAAATCCAAATTACCACTGATGGAAACGAAGTTGTATACAATGGTGTTCCAGATTGGGTATATGAAGGTACAATTTTTCTTTTTAATGATTTGTCAAATAATATATAACTAATAAGTTTTTATGACGATTTAAAAAATTGATACATAACGCCTGATGCAAAAGTAGCTGGACATTTGAAAAATTTGCATAGTAAGCTGTAGAATTTTTTTTGACAAATGAGTCAAACGTCAAACGTACTAACGTTTCTATTAAACAGCAAATCGTTTATTTGTTAGTTGTAAGAATGAAAACTGCTGCTATTGAAAATTTTCGAGAATGTATTTATTCTGCCCTTGGAAGACCCCGGCGGAAGTGGTGAGACACTTTACAAAATTTTAGCCGGAGCACCATATACAGTATCATAAAACGTTTTTACGATGGCAAACCTATTACTAACTTGAAAAAAAAAAGGCAGAGCGAAAAAGTTAAGTAAGGGTAAAGTTACAAAAATGATGCAATTGATGGAAAACAAGATTGGAATATCGCAACGACAAATGGCGGCAAAGTTTAAAGTGTCTCAGTCTTGTATATCAAGAAATTTTAAAAAAGAAGGTTTGAAATATTATAAAAGACAAAAAGCACCAAAATATACGGATAAACAAATGGAAATTATTCCGGTTTAATGTAGGAAGATGAGGACCAGTCTAAAAGTTGCACAAAAAGTGTTGATCTTAGATGATGAGAAATATTTTACCATTAGTAACACTAACATCGCTGGAAATGTCGGTTTTTACACAAAAAATAAAAACTCTGATCCTGACGAAGTGAGATTCGCAGGTAAAGCAAAATTTGAACCAAAAATTTTAGTTTGGATTGCTATTTCAAAAGCCGGCGTTTCAAGTCCTCTCATAAGAAGTGTTCGTGATTCAGCAATAAATGCTGAAGTGTATAGGACAAAAGCGATTTATTGAAAGATTTCACCAAGGAGATGATATTCTCTTTTGGCCAGACTTAGCGAGTTCGCATTATGCGAAAACTGTTATCACATGGTTAACAGAAAATAACATCGCTTTCGTCCCTAAAGAAATAAATCCTCCAAATATTTCAAAGGCACGTCCTATCAAAGATTTTTGGGCAGAACTTAGTCGACTCGTATATGAGAAGGGTTGGACCGCAGAAGAAATAAGCTCAAGCAAATTAGTCCAGATTACATCCAAGCCATGATTCAAAAGGTTCCATCTAAACTGAGAAAAATGGAAGAAAGTGGACCTTTTGCCATTTTAACCTAATGATAATTGTAAACAACAGTTCTAGTTTTAAGATTAAACCATCGCATATTTTCTAATAGTTTTTGCTTAAAGTATAAAAATTGTTAAAAGATGTCCAACTACCTTGGCATCACCCGTTAATCACTTCATTGTGACGTTCTTTTTTCCAGAGGAAGTTCTCAGTTCCGGCTCAGCAGTGTGGTTCTCACCAGATGGCACCAAGATAGCTTTTGCGCATTTCAATGATACCAACGTTAAGGAATTCAATTACTTCTTATATGAATCCGATGAAGCTGGCCAGTATCCTGAAGTTGTTAGTTTGAGATACCCAAAGGTATAGTAACGTTGAGATGAACTTAGTTTTTTTTGGATTTGCTTCTATGACATTTTACTGGTTCTAAATGATTGTTTAAGGTGAAAATTACTGTTCCCTTTTTATTTAAACATAATGCGAATTCTAAAAGTTCAGGTAAAACAGGAACTATAGATATTGGTGTATAGTTCTCAGGCAATTGGGGAACCTACCCTGCCCAAAAGATAAGTTTGTAAAATAAGTTTAATGTCTGATCAACTGTTCTCCACCTGCTTGGTGGGGAACAGTTGATGCTTCGTATATCGGCTCCAGGAAAAATGAAAATGGAAAATCGCGGGTGTATAGTTTTTTCGAGATAAACGGTATTCATTCTATTAATTTTGTTTGTTAGTTGGTCTTCAATGGTGCAGAAAAAAAAGGTTAAATGTTCCGCAAACATTCCACAGGCACTATCCACAACTCTGGGATTGTCAGTAGACCAAGCAGTCCTCTACCGATTTCTAAATGATAGTATTCATGATGTATTATGGTTAACGTTTCCTGATTTAAGAGATTCCTTATATTTTTGACGAAAGTTTTTATAAAAATCCTTATAAGAATCATAAATTTTGGTAAAATCAGTATAGAGTATTTATTTTTAATTTTTCCCTTGACCATTTGTTTTAGTGGAAAAGAGGAGCGCACCAACACTCAACGATATTACACAACAAAGTTCTGCCAAAAGCATCGGCGTCATCAATAGCTCCACAACTATGCACTGTAGGTCATGAATTAATAGGCATACTTTTGTTTAAGATGATTTTCTCTGTGAACTGACATTCTGCGAGGAAGGCGCCATAAATTCTCGGCCTGATATAGAAAAAATAAACTTGGTAAAATATAACAATTTTTATTTTTCAATCTCCCCTAATTTCAATACGTTTATTACAACGATCAATCAATAATTCTATATCCTTGCCAAAATAATCTAGTTTAATCTAAGTTTTTCTCTCAAACGTCTTTCTGGGACGAGGTTCATCGGGGCCTCCGTTCCATCGATTCTTTTTGGTATAGAGGATCATAATACAGAACCACTGTTTCATCTCCTGTGGTAATGGACTCCAAAATCGGTTTCAGGTCGTCTTCACACATTTAAAAACGTTCACATTGGAGAGCAGAAAGAAGATGCGGTACCCATCTTTCACTAATCTTATTCATACCCAAATGGTTATTGGAGAATTCGACGAGTACTTGTTTCAGAAATGTTAGACATCACTGCTAATTCCTTCACTTTCATTTCTTCAATAATTGAAGTGTTTTGAGGCGTTATTAGTTCAATTGGTTGATCGAGACGCTCATCTTTAAGGGAATCTTGCCCCAAATGGAAAAATTTGGCCCACTTCTTTACAGTGGAATACGAAGGAGGTAAATCACCATAAACGCCGTCTAAACGATGTTTAATGTGATTAGGCCTTCTTTTGTTAAAAATTTAATAACCGCGCGGTATTCAATTTTCGTTACCTGAGTCATTTTCATGCACTAGTCACGTTGTCTGGTTGGCTACTAAAAACTACTACTCTTCGAGCCGTAATATATATGTATAGTGTAGGGTTCGCATATGTGCAATTATGACGGAACAGAGTTTGAATACGCTAGAATCTGTAAAAGCCTGTCAGGCCGAGAATTTATGGCGCCTACCTCGTATATAGAACAGACTGTGTCTATAGAACAAACAACGTTTAGAAATACGAGAATATCGCCTTACTCCCCATAGAGATCTTCAATATTTGTTCAGAAAATAACCTAAAAATAAAATGTTCAATACTTTTTCCTTTGATGCCTTTATTAGTACCTGATATTTATCGTTACCTTCCTTTTCATCTTTTTCGATCTATCGTTTGTTAAATTTTTGAATGAAACGGCTATTTTCCTCCCGTAAAATGGGCAAAATATAGAAGGGTGCATGAACCTTTCCGAATTTTTTTCTATCACTGTTGTGTAGTAGTAAGGAAAAACGAAAGAAAAGGATGATTATTCTACTATACGCAGAAGAGTACGTCATTCATTGGCTTCATGCCAACAATAGGGGATGGTAAGGGGTCACGATATGAGATCGAAGAAGAGGGCAAAGGGAGGATGCAGAGGATGATAGAGAAAGATACTTTTCTCTGTGTCTCTTCTATTCATATCGACGTTTTTAAATCTCGCCGAATGCCAGTGCTGTGGTTTCTTTTGCTGTGGCGTTCTTTTGCTTCTATATCTCTTATCTGTCTTACTTTTTCGCATCTAGAATATTGTATGAAATGTTGCAAGTTAGTAGATGTACGTTTATAGACGAGTTAGTTCTTATCTCGACTATGTATGGCATTTTTCTGAAAGAAAACTTTTCATATATGTATACACAAATATAGGATAAATTCTCTTTTAGTGAAGGAGTTGTTAATTCTAATAAAATTGTGGTGGGATGTATTACATCTATACATATGTTTTGTAAGGAAATTTTGTTATTGGCAAATATATTCTCTTTATGTATTTATTATTACATATTAGTCTTATCTATTTTTAGAAATAATCATTTTGTAAGGATGTAGAAGCAAATCAAAAATGTGTGCAGGGAGGAATGCATCAAAGGAGTATATTCTATACGCGAAATTAATTCAAAAGAACAAATTTTGTTATTCGATTTGTGTTTGTTTTGAAGATACAAAATTCCCCTCAAATGCCTTCACCTATTTTCTAGACACTCTGTGGAGTCGAAAATATTTTTAGATCATGCACCACTTTGATCTATTTACATAAAAAGGAACACAAGATTGATGAATAGAGCGGGCCAAATTGCGCCATCCAACAGAATCGGAATCAGGCGCAACGGCCGCTTATTGTAAATAGCGTATATGTGAGTCACAGCAGATATGTGATATTTCGAAATTAATACACAAGAGTAAAAAAATAAAAGCTGACGCAATAATAATGTTTAGTAATTAGAGCGGATATATATATATATATATATATATATATATATATATATATATATATATATATGTACACGCTGAGGTGTTTTTATTTTCATTATGATTTTTTATTTGATTGAAAACGGTATACGTTGTAAATGGGATGTAATAAGGAAATAACTGAGAAACTGAACGCTTTTTTTATTCTGTTGTACTTAATAATGTAACTGTAAATAAAGATATAATAAATAAATTCTATCCTTCTTAATAATGCGGATAGGCTTGTTTAAAAAGTTGCACCATCAGATAAGTTTCCACATTTGCCTCGGTGAAGGATGTTCGCCGAGACGAAAAAATGTTCTTATATTACGAAAACGACCGTTCCACGTCTACCGAAGTAAGACAGGCGTAATTAAAATAATCTTTAGACTTAGTCAAGGTATCTGCAGATGCCCCATCGCACATTTGTCTTAATCTCGTGTAGTCCGGATTCTTTTTTAAAACACTATCGAACTTAGCTAAAACTCGTCCACTTGTTGCATCGTTTATACTGTGTAACAATGTACTAACTTCGTCCACGACTTGCACTGATTCTACCAACGACAATCCAGAATTTTGCAAATTTTTTATCGCGTCTACTAACCCTTTGTAATTGTTGCTAATATTCTTTAGATGTGTTTCAACAGAAATATCGAGAAATCCCTTCTGGCTCATCCTAATAGCTCTAGCTTCGGCAGGGACGAATTGCAAAATAACGGATTTGACTTCTTGAAAATGTTCATTATAATAAAAAGCGGCTTTTAACCACGTTCCCCAACGCGTAAGAATGGGCTGTGGTGGTTCTCGAATACCAGGGCATAAAATGTGGAATGCCCTAGTCCTCTTAGGACTTTTGAGAAACACTTTTTTTGTGTTTGCTATTAATGAATCCACCTCCGGGTAACACTCTCGAATAGTTTGTGCCACAAGATGTAAAGCATGGACTTTACACGTAACATGTAAAAGTCCTTCACACTTTTCTTTAAGGGAACGGCCTACACTACACATTGTTGCTGCACCATCGCTCATGAACAACAACAGTTGACTGGTTGACACTTGAAATTTTTGTAACGTTTCGAGAACTACGGCCGTAATTGCTTTACTAGTACACTGTTTTAATCTTCTGCTGGCTGATAGAATTGCAAAATTTGGTTTAATAGGATCTAATACGCGCACTATTATATTCAAAATAGATTTTTTTTTGCAATCTGTCGTCTCATCAAGACATAGCCACAGCTGTTTATCTTTCAATTCGGCTTTAATTCGATTTTCAATGTCCTCACGTATTCGTGGAATATCTCTCCGTAACGCTGTCCGAGATGGTAGTATCCACTCGGTATTGTATGTACCCCAGAATTTTCGAAATGCTTTTTTATCAAGTATACGAAGTGGTAGACCACATACCATAAACGTTAAAAGCAATTCTAATTGAAATTGACGTTGTTGTGACACACCACTTCTTCTATTTCTGTGGTGTGCGCTATTTATATGTCTTTCACAATCACGTTTGCTCCAGCACAGTAGTTTCTTTTTACAAACTTTACAGAAAATTGTACTCCCATTGTAGTGTAAATCCACAAATTCACTAAGAAATTTATTAACTTTCGTAGGTAATGGCCGTTTATTTTTAATAGTTACGTTAGACATAATCACTAAAGCGAGCACACCGACGCTTGTTTCTTGTATGCCACGAAGTGGTGCAAACGTAACATCTGCAGACTCGTCATTTGTTGATGAATAGAGCGCGTCATCCGTAAATGAATAAGCGCGCTGTTAGTTCGTAGCCGTCGATGAATGAACTTTTTTTTTGTAGTGGCCCACTGTGAACAACGCCCTATTTATCAACGAACACCCAAACTGCAGGTGTATATTTGCGCGTCTTCACGACGTAATAGACAGTGGTTTTGGTCCTCGTCCTAATAATTACATATTTAAATTACCTATGTTTACATACATATATGCGCCCGGCAGCCTGATTGCGAACCTGGCGCGTGGCGCTCTTGGCCCGCTCTATTGATGAATGGAGAGAACGGATTGTTGTCTTTTCGATTTATTGGGGTAGGACGGCCACATGGTTTGTGTTGCAATAACAAGAGACCTTTTCGTCTATTTTTTCCGTATATTTCGCATGTTTTAGTTTTAAGCGGCAAAAGTGGGTAATTGTAGATATTTTTCTCGAGAGTAGGGATGAAACAAGCATGGTAGAATTAGAATTTGTTTTAGCATCATTTGGTCATACGGTTGACGATGAGGACCTACGTGAACTTGAAACGGCTGTTCCGAATTAATTAATAATTTGTGTAGTGCGGAGTGTGTTGTTTGCCATATTATCCCACAGTCCCTGCCATCATTATTTATTATTATTACATAACTTCTATTCAGAATATTTTTCTCTAAAATGTAAGATAAAGGAATAATCGAAAAACGCCATCTCCTAGGGACATGGTGTACTACTATATCTTAAGAATTGCCATTAAAAAGCCGCACAGTGGGAAGGGAGGGGCTACAACAGATAATTATTCAACTAGAAATTACACAAGAGAGAAAGATCATGGAAATGGAAGGCTACTATACAAGAAAAGAAATAAGGAAGTTTCACTGGGAAGCCAGAAAAGGGAAAGGGAAGACAAATCAGACGATATATATGAAAGATAAAGCTGGAAACCTTGTAGGAGAAGAAGGAAAAATCAGAGAAAGATGGAGAGAATGCTGCTCGGAAATGTTAAATGAAGGTATGGAAAATATGGAAGAACAAGACAATGAATCGACAAAAATAACAGATTGGAGTAACCAAATAGGAGAACCAACAAGAGAGGAAATAAAAGAAACAATCATAAGTCTCAAAAATAACAAGATTCCGGGAAGCGATGGAGTAATGGCAGAGAATTTGAAATAGGGAGGAGAGGACGTATTGGATAGAATGCACCACATCGTAATGAGAATATGGCAAGAACATCAAATGCTAACAGCCTGTAAAAATGCCACCATAATCTCTATACATAAAACTGGAAGGGAGTTTGAGTGCAATAACTATCGAGGCACATCTCTTTTAGATGTGACCTACAAAATTTTAGCAACCCTAATCAAAAAAAGAATAGAAAGAATAGTGGAGCCAATATTGGGGGAATATCAGGCAGGTTTTAGAAAGGGAAGAGGAACAACCGACCAAATTTTTACGATGAAAGAAACCCTAACAACATGCTATGAGTATAACATCCCGATAATTGTTTTCTTTATGGATTTTAAAAAGACATATGATTCGGTAAATAGAAACCATTTAAGGAGAGCTCTGAGAGAGTAAAGCGATCCTCCAAAATTAGTAGAACTTGTAAACTTGACTCTAAATGAAACAACAAGCAACGTAAGAGTAAGGAATCAAGTTACGGAAAGCTTTACGCTTTAAACAGGCTTAAGACAAGGAGACCCCCTCTCGACCCTCTTATTTAACATCGCATTGGAAACAATTATAAGTGATTGTAATTTGAACAGAACAGGAGACGTAATGTACAAAAGTCACCAGTTAATAGGATATGCGGACGACGTGACCATTACAGCTACGAATTGTAAAGAGATGGAAAACACAGTAAACAGAATTGTAGAAGAATCTCTCAAGATGGCGCTAAAGCCAAATCAGCAAAAATGTAAAATAATGAGGGTGGGAAGCTACCAACAAAATAGAATATTAGGGATGAACATTGGTCTAAGCTAAATGAAATTTGAAGTGGTGGGAGAATTTGTATATTTAGGAGCCAGGATAACAAATAGATGCGATGAAGAAAAGGAAGTAGAATCGAGATTGACAAAAGCGAATAGAACAGCTGGAGCCTTAAATCGTATACTGAGGGCAAAACAGCTGTCACGGAATGCTAAAGTTAGATTGTATAAAACAGTTCTGAGACCAACTGCGATATACGGATGTGAGACCTGAGTGCTTAATAAGAAAGTACAGGAAAGACTGCTGAGATGGGAAAGAAGATTTTTGAGAAGAATCATGGGAGGAAAGAAAACGGAGAATGGATACGAAAGAAGAACAAACGATGAATCTATGAAATATACAGAGAGAAGACCAAGGAAAAGATGGAGAGAAGCGGTCTTTGCGGATTTAGAAAAGAAAGAAGTGGAGAATTGGAAAGCAAAAGCAAGAAACAGAAAAGAATGGAAGAATATAACGAAGCTGTGGGCCTAAAAGGCCTGTTGGAAAGCTATAGAGATATATAGAAATTACTCGGAATGCATCTATTTGGATTTTTAAATTTTTAGCCAAAAATAATGATCATTTGGATTATTACGTTGTGAAAGATGAACAGAGTTGTTCGATGTTTGAACAGTTCCCAAATGAAATTGAGAAAATAGCCTTCATTTGTTTATTTCCAAAAATAACAATATCAAGTGTTTAAAGAAATCACCCCTCAAAAAGTATAGCTTTAATAAAAAGTTTGGTCAGACCAGGGATTCCCAAACTTTATCAGTCCGCGGCGCACTTACAGTTTTAGTATTTTGTCAAGGCGCCCTTTTCAAAATATGCGTACAATGACATAAATTAGGCACAGAATTGAAAACAACTCTTAAGATAAACCTTACAATGTGAAACTTACATTGATTAAAATTGAATCACAAGAACCATCAAACTAAAATATGAAAATACAAAAAAATATGAAATAAATGGTGAAAACCTTCAACGACAAGTTAATGCGGCGGGGGAGCTTGCTGATCGCAACACATTTTTTTTAAAACGCAGAATAAGGTTTGACACTGCCACTCTCATTTCGCGCTTCACATCGATTTTTGAGCGATATTTGCTTTTTATTACATCAAATGCTAACAGCCTGTAAAAATGCCACCATAATCTCTATACATAAAACTGGATTTAGGTTGTCGCAAAGGGAATGAGGATCCTTATTTTTTATTGATATCCAAAACTCCACTAAATCGGAAGAACCAAATTTTGTTTTTAGGCTGTTGTCGCAAGATAGTTCAATTAGACTCCCTTTTTCCTGCGAAGTGAATTCTGGTAAAGCTTGAGCACGGGAAGGATCTTGGATTTTCGGTTATAAACTTGTCAAGTATCTCAAATAAGTCTTGAGCCTTTGCGCTTCCAATGATGCTTTTGCAGAACAGGCCTTCAACGATAATATCATCCAGGAAGCGTACATAACAAATAAGATGTGTGTCTTTGTTATTGTCAGAGGCCTCATCAACTTGCAAACCAAATACCACGTCTTTCATTTTCTCTATTAATTGATCATTGAGATCCAGAACTATATGATGGATTCTTCGACTAATAGTGTTGTTGGACAAAGGTACCTTTGAAATTAATTTTCCCGTCGATTCTCCCAGTACAATATTAACCATGTCAGGAGCAGTTTCCCATTTGATCGTTTCTCTATCTCCGTTAGTTTCCGAGATCCTCATCGGAAAAAAACTCAGCCCACATAAGTTGATGAAAAGTTTTTTTTGATGATTTATTGAAATTAAAAGACATTCTCTTGGATATTTCCCAGGTAAATACAACAAATCCTGATTTCGAAGTTCGAGTGGTTAGTTTAAGTAACCCCACCGACATCAAAACCCTACAGGTCCTATCCGAGGGTCAAGAATCAAGAGATTACGTATTGTTTCGAGTCACTTGGCCTACCAATGAAGAAGTGGTGGTCGTTATTGAAAATAGAATACAATACCAAGCGTGGGTTAGAAGATGCAGCTTGCAGGACTTAACATGCGACACGGTGAGTCATGTAAAATGGTTGTCTAAGTGTTCTTTCCATGAAATCAAATTGTCACCAGCCTAAGGAAGAACGTTTTCACGTCTACTTTATTTCAATAGGAAAATTACTTTGAAGAAGAAAATGGATGGTTGGAATTGGAAGCACCGGTCTATAATGAGGATGGTACTCAATGTCTGATGCTACTATCTCAAGAGGAAGAGGACGATTCATATATCCATCTAGTTCTTTACGATACTGTGCGTAAGGAGCCAACAAGGTTAACTTATGGCAAAAGGGTTGTCAGTGGTATAAGTGGTTGGGATAAAGTCAGGAATATCGTGTAAGTTATTGGTCACCCTTATAATTTGTGTAATTTTAGTAAGAGTTGAAAGAAGGTAGTAAAATTATTGATAAAAACATAATGCTTGCATATTTTCACAATGGCAGGTACTACTATGGTCCAGAAGCAGACAAACCATTTACACAACATGTCTACTATTACAACCTAACTGAACGTAGCGATACCTGTATTACCTGTTCCTATGAGACACCGGAGGGTCAATGCTTATTCGGCACAGCTTCTTTCAGCACGGATTTTAGCTACTTCACTGAAATTTGTCAAGGACGTGGTCCAAATTTCATTTCCATAAACACTATTAATGATTTGGTAAGTCTATATAGGCCGTGTATGAAGAAATTTGCCTACATACAGTCCCTGGTCATCGAATTAGGACCATTTAAAAATATGATTTTGGGGTAAAATTAAAAACAAACATTTGGTAATGTTGGCTATTTACTATTATTTGCTTGTTCCACCTCTGTGTTTTATTATTTCCCAATCCTTTTTGGCATACTGCCAATGCAGCTTTTTATTGTTTTCTTATTTTCGTCGTTAATAAATTTAATATTTCTCAAGTGGTCCTATTTCCATGGCCAAGGACTATAGTTTTGAGACTTATAATTAGAGTAACCTAAACTTGCGGACTCGCATAGGCGTCGGTATTACGGGTTAATATAAGAATACGAAAAATTCATAAATAAACTAAACCGGTAGAGAAGCAGGCATGTAGTGTCGACTTTGAATATAAATCATGTTAAACCGCGCTGAGAGAGATTTCGTTTCAGTACCGGTTGAGCTGTTGCAGAGATTAGTCGAACGGTCAAGGTTATGTACTTACGTGTCGCTTTTGAAAATATAGCTGGTGTTTTTTATGTGTTATAGTATTATACCAAGTACATAATTAGTGTATCGTTTCATATAGAACTAATATTTACATACCTAAGAAAACAATGCCTCGTAATAGATTTGCTACTAATGTACATAAGTATGTGTCACTTTTTCCCCATTTAAAATATGACGGTAGTGCAGTTTTTTGCTTAATATGCAATGTTCGTTTGGCTGCATTGGACAGAACTGATTGCCAGAGGCATGTCAATGGTATTAAGCATATGAGAAATGCAAGAACTGAAATACCTTATACACTATTCCTCATACATTTATTAATTATGTTTACCTCTTGTAATCTTCCGTTGTCGTTGGTGAGAAAAGCAGCTTTTAAAACGTTTTGGCGACAATACGTTCCAAAGTACCCATTACTCTCACAAACACAATTACAGAATCATTTGCCGCGAATGAAAGAGATGCTAGAAAATGTGTGTAAACGTGATTTGTGTTCCAAAAAAATATGGATTACCGTGGATGAGACGACCGATATAAAGAAAAACAGTATTGTGAATGTAATAGCTCGCGTTTTATCTAGCGAGAACACAGCATCTCGATATTTGTTAGCATGCAAACGTGTTCAACAATGCACCGCGGAAAATATTCAAAAAGTGATAATGAACGCTTTGAAAAAATTTAAAATTGCCCAAGATCAAATTGTGATGATTGTGACAGATAGTGCAGCAACGATGTTAAGTGTTGGGCGATCCTTAAAACATATATTTCCTAACTTAATACATATAACCTGCGTGCTGCATGCTTTACATTTAGTTGGTGAGGTTGTTCGACAACATTACGGAAACGTTAATCGGATGATTGGAAGTACTAAAGCAGTGTTTCGTAAATCTCCTAAACGTTTAAAAGAATTTCGTAAATTTTGTCCAGGTATTCCAGAACCTCCTGAACCAATTTTAACGCGATGGGGTACTTGGTTAGTAGCAGATTCTTACTATTTGATCCATTTTCAACAAATTCAATCAGTTATAATGCGATTCAATCGGAATGAATCCAAAGCAATTAGAGAAAGTCAAAGAGAATTTCAAATTCCTCAACTTTTAGAAGATTTAACAACAATATGTACCAATTATACAGTATTACTAGATGCCATCAGAAAACTACAATGTACTGAATTGTCATTGCAGGAATCATTAAACATAGTGGAGAGTGTAAAAAATAAATTACACACATTAAATGATACGCCAGGATTATGCGCTAGTCAAAAGTTGGCAGATGTTTTAAGGAAAAATCCCGATTTTAATACTTTAGAGGCCGTTTATAATAAGTGTAAGAATAGTTAGCTTTTAAGTGATTTTGAAAAACAGTTTCTACATGCAAATGTAACTTCCTCAGATGTGGAGAGATCGTTTTCTATGTATAAGAATATTTTTTCTTGTCGACGCACAAGGTTTAAAGAAGTAACTGTGGAAACATATGCAATGATACAAGTTTACAGTAGTTCACATCCTGATGCCTCTAATTTGTTGAATAATTAGCAAGTAAGTTTATTTATGAATTTTTCGTATTCTTATATTAACCCGTAATATCGACGCCTATGCGAGTCCGCAAGTTTTGGTTACTCTAATAATTATTGTACGTACAAATGATTCATAGGAGGTGGATAATCGGTTTATTGCACCCCTAAGCATTATTTTTATAACAAGCAATTATCTGTGGCCATAATATAATAGGGTATTACTCAGACAATTACGCTTTTATAGATTCTGGAAATTAAAATTATATTTGATAAATATTCTTATAAATTTAGTATTTCTCAAGTGGTCCTATTTCCATGGCCAAGGACTATAGTTTTGGGATTTATAATTATAAAATAATTATTAAATCAGGAGTGGGCAAAGGTGTATGAAGGAAATGAGGTCCTAAGGGCGCAGTTAGAAGAAAAGCTACGACCCGTAATTGTAGATATCGATGTTCCACTTGAGAGCGGCTTTATAGCGAAAGCTAGGTTGTTATTACCACCTGATTTGGACGCTAGTGGACTTACGAAGTATCCAGTCATAGTAAACGTGTAAGTGGTTCTTCGATTAATGTTGATTTAGCTTTTCCACCATTGGCACTATGCATATATTGGGTATTTGATTAGTTCTGTTCCAATTCAGGTACGGTGGACCAGATTCAACTCAGATCACTGAGAGATTCAGCACTGGTTTCCAAAACTATATCGTAACAAATAGGCAATATATCTACGTCTATATTGATGGTAGAGGTAGCGGTAAAAAAGGCGATAAGATACGATTCCAAATCTACAAGGGTATGGGCACTGTCGAAATTGAAGATCAAATCGCAGTGATGAAGTCTGCACAGTTATTCTTTTAACATTTGATACACTAATTTTGGCACTATTTTAGATATCTGAGGGATGCGCTGCCCTATATTGATCCAGATAGGATTGGAATTTGGGGTTGGAGCTATGGAGGTTTTGCAACAGCTTGGGTTCTTGTGAAAGATGTTGAGAATGTGTTCAGGTTGGGATTATCGGTTGCACCAGTCACTGATTTTACTTTGTACGGTATGTTTAATTTAGGAAAGAGATATACAGCGTGTCCATTTGGTGTGTGAGTGGAAAATAATTCCCTTCCTGAGTAATTTGGGGAAAACGTTTCCAAATAAGAACTTTTCGGAGACAATCCTGTATCGTTTGTAGCGGAAAGTCAACATCTTCAGGGAAGGAATTATCTTCCACTCCCCTACTAGATAGACATGCTGTATATAAAAGAATTGAATTCATAATCTGTTTCAACAGATACAATATACACCGAAAGGTATATGGGATTAACCACACCTGAAGATAATGAGGTAGGTTATAACAGAACCGATGTCACTAAAAATGTAGAAGGTTTAAGAGGCAAGTCGTTCTTCTTAATCCATGGAAATGCCGATGATAATGTTCATTACCAACAGTCAATGTTATTGGCAAAGGCTTTGGAGCAAGCAGATATTATGTTTTATCAAATGGTAAGATGCCTGCTTCCTTTTGGGGTTATATTTTCAGCTATTTTTTTAATACTTACAGAGTTATCCCGACGAAAACCATTCACTGACAAGCGTCTATCCACATCTTTACCACAGTATTGATAGATTCTTTGCTAGATGTTTCGGTCTACCAGATCCAGTATATAAACACGTTGAATTTGTTCATAACAACGATCTATTGTAATTTGCAGATGTAGAAGGATTTAAGTTTAAGCAAATAAAACAAACGTTGTAATATAATTGTAGCTTAAAGTTATCAGTATTTCTTGTTGTTAGTATTTAAAGCCGTGAAGATGAAATAAATTATTTTGAACATTGAGCTTATTCATTTTTGGTATATGGAGGATTTTGATTTGAGAGTCGTTTCAGATATTTTAGACCCTGTGTTTGTATTTTGATTTATCATCTATACGTTTTCCAAAATATTCTTAAAGAATATTTTTTTTTTAAACGAGAAAAAAGACGTTTCTGCGATTACCTTGGATACTCTTTAAATCTTGGTGTAACTGAGAGTCTTGTAAAAATGGATTTCGTTAAAGTGAAGAATTTAAAAAGGCAATAGATCAAGGGAGGGATAAGCAAAAAAAAATAATGACTAAATGTCTAGCCATGCTGTTAAAAATTTAAATCTAAATAAATATCTTTTTCCTCTCGTACATCTTTATGCCCTATCAGGGCTTGGAGTTGCATCCTTTAGCTTTCGACCCATCTCCTTCAACTCTTCAGATCACCCACCAAATCCTCCACTTTCCCTTCATCGTTCCTGCCTCTGCCACCTGCTCCATCCATGTTTTGCTCAGTCTTCCTAGCTTTTTTTTCTTTCCAATTTTGGCCTCCAATACGTTTTTCACAAATTTATCGTCGCTCATCCTCATTACATAACCATACCAATTCAACTTCCTTTTTGGTATTTTATGTGTTATTGGTTCCTGGCTTAATTCTTGTCTAAAATCATCGTTCCTTATCCCCTCCAGCAAAGTCTTTGCTGATATTTTCCTTAGGTGTTTCATCTCTGCTGCTGTTATTGAGCTTTCATGCTTATTGATGGTTACCCAAGATTCACATCCGTATAGTAACGCTGGAATAGTTATTTTGTTGTATACTTGCAGTTTCACTTTTTGTCCGTTTAGACTGTAGCAAATTTTTGTAGTTTTTCTTCTTCTGTTGGCTATCTCATGATCTAATTTTCCATCATTTGAGAACATGATATCAAGGTATTCATATGCCGTAACCTTTTCAATCGGTTGATTATTGTAGTTTATTTTATTTTCTCTGGTTCCGTTCGGTTTTTGATTTATGATCATGTATTTACTTTTTCCGATGTTTACTTCCATACTCATTTTTTTTTATTTCTTCCACCCAGGTATCCATCAATAATTGCATCTTACTTTCTGTATTTGCCATCAAAATAATGTCGTCTGCTTACAGTTAACCTTTAACTTTTACCTGTTTTAAGCATTTGTACCCCATTGTCATTTGTAATCCTTTTGTTCTTTCTCTTGTATCTTTCATTGTTCTATTCATTAGGATAATAAATAGTAGCGGACTGAGGCTATCACCTTGTTTGATTCCCCTTTCCATCTCGAAAACATCCAATTCCTTCCCTCTTAATACAACTTTATCATAAACATTGCCATATACACTTCTAACTACTCTAATAATCTTATCCGGTGTTTTCATTTCCCTCATTACCCTCAAAACCTTTGTTGTCTGTACTGTATCGAATGCTGCCTTTAAATCTAGAAATGAAACAAATAACTCTTTTCCCGTTTTGTTTTTTCGCATTCCGTTCCTCCTCCTTTCTTGTGTATGGGAACCATCGATTTATTTCCCAGTCCTTAGAGATCATGTTACCTTTCTATGCTTCTTTAATCATTTCCATCAACTAATCCTTCCCCTCCTCTCTTATCCATTTGATCATTTTCGGGCCAATCTTGTCCGCCCCACATGCCATTCCTATTTTGATCGTTCTTATTCCGTCCTCTAGTTCTTCTCTTGTTATTTCCTCTATCTGCTTCTCTTCGTTCGTTTTCTTCAGCAACTCTGCTTCTTCTGCTTCCCCTCCTTTCAATTTTTTAGTGAAGTATTCCTGACATAAGTCTAGCATTTCTTCTGTTGTCACTTTTAGCTTTGTTTTATTCTTCACTCCTTATATCTCTTTTCTTCTCTTCCCCCTCAGTCCTCTTACCCTATTCCAGAACCTTTTCCACCAATTCCTCTCCAAATTGTTCCCAGCTACATTTCTTTGCCTCCCTGACATGAGATTTTACGCTATCTCTCAGTTTTACGTATTCCTGACTATCTTCTGCTGTCCTGGTTTTGTTGAACTTCTTCCATGCTTTTTTCTTCATTATTTTTTCACTTTGTAGTTCTTTACTCCATCATGCTGTTCTTTTTTGCTGTTTTCTCAATTTCGCAACACCGCATGTCTTCTCTGCTCCAGCAAGTTTACCTATCTTAAAGAGTTTCCATATCTCCTATAAGTACCATTTTTCTTCTCTCTCATTTAGCTTTTGAAAATAGTAATTCATCTCTTCCTGATATTCCCTTCTATATTTCATTTGTCCTGTTTTCTGTATTCTTATCTTATTGTATTCGTCTCCATTATCGCATCCCTCCATCTCCATTTCCACAATCGCACTTACTGTTCTGTGGATCGTTTCTATTCCGTTGTCGTTCTCAGTTTTTATATTTTTGAACAATGGCATCATTTCTCTTGTATAAACAAAGAAGTCCATTATGCTCTTTGCTTCTCTGTCTTCAGCTATGTATGTGTATTTTTCCTGTGGTGTTTGTTCCTAGAAAGTGCTCCCAATTAATAGATCGTTCTACTGGCAGAACTACAACATCCGAGCCCTGTTTCTGTTTATATTTTTCTCTCCATTTCCCTCTCTACAATCCCATCCGTCACCTACTCCTTCTCCGATTCTTTTAGTCTCCCATGATGATAATTTCACTACCTGTTTCCCTTGTGCTGTCTAGTGTTTCTTGTAGCGGGACATGGAATATAAAACGTTATTAAGGGAACGAAAAATGAGTGAAATTGCAAGAGAAATGATTAATTATAAGATAGAAGGTAAATTGCAGGAAATCAAAGTGGCTTAAAAGTTGATTAGAATTTGGTGCAAAAATGAGGTAGGTTCAGAGCTGTTCCCTTTTGAATCGAATCGAGGAAGGAGACACCGGGGCCTTCAATTGAAGACACCATCGGAATGAACATGTAAAAACACACACAACTTAAACATAAAAAAATATCTTTAGATTATATATTTTAGTTTCGAGATTTCTCACAATCCTTTGGACAGTACATGGAAGCCACTTAGTGATTAGATATCAATAAATCATATTGAAGGCTTTCGGTGTTCTTCGTACGTCAAGGCAAAAACTACAAAAGATGACTGATTACTCTAAGCAACCGGTCTCGTCTATCCGTCTATAAACACGTAATATACGCGATACACTAGCACATGCGAGGATTTTGGAGTTATGAAGTACCGCTTAACAGCTTGGAATATCGACGGAATTTGAATAGGGCTATAATATAAAGTCATACACACGTTTCTTGTTGCTGTATTCAGGACACAAACTTTATATACTTACTTAGTTGCACAAAACATGATTTTTCTGAGATTAAACGCTAGTAATTATACGTTATTTGCATCAGGAAAGTAGGAAATCAACATTTTGCAAAAGGATCGTTTGAAACATTACAGAATTGAAATTGGGTCGCCATTAAAAGCATCGTCTTGTATTGGGAGCAAAACTGTTTTATATGCTGACGATAATGCAATTGCTGTGACTACTAATACCACAGGTGAGATACAAACCAAAGCTTATAGTTCTTCTCTTATTCTTCTTTTATAACTAATTTGGCAAGCCTAAAGTTTGACATTTGTCATCTGTATTCACCGAAGTTATTAAAAATGAATCGCTATACAAAAGAACAACGGGTTGTTATTGTTGAAAGTTTTGCAGAGACTATTCGAAAAATTCGTGGAATTCCTGATAATCATATTTCAATTAATAGATCCACCATTCCAAGATTAATTAAAAAAGTTGAAGACACTGACTCGGTCATGATCAAACAAACTCTATCGCGTCCTCGTCGTGTGCGATCTGCCTAAAACATTGCAGTTGTCAGGAAGAGTTTCAATGAGAATCCAGGAACATCATCATTCTCAAGAATTGAACATTAGCTGAACCAGTTTACAACGAATTAAAGATCTCTACCTTTACAAAGTTCAATTAACTCAGGAGCTCAACCCACCAGACCATTTGCTAATTAGGTGATGGAAAACCAAACAGTGAGGAAGCTCATTTTCATTTGGATTGTTTTGGTAATAAGCAGAACTGTCGTATTTGGGGGAAAGAAAATCCTCGTGCAATTCATGAAAAACCGATGCATCCACAAAGAATTATTGTTTAATGAAGGAAAATAAAAAGCAGGTCCAATTATTGTTTGTAACTGATTCTTTCTTTTTTGAAAATGAGGCTAGTCAAGCTTTAACTGTAAATGGAGTATGATATCGTGACATGATATCGAACTTTGAGTGGGATCAATTCAACGATATGGACCTCTGATGGGAGCAGTGTCGCTTTTCAATTTGCAACGCGAGAATATGTTGACCAAATGGCCGCCCCAGCTGTGTTGACATACCCTGATGCCTTTGATCAAAGTTTTGAAGACTTGTTCCAAGAAAGTTGACAGAATTTCGGCAACAACGCGTTGGATTTCCCTTGTCAGTTCAGGTATCACTTGTTTTTTGTTAGCATAGACCTTGAATTGTGCGACCAATTAACGTCAGCATTTCTGGAAATCACTCAACCAGGAAAACGTTGTCTTAATAAATCGATGGTTTCTCTTACTATGTGGCACTATTCTGTTGAACCCATCTCTGTTCGACACCATCTGTCAATACACTACTGTCAAAGTTTGAGAAAGCTGCGTCATTTAGTTAAAGTTTGATATCCATTGAAAGCAGACAACGTCCTGCATTTTAGCGAACGTGTGAAATAGTGAATATCGTGTTCTCATAAAGCAATATTTTTTGCGGATGAAAATCATCACTCAAGCCAAGGCTAAGCTTGATAAATACTATAGAGACTCTGCACCATCAGAATCAATGGTAAAGAGGTGGTTTACTGAACATTGTTGTGGTCGTACAAGCACTGATGACGCCGAACGTTCTGAACGCCCAATTGAGGTCACTACGCGCCAAACGGTCGAAAAAATGCACGATATGGTGTTGGCCGATCGGAGATTGAAAGTGTGCGAGATTGTAGAAGCCATAGGCATATGGCTCAGTGGTTTCGGTTTTGAAGGATCACTTGCGTATGAGAAAGCTATCCGCAAGGTGGGTGTCGCGTTTGCTCACAATTGATCACGAACGCGATCCAAGGAGTGTTTGACATTGTTTATCCGTAACCGTACACCACAACACACCGAACACCAAACAGTAGTCGAAATAGTGGATGTCTCCGGGCGAATCGGCACTGATGAAGGTCAAGGTGGGTCTGTCGGTCAACAAGATCATGGCGACAGTTTTTAGGGATCCACGTGGCATAATCCGCATCGATTACCTTCAGAAGGGAAAAACAATCAACGGCGAATATTACGGCAACTTATTGGATAGGTTCAATGACGATTTGAAGAAAATACGACCGCATTTGGCCAAGAAGATAGTGCTCCTCGATCAAGACAATGCACGGGTGTAAGCGTGCGTAGTCGCCATGTCCAAATTTCATGGATTGGGGTACCAGTTGTTACCCCACCCGCCATATTCTCCGGATTTAGCCCCCAGTGACTATTTCCTGTTTCCAAATTTGAAGAAATGGCTCGGCGGAAAGAGATTTTGCTCCATCGATGAAATCATCGCTGAAACAAATGCCTATTTTGAGAGCCTCGACAAATCTAAAAAGATCTAAAAAACTATCTCTCATTCAATAAGTCACGGACATATTGACCCGTCCTCGTACTTTATAAATCAATAGAAATTACCCAGTAAAAAATAATTTACTGTGTTTTATTCTAAAACTATTCCACGTAGCGGCGTTGGATCTATGTGCATCTATCCATAATGACTTACACTATGTTGCAAGACCTGTGACAATGTGTAAACTTGTTTTACTCGTTTGCCTGAAACAAAACTTTTATTCTAAGATAATTATTTCAAATATCTCTTATATCTCAAAATATAAACGAAATAAAAGTAATATTTGTCTGACCTCCATAGACATTTTGCAAGATAACATGCAGTTGGTTACATTAGCGGAAAAACATAGCTAAATTTATTCACAAAGCTTCTGGTATATTTAGAATCGACAATAACTATAGATACCTTCCGCAGTACAAATGCAGATAACATTATGAAACTTTCATTTATCGCAGTCCACACAGGCCTTTCGAAAAGATAACAAGCACGCATAGTCCTTTTGTAGCGTTTGCAAACGTTCAACAAAGGAGGAACGGAACCCAAACCACCTACGCAAAACCTCTTCGACGTCAAAGCTAGTTCACACGGTCGCTAATGCACCGCAACATTGTAAAACAAACGTCCCAAGGGTGTGGGTGTGTGAAACGTCAGGAAAAAATAACGTTGATATCAGTTGGTCATTTGTTGCGAAAACAGTTTTCCATTTGCGAGTTTGAAATAATTTCTGAATAACGCCGCCTAAACTTTTGGCCATTGTCGCGTGCAGATAGCATCTTGCTAAACTGCGAAATTTAGCGTACGAAATAACTTTGTATTCGTCGATTTACGGTCTAGGCATATTACGTGCAAGGTTACATTGTTTGAAACTATTTCTACGAGATAGTAAGAGGAATTGTGTTAAGTGTCTAGCCATTGCTGAGATTGAAGGGAAACAGGTAGCTGTGACAGAAAAACAGATTGTTTTAAAATGGGAATAAAACAGAAAATCTAGCTACGATGTTAGACAATTTTGATTTACAAGGAAATCAAACGCTAAAGGTATCGACATACTCCGTTCCACACAAAATATTTGTTTCAGAAATTCATACATTTCCATTGCGAAATTCTTTATTCTGGTGTATGTGCCTTGTTTTATCCCTGATTTTAACGCCTACCTTGAATTAAGACGTACGAAATATAAGGAACTAAAGCAAACATGCTTTGTTCTTTTTTATATAAATGGTCTCATACGTGTCTTAATTCCCGTGGATCACCAATTATAATTTTTTTAATTTTCCTCGTTAATTTACAATATGTAACTTAATATTACAATAAGTAAATAATTCGATAATAGTATGACGTGCAGGAAACTTCCCAGTGGCAAAATGGTAAAATTATAATTAAGTTTGACAACAGGGATAACAAAAACACCTAAAATCTAGTATTCAGATCGTAGGGAGTCATACGTCTAAGTCTGCGCTGTACTGTTGGTTTAGTCATAAGGTTAGTGACCAATGGGTCTGGATGTGTGTTCAGTCTTTTGGCGTAGTTCATACTAAAATTCTTGATTTTCAGTTTGATGGATTTCATCTCCAGATCGCGTGCAATGATGTAATTTGGAACGTACCGTGGGGTATCCACAATCGTTCTTAATACTTTGGCCTGGAATCTCTCCAGTATTTCAATATTTGAATTAGATGTCGTACTCCATAATTGGATTCCATTCAACCATATTGGTTTGAAGATAACCTAATATATTAACAAATTATTTTTTATGGAAAGTTGGAAATTCCTACCAATTAACCAATACAAGCCTCTAAGCTGCTTCCTCTTGGTGAAGATGTGCATCTGCTAAAGCGTCTATCCAGGTGTACGCCCAGATATTTAGCATTGTCGCGTTGTGGTAGTTGCTGCCCATATAGGATAACCGGTGGACAATTTCCTCTTCGGTTAGTAAATGTGACCTGCACCGACTTTGCCACATTCACATTGATTCGCCATTGACTTAGACAGTTTTGTACTTTGCACAGGTGACTTTGGAGTTCTTGTGATGCAATATTTGGATCGTCATTAGATGTTAGAATCGCCGTATCATCTGCAAATGTTGCTGCAAGATAGAGAAACGGGCCCAGTACGCTCCCTTGTGAGACTCCAGAATTTATTTTGAAAATAGGTGTCAGCTAATTTTAATATCCTACATAGAAATCATTCATCCAAGTAGGCTTTGAGGAGGAGGAAATAGTTTTTGTCATCTAGGCCTTTGTTGGTTTTTTTGGACAGCCCCGTACTTGATAGTTCCATGTTCTTGTCTGAAGCCAAACTGATGACTTGGTATGAAGTGATACTCTTCCACAATTTGGTGTAATCCACTGATTATTAATTTTTCAAATAGTTTTAACATTATGGGTAACAAGCTAATAGGTTTGTATGATAAGACTTGTTCCAATGGTTTGTCAGGTTTTGGGACTAGAATAACTTCTGCTACTTTTCATTAGGAAGGAAAATGACCTATTCGTATGCTGTTAATATTTTAACTGCTTTATGAGGTAATTCTATGAGTATCTTTGCAGTGGTAGGGTCTTACCTAGGCGACCCTTCTATGTTTACGCTTCTTCTAATAAATTTAGTTACTTGCGCTACTATAAATTTTTTAAATGGCAGTTCAAGCTATGGCGAGGTTAAGAATTTCTTTTTCGTTAAGAGGGTAGGGAGTCGGTATTTCGCTAAAAACATTTTGTGGATGACTAGCAAACAAATCTGCTTTTTGTTTGTTGCTTTTAGCCCACTGCCCTTCTTCAGTTTTAAGTGGGGGGATACGGATTTGTGGTCTCTTTAAATTTTTTGTGGTTCTCCAAAGGGAGTAATCTGTAGCTTCTGTGGGTGCTAAGTTGTTTAAATACTTTGAATACCATCATTCTTATATTCATTCAGGAGTTTTGTGATTTCCTGTGCTGCTCGATTAAATTTAGTTTTGTCGTCAGGAGCTTTTATTATTTGCCATCGTTTTCTAAATATGCGTTTATTCGCAATTTTTTCTCGGATTTTCCTCTTTATTTTTGGAGTGGTTTCCCATGCGTTTTCTTGGGTGGTCGTGCACACATGTTAAAAGGAAAATAAAATGTACCGAACACTACTGTACTTAAAATCTAAGAAGAAATAAAATGAAATCTAAGAAATAGAAAGGAACGGTGTTTAACACAGACACTTAATTTTAATATCTGCAGAACAGTTCTTTGGACAGACGAATCTACGTTTACAAGAATTGGCATCACACATATGAGAAACTTGCATAGGTGGGAGTTAGAAAATCCGAAGGCAATACGCAGATCTAGATTTCAACATCAACTTTCTATTAACGATTGGGATGGCCTGATTAATGATATATTAATTGGCCCGTTCTTTCTTTCTGCCAGATTAAATGCAGACAATTACCTTCAGTTTTTTGTTGAGGAATTGCCGCCACTTTTGGAGGATGTTCCATTGATTATAGGGCGGGATATGTAGTTTCAAATGGACGGTGCACCAACAGATTTTGGAATTGCTGTCCGGAATTTCATTAACACCAATTATCCAAGATGGAATGGCCGAGGTGGTCCTGTTGCATGGCCTAGATTACCGGACCTTACTCCTCTAGAACAATTGGCGTGAAATACGAATGGCTACTACATATGTACACTTCCAGGTACAAACTTGCATTCAACAAAGAGGTGGACATTTTGAAAATATTATTAATTGAACTTTTTTTCTGTTGAAAAATTGAAAAAGCCTCTAACTTTGAAACAAATAACAATCGACCTACAACTTTTGCGTTTTTTCTTGTTAGAACCAAGTGCACTTTACGCTGCCAAAATTTACACCTTGTATATCATGCACTCCACCGTTAGGTATTGCATGTATAACAGCTGATGTGGCGCTTGAAAGCTCACAATTATACGTTCTAAAAGATTAATGTACCGAACAACCGCTGATACGCAACCATTGTGAATATATCTCTCTTTTTCATTACCGGTGATCATGTCAATGCACGCCAAATGCACATGTGACGATTAGAATCTGCACTAACCCTGTCAGAAATACGTGCATAGCGATATCTCAAACGTAAGAGAATATTTCGAACTTGAAAGGTTAATAAACGCTGGATTTTGATAAACAAGATAGTCCAATTAACTTGCACATGAAAATGGATGATTTCCAACAGAATGTATGCGTATTTTACATCAGGTGGTACTAGAATTTATTGGCTGCTATAATTTAACACACGACTATTGAGTAAGATAGATTTTTAGGTTACGCAGTTGCAATCTATTAAAAATAGGTATGGTAAGTTATATTGGAACAATAATGGGACAAGTAATTTTTTTCTGAATTATCCTAATTCAAAAAATATTAAGTAAACGTTAGGAGTTAATATTTCTCCATCTACTTTACGAGGGTTATCTCTTTAGTTTTGCATATATCCGCGTAAAAGGCGCTACCAATTAAACGTCGCATGTCAAAATTAATTTAAATGTTTATTGAACTTGAATCCAAAGTTTCATCAAGATATGGCAAGTGATTTAGCTACGCCAAATTTTTAAAACTGACAAGTCACTCGAAAAATGGAATTGGGCGATGATTTTTTACAGTTTTCAGAGAGGATTATCTCAACAACTTCTCATGGGCAACGAAACTTAGATTGTACCAATCGGAAATACGACCATCAGTGTTATATGGCTTTGAATGCTCGATTATGAACAGAAAAGAGGAGGAGAAATTGAAGGCTTGGGCACTAAGGTACTACAGAAGATCTTCGAGGGTATCTTCCTTGATACCCTCGAAGATCTTCCTTAGGGAAATGGATGGAGAAGAAGGACAAATTCGGAAATTAACTAGCTATATTAGAAACCAATGATAAGCCAGAAAATCAGGGCAACTAGATTACGATGGCTGAGACACATATCAAGAATGCCAGATAATTGATGAGCATCATTCCGCTGTGTTGGTGGTTCAAGATGACTAGAAGCAAATAAAAGTTCCGTTCCTGAAGTGCGTCGTAACCTTTGTCTTAATTTCGGGTCATTTTACTATAGTTCCTTAAGAAGATGGAAGAACGGTTAATACCGATTGATATACAACCGTTTGTTTACCAGAAGTGATGGCATGAAAGAGCTAACCGCGCATTGGGTGCCGTGCTTGCTCACTCGAAAAATGTATTCGAATGAACATTTCTAAAGCTCTGTTGAAGCAGTATAAGCGAAATAAGTTGGAGTTTTGGCGTCGGTTTTTTAGCACTCCTGAAGACAAGGCACAGCCGAAACAGTGGAAGGTGAAGGATGAATCGCCCCCGAAAAAGCGAAAAACTGATCTATCGGCCGGGAAAGTGATGGCGACTGTTTTTGTAATGGTCATGGAGTTCTATTAATCGACTATCTTGAAAAAGGAAAAATAATAACAGGTGGTTATTATTTTTGGCGGTACTACGCATCATTAGTTGACAAGCTGAAGTCAGAAATTGCGGGAAAACGGCCGCATTTGAAGAAAAAAAAAATGATTTGTTCCACCAAGACAACTGCCGTTTCACGATTCAGTAGTTGCCATGGCAAAAATTCACGACTTGAGGTTCAAATTGATAGACCAAATTGACAAAAAGAAATTGTTCCTGTGTTAGGCTGGGAACCTTTTAGATTACCCTTGTACATGTCGAAATCTATTGATGATCTATTGTCAGAAGCAAAATATCGTTGTCGATGTCGATTTTGAATGAACGAAAAAGATATGATGATGGCATGATCAAAGTTTTAATTACATGATTAGAAGCAAGATTTACTTAGATATCTGTTTGAAACTATCCCAAGAATATATCAAAATATTTAAGCTGATATTAACTTACACGTGGAAAGAATGCCTAGTAACAATAACCAAAAATTAATGCTAATATAGCTCATGGTATTGGTGGAATCATTCCCGGCAAAAACAATGTAGCAGAGAAAATAGCGCTAACACACAAACATGTTTCTGTCTACCCGGCGTCGTCAGCGTGGTTCTGAGCACAATTTTCTGCTGTTACAATTGCGTTTGCCTCACGGTTTATGCTGTTAATCTCCAAAACAGCACTGAATATGTCTTTCGGCGATACCTATCGCTAAGAGACACAGTCACGCCGTCCCAGAGGGTACCAAGACAAACCGGAGTGTAGATGTCCTCCACCTATCGGGCAGCTCCTGGGCTGCCAAACGCAGGGGGGCGTTGTGCCTAGGCACAGCGACATCTATACGTGCAAATGATCCCTCAGGCTTACCATGATGTATAAAAATACACGTGGATGGAATGCCTAGTAACAATAACCAAACAAATGACTGTGTCTCTTAGCGGTAGGTGTCGCAGAAAGACATATTTAGTGTTGTTTTGGAGATTAACAGCATAAACCGTGAGGCAAACGCAATTGTAACAGCAGAAAATTGTGCTCAGAACCACGCTGGTGACGCCGGGTAGGCAGAAACACTTTCGTGTGTTAATTTTCGGTGATATTAGCTTGCTTATACACTTACATTTTTAAAATTGGGAAATAAAATAGCTGCCATTTATGTCCCTTTAAATGAGAAAACTAGGCATATAGCTTGATAGAGGGATTCTAATCAGGTCTATATCCCTGTCAGGCATTTTTATGTATATACCTAAGATTCAGCTTCATACATAGTGATCTAATCAAAACTATATCATCTATATAGCTGTCCGTCAAAGGATAGATGGGAAAAATTCAATTTTGCAGAGAAAAAAACATCACTTACCTCCGAAGTTAGGTGGAACAATTTCATGCGAGGGAAAATTGATGACGTCTAACGTAATGCGGGGGAGATGGAAGGCCTGGTGAGGGATGCGAACGAAAGATATGGGAGTTCGTTATGAAAGTTTGGTTCCGCGAATTTACATCCTTGCGTGTTCGTAAATGAAAGGGGGGATTTTTGATTTCCGACCGATTGATTTTTATCTCTTTATCGAGTTATTCCAACAGTACTAACAACCAGATATCTAACAGAAAATGTTGTAGACGAGTAACTAATAAATATGGCTGTTAAATAGGCAGGAACATGTTTGGAATTGTTGATACTTTTTTCTTTATAAAGTTATCATATTTGTTGAACGCGAAGTAAAGATTGTTGGATTTTTCGAATGAATGACTTGTCCTTTTTAGAATAAAAATATTTCTCTTCCAATTTAACAATCTTGGATTTTTTTGCAATTAATCATGTTTCCTTGAATTGTACATTCAATCCGAATATGAAGCTATAGAGATTTTGAATCAATTCTAGGAAATCTGACATATTTTCAAAGGAATAATTTCTTTTTATGTGAAATAATCAAATTTGCAGTTCGCGTTTTAAAACTTAAAAGATATATACGAGGATAGTTTGAAAAGTTTCCAGCCCAACACAGAAGGAAATATTTTTTGTCACACAATATAACTCAAAAAGTATGAACTTTAGATTTAGGAAATGTGGTGCAGGAATCAAATATGCATCGAATAGGGTAAAAATATACAAGACGTTCCATTTTAGAAAAATGGGTTTTAACTATTTGAAAATGCTCAAATTAATGTTACCCTGTAACCGTGTGTCCCGGATTACCTCTCTGGACTGCGTCAGATTTAGGAAAATTTCGGAATTGAGAAAAATTAAATAAATGTTCCTAAATATTTCTGATATTAAGGATAGAGCCGGCAAATGTTTATTAGTCGTAAGCAAAATTCTTTAAGGTTAATTAGCTAATGTGTTATTATAGAATTAGGATTCTTTTAGTTGATTTATTTTTAATATAAGAAAATTTTGTATCTACATAAGTATGTATTGCAGTATAAATACTGCGGAATGTATTTGTTTTGTTTCGTGTTGCCTTGTACATTCTAATCGAAACTCCAAATGCTATCGAATGTGGGGATAATCAAGCTGTAACGAGGAGCCTTTGGAACCATAAACACAGGAGCTAAGTCCAATGCAAATGTAAGGCTGGGGGGAGGAAGACGGCGGACCAGAATTTCTTCACAACCACGGCTGAAAGGGAAATCATTTGTAATACCAAGGAGAAACTCTGCTGCGTTGTCCTCGACTTCGAATCAAAAATGGTTACCGCCGCTAGCTCCAGCTTATTGCAGAAAAGCTACATACGAACTGTCTGATGGTCAAGTAATCACAATTTGTAACGAGAGTTGCCCAGAAGCTCTCTTCCAGTCATCCTTTTTGGGTAGGGATGCCTGCGGTATGCACGAAACCTCCTACAACATGAAATGCGTTGTCGACATTCGTAAAGACTTGAACGCCACAACCAACGTCACCGTCGCTGTTTTTGCGAGTCCCTCCTTCCATATACACCTCTGTTGCCGGTGTCAAGATTCCTTCGCTAACCGTTGCGACAACTCCCCCAGGCAGTTCGCTGGTCATCCCTATTCATGAATCAGCATGGGAGAAGACAGTGTCAGTGAAACGTGAAGCTGACGCTAGTAAATGACGATGAACCATACGGGATAGGTTAAGTTAGCATAAGTACGTAGCTGTAGGGCAGCAAGCGTTTATTTAGAATTCTCTCCTAACTATTTCCCTTTTATTTTGTTTTTTTTTATAATTTTGTCTTGTTGTTTTTCTTGTAAAGTAACTTGCATTTTTTTGGCAAATATGCCGGGAGCATATTCCTGGAAGGGGGGGAAATGTCGTGAATAAGCGCTTTGCTTTTACCTTTAGAAAAGACGTTAACTGGACTTCCGCTGCTTTGCGTTCATCATTTATGTTCTTTTTGTATTATAATCATTCCTCGATCGGTGACCGGTGTCGTTGAGCTGACTAAGCGTCTGGATAATTGCTTTGTAAGATTATGATCTCTTGGTCAATTCGAAGACATCGAACTTTGATGCTGCCGATTAAGCACCGGAAGGACAGTTAGTAGAACGGATTGCATAGGTTAATATTACAGATGTATTTCCCAAAAACGTGCAATATCTTCGAAAATATTGGAAATAAGTATTTTTAAAGGTAATTTTACAAGTGCATTGCTAGCAGTATCAAAAAATATTGGTTCTAACCAAAAAATTAATGCTAATATAGCTCATGGTATTTGGTGGAATCATTTCCGGCAAAAACCAAAGCGAGGGAAAAAGAACAGCGTAAACCCGCGAACATGTTTCTGCCTACCTGGCATCATCAGCGCGGTTTCGTACGTATCCTTCTCCCTCGCTATTGTTTTTCACCTCTCGAGTATACGTTGCCATTCTCCACGAACAGAATCACGATATACCTCCTCACGCCACCTAGCGTCGAGAAACATAGACATGCCGTTTAGAAAATAGCGACAACAACTCGGGATGCAAACTCCTAAATACTCATGAAAAGATTGCCTAGTAACAATAACCAAAAAATTCATACTAATATATTTCACGACGCTAGGTGGCGTGGGGAGATATATCGTGATTCTGTTCGTGGAGAATGGCAACATATACTCGAGAGGTGAAAAACAGTAGCGAGGGAGAAGGACACGTACGGAACTGCGCTGATGACGCCGGGTAGGCAGAAACATGTTCGCGGGTTTACGCTGTCCCTTTTCCCTCGCTTTGTTTTTCGCCGGAAATGACTCCACCAATACCATGAGCTATGTTAGCATTAATTTTTTGATTATTGTTACTGGGCAATCTTTTCATGCGTATTTTAATATTGGTTCTATTTAAGAAAATCGAAAAAAAAGCGTTTGAATTTCGACAAATTCTGCACGACAGATTTAACACCCTGTTAGTATTTTTACATTATACCATCTTGAAACATATAAAGTGTTAGCCCCTAAATTGATAGCAAAATAGTAACTTGCGACACTATATCTGTTTTCTGGCTAGGTCTTAAAATGCCAGAGTCTGTAAGTGTCAAAATTTTAACAAAATTTGCAATAAAGCAAAAAGTAATTATCGAAAGTGCACACAACTGTATATCATTGCAAAGGCAATTTAAGTGACTATCAAAAGGATCAATAAAAAATATAGCAATCTATTTAAAATAAAAAAGTTGATGGTGGTTGCGGAAAGTTGGAACACCCTGTATATTTGTAGATAATTTTAGAAAATAGGCTGCGGTGCACTATATACGTACAGAAAGTTTAATTTCTCCATCTTTGGTAGTTTTCACGCCGACGACACACTAATGGCACACCCGGTATAAAGCTTATTTTACAAATTGAACACAGAAACGGCAACACGTTTTTTCCTGATACATCTCCAGTACACCTCCGAACAGGAGCAAGTTCCGAAGAAAGCTGCCGGCAACCGCGAACTTGCGGAAAAATCCGCAAGGAGCGCTGTAGCGTCCCTGCGACCCTCCATCCTATCCCGGCTATCCCTCGCTGCAGTGATCGGGCCGTGACCATTGGAACAACATGCGTCGACGCCTGCATCGGTCTCGCAAACGCAACTACGACCATCGTCGCCTCCACCTCCGTCTCCGTCTCCGCCTCCGCCGCCACTACTACTGCTCCACGGGCCGCAGCAATCAGTTCTTCACGGCTGGTCGTACGACGGTTGTTCCGGTTCGCGACCAATTTGCCGCCGTTCAGGTACCGTTCGAGATTGTCGAGACCGCTGCCGCTGCATCGTCGCCGTCACACGGCCAATTCTTACGCGATACGGAGGGTTTCTCGATGTTGGACGGTGTTTTAGCGGGCAGCGCGGCCGTAGATCCTTCGGTCTTCGCGTGAATCTTGTGGCGTCACTCGTTAACCCCTCTAAAACCGTCTAGGTTCTACGTATTTTGCTACTAAATCGTTTTAAATAATCCGCTATTCGCTATTTCGCGCTCTACTTAGATGTTATTTAGTGCGTAGTTACTTCTATCCCATCACGATTTCCACAATACATGCTCATCTTTAAGAGGAAGAAGGAGGAGGAGGACAAGAGGCTGAAGAAACATTCGTCACATTCCCAATAACGATAATCTACCACAATATATTCTACCAAACAGTTTCTACATGTTGTTCATCTTACTAACTAATAGTGATAAAGGTAAATCAGTTATTTATATATGACACAATTTCTCATTTTTAATTGTAAAGATTCTTGAAAAATATTTACTGATTGTGAGTGAATTCTGCATTGAAATCTATTGGAGATTTTTATTTAACAATAAATCGTTTATTCAGACAACAGCTCGACTGACAATGTACATAAAAAATGTAAATAAACACTACGTTTTGGAAACAGATTATCTGTTAAGTTAATTATGTCTAAATTGATTTAATTTGAAAGCAATATTTAAAATGATTTTTTGAATTCGTGCCTTAACATATATCAACTACAATACAATCTTGAGAACTTTCGGACTTGTCGGACAATTTTACCTCCTTGTCTTCGGATGTAAAGCAGATATTTTCGGACATTTTTAACCTTTCGGTGGTGATCTTAAAAACTGCGATACCAGTGGTAACCTTGGGTTTGACAGACCCAAAATTATAATAGTTTATAAAAATTATATAAACTGATAGGAAACAGATTAACTTTATCAAACAGAGTAGAGAATCTGAAACCAATTAAATAAAAAAAAATTATTGTCTTTTAAATCACAAAAAAACTTCTCAAAATCTGTAACTAATTTCTAAACATGAAATAGAATGAAATGTGCGTTGCTTTGGATCTCTCAGATCCAAGGTCACCATTGAAGGGTTAAATTTGTCGAATAAATAATGTTTGATAAATTCTAAATTTACTAAATGTTAGATTCAAAATATTCTTAGCATCATTTTGGTTGTTGTTTCTAAGCATTTTTCATATGGTAGGCGAAAATGATTCTGTGTTTTCATTATTAAAACATGTCATCAGCATCAAAGACTTGCATAAAACGCCATCGTTCAGTAGAAGACTGAATGTGGGAAGTCATTTTAGTGGAAGCCCTCTGAAGCAAAATAATTGTGTAGAATTTCAATATTTTTTCAAGACACAATAAAATGGTTATCAATGAAAACCTGTGTTGATTGGGTGATTGAACAATATGAGCCCCTAGAAGCATACTTTCAAGAAAGTACTTTTGAAAACCACTCCAATAGTGTAATGTTTTAAGCGAGGGAAATCATTAAAAAACATAATTTTTCAAAATTAATTAATTAATTGTGCGATCTAGAGGTTCGGGAGTGTCCCTAGACACTCTTTCGGCAATTTAAATTAAACTAGATATCAATTAATGAGATTTTACAAATATTTAAACCTGAAAAGAGAAAACTAACCCGAAATTGTGACGTTGCAATATAAACCCTAGGTTTCTATGTTACGTACTGGAACTACTTCGTATTTATGGTCGAATTTAAACGTTGAACACAAAAAAATGGGAACACTGCCAAGCACGTGTATCTAGTTGAATATTTTGACTAAAAGTGGGAAATTGATTAGCCTCCCACCACTCTAGCGGAAGGAGGCCATAAATGAAGTTGGAGCTACTGAAAAAGAATTAATAGTGGCCAGAGGAATTTTGACGTTGAATGAGTGGACATACTGAACTCACGTTCAGTGTTGTAAATTATAACATTACAGTAGCTACTGAAGGGATGTTAAAAACAATGTAAAATTAGTACTTATAGAACTTATATCTTAGAGCCGTCTGACACAGCAACATCGTTGATGATAAATTTATTATGAAATGAGAGAGAACTACCACGAAAACCAATAAACACTTAGGATCGCAGCCTGTTCTTGCCAATTTGTATCAAATTTGATAAAACATTTGTCATCGTATTAGACGCCCTTTGCCTCAACTAGTCCGAAGTAATTGTTCTGAATAGTTTTTAAATCCGTTTTAACCTGACTATCTTGAAATTTCGACTGGCTTTTCTTGATAGCGGCAGCTTCCTTTGGATCGAATTGTAAAACCACGTTAATATTCTCAACATATTTATGATAATAAAACGCGGCCTGTAACCAGGTTCCCCAACGTGTCAGAATAGGTTCTGGTGGCTCAGGCATCCGGGGGCACAGTCTGTGAAATTTGCGACTACGTTTTGGGGATTTGACAAACACTGCTTTTGCATGCGCTATTAAAGCATCTACCTCAGGATAACATTTTCTAATATTATCTGTCACATGATTGAAAGCATGAATTTTACACGTAATATGTAACAAGTTAGCACAATGTTTTTTAAGAAACCGGCTTACAGAAAGCATGTTTGCGGCACCATCACCCTCACTCTTAGTGGGACAGGCTGTATATATTTAATATGTTTTTTTTTTTATAGACCTAATTATGTTGTTTTGTATATTAGTTGACATATTTCTGAAAAAGAAGCAGAAATAAAGTAAGTAATTATTAGAGCGGGCCAAGAGCGCCACGCGCCAGGTTCGCAATCAGGCTGCCGGGCGCATATATGTATGTAAACATAGGTAATTTGAATATGTAATTATTAGAACGAGGACCAAAACCACTGTCTATTACGTCGTGAAGACGCGCAAATATACACCTGCAGTTTGGGTGTTCGTTGATAAATAGGGCGTTGTTCACAGTGGGCCACTACAAAAAAAAAGTTCATTCATCGACGGCTACGAACTAACAGCGCGCTTATTCATTTACGGATGACGCGCTCTATTCATCAACAAATGACGAGTCTGCAGATGTTACGTTTGCACCACTTCGTGGCATACTAGAAACAAGCGTCGGTGTGCTCGCTTTAGTGATTATGTCTAACGTAACTATTAAAAATAAACGGCCATTACCTACGAAAGTTAATAAATTTCTTAGTGAATTTGTGGATTTACACTACAATGGGAGTACAATTTTCTGTAAAGTTTGTAAAAAGAAACGACTGTGCTGGAGCAAACGTGATTGTGAAAGACATATAAATAGCGCACACCACAGAAATAAAAGAAATGGTGTGTCACAACAACGTCAATTTCAATTAGAATTGCTTTTAACGTTTATGGTATGTGGTCTACCACTTCGTATACTTGATAAAAAAGCATTTCGAAAATTCTGGGGTACATACAATACCGAGTGGATACTACCATCTCGGACAGCGTTACGGAGAGATATTCCACGAATACGTGAGGACATTGAAAATCGAATTAAAGCCGAATTAAAAGATAAACAGCTGTGGCTATGTCTTGATGAGACGACAGATTGCAAAAAAAATTCTATTTTGAATATAATAGTGCGCGTAATAGATCCTATTAAACCAAATTTTGCAATTCTATTAGCCAGCAGAAGATTAAAACAGTGTACTAGTAAAGCAATTACGGCCGCAGTTCTCGAAACGTTACAAAAATTTCAAGTGTCAACCAGTCAACTGTTGTTGTTCATGAGCGATGGTGCAGCAACAATGTGTAGTGTAGGCCGTTCCCTTAAAGAAAAGTGTGAAGGACTTTTACATGTTACGTGTAAAGTCCATGCTTTACATCTTGTGGCACAAACTATTCGAGAGTGTTACCCGGAGGTGGATGCATTAATAGCAAACACAAAAAAAGTGTTTCTCAAAAGTCCTAAGAGGACTAGGGCATTCCACAGGTTATGCCCTGGTGTTCGAGAACCACCACAGCCCATTCTTACGCGTTGGGGAACGTGGTTAAAAGCCGCTTTTTATTACAATGAACATTTTCAAGAAGTCAAATCCGTTATTTTGCAATTCGTCCCTGCCGAAGCTAGAGCTATTAGGATGAGCCAGAAGGGATTTCTCGATATTTCTGTTGAAACACATCTAAAGAATATTAGCAACAATTACAAAGGGTTAGTAGACGCGATAGAAAATTTGCAAAATTCTGGATTGTCGTTGGTAGAATCAGTGCAAGTCGTGGACGAAGTTAGTACATTGTTACACAGTATAAACGATGCAACAAGTGGACGAGTTTTAGCTAAGTTCGATAGTGTTTTAAAAAAGAATCCGGACTACACGAGATTAAGACAAATGTGCGATGGGGCATCTGCAGATTCCTTGACTAAGTCTAAAGATTATTTTAATTACGCCTGTCTTACTTCGGTAGACGTGGAACGGTCGTTTTCGAAATATAAGAACATTTTTTCGTCTCGGCGAACATCCTTCACCGAGGCAAATGTGGAAACTTATCTGATGGTGCAACTTTTTAAACAAGCCTATCCGCATTATTAAGAAGGATAGAATTTATTTATTATATCTTTATTTACAGTTACATTATTAAGTACAACAGAATAAAAAAAGCGTTCAGTTTCTCAGTTATTTCCTTATTACATCCCATTTACAACGCATACCGTTTTCAATCAAATAAAAAATCATAATGAAAATAAAAACACCTCAGCGTGTACATATATATATATATATATCCGCTCTAATTACTAAACATTATTATTGCGTCAGCTTTTATTTTTTTACTCTTGTGTATTAATTTCGAAATATCACATATCTGCTGTGACTCACATGTACGCTATTTACAATAAGCGGCCGTTGCGCCTGATTCCGATTGTGTTGGATGGCGCAATTTGGCCCGCTCTAGTAATTATTACGTTTAGATACACGTTTTTCTGAAAAACAAAGAGTAGACAAAATTTCAGTAGAAAATCAAGCACGATCTTCAGTTTATTGCTCTACAAATTTTATTGGTTTTCATTTCGAGAACAGTAGACAATAATTGAAATCAGTCCAAGTTTATTTTAGTTTTACACGATCAGAAATAAAAAAAGAGATAGCAATTTCGCGCGACAAACGAAATCTTCGAATAATTTTCGAGTCGCTGAACTTTACATCCGAAGCCATTGAAGCGTGAGATTGAAACACATAAAGATTACGTCGTGTAGTTAACGAACTTCCATTAATCACGAGGTTTTGCTCGGATGATTTTTGACGCATCGTCACGTTGGTTTTTCTCTAACATGTGCGTATGTAACATAGAATACTAAATCGTTTCTGCTAATTGGAATTGGTAATTGATGGGAGTTTCGAAATTGGCCTGAACAGGATGGAATTTATCGGAGAATATAAATATTTATTTTTTCAAAGCAGTTATAGGGTTACAGGCTGGGGTTATAGTGCTAGATTTTACGATAGCATCTTTATGCACTGTAGCAACAAATTAGATTTTTTTTCTGTCGTTTGAATTAAACTACGTCATTTCACTTCTAATGAATGAGGAAGATCAAAATGTGAACTTAGAATTTTCCTCTCACATACCATTTTGAAGAGGCAGAGCTCAAAAATGTGTTATGAAAAATCTACAAAAGATTTTTGAAATGTCATCCCCAGTTAAGTAAAATGGATATCTTTTAAGTTTTTGCAAAAACAATTCTGAAGGTGGTATTTCCAAAACACGGTTTTTGAAGATTTCAACAGCTTTTTGAGGTGCTAAAAATCGGCGATAAATCAGGCGAACAAGGGTAATGAAGCATTAACACTAGAACCGCTGAGAATTCCTCATACCTCGAACCGCCGCCCCGGTGAAATTAACCGGTGGTTAAATCTCAATTCTGCTTCGACTGTAAGTTCTTGTTGCATGTTTGATTCGATGTTCCCTCCTGAGGGCCTTCTTCGTTGTTATTGGATTGTTGCGAGAGTTCTTCTGCCAATTGCAGAATGAAGTCGCGACGTTTATATTTTTTTGCCAGTGATATCTTTGTATACAGCAAGCGCATTCATTCAAATTCATTCAAATCGACATCTTGCTTTTGTAGTTCGTCTATTGTTATGTTTACTCCGGGCACATAACAAATTTTGCAATCGTAAGCAAATTTTTGCCACATTTCAGAAACTGAAGCAAACTTGTCATGTTCCAATCTTTCTTTCCTTGTAGACTTGAGATCGAATCTGAGATATCGCATGATTTCTCTAAATTTGTTTCTAGAGATCGTTTGACAAAAAAACGATATTCTCTACTTTTTAGACCACAAGGAATCTAATTCTAAGTGACTGGAACTCTGAACACCACGTGCGTATAGAATGGCAATAAAAGATTCTAGATCTCTTAAAGATCATTGCCAGTCTTGACTGTCTAGTTGTCTTCTAGCCTCGGTGTATTGTTTTATGTGTGTCAGCATCACGTCATCGATAAAAAATCTCCAGAAACTACTCACATTTTCTGCAGTTACTTTTTGTTTTGCATAGCCTGTTGACCCTGGATTGTCCCTAAATATATTGGGTTGGGTTTTTCTGCCTGTAGAAGGCTGACTCGCAGAAATTACTTGCCATTGGGAATTGTCTTTTGATTTTGCAAACTGCGCCTAGATTGAAGGAAAATCCTTTTTCTGTTGGTTTCTTTTGCTGGCGATTAGAACGAACAGGCGTTTTCACTTCCTGCTTATCACTAGAACTAGCACTAGTCACTGCAACCGTTACATCACAAACTGTGTCATTGTCAGATTCATCACTATTCTGTTCCTCACTTGCATTAACTCGAGAACAAATTTCGTTTTCACTCTCCGTACTAACTGATTTAGAATCATTCTCAGAATTTCCTGGTGAAAGATTTTCCAGTTCGTCTAAATACGGTAAAGTTTGTGCAGCCGAGAGGCCTTTACTGGACCACATACTCTTCAGTCTAACTAAACAGGACGAATGCATTTTCAGAGTACCACCGATCTTTTTATATGTTCACAATAGTGCAGGTTGAAACTTGCAAAATATTTTGTTCGCGCCCGCCAAATTAACACTAAAAAGAGCACGAGTAGAAACAGGTTCTTTGTCGAGGGCAAGGCTGACCATGTCGAAACAAGTACGAACAAGTACTAACAAATAGGAACAAGCTCTGATCGGTTGATGCAGTTATATGCCTTGTTTTATATGTAATAAATGTTTGAAATTATGTATATATTTACATGCGGTACGTGCCTAAATGTTTAGTTCTTGCAAATGTTGCAACCAAGAAAAAGAAATTTTTTAACGTATCGGTCAATTTGACTGGGCGGCCGTTTAAGGTAAAATTTCCCAGAACACCGCTCAGAGTTCTACAAAACAATAAAAATTTTGTGAGAGCATTGTCTAACTAAATTTAGGAAAAGTCACATGATTTCAAGGTCATATCAAAATTAATTCCGTTGAAAAGAAAAACTTTAAAATTGAAAGACGGTCAAATTGACCGGTGCGACGGCTCTAGTGTTAATTCGATGTTTTCTTTTTTTAAATTATTAATTGTTTGAAATGCTGTGAGACCTGGCATTGTCATGATGAAAGATGATGTCGTTGTTTTTTCCTGAACTTTTGTTGGATTCGGTTCATCTGGAGACACCAAGCAGTTGATTGTTGCTTAGTTTCCGGCTCGTACGAATATGTCCAAGTTTCATCACCTGTTTCGATGTTGTATACGGATTTTGAAGTTCCTGTGTCAAATTGTTCGATCATTTCCTTACACCAATTGACATGAGCCAATTTTTGTGCTTGGGTCAAGTTATGCGGAATCCATCGGAAATAGATCTTTTTCATACCTAAATGTTAATGCAAAATCGAATATACTGCAGGCTTTGATATGCCAAAGGATGCCTCTATCTCATGGTAAGGCACGTGTCGAGCTTCTTCAATCATGTCCGGCATAGCATCGGTGTTGTTTGGAATAACAACCGATTTTGATCGACCTTCCCGAAATTCATCACTTTCTGTCTTTTCTGTTGGTCTTTAGACAACCAGAAGGATCAATTTGTGGATATCTCCAGAATCTACAATCTAGACGAAACAGGTACACCAACGTTCCAAAAGCCTAAAAAGTCTTTGCAGAAAAAGGTTCCTTCGGTGTCGTTAGTGGAATCTTTGCAAATAGTGCAACATGTTCACGCACAGCGATAGAAGACGCAAGAAATGTTTGTGTTTTAGAAAGGTTTGAAAGTGTTGTAGATAAAGACTTTGATTTTGGCACATTAAGACAAATTTGTGAAGGTGCGTCAACAGAACCGTTAAGTTATTTGAAAGATTATTTTACGTCACTAGATGTAGAACGTCCGTTTTCGGCACACAAAAACACTTTTTCTTCACGCCGCACTCACTTTGCCGAAACAACTTTGGAAACATATCTAATGTTACAAATATTAAATAGACATTATCCGCTTTGTGATTTCACGGAGGACTCTTAAAACGGTAAGTGTTTGAGCACGCATCACATTTAATTTATTTTGTGTAAACTTTTATGCGTCCACCACTGGCTTTCAGCGCAGTTGCGTTGCTTTACTCATAAGTTCGTAGCTACCTTACTACGAACTTATGCGTCACCCTTTAGGTGTCAATATAAGGTTAGAACGTGCCCACAATCCGATTTTTCAATAAGAAAACAACCGTTTTGAGAACTCTCTGTTTACAAAAGCACAATTTTCCGAGCTAGCGGAGATGACTTACCCTGTATATATAAAGACAATTTTTAGATCACTTCATCTATGGTATAAGAAGCCCTATGTGTATAGAAAACTTATTACCAGTAATTCCTTCCGTGGCTCCCTCGAAAACGATCGGGAAAATGATAAGAATCGATATAGGTCGCGCTACCCTTTTTTCCTCTCCCGAAAAACCTCTTTTGAACCGATATGTTACATAACAATAACAATATTTCACCTAGATTACATCGTTGAGCAAAAATTCTCGCATATAAGGCCGAACGTAGCAGCCATAACGTTCTATCGCTTGCATTTTTTCGTTCGACTAATCGGCGTTTATCCGGAAAGAACTTCCAGCGCAGATATGGTAGGAAATTACTTCCCTACAAGCCAGGAATTCCATTTATAGCTCGGCACTAGCGATTACAAACTTGTTTCGAACGTTTGACGGAGGTTGTTAAGCAAGAGTAGTGTTTAGATTGCGAGAGCAACAGATGATTATGTAGACAGAATTGGATTTTGGTATGGTCGAGGTATAAAGATACGATATTTCATTGATTTCCATCTTGCCAGTTCTGTATTGTTAAGTTTGAAGGTGCAAGCAAAGCTCCAATTTAGACAGTTAGGAAAAATTTTGAGTATTGTTTCAATTTGCTGTTTTTCAAAAGAAATAAGGGTTGGAAGCTATTTATGTTGCCATAATCGGAGGAACCTCGAGTATGTAGATTATGTGTATAGAATATTGCATGCATACATAAAAATATGTTCTTATGAGAATATAATATACTTCACTTCAAATAACCAGTACGGATCAATATTTTGAAACTGTTATATTCAGATATAAGATATATGTGTGTTTCATTTGATACTAAATAATCGAATATGATCTCTGTGCTGTTCTTTGAGTAATCAAAATAATAATAATAAGTTGATCAACCTCTGTCTAGTGTGAAAGATAACTGCTATAGTTTTAGTAGGATTCAAATGCAATCCGTTGAATGAGAACTATAGGTAAAGTCTTTCAAGTAACAAGTTGTCCTTCTCTATAGTTTCAGTATCTGTATGACCGCTAATGATAGCGGAAGTATCATCAGCATACATTATAATGAAGAAATCTATTGAAAAGGTAAATACATCATTAATGTATAGTGAGACTATAACCGGTCCCAAAACGGATCCCTGAACAACACCCAAAGTAATCGGTAAACAGCAAGATAAATAATTTCCACAGCTTTTCTGGAGTTTATTTGCATAAATTGTCAACGATTTTAAAAGTAAGTAGAACACCGTTAAAGAGTTGTCTTCCTAATTTCATACTTCTCGAACTTATGCAATAACTGGGGACTGCAAAGTTGTACTAAGGTCACAACATGTTCCAAGATACTAGTGTTTTTTTATCAAAAAGTGTCAAAATGTAGTTATAAAATTGACACACAGCCGAAATCGTCGATTTACCTGGTCTAAAGCTATGTTGGGACAAGTGAATAAGGTGATTATATTATATTGATATTATTTTTAGAATTGAAGGTGTGGTATTTCATTATGGAGGTTTCTGTTAAATTAGTGCAATAAATAGCTTTGTTAGACTTTTGTGTTCAAATGTTACATCTCCACACAGACATCCTTCAAATTTGCTGTATAATGTAGGAAGAATTTTGTTCCGGATTTGGCAGTACGTCGTTTGTGGTGATCAACGTTTTGTAGTGCATCTTACCAACCACCTTAAACAGTGAGCGTTGTCACTAGAAAAAACAAAACAGCAGAACCTGGAAGAAGATTTTGTAAAATTGCAAAATAAGTTTCTTTTAAGAATACCACACTTTCAGTGTGAGATTTTATAATACGAGGCATGTCTGGGAACAAAGGTACACTCGCTTAGAAGATACAAATAAATTTATTAAAAAATAAAAAGCGTATTACAGGATGAAAGTGTGGACCTTAAACTATTTTTCAACGTAGTTACCAAGCCGATTGAGGCACTTGTCCCATCTACAGACGGGGTCTAACATACCCTTGGTATAGAAATCAGGTCCCTGTCGACGCAGCCACTGTGTTGTGGTTTGGATGACGGCCTCATCCGACTGAAACCGTTGTCCTCCCAAAAAACCGTTCATGTCTCGGAAAAGATGAAAATCCGAAGGAGCCAAGTCTGGGGAGCCAATCTGGGTGAGTGATGACTTCTCATTCGAAACGACGAAGCTTATCTGTGGTGATTCTGGCGGTGTGAGGCGTTGCGTTGTCATGGAGAAACTTGACTAAGCAGACCAGGCCTCTTTCGGAAATTCTTCGGTGAATTGCGATTCTTTCATTGCCACACAAAAGTAGCGAATGATTGCACGAACCAGTGGGACGCATTTTGACAGAAGAGGCTCCATTATTATCGCTATAATTTCCAAAGTACTGACCGGAACAAAATAAAAAATAAACGACCCACTAACATCGAGTGAAAAGATGACACAATAGGACGACTTGATTGCAGGGTTGAAATCACGCGATATCATGCACATGCGCAGGAGTGTACCTTTGTCCCGGACACGCCTCGTATTTACTTTGAATTTTCCATATACTTACCTTAAATACAAGACTTCATCAATATATAAGGAAGTGCATTGCAAAATGCAGTTTTTTACATAATTCAAAACGCAGTATTTATTTCTTTATGTGTCCCTGGTAAATTTAAAAAACGTGCAATGTTTTTGAAAACTTCTACATTAGTATCTTCTAGAAAAACACACAACTCAAAAACTGCGTTTTGCAATGTACCTCCTCATATATCGTGTATATATTAATTATTATTATTGGCCTCAACTTGCACCATTGAGCTATTTACATAGGTACCTACTTGATCCGGAAGAGCGACATGGTAGACATAGACCAAATTTTCACCCACATACAGAGACACATGGGTAGCCCTGGGGATGAAAGGAGTACCCACAGTGAATAAATTTAAAAAAGGAACATTAGCTAAATTTCGATTTTATACCGTCCAAAAACTTGTATAGTTCCAGATTCATACTAGCTTTTTCTTGCTTATAATGAAGCAATCAATCTTCTGTTGGCACTTGCCACATCCTAGAACTAAGTGGTTAGCACCGCTGAGCTCATTACAGACCTCACAGATTCAGTTTTCTTCTTCCATGAATAAAACTCAGTCTTCTTATTTGACAGTCTCTTTGATGGTACCAACCTGAGGACTCAATAATTGGTTTCAACAAATGATAATTTGTGGGTTTCTCTTTATAAGTGATGTTGTATCGAAATTGGTATATGTCGTGTTTTCATGTTCTAATACCGTGAAAGAAGTCTCTAACAGGCAGTAAAATCCTTAATGTAGATTCTGATTCGCTAGCCGCTTTTGCTAATTAGTCAGCAACAACATTATTATCAATTCCACCTTATGCGAATAATCTAAGGCTTCCTTAATTGCAAAAGCTTCTGTAGTGAAAACGTTTGCTAATTTGGGCAGAGAAAAGGAACGTGATAACCCCACAGATGGAATATAAAAAGAACTTTCCATCCCGGTGTTCGTTTTCAATTCATCGGTATAAATGTCAGTGCAATTGCTAAATCTGTGTAGCAGTTTATTGTAAATTTAAAGATTAAGGTGTTCATGGTCTGTGAAACTAGGAAAATGAACTGTGGGTCTATTGAAGATAATTGTGATTGGCAAAGACGAGATTTTTATTTAATCTAAGAACCTGACAACAGCATATTCTTACCTAGAACTTACCTTATATTTAAAATCATGCTAATAATATTAATAGAAGTAATATTTTTTCTGGCTCTACTACTGCTACCACTCGTTGTAAAGAAGGACGCTGCAAGTTTCGCAACCTTCTACCCATTATGTCCCAAACATGTTCGATAGGAGAAAGATCTTGAGATCTTGGAGGCCAGGGCAAAAGATTAATCTGGGCCTATTCAAAGAAGTTCAAGGAAAACCTTGCTACATGAGGACGTGCATTATCTTGCTGGAATAATGGATCTTCGAGCCTTTGTAAGTATGGCAGAAGATGTGTTCCAACCACCTCCGTATATTGCCTCGAATGAACACCAAGATTCCGTCGTTCACCCTATTTTCGTCTGACTCTCTGACGACCGTCGTGGATGCCTAAACAAAATCTTGATTCGTCACTATACACAACACGACGCCATTCAAGCTTCCAATGAGATCTTTCATTGCACTATTGTAATCGTTGCTGATAATGTTCCGCAGTCAAAGGAAGCACAAGTTGCGGACGATATGATGTTAACCCAAAACTTCGGATTCGGCGATAAACTGTTCTAAGGGTTACATGGCGACCTTCTTTACCAAACCAGTGGTCACCAATTGCCCGAGTAGAGGAAAATCGGTCTCTAAATGCCAGTTGTCTTAAGCGACGATCTTGGCGCTCATTCGTTCTTCTTGAAGCCTCAGTTCCTCTTCGACGACGTTCCTGGCCATCTTCAAACCATGCACCACACACTCGCATTACAGTAGACCGATTTCGATTTGTACGGTTAGCAATTTCCCCAAATGAAAGACCAGCTTCGCGCAAACCAATAATTCGACCTTTGTCAAATTCGCTTAATTGTCGATACACTGCTCGTCTTCTTACTCTAGGCATAGCTAACACTTAACTGAACCTCAGTTCAATGAAAACAACAACACAAATCGAGAAAGTTATAAAAAACACGGCAAAAAAAAACATTCAATATCAGTGCTGAGAGAGAGAGAGGTAAAAACCTCAATAACAACTTTATTGCTTCACTGAGAGGATTCAAATTTTGATCATTTATTACTATTATATAGGTGAATATTCCTACCAAATTTCATTTGGAAATTCCAAGCCCTTCTAGCTGTTGCAATTTTTATGTCACTGAGTGACATAAACGTCCTTGTAAGTGATGACATTGCGATCTAACCAAAAATTATTTAAGAAAATGTTCCCTTGATATGTGGGAGGAAATGTAGAAAACAAAACAATACAACAAAATCCAGTTCCGCACTTGTTTTGGAAAATTTAGTGGTGCTTGGCAGGTAGTGTTAAGTAGGCAATAAACTTAACTAAAAATATTGATATTTTCCACTAGTCAAAAGGTTTTTGTTAAAGTCTAAGGTAATAGTAATACCTAGTATTATTAAAATTTTGGAAATTTTCTTGTTCTTGATTTAAATAATAGTTAGTAATGTTTTTCATAATTTCATTCAGTTTTCTAACTGAAACCCAGTGAAGTAGGTAGATTTAATTACAGAGTAATAATCTTGTTTTTATAAACCTTCTTTTGAATTTCTAAACCAAACCTTCTTTTGAATTTCTAAACCATACCAATATTTTGAAGCAAAATCTTTAACTTCGTCTCAAATCTTAAACTATTAACATGTTATTTCTCTAATTTTGACAATGTTTAAACTTGTTTCTTAGAATTTCGTGATCCCTTCTTACTCTCGTACTTTACATATCTTCATATAGCAAGTTATTATGATCAAAATAGCAAAGCATCGTCGAGCTAATTATAAAAATAAATTCGAAAGACGCTTTCGTTCTACGAAATATTTTCGCCGGTTTAATAGAGCAATTTCACGACGTGTACCCTACTTGTGATAACGTGTTAACATTGTTAACTTCGAAATGGCGTGCCAGGTCAAAACTCAAACTTTATGACGCGTGACACAATGTTTAGCGAACCATAATTCGATCAGCTGTTTAGTGGTCGGTCCGCACAAAATTGTTTTCGTTTTTAACGAATGTAGGGTGAATTAAATATGTTTTAATTTTTTGCTCAATTATTTTAAGTAGCCGAAAACTTTTCGGTTTCTTTTGTTTTCTAGCGGTAAATCTATGTAATTTAACATTGATCCTAGAAGGCTATTTAGGGCAGGTCTAGCAACCAATAGTATAAAAAAATTGTAGAATAACTTCTACAAAGTAACTATAGTAATTTGCGGTGGTGTAAAAACAACAAAATAAATAAATAAATCTTCATCACAACAGCATTGGTAATCTAAATGAGTGCTACGGTAACTTACTTGCCACTTTCAGCATGATTTATCACTACGAGAAAAGTGTTGGATTCATTTGCCAATCACCAGTGGGGGTTGTATTTCTTTTTGAATGTTATAAAATGGAAATTCCATTTATGGTTTGTGCTATTGATGTGTTTTTCTCATCGTGATCGTTTCTAAATCAGAAAAATTCCTATTGCACAGTGAGTACCTCACATGAGATCCGTTGTATTTGAGGTCCGGATATTTTGAAATAAACTTTCGAATATTGGTCACCAAGCAATAATTTATTTCTTCACTCATATTTATTACTAAAGCACGGAGTGATATACTTAATAATTGGTTTTAAAAATTATATTTTGTCTTTGTAATTTATGCTTTAGTACGTATCATAAATTGGATTTTTAATGCCATATTGAATAAGATCATGAACATTCACAATAATTTTGTTTCATACTCCACTTTCCTTTTGGACTTGTTGATGTAATTTCCTGCTTGGTCAGCGAAGTGCTTACTAAAAGGTTTTGATTGTTTAGTTGCAAAAACAACTGACTTTTCATGCGTAAAATATAACACCTTTTAACAGCTTATGAAATGACAATTCTGTAAATGGCAAAGAAGCATTCTCAACAACAGTAGATACGAGGGTGACTCTGTTTTCAGTGAGATGTAAAAAAACTAAATATAAATTTAACAATATTTTATTATAAATGTTCAAAGTAGTTCCCCTTGATCTCAATACATTTATTCAATCGTGTTTTCCACTGCTCGCCACTCATTTTTCGGAATGCCGCCAAAATACTCATGAATTGCGGCATCAATCTCATTTTCTGAAGAAAATTTGCGACCCCGAAGATGTTTTTTTAAATTAAAGAATAACTAGAAGTCACACATTGTCAAATCCGGTGAATAAGGCGGATGTTCAATCACGTGGATATTTTTTTCCCTCAAATAATCGACAGTAGCGCGCGCCGAATGCGAAGAGGTATTGTCGTGATGCAACAAAAGTCCCCTTACATTAAGTCCTTCAAAAACTTCAGGCAAACATTTATTAATGTACCAGTTTGTAGTGACTGCGCGCTGTTCTTCTAACTTAATGGCTTTGACCAAACCGGTGCTTCTGAAGGAAACAGCGTACGTAACTTTTTTCATGGAGCGTTGCTTTTTTGGTGTCGTCGGTGTTGGATCGTCTTCATGGATCCACACACGGGATTTCTGTCGAGTCGGAGTACCATAAAATGGTATATAGGTCCTATCACCTTTCACAATTTTGGAAATTATCCGATGACCGCTATTTTCCAACATGTTGAGAGTTTCCCTGCTGACTCTTACACGTTCTGGTTTCTGGAATTCCGTTAAGTGTTGTAGTACCCAACGACAGACAACTTTCTTCATCCGCAGTTCCCCATGCAAATTTTTTGAAACTGCTGCGGATCCAATCCATAATGTCATCTGGATCGTACTGTATGTGCAGTGTGGGTCTTCGGTAATCATGCTCTGGACACGAGGAACATTTTCTGCAGTGGCAGCTGTTTTTGGTTTTATATTACGTTGTTCATCAGTCAAGAAACTCTGACCTCGTTTAAATTCGGCAAACCACCAATAAATGATTGCCCTTGAAGGCTTCCCTTCGCCAAATGCTAAAGTTAGGCGTTCCATGCACTGCTTTTCGTCTAAACCGCATTTAAAATCGTAGCAGATTAATGCACGAAATTCTCTTTACTCAATTCCATCGCGTTTATGTACTAAACAATTTTCTTCTTTCTACGTACTTGATTGTCATTTAATGACATTGCACGACTGAGTCACTAGACCTACAAGCTTACTTGTCCTAATATCGTTTTATTTAAAAAGGCATCCACTTCAACGTATCTCCCTAGAAACAGAATCACCCTTATACCTTCACTAGACTGTAGAAAACGTCATACTACTTAGGTATTTTTAGATTGAAATGGGATGTGTTGACGTACTTCGTCTGCTAACGTAAAAAATCTTTAGCCAAGTGTGGGATTTATTAACCAAATTCTAGATACCAATAAACAATGTTTAGTTGCAATTGTTTATTATTACCGCATAAATGAACACTACAGGCATTACATACTAGATCTGTAAAATGTTTTAGAGGCGTTTAACATTTACAACGAGCATAGATTAATTGCTATATGCAATTTCGATTCGATTCCCATCTAAATCTAAATAGCTATTACGTGTTCTATGCTCTATATACGTTTAATTCGTCCTCTATTACGCATGCAACAATACGCCTGACAGTTAATGAATGCGCCCATCGACATTGGCTTGTTCCATGGCTATCTAGATAGCTCGTCGTCGCTGTAAAGACATCGTCGTGTTGCTCGTGAATATCAGGCTAGGAAGTAGTTAAGAGAAGGGGGTTAAGTTGGCCGATACAATCTTTCCACTTTCCAAAGTGCTTCCCCTTCCCTGCTTCGTCTCTCTTACGCCCCATTGTTATAATAAAATCGAGACCGCCACTAAACGTCTCACCCCGATGTAATAAAGTGTAGTCTGCTATAATTAATGGTACTATTAGGTAAATCGCTTTCTCTCCAAGTTTATTTTTGTCGGATTAAGTGCCAATGAAGGAGTGACTTGATTACGCGACGTAATTTGGTCGCATTTGCTTTGGTTGGCGTTTAAATTAAGGAAGAATAAGTATGGAAGAGGAAGAGTTGTAGATGTATGCATTGGTGTGTGGTGTGGAGCGGGATCAGGTGATCTGTCTGGCCATCTTCCTTTGCTTACTTTTGTTTGAGAAAAGAAAATCCTCTAAATATACAAGTGTTACACATGTTGCATATGCTGAAAATATCTGTGCAACATTTCCTGTGGATTTGTCTGATTTTCTTCGAAAATTGAATAAGCTGTCATCCACTTAACTTTTTATAATTACTTTCGTACTGCATGATAACTAGAGCAACGTAAACTGCGCTGAAAGCCAGTGGCTGACGCATAAAAGTTTACACAAAACAAACACGGCCGGGACAATTTGGTATAAGCGTCAGTATAACTGAGACTCGAAAGCCGATCTGTTGTGTATGCATCTACGCTGTCGTATACTATATCGTAGTTCTACGTTTGTTTTGAAAATGTTTCCTACGTCGCGAAAACGACCAAAGTTGGACACAATAAGAGAATTTATTGCAGAAATGCCTGATTTAAAGTGTGACGGCGCTAAAATTCAATGTGTAGTGTGTAAAATAGATTTAATGTGTTGGTCGTAAAGTGATTGTCTGCGGCACGTAAATAGTGCAGGGCATGTTTCAAAAAAAAATTCCACACGCGATTATGACAAATTTAAATTTAATTTATGTGTTTACTGCATGTAATTTACCATTTCATTTACTAAGGAAGAAAGCATACGTCTCGTTTTGGAATGAATATTCGGACTTTAAGTTACCAAGTGAGAGAACATTACAGAGAGTTGTGCCGTCTGCTCGTGAGCATGTCGAGAAAATAATTAAATCGGAGTTGCAAGATAAAAAACTGTGGTTATGTGTGGACGAAACAACAGATCGTAAAAAACATTCTGTGGTTAACGTAATGGTACGCACAATGGAACCACATCGACCGTCACCTTCAATTTGACTAGCTTCCAGACGAATACAACAATGCACTGCCGAATGTTGGTGTTAAATACATTGGAATATAATAAATACATTGGAAAAGTTTGAACTTCCAACAAATCAACTGTTGATGTTTATGAGTGATGGTGCCGCAAACATGCTAGCTATAGATCGATCTCTTAAAAAACATTGTGCTAACTTGTTGCATATTTCATGTAAAATTCATACTTCCAGTCTCGTAGCAGATAGTATCAGAAAATATTATCCCGAGGTAGACGCTCTAATAGCACATACAAAAGCTGTGTTTGTAAAATCCCCAAAACGTATTCGGGAATTTCATAGACAATGCCCCGATGTTCCTGAACCACCACAACCTATTCCTACTCGTTGGGGAACATGGTTAGAGGCTGCATTTTATTATCTTAAATATTTTAAGAATATAAAGAACGTGATTTTAGAATACGACCCAAAGGAAGCTGCGGCTGTCAAGGTAAGCCGCTTGCTAGTCAAGTTAAAACAGATTTGGAAATTATTTAGAACAATTACGTGGGACTAGTGGATGCGATAGAAAAACTACAAAATTCTTCGGTGTCGTTAGTCTAATCTTTGCAAATAGTGCAACATGTTCACGCACAGCTATGCGCGATAGACGCAAGAATTGTTTGTGTTTTAGAAAGGTTTGAAAGTGTTTTAGATAAAGACTCTGATCTTGGCACATTAAGACAAATTTGTCAAGGTGCGTCAACAGAACCGTTAAGTTATTTGAAAGATTATTTTACTTACGCAAATATAACGTCACTAGATGTAGAACGTTCGTTTTCGTACAAAAACACTTTTTCTTCACGCCGCATTCACTTTGCCGAAACAACTTTGGAAACATATCTAATGTTACAAATATTAAATAGACATTATCCACTTTGTGATTTCACGGAGGACTCTCAAAACGGTAAGTGTTTGAGCACGTATCACATTTAATTTATTTTGTGTAAACTTTTATGCGTCCGCTACTGGCTTTCAGCGCAGTTGCGTTGCTGTAATGACAACTTCCGTACGATAAAGTTTACAAAAAATAACGTTTACTTTGTTACGTGAACAATAAGAAAGGAGACCTGTTTGCTGACAAAGCCTACGAGGAGACTTATTGGGTCTCTGTAGCATTCACGCATGTCTTCTTTAACTTCAGGAATTTGTTGGCAGACACTTCCAAAGCTAAGAAAATATTGAACGACACGTTCTTGATGTTACGAAAACGTGTTAAATGGCACACCATTGTCTCGGTACTAGCAGTATATTGTATTATAACTATGATTGGTTGTCTCCTCAATTAAAACATTGACCCTAATTTCTGCAGCACTCCGTATAAGATATCTCCACATTACATAGTCGGCGGTAGCTGTAGATAACGCCCTCATATCAACCGCAAACCGAAATCATCCTCCTTACAATATATTCATCTATGTACATATGTATGGTACATGCGTCCTGTAGCTTCCATGTGGGTCAATTGTCATGCATATATATGTGCATACATTCATGCGGAATATTCAAACATCTGATCACGCTCCTATTCGAACAGCGCAGGATAACCCTCTTCATATCCAGCCCTTTCCTGTATTACACTAGGCGATGTATCATTTCTGTCATTTTGGGACGATTGGAACTGCCAACGGTGGAGATAGTCGGACCCTGCGGACGACGTATGGGCTTTAGGATGTTTTAATTTGAGGTGATGGATTAAGGAGTGATGAAAAGTTACCTAAATTGTCGGTGTATGGTCCATTCAAATAGGAAGGCGATTAAATGTGTATATAAATTAAAATGAGATAAAATTTTGGTTGTGAGAAGATTTGAAAGTGAAGGCGTCGAGGAGTAGGGTCTAATCCATGAAATGGATATAAATTTAACATTTATAAGATGAGACCAAAAGCGGAAGAGTGGTAATGTTGTGTTCAAGCTACAATTGGAATTTGCTGACACCTAACGTAAAATGTTCTTCGTTTTGTTTACAAGCATATAGTTCCTGCTTCAAATAAATGAACTATCCGAAAACAAGATTTTAAATCTAGCAAAACTTTTGGAAAGGGCAATTACCCTCTATCTGAAATGGTAACCCATTATGTGTGTTTAGACGTCGAACAGCATTGTATAAAAGAAGTTTTGCTTACCACCAATAGATGTTCTATAATGAGGTTGCAAATGGATTCTACAATTTTCCTTCTTTCAAAACGAGATACACAGAGGATATATTTGATATACGAGGATGGTATGATAAATGCCTGTGTTTAGTAAATTTGTTTCTCGATATAATCTCCTTGTAGCTCTATACACTTAGCCAAACTTTTTTGAGCTATCCAAATACCAAGATTTGTAGAACTCTGCAAAATAGGCCTCTGTTTCGGCAATGATCTCTTCATTTGACGTGAACCGTTTTCCAACAAGCCATTTTTTCAAGTTTGGAAAAAGAAAGAAGTCATAGGAAGACAAATCTTGCGAATTTAATTGATGCAACACCAATTCATTTATTTTCTGTTGCGGTGGTTGGCTATCGTTGACTAGCAAATTATCCTCCATGAACGCTAGCATTGATTGAATAATAATAATGCATATAACGTGGAAACAGTAGATTAAGAAGCCAGTTACTACTTAATCGGATCAGCTGTGACTTGCGGTATACGTACGCCATTTGTCAATTGATCGTTAAGCATCTTTAAGCAAAAGCAAGCCAAAATTTTGATTCATCGTCAGAAGTTTGGAATAATAACAAACATTGACAAGTATATGGTTATGAGCAACTGGAGACTGAGAAATTTCGCAACGTTTACGTCATAGTAGATCCATTATGTATCCTTTCTCTACAGGAGTGCCATTTAGGCCTTCAACCAATCCATTGCCTTTGTATAGGTTGCTTATTGGATTTGGTCAGTTGCAGAGGAGGTGTTTTTTCAGCGTGGTAGTCTCCAGTTAATTCCATCCCCTAAAGATGCTTCATATTTAGCTGGCAAACTCCAGTCAAAATTATCATGCGACGCCTTTTGTTCTTCAATTGAAAGATGTGAAAAGACGGGAAACTTTTTGGATTGAGGTCTTTGAAATGCCCAAGGATGTCTCAATCTCGCGATATGTCATATGTCAATTTTCCATGATAAGTTGGCGTACAACATCTATGTTTGACTGTTCGGTGATCTTGTCCTGGGATCGTTGTTGAGGCTGGTGCGTTCACGTTGGAATTTACAGTACCAGCGAGAAGTTGCCGACTGATGTGCTTCATTACCAGAAAGCAACTTTGGATTTCAATAAATATTGAAATTAATTTTGGCAGGCGACGTTTAATTTGTGGCGCCCCTATATGCGAAACTGAAAAGACAACTCTCGTGTGAATCTGACAGAAGACAATCGAAACAACTCATTAGCTCAGGTGGATAGAGGGTTAATCCATAGATGAACGTTGATGCGATTAATGACGTGTACGTGGTGTGTGCAGTATTGCCAGATTTGGCAATTTTTTTTGTTTGGCTTCAAATTACAATTTTTGAAGCAAGTTCTTTTCAAGCAAGAAAACATTTCACAAAATGGTAATGTGTTCCTTTACATTTTATTGCAGCTTTGTAACGTGTCAAATTCTACTTTGTAAACATATTTTATTGAATTTATTACTTTCAAGGGTTGCTTTATGTTTACAATAGATGTCGCTACGTTATTTTGTTTCTAATATACTCCAAAATTGAACACCTATTAATGACATATTGTAACGTGTCAAATTCTATTTTACCAACATAATTGTATTTCATATTGTCAAGGGTTATTTTATGTTTACAATAGATGTCGCTACATTATCTTTTTTAAAACGCTTCAAAATTTATAATTTCTATTATTGACATATTTAATGTTTGGTTTATTTACTTTTGGTAATTTCTACGCAAAGTAGGATTTAAAAGATTTTCACATTTACACAGTTTTTTTAATAACATCACCGATATTGTCGGATATATTTAATTTTTTTTTACGACGGCACGCTAGTCTTAGTAATCTTTGATCATCGGCTAGCAAACCCTCCACCCAACCGAGGTAATTAATTATTTTAATCATATTTCATTAGGTTTATGCTTATAGATCGTTATTTTCCACATTTAGGTTTTTTTGTTGGGCTATCGGTAAGCCCATTTGCTGAAATCCATTGAAGGGTAGGGTTTTTGCTGCGTGGGTGTGTCCACATGTCTCATTCAACCCGGGGACAGGACTAGCGCCGATTTACCGCAGCTCAACCATGACAGCATAGTAAGCTCCAGTTGAGCATAGTTCAGATAAGAGGACTAACCGTTTTTTTTTGTTTCGCTTCATAACCGTTTGTTTTTTTAATTTTGTCTAAATTCTAACTTGTTTATTTTTTTTTCTTAGTCAATTTTAAGCAATTTCATTAACGTGTGGATATACTTTAGGAACCTAACATTTTTACTTAAAAATTTACTAAATTTTTAGCAATTTTATTTTTCTTTTTTTTTATATTTTCCTTTTTTTTTATATTTTCCTTTTTTTTTATTTTACTGCAAGTTACTTTAACAAATATTTTTTATTTTTATTAGTATTATCGTATATATACTATTATCGTCCTTAACGATTATTATTCATTCCGTTTTTTTGTTTAATTAGGGAAGTTGTAGTAATAAATGTTCTTTTCCCTACCCCTTCTCCACCTCGCGTTCCCGTTTTTCACGGGTAGTTCTCCCGAATTCAAACGGGGGGCGCATGTTATTTTAGTTAGTCCTGAACTCACCCCTGTTTCTGCTAGCGGGCATAGCAGGAGAACTAGGTTCAGGCAGGTGTATGATTGTTGTTGTTCTACTCCCTTCTATTTTATTTATTTTGCGCCACACTTCCCTCTATTTTATTTATTTTGCGCTACAGCTTTTGTAGTAAGACATAGAACGCATTACCGTGACTCTCAAAGTATTTTCCCAACATTATTTTGAACGGCGTAATTGAAATTCAAGTACAACAGGTAAGACTTGCTCGTTATTTAACTGCGAATACTATTTACCATTTTGTCTTTTTCACGATGAAGCACCTTTTAAACGTGTCCGTTCGCTAACAGTTCCAGCAATTATTTTTTCACGAAAGACTTGCTACTTCAATAGCGCAACGCGGCGATGTTACTTCACTAACTCGTCATCGCTAGGCGTCTTTTTCAGCGAAAACGAGCTCAAAACCAGGCGTGTCTCACCTCCGTACCTCACCCCCCCTTTTCTCTCGCTTTAACAACGTTTTTGGTTCAAACCGAACGGAAACGGAAACAGATGGCTACTGCCTCAAATATAAACGTTAGAATAAGAAGGAAGGGACCGTTATCGATAAGACGATGGTCGTATAAAATGCTTTTTGGGTGGCGGTGCTGCAAATGCCATTTTAATATTGAGGTAATGTGAAATCAATTTCTCGCGAGTTCGCAAACGTTGACGTCTTGGGATAGAAGAAATTTATTATTTACTTACTTTCGCTCGTGAGACGGATCACAACTGCGTTTTGGGACATCCGTGTTGATTGATGGATGGAGATAAAATGCCTCTCGTAAATTGACAGGCGGGTTGAAATAAGATTCTTCGCGAGGTTGATGAGTGGAAAGACAACATCGAAGTGTAGGTGGGAAAATTTACCGATGACACTTATACGATTTATTGACGAAATTCGTTTGCAGTAGATGTCTACAAATCATTAAAAGAATTTATCCTCACGGTCATATATTTTATAATGATTGGCGACATAGACCGTCTCAAAATTGGTAATTGAAATTTCCTTTTATTTTGGATCTTGATGCACACTGTAGTGATGATTAGAGTCGGCCACGCGCGCCAACAGGCAGCTGCGTCGTATCTATACGGTTACATACAAGTCTCAGTGTAGCTTCGACCTTCCATTAGCGCGGTACGTGTTGTTTAAAAATGTTGTGTACGTCGCGCAAACGACCCAAGGCGGACCAAGTTATAGAATTTTTAGCCGAAATTTCTGACTTAACGTATGATTGCGCTAAAATTGAATGTGTAGTATGTAATGTCCCGATGATGAGTTGGTCCAAAAGGGACAGTCTGCGGTACGTAAACAGTAAACGGCGTGCTTCAAAAAAAACTTGCACACGAGACTATGACAAATTTATATTTAATTTATGTGTTACTTTTATTGTATGTAATATACCGTTTAATTTACTAGACAAGGAAGCGTTTGTCTTATTTTGGAATAACTATTCGGAGTACAATTTACCAAGTCGGACATCGTTACGAAGGATAGTGCCATCTGCTCGTGAATATGTTGAAAAAAGAATTAAATCGGAGTTGAAAAAAACAAAAATGTGGTTATGTGTGGACGAAACGACAGATCGTAAAAAACATTCGGTCGTTAATATAATGGCACGTAAAATGGAACCGTATCAATCGTCACCTTCAATTCTATTAGCTTCCAGACGAATACAACAATGTACTACCGAAGTAATTGTAAAGTTAGTCTTAAATACATTAGAAAAGTATGAACTTTCAACAAATCAACTGTTGATGTTTATGAGTGATGGTGCCGCAAACATGGTTTCTGTAGGCCGGTCTCTTAAAAAGCATTCTGTTAACATTACGTGTAAAATTCATGCCCTCAATCTTGTGGCAGATGGTATCAGAAAATGTTATCCTGAGGTAGACGCTTTAAAAAAAGCAGTGTTTGTCAAATCCCCGAAACGTATTCGCGAATTTTACAGACTGTGCCCCCGTATACCTGTGCCACCAGAACCTATTCTTACACGTTGGGGAACTTGGTTAAATGCTGCGTTTTATTATCATAAATATTATGAGAATATTAAGAACGTGGTTTTACAATTCGATTCGAAGGAAGCTGCCGCTATCAAGAAAAGCCAGTCGAAATTTCAAGATAGTCGGGTTAAAACGGATTTAAAAGTTATTCACAACAATTACTTCGGACTAGCGGAGGCAGTAGAAAAGTTACAAGATCCTTCGGTGTCGTTAGTGGAATCTGTGCAAATGGTGCAACATGTTCACGCACAGCTATGCGCGATAGAAGACGCAAAAAATGTTTGTGTTCTAGAAAAATTTGAAAGTGTTTTAGAGAAAGATTCTGATTTTGGCACATTAAGACACATTTGTGAAGGTGCGTCAACAGAACCGTTAAGTTGTTTCAAAGAATATTTTAATTACGCAAATATAACGTCACCAGATGTAGAACGTTCGTTCTCTGCATATAAACACATTTTTTCCTCGCGCCGCACTCGGTCTGTCGAAACAACTGTTGAAACATATTTAATGTTGCAAATATTTAACAGACATTATTCACTTTGCGATTTCACGGAGGACTCTTAAAATGGTAAGCGTTTGAGCGCGCATTATTTTATTTTTATTTAACAACTACGCGAAGGTATTTACAACAGCAAACATCTACTCACAATAGCTCCAGTGGAACCCGAGGCCTAATCGAAACAACGCCGCTGCCCGTTGGCGCGCGTGGCCAACTCTAGTGATGATTCTCACAACTCTTTGTGAAAATAGCCACCAGTACAAACATGTAATCCAAGCAATAAGCTATCATTCAGAGCTGGGAAAACTACTTGGGAAAAGTAGTTAAACTGTTATATGCTAATACATAGTTAGTAGTTGAAATTTCAACTACTTTTCTTACTATTTTCTTTATATATATACACATATATAAAAAATAATACTAACAAAGTAAAAGGATTAGTTTCAGGAATAAAATATTTATTACACACAATTTGCTTTAAAAAAAAGCAATTGTTCAAAAAGGTTGCCGGAGATTGCGTGCCTTTTGGATGAATTAAGCAAAGTTGATTAATTATTTCGGAACAGCCGTTTCCAAGACTCGAGGAAAATTTTTTCTCTAATTCTACCATGCTTGTTTATCCCTATTCTCGAGAAAAATATATATACAAGTACCTACTTTTTCCGCTTAACACTAAGACATGCGAAATATACGGAGAAAACGAAGAGGGGTCCTTTGTTATTGGCCGTCCCACCCTCGTAAAAATAGAGTTAAACAATAGTACGTTCCTTCCGTTTGTGTTTTTTCCGCCTACACCCTAAAAGCTAAAACATACGAAATAAACAGAAAAAGATGGACTCTTGTCAATGTAGCACGTTACTTAAACCATATAGCCCTTTTACCCTAATAAATCAAAAATGCAAGAGTAATAAAGCTCTATTCAACAAATTTGTTTTTTTGTTTACTAATTTAATATTATGTCCGGTTTCGTTTATGTATTGTGCTACACTTGACGCTTCTGTCTTCTCGTACCTATCGCACCTTATGTGTCTATTGAATCAAGTATCTATCGCTCGTTTCATTTGATTGATATAGGCTTTATCACAGTCATTACATGCAATTTTATAAATTCTCTACATTTCTTTCATGTCCGGTTTATCATTCGGTTTGCCAAGAAGGTTTTTCAATGTATTACGTGAACTGAAACATACGTTCATATCTTATCCTCTAAAAACTTTGCTAATGCCTTTCTATATTCTATGGAAGGGAAGTTTCACAAATTTCTTATCGCGGGTTTCTACCGAGATCAAGGTCGTGCAATTTCTTACATAATGCCTATGTTGGACTTTCTTAAGAATGCGGTCGACATCTATAGAAGAATAACCATTTCGAATTTTGAATTAAGTGTCGCGAGGAAATCCGGAATAGTACTTTTCTTAGTATCAAAAATCGCGAAAATAACGGTGTCCTTTTTTAGACACAGTGTTTATTATGGACAGATGGGGCCTAATTTATTAGAGCTGGTATTAATGACCATTTATGGAATCTTCAAAATCCGCATGCTGTTAGACAATCGCGATTTCAACACCGTTTTAGTGTGAATACTTGGTCTGGTATCAGTAACGGAGAACTGCTTTAATTAGAAGTTTTACCATACAGGCTAAATGCAGGACATCGTCTAACTTATCTAGGTGAAACGCTTTTTGAGAAGATCGAACATATTCCGCTGCTTGATCGTCAATAAATGTGGTTTTAACACGAATGACAACATTCCAATAATAGGAACGTTGTCATTCATATCCAACAAATAAATATCCGTTCCAAATTGAATCAGTAACATACATACAAAATTTATACTTATTGCTATATGAAGTAAAAGCATTCCTTCTACCTGCCATCACTTTTAAATATAACCTCACACGCAGATATTTCAGATTATTTGCTTCTGATGCGCTCTTCTGTATACATTTTCACGAGTAATATTCCAAAGTAAACGTTGGTTGGAAATTAATTAATGTAACCCAAGTAAATTACGTTTACATTAGACATGCCCAAGTTTGCGCTTCTATTTCAAACATATGTATACACTTGTTAGCGTATATGTATACTGAGGTTTTAAAGTAGTAATAATAATTACAGTAAATGTTCAAATAACTGCCCATTTTCATTAATGCATAATCGTGCACGTCATCCGGTATTTTGAATTGCTTTGCTGTTTGTGCTTAAACAATGATAAATGATATGCATCCGAACAATTACATGGTCCTCTTAACTGTCAAATTTGAAATTTTTTCACAAACTATCGGGAAAGTCTAACGAAAAAGCAACTTTTACGTCCATTAATTTTCTACCAATTTGCCAATTCTCAAGGCATTAGTGTCCTTTCTTTTTTTGTAGTTCATTTTTGAATTATTCTAATTAGTTGACTGAAGAACAAAAATGTATCGCTCATAAGTGCACTCAAATTTTATTAATAAAGGTATTTTTGTCAGTATTTCTTTGCAATTCCATCCATTTATCTGAATACTATTTGCACAAACTAAATCAACTTTGTATACAAGGTAAGGTGTGCTAACCACTACACCACGGGGACCTTATCTGAGGAGCGTTCACTCTTTAATATCTAGTTGTTATTTTATCTGCAAATATATCGTAATATTTCGATAGAGAATTTTCGATTTTATATGCCAAGTCGATTCCTTGCCGCGGACGAGATTTTTTCAGTAACTAAATTCGATGGAAAATATTTAATTAAATACTACAGGCACTCCATTGGTTACCTTCAGGGAATTCCAGCGTTGCATTAAAATAATAAATACACATTCCTGGAGTTTGGTACCTTCCTCTCGACTCACCCTGTGTATGTACATCATTCCTTAAACGTTACTGTAATAAAACTTCCAAGAAAGGAGCTAAAAACGTCAATTTCAAGCTCTTTTCCCGTTATTTCCGCTCCCTATTCCCGCTATAACGCAAATCTCTTCGAAGTAAAAATTATGCAACCCCCTCGACACGGGCGAGGGTTGAAAATTTTTAATCTCCGAGCCGGGATAATAAAGACGATTAAAATTCCCGCAGGATAATGAAGGCGGAGCTACTTTCTCACGTCCCACTCTATCCTTGGTCCCCGGAACACCTATACCCCGGAAAAAAATGAAGAGTAGCTACCGAGGACCGAATGTAAAGTGCGAAAACTAGAAAGACCGGCCGGAAATTGCCTTTCCAGCTGAATTTCGAAGAGCTGCGATGGAGCTAGGCAGATCGAGAGGGCCGCTATTTTAATTCTACCTGCGGAGATTCGCATTCGGCAGGTGGTAGCCGAGCTCCGCTGCTGCCGTAATTTTTTTTCAGCCGTTAGAGACGATACGCTCGGCCCGGCCGAAGCCTCGTATTTGTAAATCAATTAGCTCGATATTGGAATATAGGCGAGCTATGAGAGTGTATATTCAGGAGCAAAAAGAAGGCATCGTGCGAGTTTACCATTAGGATAGTTGTGCGATTTTATATGCAAATAGATGGGCTCTTATTTGGGTGAATATCTGACGTATGTTATGATTATTAATACCATGAAGTATTTCCATCTAACACTTCCGGAGTTTTCTTTGAATAGAAATAAAATAAAATCAAGTTTGTTACATTTTCTGTCCATAGTACTTTATTTATTTAAGTCGCAGGTGTGTTTATGACGAATACATATTAAGATTATCATCCTTGAATGCAATAAAACTTATTAAATTAAGGTATTTGTAAAATTTTCCTCCTTGGCCAAACTTCCGTGGACGGTAGTGTAAATACCGCAGAACACAGAAATAGAAAAAAAGGGCGTGACGAGAACTGCCTTTATTTTCGATTTACTTGTCATGTTGATAACCTGTAATTTGTTACTTGGTTTACTCGAAAAAGAACCGTTTCAGAAATTTTGGTATAAGTACAACACCGCGTTGAATTTGCCAGCTACGAAAACGGCACGTAAGCATGTTTTATTATCATTTATTTATTATCAGTTGCTTTGGTTATGTGTTGACGAGATAACAGATTGTAAAAGAAATTCTATTCTAAATGTTATAGTACGTGTATTCGTAAACCGAAATTTCCACTGTTACTAGCTAGCAAAAGACTGGAAAATTGTACTGGTGCAGCAATTGTGAGGGTGATAGTACATTAGAAAACTCACTACGTCCAGTGTTGATGTTTATGAGCTATGCTTTTTCAAAATATAAACATTTTTTTCACTACGGCGAACATCGTTCAACGAGACAACTGTGGAAACATATCTAATGTTGTCAAATTTTCACGACTTTTATCCAGTGATAATACTGATGCTTCTACTTTTAATGTTCGGTAATTCCGATGCTGCCCACCAACCTACTTGATAACGCTGCTTAAAAGAGTGAGTGTTTCACAACCTTTCAGATGTTATAATTCTCGATCGGTTCTACTATTATCATTCGATGCCGCGCAGAGACATTACCCCGCTTTAGTAATAATAATAATCATCATCATCGTAATATATTTTTTTGTGTAAGGTGGGAAAAACGTTTTATGCACTTTCCAGGTGACCCATCTTGCGTGTGACTTCCTGTGTGGGACTTCCGATCACTAAAGAACTCCGTCCACCTCAGAACGGCGAAATGCATTTCATCAAGGTGGTGTCCCGTATATAGCCTTAAATAATAATATCACACTTTATTACCCAACAGGCCGAGAACGGCCCAACAACAGGATAATACAATACATAATACATAATTATTTAAACAAGTAGGCAATATCGTGTCATATAGGAAAATGTTTATATTTGTATAAATGTGTGTGTATAGTGCGTATATGGACGTATGAATAATGTATGTGGAGATCCTCTCATCCATCATTGCCGATCCAAGAAAGTATGTAGTTTGGAGCCCGTCTCATAGTGTTTGTTCTTGCAAATGGAACCAAAAAAGTAAAGTTGTATCTGGAGTTGATGCGGGGGACAAAGAAAGACATGCGCTCGAGTAAAAAGGAGCAATCGATATTGTTTGTTATTAGTTTGTATACAAACTTCTTGCAGATTATTTCTCTTCGCTTGCTCAAAGATATCATTTGGTAACGTGACAACATTATGCCTTAAGATATACCCCTTTCGGGATAGACACCATCACTTTTATATGAAATAAATTTCAAAAATTTACGTTGGATGTGTTCAATTGCTAAATTGTCTGAGATATTCAGAGAATACCAGATCAGAGGAGCATATTCAATCTTATTAATGACGTATGCAAAGTATAGTGACTTAAGTAGAGGTATGTCCTTAAAATATTTAGAAATACATAGGCTTCCGCACACACTTCAAATAAATGAGATTTGAAGGTTGAGTCAAGGAGTACTCCTAGATCCCGAAATTTGAATTTTCGGTTTTAAACTTTACCATCAACATAATAGGATCGGGTGCACAGTGAATTAGAACGAGTGTAGCGTGTAACGTTTAGCTTCAGTTTAGATGTTTTGCACCACCCAACTAATATGTCTAAATTGCGTTGAAGTTTATGAACATCATTAGTACTAGAAATTTCGGAGTACACTTTTATATCATCTGCATACGCAAGAATAGGGCAATCCACTTGCAGAAGTAAATCATTAATGTACAGGACAAACAGGAGCGGATCTAAATTGGAGCCCTGTGGTACATCGGTTGTTAGAGTATACTCTTCGGAGAAATATCTATTACAGAGCACGTAGCACGGTCGCTGAGATAAGTAGGATCGTACTGGGTTTATAGTTGAAGGAAAAGACTCTGTCTGCGTTGATTGAGTCTGATTCTTCTTAGTTTTAACTATATCCTCCACATACTTTGCTAACTTACACCGGTTGTTTGAATGTAATAATATGATGTTTATGACATTTTCAGGATTGAAAGGTCTTACTTAGGTAATAGTTCACGTCACCATACTTTCTATCCGCCCGTTCCGATATACTGCGAATCAGCCTTGCAGTCCATCTGCCTGTGGTGCCGCTCTCCCAGCGTTCCCGCCAGAAGTCTGGTGAGTTTGCGGGCCTCCCTTCTCGCTTCCATTAATCCAATATGGCTGCCGATTAGATCAGCTGTTTTTGAACTTTCGTTGTTACAATTAATATCCAACAACTTTATTTGAATTTATATTTATAATAATAGTATATTGTCAAAAAGAATTACAGCTCACTCTTAGATTTGAGTAAATTTCAAGAGATATTTAATTTATTTCCATTGGAAATCAATTCTTTTTCACGTAATATCCACATGCTATGGTTTTGTGAGTAAATACTCCCACAGAATGATCGTCAAGTTTCAACATTTATCGCTCTTAACTTAAATAATATATATAACAGTGTATGTCATAATTTACATGCATCATTTTAAACCATAAAAATCCTCATTTCCTCAGCATTTATCTACGTGGATACTCTCCATTTTAACTATAAAATACAACAAAACAAAATTCCCATTATACAAGCGTCTCTTAAAAAACCTCATCGTCGGGTTTACGATGTCTTCACTTCGAACGTACCATTAACCTGTAGAATATTGAAAGGGGGGAGGAAGTGTTTGCGGAGAAGGAGAATGGAATGAAAAAGAGAATAGGTGTGCAGAGTTAGCAGATAGCAAGGGATGATCGAGGGTAAAACGGGGGGACGAAAGAAAAGAGAAAAGGAATACCTGCAGCTGGATGGAGGGAGCTCATCGGCAGGAACCGTCATTCCATGGCCGTCTTCGCATGCTGTTGTTGTTCGCGTCGGTATTCGACGCCCATGCGTCTCTGTAACGGGACTACCAACCGACGTTGGGAGATTAAGTGGATGGTGTAGCGGATGGGGGGTCGTTTGTTCAACATCTGCAGGATGGTAACTGTTATGTATAGGATGTTGGAGAGGAAAATGTGTGTGAGATGAGAACGTATTAGCTATTGCTAGAAGTTGATTAAATTTATAATAGTAAGTTATTTATAAAAAAATATGCTACCTATAAATACTTGAAATGGTAATATTGTTCCTTGTAAATCAGATGTAGTAATGTGTCGTACTTGTATATACGAGGGGGGGGAGCAGATGTGAGAGGTAGTAATATGATGTACTTGTATATACGGGGGGGGGGGGGGGCTAGTAGTAGTTTCAAGCTTCAACATGAAGATGGCGTCACTCGTCAAAAATGCTTTGGTAATATGATTGTCTTTTGCGTCAGTCGATGTTAAGGAGTAATTCCACTAAGGCAACAGGCTGCAGTGACGCAAATATCTTAAAGTCAGTATTAACCTCACATTCGGTGGTATTGCGTCACGAAAGTTAGTGTCTGACTTTACTATAATCGGCGTGACCTTTTCCAGCAAATATTCAAAATCCTCTCTGGTCATTCGAGCAACATTTTTGAATAAGGTTTCGTCGTTAGCAATCAATTTGTTGAAAAACTCATCCTTCCAATAAATAACTCTCTTCTCCACCATCTCGGCGTTTTTCTCTTTCTTCTCCTTCTACTGGAGGGTAATACCAAATCCGTAGCTGCTGTTAGTTTCCAAAGACACGACAAACGTTACTGTGCTGCTTTAATGGAATTGATTTAGCCGCATACTCCACACACAATCAACAAGGCGCATACATCACTGGGCGACATTGAATTTGTAGCACGGTTCGATGCCGTACACCAAAACAGGCGACACTAGAAGATATGCAACATGCTATTGTTGCTACGGTGGAATTCTTATATTAGAAAGGCAATGCGCAAATTAAAGCGGAGATGGACGCTGCATACGCGGACTCCGCACCATCATTTGCCACAGTGACATTTTGGACAGCTGCTCTAAGCACACACATTTCCCGACATATGAGGCCGTAAAAGTGCTGTGCAATGTATTATATCGCACTTCTTGTCGAGATTTATTCCAAGAACAAAAGATACTTACCTTACCATCTGCTTATATAGTAGTATGCTTGGAATACGTGCATGGGGCAAGGAAGAGGTACAGTCAACAAGGCGAGTTGCACGCGTATGACACTCGCAACAAGCGCCTTGCATTGAGTAGATTGGGTAAGGTGTTCATCAAATTATTATTGAATTAAACTCTATAATCATTTGCGAGAAGATCTTAAAATTCTACAGCTCCAAAATTCAAAAGAAAGGTTATAAGGAAAAGTAGAAAAGATAGGAAACATTTTCATAGTAGCAGGAAGGTAGAAGACTGAAATTGATCAGAAATCAGAAAATAATCCAAAAAAGGATATATGAAGCGAAATAAGCAACAGTTTTGAAGGGAAAGATGCGGTGGAGAATCGCGTGATGTCACGCGACTACAGCACCTTAGGATATGGAATGGTAAGAAAATTTAATTAATTAATTCAAAATTATTGCCAATATACGGGAGATACCCTTTAAGTTTTTACATAAGACATTGAAGAAAAAAAATGCTTTGGTACAAATCATTTTATTGATTCTCAAAATATTCACTATTAAGGTTCATACACTTTTGCAAGCGTCGGAGCCAATTCTGGAAACATTTTTTGCACTCTGTAGATGGTATCCCCAAAACATGGCTTTTAATGGCTTCAATGGCTTCTTGAGATAGTAAAAATCTCCGTCCACGTTGTTTTTGTTTGACATTTGGGAACAAAAAGATGTCGTTATGCGATAAACCAGGTGAATACGGGAAATGAGACATTAATTCGATGTTTTTCTCCTTCAAATAATCAATTGTTTGACGTGCTGTGTGAGAGCTGACATGATGATAAATGGTGACGCGATGTTGTCGTTGGTTTTTCCTGATTTCATCGATTATTTCTGGCAAACAAGTGGTTACTGTAAACAAACTACGCCGCAGATTTCTGTGCCATTACTGCTTAAACAACAACAAATATTAAATTTTACGGAAATAGTAATGTCCAATCACAATAGCGTCATTTAGTGATCGTTTGTAAAAACTTAAAACACTATCTCCGTATAGTAGATCCCCATTAATTATAGTTAAAGGCGATATTTCAGATCTACATCGGAACGGCACTACAACCCGTAATACCTATTCCCTTATTCCCTTAGAGTGCTTTAAGCAATCTTTCAACAGGATAACGCAGGACTTCTTTTTTGAGGAAAATTAATCCTTTCACCAAGGAATCTTTTAAAAAGATTTTGTCCTAAAGTTTAATATCACTTGTGGAAATTTCTTCATTACAAAATAAACGAACAAATAAAGCTTGGCTCTTTTGTCTTCACCGCGGAAAAATTTAACAAATGTCATCAGTATTATTAAAATTTCTTTTGATTGAAAAAGCTACACATAACACTTATTTAGCCCCAGATAGGTTCTGCAAACTTTTCCAAGATATATTCAAATTGGTGTTTGAAATTTAAGCTATTTTTCCATCGCGAGAGCAGCGTATTCATAAATTTCATGCCTTCTAATGCATAAAATATACACATTATATAGTAACAAACTCATTTTACTTACATACAACGTATATCAAGCATTTTCTTCCCGTATTCTCCGAAGTCGCAATACTGCCTGTCCCGGCACGAATTTACGCTTTTGCGAAGCCGGCACTACGCCACCGGCTGCTGATGCTGGATCGATATCTTTCTCTTCTCTCCGTAGTTTACATCGCATAACCCGGAACGTCGTTGGCCGGGCAAAAAACCCCGTTCTCACATTATACGCATTTTGAAAGTAGCAACAATATGACTTAATGGGAAGCGTACGAAATGAATGAATATTCGGGTTGTTTACGCGTCCTTTTTTTTTGTTTTTTCGCCGCAGGATGGAAGGGGGAGTAGAGGAAGGGGGGTGATACGAAGGAAGGAAAATTGAATATAGTGCCACGCCTTGTTTTTGGCATGTATGGAGAAATTTTTGAATTCATTGGTTTTCTAATATATTTGAGTTTGGGAGTTGTTTTGAGAAATAAAGTCATATTTTGAAGAGTTTTATTGATTCTTTTGTCCATAATTGTAAGAGATGAAGAGATATGGTGAATTGACAAAAATAAAAGCATTTATTTGCATATAATTTACGAGGTAGGCGCCACACATTCTCGGCCTAATATAGAAAATATAAACTTGGTAAAATATAACAATTTCTATTTTTCAATATAATCTCCCTTAACTTCAATACTACAATAATATTCATAAAGGACAAGGAGGGTAAATACTGGATAATATGAAGAACAATAAGAGTCCGAGACCAAATGGTATAACAGTCGAAAATATCAAATACGCTGGAGTAGCACTAAGGAAAAAAATTTATGAGTTAATAATAGATGTCTGGAAAAAAGAGCAAATGCCAGAAGAATGGGAGAAAGCCCTAATCGTCCCAATCCCAAAAAGCGGGAATGAAGCCGAATGGAATGATTATAGGGGAATAACCCTGCTAGACGTAGTTTATAAGATATTAGCAACAGCAATTAAAGTGAAGCTGGAAACAATAATTGAACCTCAAGAAGGAGAATACTAAGCCGGTTTCAGGAAAGTTAGGGGAACAACGGATCAACTGTTCGTGATGAAAGAAATAATAACATGTTGTGAGTATAAGATACCAGCACTTATTCTCTTTGTGAACTTCAAAAAGGAGTACGATTCGGTGAGGAGAAGCGAAGTGATAAGAGTGATGGAGGAATTTGCAATACCCGCGAAGTTACAGAGATTAACGACGATGACATTAAGAAAGACATCCTGCAATGTGTGAACGAAAGGGGGAAGATCAGATGACGTTACTGTTAAAACAAGTTTCCGTTAAGGAGACCCACTCTCTACATTGCTTTTTAACATGGTGTTAGAGAAAATTGTAAGGAGCAGCAGAATCAACAGCGAAGGAGATACATTATACAAGAACCACCAATTAGTAGGATATGCTGACGATCTGACGATGATTGCCTGAAACGAAAAAGAACTAAAAGGAATAATGCAGAGGTTGATAGAGAAGGTGAATTATCTAGGATTGCACATAAATATGAAGGTACGGAAGAGTAGCAGTGTGAAGGAAGAATTCAGAGCAGACATATGCCTAGGAGAAGTTCAGCTCGAGGTGCTGGATGAGTTCGTATATTTAGGAGCAAGGATAACGAGTAATTGCGAAGAAAAGAAAGAGATTGATGCAAAGCTCAGCAAATCCAATAGAATAGCCAGAGCGATGAACCTACTAAGGGCAAAGCAACTGTCAAGGACCTCGAAATTTAGATTATACAAAACCACAATAAGACCAACAGCAGTATATGGATGTGATACGTGGGTTTTAAATCAAACGACAAGAGAAGTAGTAAGAAGATGGGAACGAAAAATGCTCAGAAGAATAGTAGGAGGGAAAAGGGCGGAAGAAGGATACAAGAGAAGGACGAATGAGCAAATTTACAACTTATACAAGGAGTCACAAATAGATATGTTCATCAAGGCAAGAATATTACAGTGATTGCGACGCATAGAGAGAACGGCGGAGGATAGAACATGAAGAAAATAACATGGAAAGAGCCGCAATATAAGAATGGGAAGGGAAAACCGAGAAAACGTTGGAGGGAAGCGGTTCAAAAAACCTAAAGGATAAGTAAGATAATGGATTGGAGAAGGAAAGCCAAGGACAGAACAATTTGGAAAAGAATAACAAAGCTCTGGGCCTGAAGGCCCGCAAAAAAGCCACAATAGATAACTTCAATACCCTTGTAAAAATAATCTAAAGCTTTTCACTCAAAATGTTGTATTACAGCTGCTTGCAACTCACTATCGTCCTTAAAACGACGTTCCCTAAGGTCTTTCTTTAAATGAGAAAATAAATAATAATCGTTTGGAGATGTTCCAATTCTTGAAAGACGCATTCGCAGATGGCAGCTTGTGAAATGGCGGCAGTATGGACGGGTGCATTGCCGTGCAATAATCGAACAACTTCTGTCAATTTTCCTAGATGTTTTGCACGAATATTGTCCCTCAATTTATGCAGCAAAGACGCATAAAATGTGGTGTTGACAGTTGTATTGCGTTCTTTAATGTCAATGAGTAAAATATCCTCATAATTCCAGAATATTGTGGCCATCACCTTTTTCGTTGATTGAACGACTTTCGCGAGGTTCATCGGGTCGCCGCCATTCTATCGATTCCTTTTCGGATAGAGGATCATAATACAGAACAATTGTTTCATCTCCTGTAACAATGGACTCCAAAATCAGTTTCGGGTCGTCTCCACACATTTTTAAAAACGAGCACCCACATTCGACCCGACGATCTATTTCTGTCATATCAAACTTCATTAAACCGTTTCAGAAGATTCTTTATAAAGTCGGGGCAGCATAACTATCGATGCACGTCGTTGATTCTAAATGGGATCATATAGTGCATTGTTGTCATATGATTTGTCATTTATTATTGAATATAAGCATTAGGTTATGTTATTTATCGTAGATCGTTTTTCTACTGATGTGACGAAGCATCGACCGTTCGCACAAAGACTTTTCAGCTAGAAAAGAGTATGAAAATTATGCAGTCGTCTTTTGTAGTAATTCTTTAAGTTATCTTTCAATTGTATTAAACCTTTATTTTGTTAAATAATTTTTGAAAGCATTGTATACTACTTTTGAGCAATAGTGTATATGTCTCATTAATCGATGAAACTGGAAGTTGTGTAACGATATGTTTTAAGATTGTTTTCGTCATGCAAAATTTTGATATATAAGATTTGCATTTCGGGGAACTTCTGCGTGGCAATTTGGCATTTTAAGCTAGCTAGAAGCTGAGCAATAGAAGTTCATCTCTTCGTGGCAAGTCGGCGCTCTTAAGTTTGCTAGAAGCTGAGCAATATAGGTTCCCCTCTGCGTGGCAAATCGGCGCTATCAAGCTAGCTAGAAGCCGAACAGAGCCTGGGAAATATTCTGGGGGTAATCGGCGATTAGACAGGCAACCGTTGAATATTTCCTGAAGTCCGTGAAGTATCCCATAGGTAGTCGGCATAGTATGCAGGCAACTGTGGAATATTTCTTACCGTATCCTTTCTAACAGCTTTCATTTGAAATGAGTAAGATATCAAAGACAAAGTAAAATTTAGTTGTTTTTACATGCAGCACAAATTTTAATTTCCTGTAATTTAGCTGTTGGCAAAACTTCTGAACGCTCATAACATCAGAAATTAAAATCATTTTCGTCCAACGCTCTTGATTTAGATTATCATCTGCGAGGATTCCTGCGAGGGGAAAATAACGCGTACAACCATGCGGTCAGAATATGCGGTTTCGGTTAATGCGATTCCGTGTATTCGGTAGCACCAACTCCAGCCAGAGATGCACAACAAATACAGATAAGCGAATGCACAATCACGGACGCCGGAACTGCAGACCAAATTACAATTACTGTTTGGCAAACTTTAATTCTGGGTAATTGTGTTGTCCCTATTCCAGAATTACATCGGCGTACGCTTCCTGAAACGTTTGTACATGGACTTTGGCGTATATTGTAGAGAAAGAGAGATAAAACGATAATTAAATTCTGCATAATTGAAGCTATTTCTTGAAGAACTCTAATATATACAAATAATATGTATAAATTTAACCTTAAGTTAATAGTTTGTCAAATTAGCTAACTGATTCGGATCAGCTGATTCGCGTATATAACATTTTGAATTCATGTTTTGTTCCACACATCTGTCTACATTCAGAAAAACGAGAATATTGAGCCAAAAGTTTTGGGACTTTGAACTTTTTAGACATTGATTAAAACAACAACAACCATATCGAAATGATTAATTTAATCCTTTCAATTGCAAGTATTCCAACAGTGCGTTCAGTAGGCCCTTCTCTTCTTGAACACGGTTGCAAGTGTTTACATGTTACGTGTAAAGTGCATGCTTTACATCCTCTGACAGAAACTATTTGACAATTTTCACCCGTGGTAGATGTATTAATAGCAAGTACAAAAAAAGTATTTTTGAAATCTCCAAAACGTCTTCGATCATTTCACGCATAGTCTCCTGAGATTCGTAAACCATCACAGCCGATTCTTACACGTCGGGGAAGATGGTTGCAGGCATCAAGGATTAAAATTATGTTATTCTTAGTTTTTCATTTCCGGTTTAATCGGAAGTGACATACCACCTTAATTTTTTAAATAGGGTACTAGAATTTTGGATGTGATCGACGCCCCAAAAAAAGAACGATTATTTCCTTAGATAGTTGGCGGTTTTTCTATGGTTAACAATCATTATTAAATTGGTGAAGTATCTATCGTTCTACAGTAGTATCAGTATGGGAGTCTGTTGTAACTACAATGTTACAAGGCATTCAAAAATAAACAAAATTATAGTGTTCTACTAAAAGGAAAATAAGCTGTCCGGTGTTCCGGTTGGACCAGAAGCAAAACAGTAAAAGTAGAGTAATTTTTTGAATTTTCTGATCAAACAAATGGGGGTGCCCAGTATTACTTTAAACCGATGTACCACCACAAAGATATCTGGGTGGTTTCATACTTTATGTTAGCTCTGTGTATGAAATTACATAATGTTTTGAGAGGAAAAGTAGATTTGTAACGATCCCCGTGGAATTCCATAGTTTTCTAATGGACAAAAACTGTTGCTCACCAGGAACCAATTAATGCTGTTGGATCAAAAAGACGTTGGATTGAATATTTTTTCCACTTAGTTTTTTTTTTTTTTAATAAAGCACTCACTTGGGATGTTTACTAGCAATGAAAACTGGTCAAGTATGATCAACCACTAATCCATCTCTAACCTAAATTACTAAGTGATAATTAATCTAAGGAGAATTACAATCTCTTCTAGTACCTTAAAGTTAAATTACACTCGGTGTTGTGTTTAGACTCGCGCACTATGATAATCGCGCACTTAGTACTTAACAGTTTTGTTCTTACAGTTTTGGAGCACAGAGGTCGAAGGGCTTCTTCTTCTTCACTCTTCTTTTAAAATCATTATTGTCGAGGAGTTGAATGGCCTCGATGTTAGGAGGCTTGTGTTGTCATTCCTTGTGGTACAAAGCACAGGACTTGATTTCTTCTTTGACAGTCATTATCTGAAGGTCACAATGAACTTGGGAGCACTAACAGTGCTTCTAAGAACTTTATTTTGAAATCCCTGGATTAGTTCTGTGTTGCTTTCACTGGCACGTCCCCATCGGCTAACAGTTTATTATGTACGGATAGGTTTCTATCCGGAATGGAATCAGATTCTTATTGATCCTCATAGGCAAACAGTAGTCTTTGATTTTATTTGTAAAGTTGACATGTGCCAACTTATTCTCATTTAGCTCAATGTGCCATTTTTTTGGCCAGTTGTAAACTGGATTAATCACCTTCTGAAGTTTATTTGTTGCTTCTTCCACATTGTCGCTTACCGCAAATATTACTGCTATTTATCAGCAAAAGTGGCAAGTGTGATTTTGTCTTATTGTTGTATATTATAGGTGTAGAGCAGGTATAGGATGGGGTTGCCCTGTGGTACGCCAGCTTTAATTGGTTTGTGGTCAGAGTATGTGTCTTCAAACTTGATTCTAAAAAGTCTATCTGTTTGGTAAGATTCTAGAAGTTTAGCATGTTATTGCGGTAATAGATTTCGTAGTTTGTTTTTCACTCAAACTTTTTCAAAAGCTTGGGCAACATCGAGGAATACAGAAGCACATATATTATTTTCTTGCAAAGTTTTTTCTATTACGTTTGCCACACGATGTATCTGTTCTATCGTAGAATGTTAACTTCTAAATCCAAATTGGTGCCGTGGTATTAGTTCTTTTTCCTTATGACTGGTTTAAGTCTTTTAAGGTATGTTTTCTTGAAGATTTTTGAAAGTATTAGCAGCAACGAAATGGACCTATAAGACGTTACTTCATGTAGTGTCTTACCTGATTTCGGGAGCATGATTATCTCAGCTACTTTTCATATGTCTGAGACATGTTTCATAGGGAAGACAACGTTGGTGAGATTTGTTAGCTTCACGATTCCTTTTCTGGAAAGTTATTTCAGTACTGAGCCATTGATCAAGTCGTAGTCAAGTGCTTTCTTGGTATTGAGGTTTTCCTTAATTTCTGTAGCAAATTCTTTTGATGTTGTCAGTTCTATATCTTCATTTTCAAGGTTTCCTTCTAGCAGGTTTACGGTGTTTGATTCGTCAATATTCATTGAGTACACTTGCTCTAAGTGGTTTGCAAATGCTTCTGCCTTTTTTTCATTATTTCGGACTCATTTATTGTTAATTGTTCTTAAAGAAGGTACATGCGTAACTGGTCTTTAAATTTTTCTTCCGGTTTACCACAATGAATATTTATTACCAGTTTGTTCTTGCAAGTAATGTCCAACTGATTCGTTTTTATTCGGTAATTTTATTGATTTCTCGCTTTAGTTGTTGTGTCAATCTATTCAAGTTTGTTTTATCTGTTGGGGCTCTGCCATTGTCTTCTTGCTTTCCTTTTTTTTTCACTAGTATTTTAATCTCTTGCGGATAATTAATACCTACTGTTTTCTTGGTTGTTTCTTTGGTATTGTCCCATGCTGCTAGACAAACTGTTCGGCTTCATGATCTACTTGTTCTGCCGTTTTAAGCGGCACACAGAGTTTTAGTTTTGGGTTCGGATTTTCTCTGAAACCATCCCAGTCAGTAGTATGGTTAGTTAAAGTTGGTTTGTTTTCTGTTTTAAGTATGGTCTCATTCAAAGTTAGAATAATTGAGGAATGATTTGATGATAGATCAAAACCATCTTCAACTTTCGTGAATTTGCGGAACTATTTTTTGTAATGATATCTCTTATTGAAGTTGATTCTGACGTACTAACTTGGTAAGTACATTTCTTATACTTTCTGGCGCTTAACCTAATTGCAGACAAATTCGTAACTACATATTTTGTTCCAACCTGAAACTAAATTTTAATACCCAAAAATCTGGGGTGCATTTCTCATCAAGGATAACTGATAAAACCCTAAAATAAAACAAATTTCAAGATTGGATTATTGTATCAAAAAATAAACTGTATAGGTTATGTCAATACAGAAACTCTTCCAATCAGAAATGAAGATAAAACGAGGATCAAATTCGAACAACCCTCTTATTAGCTTTCGATCGAAGAGATCTGTTTACTTATTTACCTTTTAAGTTACGATTTTATAGGGCCGCGCGTCGGAGGAAAGTTGAGAAAGTGCCGCACGATATCTCGGGAAAGCAGCGGCTGAGGCTTGTTACATCGTACGATATTCGAGAATCTAATTTATCCGGAGATGATGCCTGGGTATCCATTTGCATGCATATTTCAAAGCGACAGCGGACTACAAGGCGGGCTTTTCCTATTAGGGGAACGCCGCGGAATAGCAACGAAGGCAAAAAAATTAATGGATTCTATGCTCAACGTCCGCATAATCATAAAAATAATAATTAGGAATCACGTGGCACGTATACATGTGTATGAGAGCTCGCGAGCGTGAAATGTTGCTTTCTAAGGTTCACTGGGAGATGTAGAAGTTAAGATAAAAGAAAAAGGTGGAAGGTTTTACATATGTAGGTCAAAAACATTGGATTTCTTCCTGGAATTCTTGTATATCATTATCGTTTGTATTATAGAGCTAGTGATTTCAGTTTTAATTAACGAGCAATGTAATTTTTGTAATTTTCTTGTTGAGAGTAAAGCTATCACGGGGTACAAATGATTAGATTTATTAATGAATTTCACCTAAACTAGAAGGTCTCCTCCAGATATTTTCGAACAATTTAACATACACACACACACATACCTGTGACATACAGCAATATTCTTATTTGCATCCATTCCTCCAGCAAATTTCGGCAAATTAAAACTAGTAGAATGCTAGATTCAGTGAGGCGCATAGTTCTGTGGTAAGTGTGGGTAAGGGGTGGAAGAGGAAGATGATTTTATTTATGCGTTATATTACTACATTGCAACAACCTTCTGTTTGAGTGATATTCCATTAAAACTTATTTGCAATTCCTTTTTTAGTTTTGGACTGACTGGATTAAATTTCATTAGTATACGAGGTGATTTTGACCTATTCCAATGCGACATTTTCAGATCTATTGTAGTTACTTTATCATTTTTACCAGACCTAACAGCCTTGTAAGTGATTCCTCTACGTAGGTTTCGGAATTTGGATATCCCGAGCCCGTTTCTAAGAGCAGTACTCCTGCCAGCGCTGTACAGCACATGGACGGCAGGCTTTTCTTCCGCCTGGTAGAATCTACATACTGTTTCCTCTGTCAGCCCTAGGTTGCTCATGCGTTTCTTGAGCATATAATGTCCTGTTGAGAGGCCTGCTATTGCTCTAACGGACTTTCTGTCCCTGCTTAGTAGGTCTGCTGTAAATTTAGGCCTGTGCCCGATCAGAAATTGTTTGGCCTGTCTCTGACCTGGAATTCTCTTCCACCGGTCTTGAGATTTCTTATCTTTCCTTGTCTAGTAGTTGCTTTAACTACTGTATATGCTATGCCTACAGAGTGCTTTGGGTTTTTGTTAGCAATTGAAGAGCCTACTCGGGCTAATTCGTGTGCCTTGATATTCTTTCTCCTGGTACCCAGACCACGGTCACCTTAGTTCAGCCACTCAGCCTATTGAGCGCATTCATGCAGTCCCACACCAATTTTAACTTCGCCTGTGTGGAGTCCAGTACTGTTATCACTGCTTGACTATCTGAAAAACTCCAGTACTGCTGGTGTTCAGGTTGAAATACTGTGGCGTTTTGAATTAGTGGTTTAGTTATTTTTGGTTTAATCCCGCAAATTCCGGCTTCGATTCCAATTTCCGTCTTCGAGCCGTCTGTGAACCAGATAGATTCAGCTCTAATAGACAGGCCTTTCTTCCATTCTTCTCTATCTGATATTACCGTTTTATAGTTCTTATCGAAGCTGTATTTGGGACTGATGGTGTCATTTGACCCGCTTGTTATCGGCCCCGCCTCAAGTTCCTTTAACAGTTTCTGGTGACCTGTACCAAGCGATCTAATTATGAGAAGTTGACCATTCATTAGTCTCTAACTTGTTAGCTTAGCCTCTTCTGGAATGTGTATATGTAGTGGTTCTAGGTTAAGGATGACCTTCAGCTGTCGGCGTGGTTTTCATGGCCCCCGTTGCACAAAGACATGCTAGTCTTTGTATGCCACTTGGCTGCTTTATTGCCTCCATCTGCAATGTCTTTGAAGAAGACTTGTCTACCTCGAGCTCCATACGGATTTTCCATTGTCGAAAGCAGTGCTGTAAGTTCGTTTCTATCAGCTTGTTGAGAACCTCCGTTGCTTTCGTTTTCATCGCTTCCACACTGTTAAACCTTGTCCCCTTAAGCTCCGATTTTACCTAAGCAAATAAAAAAAGTCACAGGGGGCCAAGTCGGCCGAGTACGATGGGTGGTCCAACACGGTAATGCCGGAGTTCGCAAAGAACGCCTTCACAGACAAGGCGGAATGGGTTGGCGCATTGCCTTGGTGGAGCATCCAGGATTTGCTCTTACACAAATCGGGTCTTCATCTTCTCATTCGTTCACCAAGGGTACTTAGAACCTCGACGTAATAATGTTGATTGACTGTCTGACCTTCGGGAACCCAGTGGACGTAGTCAATTCCACGCGTGTAAAAAAAAAACAATCATCATGGCCTTGAATTTAAACTTGCGCTTATTTTCGCTTTTTTGCCGTGGTGAGCTTGGGCTCTTCCAATGCATCGATTGGTGCTTTGTTTCAGGATCCCACGATTCATCACAAGTAATCACTCTGTTTAACAATTCTGGATCATCATCAATGTTGTTTAAAAGGTCAGCACAAATGTTCATTCCCGATTCCTTTTGCTATAGAGTGAGAAGTTTTGGCATCATTTTTGCGCAAACTTTCTCCATGTTGATTGGCTCACGCAAAATCTGACGGACAGTTTCTTTGCTAATTCCTGAGATTTCAGCAAGAGGTCGGACACTCAAACGACGTTTTTCACGGATCAATTTACCAATTTTCTAAATGTTGTCGTCCGTTTTTGATGTTGATTGTCGTCCAGGCCGCGGATCGTCTTCCATCGTTTCACGTCCCTCCTTAAACCTTTTACGCCACTCAAAAACTTGTGTGCGCGATAAACACTCACTTCCGCACACTTCCTTTAACATGGCACGAACTTCTGTAGCAGTATTTCCCAATTTCACAAGAAACTTGAGGTTAACTCGTTGCTCGATATGAACACTTTCCATTTTTCCGACACGACGCTAGCGTAAGGACTTGAACGGACGATTGCTACAGCGAGACTGAGCGACGTACAACCGTGCCCATCGAACTCAAGGTGGGGGAAGCATCTACAAGCACAGACAAGTTCAAACCTACCGTGGCGTGCTCGCTGTTTGCCGATAGTAGCACCAGTCCGGTTATTTAATTGCCACACCTCGTATGTTGGTACTTGTTAAAGAATTACCTTAAATTTAACAGCAATTTTTTATGAACATCCAGCTGACTATGGTTCATATGTATATCAGAATACGTTTTTATGAAGTTTTCCATTTAACTGACATGCATAAAAAATATTGCTCCAAGAATCTATTCTTGCTCTGCTGGCAGTGAAGAACGAACAGAGTTAGACACTCGTAACATACTAAACAAAACACGTAGTGATGCATTAGCGGCTTGTCTCTAAACGTCGAAAAACTAAATACATATTATTTCGTACTTTACAAAAGAAACTTGGTACTTTACAAAAGAAACTAAATATCAAATTTGAGTTAAATATAAACAACAGAAGCATTTCAGAAGCAAGGACAGCGTCTATGAAATGGAATGAACATTTGAGCGTACTGGAATCGAAATTAAACACTATTACATTTGAATTACGACACCTAAAGTTTGCAGCAAACGTAAAAATAGTATACTTTTGTGGGATTTTAGCTTATTGGTTAACGTGTCTCTCCTCTAACAGAAAGCTAGGGTTAGAACGATTACTAGCGTTAATCAATTAATATCTTGGGGCAGTTACTTTATCAATTAAAGACATTTTAACGTTATTTGAATTATACATATTAGAAGTTAGTTGTTACATCCGGTTTCGTTCATGCGTTGTGTTACACTACTTGATAATTTGATTCTTCGATAGCGGTAATGGGCTATATGTTCTTTGAATCTGGTGAATATAGGCTTTATCGTAATCACCGCACGCGATTTTAGAAATTCTTGACCTTTCCTTCGTATGCGGTCTAGAAGTTTATATATACTTAAGAATGTTCTTCGGATCCATTTTAGAGGAAAGCATTTAGAATATGTGTGTGGCAGCTGGACAACACGGTATACAATGGAAATACACGAGGGAATCGAAGCCTTGTCATTGACCTCCCATTTACGTCACTACGAACCCCCGCTGTGTGTTAATAATGATATTAATGAATGTGAATAAATCATGCCTAATGTAACTTACATTTGCACTGCATTCATTTTATTAAGTGAATACAATTTCATGTTCCATTTATGTAGAAATTTAAAATGGCACTGGAAAACCAAACTTTGCCAGCATCTGCGTTTCCATTTAAAGTCGGACAAAATAAGGTTCCCTTTAGAAAAATGTTAATGTTCATTTATTATTTTAGTATCGAATCAAAAGCATTACAAAATATCAATTTAAAATTGGTGCCATCTTGTTGGAAGCGTCAATCCATCAGTAATATCAAAATTTCAATCTACGTGACTGTCACTGCGTGAAAAGCTCTCAATGCCAATGTTACCAACTTAAAACTCCAGAGTGCGCGTTTGAAAATTTTATCGCAGCCGATCATTATCCAGTGCTGTAAACATCGAAATAATTAACTACGAAAATGTCAAACCGACGTCACTAGCGATGCGGACATGGACACGACGATGTTTCATGCGTATCCGGTGATCCGTTTTACACAACGAATATCGCGCAATAAACGGAGATACTAGCGTCATTATTGGCGTCGTTATTTATTGGAAGATACGTACACACATATATTTATAACGTCAATCAATTCGGGACGCTTTAATTTTGTTTAATGGCGTCCGTTGGGTTTTACGTTCGCGTTTATGTAGTAGAGATGGCTCATTTATATTGCGATACCGTGTGATCGAGTGCGATTGTCGTGTGTTAAATTACCATCAGTAGTTCACTAATAAATAATCAGTACTAGGGTATTCAGTATTTACGTGGAGTAGAAGTTACATAATTTAAGAACTGTGTGATCTTTTTTTTTATTTGTATATTCAAGGTGTTTGGAAGCAATAAATTTAGAGTGGAAATACAATGCAATTGACTAATCTGTGCTTCTTATTTTATTGAATATGCTTATTCAATATCTACAGTTGACTGAATTTTATACATCAAGAGTAAATTAAATTGAAAAAAAATTACGCAAATTTTAGCATTCTTCTTAAAAATGTACAAATTATAATATAAATAAACTGAACTAAACACAGCTGAAAAGTTACAATAATCGAAGACTAAAAATTCCCCAATTACCTAATATTTTTGTAAATTAAAATAGTACGCGATGTCTTACTCAAACAAACACCAAATGCAATAGCGATAGCGATAGAGAACCACCTATTGGACATAGTCGAAGATTCATCTAAGACCACAGCGTTCATTTCCATTCCTTTCTATGATAATGTGTTATAAAACAAAATCATGTTGAAAATGCTTTCTTTACATCGTTGTCATTTATATAGCTTGCTTTAATTTTCTTTGATTTTTTGCTATTCATTCTTCCATCATTTAAAAATTCATAGGCTCCTGTATCCACAGATACAAATTTATAATTTGTGTCGCATACACTAAATAAAATACTAAAAGGATGCTTATAATTGTAATATAAAGAACCAGAATTGTTAGGTTGTTTTACATGAACGTGCATGCTTTCTATTGCACCGATTCATTTAGGAGACTACCAGTTATTCAAGAAATCTATAACATTTGTACCACAATTTGTGCAAATGTGCATGTATGTATGCTGTGTGTTGATCCTTGTAGTTTACTTGTTACGAAGTCGATTATTAAATATTTTGATTTTTAAACACCAATCTTGATAGGATGAAGATCAGCTTCTACAAAAGCGTATGGATTATCTGATTTACCCTGACAAATGAAACTAGACTATCAGAAAAAAGGAGTATATACATAAAAATGTTCATCTTTTAGTTTTAGTGGGCAAATCTATCGTCGCTATTCAAAATCATGAACACGTAGATTCTGAAGAACTGCAACTTCAATCTTACAATTAAAGAATTGCAAAAAAAATAACATTTGGTTAATTAACAAAGGAAAAAGATTTATTGAGGTCTATTCTTTTCCAAAACCTTCTACAACTTCTTCGGTTAATAAAATTAGTACTCCATTAGGCCACGACTACATTTCGTCTTCCTCTTTAATCATTTTCACCAACCCATTAAAAAGGGAAAAGTGTTCCTTTTTTCATTTTGTTGCCAGTTTCGGACAGTTCAAAACGATCATGATATTTGTTTAAATTTCGAGTAACTTCATAGTACATCTACAAATTTTGCTTGACAAGACACTATCCTGGAATCCTCATCTGGATAGATTAATTCACAAAGCCAACATGTCTCTTTGCACATGTCGTAGTTGTATACTAGAAGAAGATCCAACAGGTTGCAACGAGAGCAAAACTCTGTGCGTTGCGAAGAGTAGTCAGTCTGACGATCGCTGGTGCTTTGAGTATCACACCCAGGATTAGCTTTGCAAATTCTCCTCGATTTTATTCCCCTTCACATACTTCTGGAAAGGGAAACCAGGACAGCTGTTCATAGATGTAAGCATCTTTTTTTGTTTTTTTTTTGTATCATTTACATGTTTGTAAATAAAGATTATTTATACAATAAATTGCTATTTGTCGTAATGAGTTATCGTGAATTTTATTCCTTGGGGTACATTTGTATCCCATCTGGGATTTGATGTATGTATTTGACCCTGGGTTTATGAAGGCTAAAGCCGATAGAAGCCCCTACACCGACGGTTCCAAAATACACACAGGAGCTGGTGTAGGAATCTGCTGCTGCAAACTTCTACTCGAATGGACATGTAGTCTGGGCAGGTGACAGTTTTTCAAGCAGAAATATATATGCAAACATTGGTGCGAGCAGTTTAAGGGAATCCAATCATGATGACCCAAAGTATGGAAGACTTCTGCAAGCACGAACTGAAGAAATCATCAACAAGGTTGGTGTTGACTGACTGCCGAGTAAAAGTTTCAGTTATTGGTAGAGAGAATATCAGAAACGAGTGTTTTTCAAATTCCACACGAAGATTTGGGAATGAGTATAGTAGCACCACGATGCACCAGGAACTTCTCGTCTGGCGCCGTAGAGGAAATACGTAGTACAGACATTCTCTTGGTGATAGGAACATATATATTCCGAGATTTTTGAAATAAATACATAATTTATTAATAATTATATTACATTCAAAATATATGTATGTATTTCACCTTGATCGGCTCCTCCAGTCCAGATAGCTCGTCTTCGTCTGGTGAAAGGCAATCTCTTCGACGATTCCGTTTTCATCAATTTCTTCATTAACATTAGAAATGGCTTCACCTGTGTCCCAATTTGCAGAACCAATTTCGGTGAACAATTGTTCAAACGCGTCCAAGCTTGTTGTGGAGTCGGCCATAATGTTTGTAATAAAGCAATAAGATCACCTACGTTAACGCAGTCCGTTTAAATTAGAGGTAAGTTATATAGAGATCGACAACAATTGAGTACTTGTACAATTCGCACATACTTCTTCATTTGGTCTATTTCACGATGATCTTTTCTAACCAATCCACCGGTGGAATTAAAATAACGCCACATTCTCAACACAGCATACATGTATGTGAAGAAAAGACAGCTGATCTATGGCCTTGCGTTAATAATTTTTTCGGGTGATTATCACTGACATTTTCTAAAGTTGACAAATAAATTTTAATAAATATCACCTTTTTGCAATACCAATTACTCGATTGTCGAACACAATACTCTTTGAATGGACTCGAGGGACCGTCTTTAAAGATCTTCTATCCAAAACGAATTATATTTGATTGTGCCATATCGATCTCTAGAAACTTGAACGATTATTCTAGAACTAAATCTCCTTAAAATGTTCGCTTTTATATCATAAACTAGGGACATATATTTACATAATTGCAGTTCTAAGCTTGTCGCATAAAGAGAATGCTTCTCTTTATGTTCCAGCAGCAGCATGATGTTAGTGCATGGCCGTGAGCCGTGACCGCTCGCTACGCTGTTTTGTTATAACCAAGCGATGACTGACGTCATGCTGCTGCTGTGTAAATGCTGCTGAACCCCGAAGAAAAACTGTGTAGACGATAAATTTTCGAGTAGAATTTGATGCTTCATCCCAAGATGAAGACTTCTATAGAATTATAATCGGAGATGAGACCTGGATAAACCACTGGGACCCTCCTACCAAGCAAGAGTCCATGCAATGGATTCATAAGGTCTCTCCACCAACCAAGAAGGCGAAGATGCAATTTTCTGCGGGAAAAGTGATGACCAGAGTTTTCTAGGATGCGTAAGAAATTCTCTTAATTGAGTATATGTCAAAAGGGACTTAACGGGGAATGAGGAACTTGAAAGCGGCTCTACGTGAAAAAAGTCCTCACAATTATACTCAGAAAACTCTGCTTCTGCACGACAGCTGCAGAATGCATAAAGTACGAATTGTTCAAACAGTATTCAATGAATGCGGCTTTGAGGAATTACAACATTCACCTTACAGTCCTGTCCTCGTCCTCTGTGACTATTATCTCTTTCCAAAACTCAAAAAACACTTGAGAGGTCGTCGCCTTTTATAAAATGATGACTTGAGAAACGTTTGCAGAATTATCAAAAGGCTTTTTTTCGAGGGCACAGCGTTATTAGGAAAACCTTGAATAACTGTGTTAATGTTAATGGTTCTTACGTTGAAAAATAAAATTTTATTCGCTCGTTAACACGTTATTTTCATATCTACATAGCTAGATAAACTAAAAAAACTCTTCTCGTATCACCATCTTTGCTTAAAACCGTTAATATATCATCTAACAGTAATAACATTAAAACAAACAAGACCGTTTCCCTTAAAATCCAATTCTTACTTTAAGAGCTTGCATCTTTCTTCTTTCCTCGGAAAATCACGTACTTCAACATTTTAATATCTCCCGTGTGGCAGTCTGCTTTCACGCCGAACACTCAACTTACACGCAAAAAGGAAAACTATCGCCTCCTTTCCAAGACGAAATCTTGTTCTGTTCCGCTTCATTCGAACGGACGATCCCCTTCTTCGGGCGTTTTCCATTCCGGGATTCGTATATTAGGAGCGAAGGCCGATTCAGACGAGATCCTGGATTAAATTGCTGCCGACGCAAACGACCGAAATGAAACTGCGGTGTTTGTGCGATGAGGAGGTGGAGGAAGAGGAGTACCATCTTTTATTTATATTACTACGCTGTGAACGCGTATCGGCTGCACATAAAAGGAAAAACCGTGGAAGGGATGAAAGGAACAACCCGCTTTCTTTCGCGCTAATTGTATGTCCATATTTATTTTTTCCGTTTTAATTTATGTTCTAGAGGAAGAGAGTCATATATTTATCGTGACGTCAGGGAAGTGGAACTCGGAATTAAAATCAATTTTGCTGAGTTGTATAGAGTGTACAGTGATCATTTAGAAATGTCCGAGATTGGTAATAAAAGGATCCCTAGATATGGATCATATTTACTCTTGTGAGTTTGCAACATCTTATTTGTTTAGTCTAATGTCAAATTAACTGTCCTTCGTTGTGTTACTACATTATGAAAACATAATCAATAAATGCCATACAAAATTTTCGTATTGCCAACCTCAAATGCTTTTAAATGCGGAAATGGAACTTAGATTTATGAAGCAGTGACATCAAGTATTGAAACGTTTTAATGTTTGGCTGAACACAGTTCAGTTTTTTATCATTTATTTCAGAATTGTTTACTGTTTTGACTTCATCACAATTCCTTTTATTGGTATCACTGGAACTGGGAGAATCAAGAATTCTCGAATCCTCACCGGTTCCATGATCGACTACTGACTCCAAAGCATCATCATCCATTCAGCTATCAGGTAATCACTCAAGACCCACTTTCCACAATATTCGCCTCGTCATCAGAATTAGGATTTTCATCTGGATCCGTTTGGGCATCGCGTTCTTTTTGAGATGGAGCAAAAAGTTCCTCAGGAAATTCTAAATTCAGTGGCAGCATTATGCATAGTTGCTGCGAAATCTTTCCTCGTCAGAGCTCGTCATAGATGAGTTCTCATAAATTTTCTACGGTTCTCTCTGTAAAATGATTTTAATGGCTTAAAGAATGTTCGATTTATTTGCTGGGTTCAATGTGTGATGTGTGGAGATAGGCAAATCATTTCTATTTTATGTTTGACGACATATTCTAAAATTCTGCTAGATTTGCAGTGTGATCCACTTCGGGCGATGTTTTTGGAAATGTTGTATCCACAAATAAAAGTGTCTTTGTCCATGTAACCACTCATCAGGTATCAGGGGATATCAGGTGGTATCAGGGATCAACTTGTCAGAGTGCTTTTTTCCCTTAAAAATAATAAAACATGGTATTTAAGTTCCACCAGTCGAGAAACATGGTAGGTATTTCTCGAGAACGCCACTTTCAGGACTTAAAATAAATTAGTTGATACATTTCTACCATGTTTTCCTAAGATAAGCTTTGTACCAGGTACCATTTTCAGCCCCTGTAACTTGTAAAACCCGTTTTAATCTCCTGAAATATATTTTTCCTGCCTTTTGGTTCATGGCATTCGATCTGGCTAACGAAAAACCAGTTGGTTTTTCAGTATTTTTTGGTATTTTATATCCTTTGCAAAACTCAAAGCCTAATTCGCGAAATTCTCTTGGGGTCATACCAAAATCCATTTTTTCTAATTCAACAAGAGCTGCTTGTTGATTTAGAAAAACAACAGCATCGTGCTTCTTCAGTAAAGGATTTCGTCCTAAAGTCTTCATATTCGAATAAGAGGCAGTTCCCTAAAGATGGCGACGTAAAGTAGTTCCCGGAAGGCCAAATCGAAGGGTTGATGTTTTAATTGGTACATGTTGCTAATGGCCTTAATTGCATTTTGAATTGCTTCTTCTTATCACTGACGCTTGTTACTGATTCTAGTGTAAGCCCTGACTATCCTAAGAGAAAAAAAAACAATAATTAAACTAAATTCCTTACATTTGTTTTTAATACTTGAAGTAATCAATATGGACATGGTAAAGATAAGATAAATTGCTACCATTCTTTGTTGGAATGTCTAATATATTAATGGTAAGGAATTAATTATTTAGAACAAGAAAGTATTTATTTACACTTTAATCATTCAAGTAGGGTTTACTTGGTTCAAAAAAGTTCTCTCAAGATGATGGATGACCGATCATTGTTGTATTAGTATATTATAAGTATATTATAAGTTAAAGTACTATCGCTTAGTGCTAGCTTTTGAATACGACTAGTCCAGAACGTGGTCTTCATCTTAATAGAGCTTTCTTAAACGCTTCGTTTTTTTGCCTAGATAATTGTGTTATTTTAGTGATAAGTTTGTGGGAATCTAGCTTTGCAGAGACCAATGATATAATTCCTTTGTAATTTAAAAGCAATTTTAATGAATAGTTTGAAAGATTCAATAGAGACGGATAAATTATCTCAACAAACAAACAAACAATAATTTTACGTGAGAATTTGTAACAATACTTCCTGGGGAGAAAACTGGAAATAGGGAAAGAATATTATACTGCGCCTCTCTTCTGTTTGTCTGTATTCTCACGCCGCTACAGTGATTTTATAACGGAACGGCACTCCTGAGCACTTATCCTGAATGCTGAACGCGGCCGAAGAGACTCCCAAACGTACGTAAGTTCCCCACATACGACTCTCCCAGATGTAAATGCCTCCCTTTGCTCGCCTAGCAAGCCCCGCATAGGCCAGAAGCAATTTTAAAGATTAATTCATGCAAATCTCTCTATTTCGATTCATGCCTCTCTCCTTTCTTTTCCGCTTTTTTATAGTCCAGCCTGGCGTTCAATTCAACACGTGCCGTAAATATATCAACCTTATATTGTTTTAGGCTCGGAATGTGTACTTTCTTTTTCCGATATACATTTTTCGTTGCCTCTACTTCTTTTAAATGGGCGTGGTATAAATCCACGATATACCGTGAGCGAATATTCGGAATAAATGTTGAACTAAACATCACTGATACGGTATTGAAAATTATTACTATGTACAGAGCCCTTATAGACGCTTATTTACATGAGTTTTATGGGCGGTTGCGATCATTCTGTCAACTTTGTATCAATAACGACTCTAAAATTAATCCATTGAATTTAGCAGCAAAATAATCTAATGCACTTCCAGTTAATACAGGCATTTTGAATTTAACGTACACTCAATTTGAAACACGAATAAAATTGTTGAATTTGTAACATTAATTACTTACCTTTAGGTTTTTTTTTTAGGTTCATTATTAGTTATTAGGAGCATGTCTCTCAAATACTGTACGCATGCATTTCTCTTTTGATCATTGTGGGAACTTACCTGTTGGTCTTTATTATTATAATAAATAAATAAATAAATATTTTATAATTTTTGCTTAGCATAATATTTTTTGTTATAATCCCTAGACCAAATGTCAAAATAAGATATACTACTCATCTCATTTAAGATTTTTATGTTGGGGATGGGGGGCTTAAGGGAGTAAGTTTAGTGTCATGATATATTAATCAAAACGGTTCCCCCTCGAAACAAAAATTGACCTGTCTGCATTTTTTAATAATTTTATTAGTTTCGGATGTAGGGGGAAGTTTTCAAATGAACACACAGTATCTTTTGGAGCGATAGTGTATAACTTACCGATCAATCGCTCCAGAGCTTGTGTAACATTCTATTTTTAAATTGGTCTTACCTCCATACGTCATGTACAAGGAACGGTAACGCAAATATCTAATACATAAAGCCGTGCAGAATTTCACTCTGCAGGAATTCTCCCCTAATAATTTATTTATTTATTTATTTTTTAACTTTCTCCATCGCCAAACCTGTCCGGTTTGTCCTCCATCCCGGAGCAAGCAATTAGGTTCGGTGGGAACGGGAAACGATGCCAAGATGACTCATTATTACTAATTATTAGTGTCATGCATTTATTTATTTTTTAGTATAACATTAGCTTAATTAAAACAGGTAAGTTACAAAAAATATCTTATGAAATGCAGATATTAGCATGCTACAATCTTTCAGGTCCTTATCAAGTGTTCAGGGCCAGCGGGGAAGGCGGGGTGACGAAGACCGCAGCTCGCGAATGCAATCGCCCCATTATTATTATTTTTTTAAAGTAAAATAAATTCTATTTCTGAATGGATAACTGAAACGTAATTTTTTGGTAGTCAATATTTCGTTCTTTATTCGGAACTTCATCAGGAGTTAAAGTAAGAGTTCGAAAGCGTTAACGACAACTTCGAATAATTGAATGTTAAAAAACAAAACAAACAATTAAGAATTAAAATTTTAATAAAGGAGATTACATTTTAAAATATCCAAAACGATAAATGTGCCTATGTTTTTTTATTTTTTATTTTTTTATTTATTTTTTATTTTTTTATTTTTTTTAGAAACTTGGAACAAAAATTTTCGTTCTGTTAATTGTACATATAGCAAATACGAAAACAATACAATCTGCCTCCAAATTGTGCTTTCTAGGTATATTGCAAATAGCCCTTAAATGTGCACATTTTTATGGACTTAAAATTTTCTGTGTTATTATTCGTCAACCGACATAACGGCAAATTAAGATCGTAGTATTGGGAATTTCAATAATAATGCAATTCACTAACCTTATGTTGTTGTTAGGCTAAATTTGAAAAGAATCAATTATATTTGTCCCATGCTGAAAACAAGTTGATTTCATATCCTCTTTGGTCATACCTTTACGCTGTATGGTGCCGCTCCCTCTTTGCAGTACTCAAAGGGGGGCATTGAACGTTTAGTTCAGGACGTCTAGGTTAGACTTTGCGCCAATCTTCTAAGTAATAAGCGCTTACATGACGTCTGCACGTGATGGTTGCTGCTTTAAGGTAACGAGAAGATCTTGAACCGTACATTCCCGTCGTTGTTAGATGGAAGGAAACCGTAAGGGCGTATATCAAATTCGTGGAACAATGCTTTCGTTTAAAATTAGTTTCTCGAATATGGAGAAGCTGCGAACAATACGGAGTTGGTTTGTTGTACTGTCTTGTTCTTCGACTAATTGGCAATTTCACGAAATAATTAAGTATGAAAAGCTTTGCATAATTTACGTCAAGCAGGTATGCTGTAGATGGTTTTATCTTTATAAATCTTGTATAAATTCTGTTATCAATTTGCAAATTACTCAATTTTTTTTGTTTTTTTTTTATTTTTTTTTAATTGAGTTAGTATTATTTGTCATGACAACTTGAACCATATAATGGCAGATGAGATAGAAGTATTAGCTGCGGTGTACATCATGAAATATTATGTCAACCATTCAAAAAGCATCTTCTATCAAATAAAAATGTAATTAAGGTAAATATTGGGTTCTTTAATCTAAATTTATGGTAAGGGAAATATTTTAAAACAGACGCAATAAGGTACTTTGTATGCATAACACGTTCAAAGAAAAATTTACACTCTGAATATTTTTTTACCATCCCTTAATCTTACAATTTTAAGTGATGTGGTTATGAAGGGTTTTAGTTCTTCTATTCATGTTCGTTAATCTGTTGTTGTAGTTTGACCATTCTTTTAATTCAATAACTGTTTGTAACCCATAAAGATTCCATACGTCAAGATAAAATTCCATCTGGAATGATAAAACACTAAGAAGTATGGCGGTTTTTAGAATGACCTCCAATGTCTCAGAAAAAATGTAACTCTTTTAAATTCCACCAATATTTCACTTTTATTTTAAAGCTTCATCCAGGCCACACTACAAGTTCAAATTTACTGATATAAATTAAAAGAAATAGTAATAATGAAATTATAACTAAGCCGGACACAATCGGTCTTCGCAACAGAATCGGATCAGTCGCATGGCCCGCGTATTAAGGTCCCCTCGGACCTGCGATGACATCCCGACAACTGCAGCAGAGCGGATTTTTTTAAAAATAGGTAATTATGTAGCAGCCGTTCTCAAACGTTTCACCGGTACCTAATCATGTTCAGTTCATCATCTAGTAACGACGAAGACGATCTTCTTGCAACACTAATTGATAGAAATGCTAAAAAAACGCAGAAGATAGAATGGATGTCATAAAATTTGTTTACCGGGAAGTATAGAGTTCGAATTTGTTACCCTTATGGATATTTCCGTATGAGCAGACCTAAATTTAATGAATTACTGAATTTAGTTGAGCCCTATTTGAAAAAACACACAATACTTCCAAGATCCATTAGCGTAAAAGAAAGGTTATCTCATAAGTAGCAATTCATTCATTTTACATTAAATTTAAGTAGCGTTGTTCCGACAGTAAGCAAACACACAAACAGTAAACAAATGTTCGAGAACTCTGATTTAGCTGCACTTCTTACCCCGAACACCCCTCGCGACTCGCAGCTGTAGTTACTGCTGACGCGAAGTCGCAGCCCCCTTACGGTGTGAAAAGCGGCACTTAAAACACATAATGTAATACCTTTATAACTAGATTTTGTTAAAAAGGTGATACCGGATGGCAGTAGCGTAGCGGTAGCGGCGTGGGTAGAGGTAATTTTCAACACGTTGTTGATCTCGACAGTACCGCGAGAAAGTTCGAAGCGACAGTACGTTGCACGCTGCACGCCAAACAAGTACGCGGAGATGGGACGCCCAAAGGGTGTAACGTTCTCTTCGAATGTGAATAAATATCTTAGGCATTTCCCTGGATTAGAATATAGAAGTCCGCATATTTATTGCACAAACATTGTAAAAGTAAACGTCATGTATTGAATTTATGAAACAGTACTCCATACTGGCAATTTTTATATGATTTTATTTTTATGTTAAGTGTGTGCAACATCTCACAACATCTAGTATCTAATGAACACTTTCGTCTTTTTTGGGCTAAGTGCGTTCCCTCATGGAAGCTGCCAACAACTATGCAATTACGATACAATTTGCCACGTGGGCAAGGTACAGTAAAGGAATGTATAAAAGGCGAGTTGAGAAATAAGAAAATCTGCCTATGTGTGGATGAAACAACTGATGCTCAGAAACACAGCGTCATTCATGTTGTAGCGCGTCCTTTAAAACGTGATGATCCACCAGCTTCATTGTTGTTATCCAGTAAAAGGATTTAGAAAACTAATGCAGAAACCGTTGTTTAGATAATAAAAGATTCGTTGAGAGAATTTTGTATCACAGGAACACAAGTCACAATGTTCGTTACTGACGGAGCCGCAACAATGCTGAGAGTTGGTAGAAAGTTGGAAATATGCTACACGCATGTCACCTCGTAACAGAAACCATTCGAAAGAAGTATCCGATGGTGGATAAGTTAATAGTATCTACCAAAAAAGTGTTCATCAAATCTCTCAAACACATCCATGTACTCAAACAATTGTGTCCGAAATTACCACCACCACCTCAGCCTGTAATAACGCGATGGGGAACATGGCTCCAGGCAGTATCTTACTATCAGAAATATTTTTCACAAGTGAAAAATGTCATCTTGAAACTTGATTCAAATGATTCTGCAGCAGTTCGAGATAGTCAGCAACTTTTTTCCAATTCTGACGTTCAACAACAAATAGATGAAATTTCCATGAACTATTCTGAAGTTGCACAAGCTATTGAGCAATTAGAAAACAGTCACCTATCTGCACGAGACGCATTAAATTGCATAAACCATTTATAAACCGCTCTAGAAAACATGACGAACACTATAGGAGTCGGTGTTGCTCAAAAATTTGGTGCAATTTTAACGAAAAATCCCGATTTACAAAAGGTTCGGTCTATAACTGAAAATCAAGACTGCCCAGATGAGGAAAAGGAATATCTGACATTTGCAAATCTTACTTCATTGGATGTCGAACGATCATTTTCATTTACAAGGAATTAGATGTGATTACATTATTAAAGAGGAATTACATATTACTGGTATATTTTTTATAATTTATATTTTTTATAGAAACATCAAACCATTGAATCTCGAAATAAAAATAAATCTTTATCTATTTAGTTCCTAACGATCGTCATACTCCTTGGTGTGCCATCATTGTCCACATGATCGTATTGTTATACAACGTTTCTCCCGACTCATACTAATTTATTATGCATATTGCGTTACCCAATTGAATCCCCTCTTACCTAGCCAAGCATAGAGGATCATATAGAAACACTATATCACAGTAAAACTTATTGTTCAGCGGTTTTCTATTCAAGTCGACGGTCTACGAATGCACCAACGCGACAAACGCGATTCTCCGAAGCACCATTCGCATGTCGAACGGCTATTGTGGTGTAATAAATGCAAATTTTCGTGGGTCCGATGGAATGTGCATGCAGCCGGAGAGTCGACGGTGTCGGCTTCTACCGGAAAAAAGAATAATATACGACTCGAATGCATTAATTGAAGGATTTATCGCGCTTATTACAAATTGTTGCGTTATCGTGGCAACAAAGCGAACATAAGTGTTAAGAGTGGGGTGCAGTGGCACGTGTTCGTCGACTTTTGATGGTTTTAATCATGTCGTAACATGCGATAGTAACAATAAGACGTGTTTGTTGCTATTGAGATTTCCCATGGAAAATACAGCTATAATTTCAAGCAAAAATTTTTGAAAAGAAGCGATAGTTAAGCTGAAAGACGAGCGTAGAATAAAACAGAATAAATTGTACCGTTAGCCGAATAGTATCACCGCATTGTTTCAAATGCGGTAGTAGCTGATATCGTAAGCCACTGTATGACCATCGAAAGTGAGTCAACATCGGCGGAATTTTTCTCTTCCTTAAGATTGTTTAAACGGGACCGTGAGCTGCAGTACGGGCTTAAATCCGCCCCTGTAGTAGAGCATGCTTTACCTACTATTTTCGGCAATTTGATTACAATTATTTCACTCTTTTCTCTGGGAAATATTTCCACGGTTCTTAATGATTGTGGTAATAATTTCCCTAATGGACGCCAATTTCTAGATTCTACCCTTTCCTAACTTCTGACACTCGATCATACTTTAACTGTACCCAACCCATCTGTTATGTATAGTCTGGGCAAACAGCGGTAACAGTCAGTGTAGTAGATATGTGGTGCGGAGTCGGCGATTATTTATTTCACGCGTTCACAGCGTCAGTACTAAATCGATGCTGTGTGCGAGTAGTTCTGTGTATATGTAGGCTGTCGTAACTTATTTCGTAATTGTACGCTTATGTTTGCTTTAAGAATGTCGCAGTTAGGTACGTCGCGAAAACGACCAATGGCAGACACAGTTAAAAACTTTATAGTGGACATGCCGGACTTAAGTTTTGATGGTGCTAAAATTTAATGTCTAGTTTGTAAAATCCCTTTAATGTGTTGGTCCAGAAGCCATTGTCAACGTCATATCGAAAGCAAACAGCATTCTTCTGCAAAAAGTGGCATACGAGACCAAGAAAAATTTATATTTGATTTATGTGTTACTCTTATTTTATGTAATCTATCGTTTAGTGTACTAGACAAAGAAGCATTTGTCTCCTTCTGGAATAAATATGCGGACTGTAAATTACCTAGTCGGACATCGATACGAAATGTAGTGCCATTTGCTCGTGAACATATAGAAAAAAGAATGAAAACGGAATTGAAAGATAAAAAACTGTGGTTGTGTGTGGACGAAACAACAGATCGTCAAAAACATTCTGTGGTTAATGTAATGGTACGTACAATGGAACCACATCGACCGTCATCCTCCTTCTTACTTGCTTCCAAAAGAGTTATAAATTGTACCGCCGATGAGATTTTAAAGGTGGTGTTGAACTCATTGATAAATTTGAAGTTTCATCTAAGCAACTTTTAATGTTTATGAGTGATGGTGCCGCAAACATGCGTTCTTTGGGCCGATCTCTTAAAGAACACTGTGATAACTTGTTACATGTAACGTGTAAAATCCATACTTTAAATCTTACGGCACAAACGATTCCTACATGTTTCCCACTAGTAAATGCATTGATTGCTAGTACAAAGGCAGTGTTTCTAAAGTTCCCGAAACGTACCCGACTATTTCACAAACTGTGCCCTCATTTACCTGAACCACCACAGCCGATTATTACACGTTGGGGAACATGGTTGCAGGCTACGTTTTACTACAAGAAATATTTTGATCAAGTAAAGAAGGTAGTTTTAAAATTCAATCCGACAAAAGCTGCAGCAATCAAGAAAAGCCAGCAAATATTTCAAGATAGTCAGGTTGAAAGAGATTTACAAACTATTCACAACAATTACTTCGGGCTAGCGGAGGGAATAGAAAAATTACAAAATGTTTCGATGTCGCTAGTCGATTCTGTTCAAATTGTGAGTGATGTTCACGCACAGTTATGCGCTGTAGAAGGCGAAACAAATTGGTGTGTAATACGAAAATTTGAAAGTGTTTTAGAGAAAGACTCCGATTTTCTTATATTAAGACAAATTTGTGAAGGTGCGTGTGAAAATGCATTAAGTTGTTTCAAAGATTATTTTAAATATGCAAATATAACATCGCTAGATATCGAACGGTCGTTTTCGGCATTAAAAAACATTTATTCCGCACGTCGTACTCACTTGACTGAAACAGCTGTGGAAACATATCTAATGATTCAAATATTTACCAGATGTTACCCAGTTTGTGATTTCACGGAAGACTTTTAAAACGGTAAGTGTTCCAGCACGTTTTATAATTTATTTCTTACCTTCTATTTTATGTGTAAACTTTTATGCGCTCGTCACGCCTCTGGCTGTTACCGCATATTTGCCCAGGTTAGTTATGTATCTCATCCTGGTCGTTATGACGTGGTTTATAAATGGATATATATACTGTAACACCCCACCACCCCCTAGTATCGCATGTAATAACCTGAGATCAGAAGTTTGGCGTAGGATATAGGATCTAGTGTCCCTTTGTTTGCGTAATGTGATGAAGTTCGCCGTTATTTGTTTCCCTCAATAAACGATCCCGTTCGGGCATTTGTTTGGCGTCACGATCGGAGTTTGGATTTCAAAAACTTCGCCGGAGGTCGAAAATAACGACGGTTGTTAGTATATTAGATTTCAGCTAAAGGTCATTCTTACACCAACAAAAAGTGTTATCGTGTCAAACGACCTTTAGGAATAAATTCAAATCAAAAGTAAAAGGAATTAAAAGCAGTCGCTATAAAATTTATTTAAAATTCTAATCAAATTACCCTTTTAAATTCTTTTTAACCAGGAAAGCAAACGTGATAAGGACATTCTAACCAGAATAGCAAACGCGTGATTCCTTCCCTCGAAGTTAACGAAAACAATTAAGAAGCAGTTTGTAAATCACAGTTTAAAACGATGCCTACTATTGCCTATAACCCTGGGGTAAATTTCATTTGTTTATCTTTAATTCGCTTTCGGCATGCGATCGGCGTCCCACCAAACGGCGTGATAAGAATTTTAAACAGCCGGGAAGGATTGCAGTTACACACCCAAGCGCCTCGTAGTTATAAGGATTTTAATTAGCAGCACGATTAAAATATCGATCTCTAAAGAAACGCTTGTGCCCTTATAGAATTAAGGCATCAGACTATTAGTACTACTTGGAAGTTTCGAAAGTTTGAACTAAATAATAATTTGGTCGAGATCGTACAAATAGAAATACACCGAGTTGAGCACCCCCTGAACGATTCGTGCTTTTAACTGAACTAATCTGACTTTATGGTAGGTATATAATTATCGTCATACTTTCGAGAAGTTGGAAAGTTTCAAGAGTAAATTGTTCCAATTATCGTTAAACGGAATGATTACGCTCGAAAGATTCTAATTTGATACAATAAGAGACAATGGTAGAAATTTTTAGATTCTGCTTAAAATTGAATTGTATTAATTAGAGTAATTTGGGGCTAACTTCATTATTGGGTTGTAACGAACCATCGAAGTTCGTCCGATGTAAAAACACGACGTAAAATTATGTATTTATCTTCTGCAGTCAATCTTTAAATTATGTATCAAGTTTGTAAGCTTCTATTTTATTAATTAATTTTTCAATACCAGAACTGATTATTTTGAGCAAGAATGTATCTTGTGTATATTATATTATGGTGAGCTTTAGCGTATATGTTATGTCAATTCAATCATTTTCAAAGTGTTTTTCTTGTACGTGTCACGTACAAGGTCGCGATGCGTCATGAACAAAAAGTGCTACGTCACTCCAGATGCGGGTATATAAGCCGAGTAAAATGTCATAGTTTTGTCTGTACTGCAGTGACTCAAGCTGGGCAGAAAGAACACTCTGGAAGGCGCAATTCATATTATGCAATTGGGTGGCCTTTAAGTTGACTTTTGCGAAGTTGGATGAAAATTTGTCAATGTTCTGCATTTGGGCGGCCTCATGCTGACTTTTGTGAAGTATTGATAACCGAAATTCGTCAGTGTTCCACCATTGGGCGGCCCCTCGCTGACCTTTGTGAAGCATTGACGTCCGAACAACGTATAAGTCCGTATATCGTTATAAAGCCAATAATATAGGATTCCTGTTATCGACAAGTGTAAGAATATTTCATTTAAAACAAGGAAAGCGATCATGACAAGCAGTTTATTTATATCCTGGTTACACATTCAGAATAAGCTTGTTAAGAAAATATTTGATAAAATTGTTGCTTCACATTTGATATGTCTAGAGCGAGCACGAAGCGGTTACAAGGTAACATACGAGGTGTGGCAATTACATAACCGGACTGGTGATACAAAACATTTTATTGATCACAAATTACATTACAAAGTTTATCCCCTTCAATGTACTCTCCTTGCCGATCCCTACAACACTCCATACGAATTTTCCACAGTCGAAAGCAGTGTTAGAAGTCCGTTTCTGTCAGAACCTCCGTCGCTTTCGCTTTCATCGCATCCCCACTGTCAAATCTTGTCCCCTTAAGCTCCGATTTTACCTTAAGAAATAAAAAAGGTATCCTACACTTGACGATTCAATTCTCCCATAGCGGTAATGTGCTACGTGTCCCTTGAACTCGATGCTTATTGCCCGTCTCGTTTGTCTGGTAGAGACAGGCCAAGCAATTTCTGATTGGATACAGACCTAAATTTACAGCAGACCTACTAAGCAGGGACAGAAAGCCCGTCAGAACAATAGTAGGCCTGCTAACAGGACATTGTATGCTTAAGAAGCGTATGAGCAACTTAGGCCTGACAGAGGAAACAGCTTGTAGATTTTGCTAGGCGGAAGAAGAGACTGCTGTGCTATGCGATTGTACAGCACTAGCAGGAATACGGTTCTTAGAAGTGGTATCGGAATATTCAAAAGCCGAACCCTATGCAGAAGGATCACTCGCAAAGCTGCTAAGTCTGGTGAAAATGTCAAAGCTAGCGTAATTTATTTAATGATAGACGAACCACAGTAGATCTGAAAAGGTCGCAGTGGAATAGGTCCATATTAAATCAAGTAAATGATACCTCGATATTAAATCGAGTAAACGTTTCTCTGCGTGCACTATAAATACAAATTCACGAAATACTGAAGCAAGCATATAAATAGAAGCCAATGTAACAATTTGGTTATGTTTTTGTTATGATCACCAGGAACAACTTGGCCGCTTAACGCATGCCTTTAAAAATTTCATTTCAGTTGGTTTATGGTATGGATTAAATCTGGTGTTACCGCCCTTATCTACCACATTAATCTTGGTAAATGGTTGTATGTGTCATGAACGCAAATTTTGCTTTCTTTTTTTATATAAAATAAAGTAGTAGTTTGTTATGATGTTTAAAACTACCTTTTAACGTTTGTGAATTGTTAATGGGGTGAAGTACTTTTCGTTATCAATATTTAATAATTAACACGTTAGTTAAATTGTCCAAAATATAGAGACCAATATCTGATTTTACATGAAAACCAGTTATTATTACGAACATCAGCGATTCGCTAATCGATTTCATCCCTTTTCGCTCCTACAACACACGCACACGATCAGCGCGGAACACGTACAATCCACCTCGTCCCCCACCACTCACGTATGGAGCCAAACGGTCCCAGGGATGGCCAAATTAAAATTGATTCGGAAGGCGGGAATTGCAGTTCGGAAACTTAAATGAAGCTTATAAATTAAAGCGTTGATTTATCGCCTCATTCCGCTACAATAAGGGAAAACTTATTAAAGCTGCGCAACAATTCTCCCACCTCGCTTGTATTCATGTTCATCATCGTCCTCCCCCAATTTGTTGATGAAAAATGATAAAGGAAAATAGGTTCCATTGCCAGATTACTGTTGGGCCTTTCCGGGTACATTGCGACCTAACCTAATTGAAAAGGAATCTAATAAACGGGTCCGATTGTGATCTAACGAGGGGGGTCATCTTGTACCTACGCGGAGTTCTGCGGAGTTCCCCGAGATGCTACTGCTAATGTTCTTGCCGCTGTATCTAATCTAATACCTCGCTAAGTTTCGCAAGGTGAACTGAGTCTATTGTATAAGAGAATAAGGGATTCAGTGCCTTAGTAATGGAGTATATTCCCAGATCTCACAAAGCTCTACTGAGAAATTAGGCGACTGGTTTCGTGTTCAAAAAACAAATCATCAGGCCGGCTACAAAGATATCCAATAAAATAAAAATTAGAATAATGGAAAAAAAAATTAAAGTAAATAATTAAAATTACGAGCAAGTGAAGGAACTAATGAAAGAGTTCTTTTTTTATGTTACAGTATAACTAAATTAATTCTTTAATAAAGTATTTTTATTTATATCTAATTTAACGATTAATGAGTTAATATATAAATTTATTTATTCCTTTTTTATTATTATAGTATATTTAAAAAGCTATATTTAAATTAATACACATGGTAAATAGTAATAAAAAAAATATTACATTAACCGAGATCATTTGAAAATGTTTATGAAACGTTGTACGTGTTGTATCAACAAGTATGGCATCTGTATTCCGGCTTCTGTTCCTAGTTTCTAGGGCGGCATGACTATATCTCTTAGCAGTAGGTGGCGCCAGGAAATATTTCAGTGCTACTGATATATGGCAAACCCCAGAAGAAGAGTCTGCGAAATTTCAAAAAATGAGATTCTTTTAGGAATATCAATCTCATTGTGGGGTCCCGCAATATTTGCTTTGAATTTTCTTACTTTCAATGCAAGAAGTCGTCAATATATATAATATGCGTTTTCTAGGTTGCTACCATTCTCATTTTACGTAATTCAATAAAAGCTGCACAATTAATTTACTACTTTTAAGATTTATAACAAATTTTGTCTAGAGTAAGAATTACTAAATTGCTGAGTAATATTGAGAAATCGCACTCTAGAAATGTTTGACTTTTTGAAACGATAGGTACAATTACAATGAAATGTTTCACATATCTCGAAAAAAGCTGGATTTACAACATTCTTGCCAAACAAACTGTCGCTGTCGGTGTGCAAGCTGATGGCATTTGAAGCGTGGTAGCTATGGCTTGTTTGCAGGTGCCTCTAGACCTGCCAGTTGGATGCAAATGGTCCCTATACGTAAGTACATGCAAATGGAACTAAGATTAAGTGTTGAACTTTGGTGTAAAGACCACGAATTGTCTGGCAATCCAACCAAGGCGGAGATAATCTCATTATCCTTGTTAGGAAATAGTAGATAGGCATGGTGGACGCCTCTGTGGCTATGAATGTAGCACTTAACTTTGGCTCAGAAGTTAGATACTTTGGTATCATTTTTGATGGAACTGAGACACCGACCACAACGTCAGCAACGCTGGTATTGCGTTTGAATAGCGCCGTAAAATGCTGGGGAGTCTTTTTCCTAGAGCATTGATGTGAATCTAGACTGCAGACTAGATTAACACGGTCTCAGTCAAACAAAAAACAAATACAAATACCTGTTTGCACCGAGTACCATAGATACTGTAATCTCTTAAAACAGGGAAAAAATTAAAGAAAAAATTGAAAATTAATTAATTAATTGTACGGTCTGAAAGTCCGGGAGTGTTCCTAGACACTCTTTCGGCAATTTATCAATTAATAAAATTTTACGAATATCGAAACCTGAAAAGAGAAAACTAACCTGGGATTGTGACGTTCCAATATAAACTCTATGCGTATATGTTACGTACCGGAACCCTGCGTATCCTCAAACCACCAATCTTGGCTTTCACTTCGTATTTATGGTAGAATTTAAACGCTGAACACTTAGAAAATGGGAACTCTGCCAAACACGTATTACCTGGATGAATATTTTGACTAAAAGTAAGAAAATGATTAGCGTCCCTTCATTCTTTTGTTTTAATCGCGATAGCGATTGTTTAATCCCGGCTAATTTGGATAATTATACCTTTCGGAATATAATTTCATAATAAATTTCAAAGGAATATTCTTATTTTCATGCAGGGATGCAACTGGAAGACTAAATCTGCGCTATTCTATGACATTTAACACCACCAACAACTGTACAATATTAAAATTTACTAACAAACAAGAGATTTACTTGACGACCGATATTTCGAAATTATGCTAAAGATACAACTGAATTTATGCTGTCAATTGTTGTAGGAAAATATTCCACTAAAATTGAAGACTTAGGATGTGAAGAAAATTAACATGAAAACAAAAATTATTTATCAGTCCCATCGTAATCGTCGTCGTCGTCTAGCGATAGGAGGCCATAAAAGAAATTGGAGCTACTGAAAAAGAACTCATCGCCGCCAGAGGGATTTTGACGTTGAACGAATGGACATACTGAAATGATGTAAATTGTAATACTACAATACATTAAAATTCACACCAATTTGACTTACTTGTTGAAGAAGTGGCGTTGGCTATGATGATCTGACCGCTATTAGGAAAAGTTTGAGTCACTTTCTCTATTGACAGGACAATGATAGTTATTTGACAAATGTTGAAATTCCTGTTGTTGAATCTTGTGAAATAAAGAAGGAAATTGAACTGGGGAACATTATTCCAACACGAAAACGTCTTAGTTCACGAGAGTTGCGTTTCAGTGATTGCTATACAAAATGCTCGCGTTGGAATTTAGCAGAAGATGCAATTAATTATTAGCTCTTTACATGTTTTTCCAAACATTACCCATTTCTTTTTCACATACAATTATTATTTAATCTTCTCTCTTCACCATCCATAGTATTAATTCCTTACTACGAACACAACAATTACTCAAAATCTAAAACGTTGCTGGTGTTGGTATGCCAGTATTACTCCGAGTAATATTCCGCTTTATAACTTCTAATCTAAATCAACTCTATACGTTACGACCAACGTGTTTATTCATCGCGAGGAATTTATATTAAGGAGAGCATTATTTTCACCACAAAACGTTTCTCCGGCTGTCTGGCTGCAAAATTTCCCTACTTACGGGTACCGCTCACCCGTTCAAAAGATTCACCCGGCACTGGGACTCCCGCCCCCATTATTTATATTTCTGGAAACGTTTCCTACGGCTACGCTGGGTTTCTCTGTTTACATATACCGATTGGTTACCTAGAGGTTAGCCATTATAGGCATATGGTATGTAGATGTGAATTCAAGCATAATTTCATCGAATTGTGGTAATCGGAAACAGCAGAGGAGTTGTCCCAGTAGAGACATATTTTATTACAAAGCGAGCGTTGATTGAGCAACCATGTGAAACAAGCTACTTTTATTCTGCAACGTATTTGGCGAAGTATGGGACAGTGTGATATCTCGGGAACGAATGCAGATTTTAACATTCTGAAAACTTTGTAATAAATGTCCGTTAGAGGCATATATTTCATGGTAAACATTTTTTTTTCGATTTTTGGAATCTGTAACGCTGCTACATAAATTCCAATGAATGAAGATAAATTGATAAATTGTGGAGAAGGGTTGGTATAACGGTTGACGCTAGTTTGAATATCTTTCATTGAACAATTAATTCAAATCAGTGTTTCGGTGATGTGGTTCAGTTCTTGAAGAAGTGAATTGAGTTCAGATATGGAAATGGGCCTTTGGATAAGAGAATTGATAACGCTACATATTTGGGCTGGATGATGGTGTGAGAGACCATTGAGATATCTATCCGTGTGCGTAGGTTTTAGTAAGCAGAATGTCCCAGCGCACCGTTAGGATGCTGGTGAAGAGAGAACATCTAGGAAAGAAAGGCTTCGACCTCCATGGTGGAGTGTACAGAACCATGTTGGGAATTCAGAAGCGATAGGAAATTGTTTAAAGATTCGTGTCCAAGAGGCCAGATGACAAAGGTGTCATCAACGTACCCGTACCAACCCTTTGGCTAAAGGTTATAAGATAATAGGACTAGTTGTTTGAACAGTCCCGTAAAGATGTTGGTGACGACAGGAGACAGAGGAGATCCCTGAGACTTGCTCGTAGTATTTATCATGAAACTGGAAATAGGTAGAAGAAAGATACGCTTTAACCAAGCCAACCAGATCACCCGGTTGATCATTGGAGAACTCCCTAAGAATGGATACTGTATCCGGTGTGGGAATTTTGGTGAATAAAGCTTCGACATGAAAGCTGACAAGTAAATCATCAGGATCTACCACCAATTCTTTCAATCGTTTGACGAAATGTTGAGAATTTTGGATGAAAGAGTCGCCAGAGTGTCCAGCGTAAGGTTTTGGAAGGTTAGAAAGGTACTTCGATAATTTGCAGGTACGACTATTGATAGTGCTAACAGTGGGATGTATTGGGTTTGTGAATTTTATTGAGACCGTATAACTTAGGGGCTGAAGAATCACTAGGGAGAAGTGACCTCTGGGTATCGGTTGAGATAGATGACGTTTTAATGGAGTTAACGATGGAACGCTCAATTATGGAAGTAAAATCACAGTAAGGAAAGAACTTTTTGCTCAAACTTTTCACTGTCGAGGATCACCGTAGGTAGCATTTCCCTCCTCAGCTCTTAGTACAGCAAAATTAGGGTCGGACTTCAGGTTTCTTAAGGACGGCGTTTCTGACTTAAGAGGTTTAGCACGTGCGAGGATTTTGGATGTTTTAAAGCGAATGGGATCAGCGGTTTCAGATGGAAAACCAACAAGAGCCAGGCTCTATGCCAGTAACGGCGTCTTCAGAAGGGATAAGTTTAGGCATAGGGACAAATTTAGGGCCTTTGGGGAGTACAGCAACCTCATCAGAAGATATAGGTGGACTGGAAAGGTTTATGACAGTGTATCATATGACTCTAGAATTCTGGGATGGTTTAGGGATTAGGGAATTGAATTTTCGAGTTTGTCGTGCGGTAGTAAATGAATGGGCTTTTTCGGCTTGATGATGCGATCTAGATGGGGTCTGTCCTTGAAACTCCTCCACACTCGTTCCAGTGTCTCCTCTGTGATCAATTCCACCTCTCTACGAATTGCCGCCTTCAAGTCAATCAAATTACGGGGTTTATGTTGATAAATCTTTCCTTCAAATATCCCCACAAAAAAAATCACACATGTTAACGTCACGCGACCTGAAAACAGGTTCCGCAGCAGGTTCATCGATATCCTTGATGTGTGAGCAATAGCCCCATCTTGCTGAAATCATATGCCTTCTTGCAAGTTTAGCCTCTACAGTTGTGGGAGGAAAAACGTATTGATCATATCCACGTACCGATTTGAGGTAACCACTACTCCACACTCTTCAAAAAAGAAGGGGCGAATAACACGCTCCCTTGAAATCGCACACCACACAGTTACACGAGGTAAATGAAGAGGTCTCTCATGCAGCTGTCTCGGATTTTCCCCTGCCCAGTATCTACAATTTTGCTGATTAACAGTCCCATTCAGGTAAAAATGGGCCTCATCGCTTATAACAATTAAAGCATCAGGTTCATCGTGAAGAAAAACTTGCACTTGCGCTGCGAAATCCTCCCGTTGGGCGTAATCGGTTACTTTCAACTCCTGCACACACACGATCATGTACGGATGAAACTTGAGATCCGTTTTCAAAATTTTTCTTACCGTCTCGCGTCCCATACGTAACGCAACTGCATACCGTCGAGCTGAACGCCGGGGACTGGTGGTGACTGCTATTCTCACACTCTCAACGATTTCTGCCGTCCTCACCGTTCGTGGACCGTTGGTTCATAATGGTTGGTCGACTAGGGATTGCTCCATGCCGGCTGCTATCACTGACTCACCGTTTCTTATATACGCATTGTATGTAAACATGCGCTGCTCGATCGACCAGTGTTCCATTGTGACTGAGATACCTAAATGGCCACCTGTCGGGAGTTTAATGCTCTCTCACCCACCGTGACACGGCAACCTAGGCTGGGTAACCGTCCTATCCAAAATGTAAATGCTCCTCGTGGTCACCCTGCATTTAACCGATTTTGGATTATTAAACTTCATATTATCCCTCAAGGAAAATATCATTGTTAATGACTTATCGTCGTTTAATGCCAATCTATTAGCTGCAAACCATTCTATGAATTCGGTAATATAGTAATATCATCCACGAATAATATACATTTATCTGAGAAATCGTTAATGTATATTAAAAATAATAAAGGCCCCAGTATAGAGCCTTGTAGGACACCGAACTGCATCGTGACTCTATCGGAGGTAGTGCCGTTCAATTTAACCACTTGAAACACCTATTTGAAAGGTAAGATTTAAGATATTTTACAGATAAATCATTAAAATTATAATACTGTAGTTTCCATACCAATAACTCATGATCCACACAATCGAAAGCTTTATTTATATCACAAAACGTGGCGGCACAATACTCTTCCTTTTCAAAACAAGCTAATGTAAACTCTATGAATTCCAAAACCGCAGATGTTGTACGTTTACCACGACGAAACCCAAATTGTTCCGAACAGAAAAGTGAGATTCTCTCAAAAAAGGAAACAACCCTATTTTTAATTATCTTTAAAAAATATTTGACAGAACTGGAAGAATTGAAGTCGGCCGATAATAATTAAATACATTATTAATATCGCCCTTTTTATGTAATGGTATGACCGAAGCAAACTTCAATTCATCCGGGAAAACACTCAATTGAAAACCAATTAACCACTTATAGCTTTTAATACAGATTTAAACTCGTATAACAAGCAACGTATTTCCCAATTTTATAATAATTTTGATGTTTTAAAAAAAATATTAACGCCAATCTTGGCTAGCATCCAAACAAACTATCCGTATACAGTATATGCGGTATAGAAATATGCGGTAAGTACACGCGTGGATGATTTACATTGTAGCCGTAGGATTTCCTTTGGGAAAAGACCGATTCGATGATGGCTAAAGTAAACGTTAATAACACAGTTTCCTAACAAATTCGCGTATCTCTAAACATCCAAGCGCCACGTTCCTTCTTATTCGGAACGTTTGTATTTGAGAAAAGCTTAAAAATATAAAGAAAAAAGTTATTCGTAAATATTTACCCTTTGAAACGATTTTTGAGCACTCGCTTTTGTAATCGAATATGAAGTGATGACTTTCAAGTGTATATTGTAGGTGTACTTTGCGAAAAGTTATACTCATGCACTTCGCATCACCCAAAATTGTTTGTGGAATATAAATTTATCTAACGTGGATGTGTGGAAAGGTTATATGTGTACTCAAGAGTTGGCGTTTTTATTATCTTCTTTTTTCTGAGCGGAACTATATAGTAAGCTAAATGTTTTTTTTTTTTTTTATGTGAATATTGCTTTGGAATTTAAAATTGGTCTTTTGTTAAGTTGGAACATAAAAAGTTTGTGGTACTTTGAAGATATATTGCTTTGTAATAAAGGGTTTTGAAAATACATCTGTACATATTCCATAAAATTGAATTATTGTAGCTTTCTATAATTTTAAACGTGGATTGAATTGTCTTTAAAATTTTCTTTCGATGGTGGAGATGGAATATTTAATATTTCATTAGATACTTTAAGATGTTGATGTAAAGAATTTTGCGATTATACAATAATCCTATTTAAAACAACTCTTAATGAAATCGTTGGAACTAATTCAATGAGTAGCCAGCCAGACAACGTGACTAGTGCATGAAAATGTCTCAGATAACGAAAATTGAGTACTGTGAATACATGAAATTTTTAACTAAAGAAGGGCATACGCCTAATCTCTTTAAACGACGTTTAGATGGCGTTTATGGTGATTTATCTCCTTCATATTTCACTGTAAATAAGTGGGCAAAATGTTTCCATTTGGGGCAAGAATCGCTTGAAGATAATGAACGAATGTGGTAACCTCTTCATTCGATGAGCCTAGGAAACAGAAAAACGTCGCTGGGGGGCAGATCTGGTGAATAGGATGGGTGGTTAAATTCCTGAATTTTTGCATTAGCGACCACTGAAATGTGAGACGGTTCATTTTCTTGGCGAAACAAAACTTTCTTTTTTTGAAAATGAGTCCGTTTTTCCGCAATTTCTGCCTTCAGCTTGTCAAGTAATGATACGTAAGATGCTCCCGTTATTGTTTTCCTTTTTTTAAGATAATCGATTAACACAACTCATGATTATTCCAAGAAATAATCGCCATCACCTTCCCGTCGGTTTCGGAGCTGATTCACCCTATGCAGTCCACTGTTTCGACTGTTCTGTCGCTTCAGGAGTGTACTGGTGTATCCAAGTTCCTTTTTTTTTTTAATTTATTGAAATAATGTTTATATCAAAGCACAGGCCCTCCTCAATCTTGTTTCTGCGCAAATTCCTTAGAATAAGTTAGAGAAGGCTAAAAAAATTACGTTAGTAAGACAAAGAATCCAAATGCTCACCAAATTTTCGACTCCAATTCCGTCAGAGTATTCAGAATTATTTCTACATGTTGCAAAACGGAATCAAACTGTATAGTCGAGCCTGTAGATATTAATTGATGACACAAAAGCAATTTTCATGAAGTTATCCAAGCGTAATAGGCACTTCATTGCGCCTGTGACAATGACAATCCGTTTTCGCGCACCTCAACATGTATTACGGCAATTGCACACCCTCTATGCCACATTCGCATAGTGAAATATATTCACACAGCGATGATATCCACTGCTGACGATTACATTATCGTTTGCGCTTGTTATTACATGTCACGCGTGCTTTTGATAGCTTTGCCAGTATACAAGGTACGGCGTTCTGAGTTTAGGGCTAAAGTATTTCATTTATTCAAATTCAAAACGCATGTTGTACAAACAATAGACGGCGTCCAATACATATCAGTAAAACATTTTGCGAGAAATATTGTTGATACAAATCAACGGTTTCAGTATTTATTTTTAAAGTGTGACGAACGGTTACACCCGCAGAGACGCCTCTACAGGGGAGGGGAGGGGGTGTATGTACGTATGTGGATGCAGAGTTCAGTAATGCGGTAGACATTGAGTTGGGTCGTTCGGTTATTTATCGGATTCTCATTGTGTGTTTTCGAAAACATGGAACGTAAGCCTGGTGTACCTCTTGCATCGCATGTGAAGAAATATATTTGGCGTTTCCCTGGTTTGGAATTTACAGGTTCGCACATTCTTTGCAAATTTTGCGATATAGGGTTGCTGAGTCGTTGAATGCAGAAGTCATATTAAAAGTAAACGTAATGTATTGAATTTAAGAAACAATATTCCAGCAATTTTTGTATGACTTTATCTTCATGTTGACCACGTGCAACATCCCACAACACCTAGTAGATAATGAAAATTTTCGTATTTTTTGGGATAAATATGTTCCAATAATTGCGTGCAGTTTTAAATAAAAATCCGGATTTAGAAAAGGTTCGATCTATATCTCGAATTCAAGACTGCACAGAAGAAATACAGGAGTATTCGAATTTCGCAAATCTTACTTCATTAGATGCTGAACGTTCATTTCTAAAGTATACGAGAACGTTTTCAAACCGTCGTCGAGGCCTGACCGAATCGACAATGGAAGCATTGCTTACGTTGCAGTACTACGCGGCGTACCATGGCAGTCGCACATTACCGCAATGGTCATCGAGACGTCAATAATAGGTAATAATCTATTATTTTTTTATTAATACTGTCTCTACTTGTGCGCGGCACGCACGGGACGGTTCCACTACTTTCTCGAACATTATAAATAGCACACGCACACCGATCAACCGATAATAACCGAACGTCCACTCGATTCCTTGTATGTACATAGTAAACACAGCTCCTTTCACGAAGCGCCTCTGCGGGTGCAACCGTTTGGCGCACTTTACTTATTTTACGCCGAGTAGTCTTAATTAGAAATATTTCACACACTTAACAAAAGGTATTCAATTTAGAACATTTATCCATTTTTGATATTTCAAATTAATTGACTACAAGCCCATACAATAAACAATCTCGAACTTTTCACTATTCACTTTGGTTTGGGTTATTTGCTTTAATATTTAGATGTTAATACTTTGACCTCTAAAAACAGATTAAGCTCTAAACGGTTAACAGCCCCGCTTGTATACCAATGTGACCAAGTGGCAGTAGTGGGGATGGAAGTTTCTAGTAGGTTCATGACTGGTCTATGAATGGTCCATGAAAGGTTCTCGAAGGTTCCAGAAAGCTCTTCAGCCATTGATCAAATTTTCCAAAAAATTCCATAATGTTTCAGAAGGTTCTTTGGGCCTAAAATCTTCAAATTGAAATTGCTCGAAAACACCAGCTAACTTTTAAAAACGGTTGGCACCATTAGATTCAGCGTACTCGAATTAGGTTTATCTCCTGGGTGCCCAGCTTGTTGCATTTTGTAACTAATACAGTGTTATCATCAAGTTTAACGTTTACAAAATTAAGATCCTATTTTAAGGATAGAGTTTTCCAAATGGTTCTTGACAAAATCTCAAGAAAACGAGGAATTCATAAAATTAAATATAGGCTGATGAAGCTAAGCAATAGTCATTTTTGGTTAAACGAAAATCCTAGATTAACACAAGAAAAATTTTCAAGTACCCTGGAGCTTGTGTTTTTTGGGCGATAAAGTATAATAGGATTTTTTATCTATATTTTTACGATGAAAATTTAACTGGGGAAAAGTATTTGTACATTTTGCAAAACGTAGTGAGGGAAGCGTTAAATCATCTTCCAGAAGAAGAAATAGCGAATGTTTGATGTCAAATGTATGGAGCTCCACCTTACAATACGGGGCCTGTGTGACAGTTGTTGCCAATAATGGTCCCTATCGATTTTTAACCAAGAAAAATATAATTACTTGAGGGTGGTACTACGAGGGTGACTCTGTTTCCAGTGAGATGTAAAAAAACTAAGTAAAAATTTAACAATATTTTATTATAAATGTTCAAAGTAGCCCCCTTGACCTCAATACATTTATTCAATCGTGTTTTCCATACATCAAAAGCTGCTCGCCACTCATTTTTCGGAATACTGCCAAAATACTCATGAATTGCGGCATCAATCTCATTTTCTGAAGAAAATTTGCGACCGCGAAGATGTTTTTTTAAATTAAAGAATAACCAGAAGTCACACATCGCCAAATCCGGCGAATAAGGCGGATGTTCAATTACGCGGATATTTTTTTCCCTTAAATAATCGACAGTAGCGCGCATCGAATGTGAAGAGGCATTGTCGTGATGCAACAAAAGGCCCTTTACATTAAGTCCTTCAAAAACTTCGGGCAAACATTTATTAATGTACCAGTTTGCAGTGACTGTGCGCTGTTCTTCTAACTTAATGGCTTTGACCAAACCGATGCTTCTGTAGAAAACAGCGTACATAACTTTTTTCATGGAGCGTTGCTTTTTTGGTGTTGTCGGTGTTGCATCGTCTTCATAGATCCACACACGGGATTCCTGTCGAGTTGGAGTGTCATAAAATGGTATATAGGTCTCATCACCTGTCACAATTTTGGAAATAATCCGATGACCGCCATTTTCCAACATGTTGAGAGTTTCCCTGCTGACTCTTACACGTTCTGACTTCTGGAATTCCGTTAACTGGTGTGGCACCCAACGACAGACAACTTTCTTCATCCGCAGTTCCTTATGCAAAATTTTTGAAACAGCTACGGATCCAATCCCTAATGTCATCTGGATAGTACTGTATGTGCGGTGCGGGTCTTCGGTAATCATGCCCTGCAGTGACTGCTGCTTTTGGTTTCGTGTCACGTTGTTCATCAGTTAAGAAACTCCGACCTCGTTTAAATTCGGCAAACCACCAATAAATGGTTGCCCTTGAAGGCTTTCCTTCGCCGAATGCTAAAGTTAGGCGTTCAATGCACTGCTTTTCGTCTAAACCGCATTTAAAATCGTAGTAGATTAATACATGAAATTCTCTTTACTCAATTCCACCGCGTTTACGAGCTAAACAATTTTTTTCTTTCCACACACTTGATTGTCATTTAATGACATTGCACGGCTGAGTCACTAGACCTACAAGTTTACTTGTCCTAATATCGTTTTATCTAAATAGGCATCCATTTCAACGTATCTCACTAGAAGCAGAGTCACCCTCGTATTTGAAAAAAAATCGGCTTTTGCCAATTTTGTCTATTATTCCAAATTTAATTCGAAAATTTAAACACCCCGTATTTATTCCATAACTAGCATAGTTTATAATAAACAAGTAAATAAAGTTAATAGTGCAACTGTAATTTTTTTGGAAAAAATCTATTTTCTTGCAAAATGGTAAAATTTTGCTATAAGTAAAATTGCATAGAATATTGTTTCAGAATTTCAACACAAATTCAAATTTGTGAAAAAATAATAAACATTCCAAATTGACATCCACTTTCGGCATAACCGGAAGTAATATGGCTTTAAAAACTTTTTAAATAGGCTTTGTATAATCGAATATTCACATTCGCAAAATTTCGATTTTTTACCCTAAGCTCAAAACGCCGTACCCTGTATAGATATTTCCATATGTATCAACACCACTACAGTAATACTGGTGCTTTATCCCAATTTACTCTGCCGCTAGCGTTAGCGGAAATGGACTGCTGAATTTCCATTTTTGATGTACGCTTGAATATATCCAGTGACTTTATTTACATACATATCTACAACGGCTGGTATAGAGATTAAAGTTAATCCAAATAAATTGTCTTTCCGTATAGTTTATGTGCCAGTAAAAATAGAAACCTTCGGCCTTTCAAAAAAGTGCTTTTACTTTTAAAGAGGCGCGTACACAAATAGACAAAACGATAAATAAAGCTAAGCGTAAATTCTAAAATTAAGCGCGGTGTACAACAAATAGTCGTAGAGATTTATCGGAATATTGTATCTAGGTACATACAACGGTTATAGTAAATATCTTAGGAAAAAATATTACCTAGGAATTTAAAACTATGCTTTGATGAATTCTACGTTTGTTCTTTCGTCTATTTTTTAACTTCCTTCCATTTAAAGAAACGTATTTCTCGAAAATAACAGAGGACTTGGGAGGATGATCATTTTCAAATTATTTTTTATCATTTGCCATTATAGAGCAACGCGTTTTTTTGAGCCGATAGAATGAAGCGAGAGTAGCAAGTTATAAGACATTATTACCGTGAGTTGGTTCACCTTTAACACTAGAACCGCTGAGCATTCCTCAGATCTCGAACCGCCGCCCCGGTCAAATTGACCGGTGATTAAAACTCAATTTTCTTTCGACTGTTTTTATTAATTAACATAATTTGTTTGCATAAAAGTGTATATTTATTCACAAATTATAAAAATAATTTCTAACTTAACTTTGGTATTTTAAATATCGTTACAATTTTTGCAATAAGCTGCTTGAAATCCACATTTTCCACATATGTTCTTGTTACAGTTCTTACATCTATCGTAGGTCTTATTTTCACATTTCTTTTCTTGACATGTACGTCTTTTGCGAGATTGCTTATCTGGCTTTGATCCAGCCTATAAGTTCTTGTCGCATTTTTGATTCGATGTTCCCTCCTGAGGGTCTTCTTCGTTGTTATTGGATTGTTGCGAGAGTTCTTCTGCCGATTGCAGAATGAAGTCGCGACGTTTTATTTTTTTGCCAGCGATGTCTTTGTATACAGCAAACGCATTGATTGCAGCAAGATCTAATACATTATAAAAAACATGGACTGGCCTTCTTCTTGAGGGTGCCTTCACGCTGTATTTTCGGGCTATTCGATCTACTACGTCAACGCCATATTTTGTGCTATTATAGTATAAAACTGTTTCTGGCTTTTTCTTTGTACCACTATACACTGTCAAAGTGCAAACATTTTCTTTACTTATGAATAAAACAGTTTCATATAAAGAACCTTTGCTTTTTTTGATTACTTCGGGAATTTCTTTTCTCGACCTGTTCACAGTTCCAACAATTGCGGTGTTTAGTTTTGCTAATTTTTTTGCAAGTTCCTGGTAAAAAAAATGTCCGTTGTCACATTTCTTCCTCTCTTGGTATAAGGCTCTAATAATAATTTTAGAACGACGTATTCACCAAGTGGTTGTCCTATTGGTCTCGAATCATCTTTTCCTAAATATGGGAAGGCATTCAACACATATTTAGCTTCAGTGACAACAGCAAGCCAAAATTTAATGCCAAACTTATCCGGTTTATTGGACATATATTGCGTAAATCGACATCTTGCTTTTGTAGGAAAAAGCTGTTCGTCTATTGTTATGTTTTCTCCGGCACGTAACAAATTTTGCAATTGTAAGCACATTTTTGCCATATTTCAGAAACTAAAGTAAACTTGTCATGTTTCAATTTTTCTTTCCTTGTAGACTTGAAATCGAATCTGAGATATCTCTAAATTTGTTTCTAGACATCGTTTGACTAAAAAACGATTTATAATACTAAGCGACTGGAACCCTGAGCACCACGTGCGTATAGAATGGCCATAAAGGATTCTAGATCTCCTAAAGATAATTGTCAGTCTTGAGTGCCTAGTTGTCTTCTAGCTTCAGCCTCGGTTTTATGTGTCTCAACATCGAGTCATCGATAAATAATCTCCAGAAACAACTCACATTTTCCGCAGTTACTTTTTGTTTTGCGTAGCCTGTTGACCCTGGCTTGTCCCTGAATATATTGGGTTGGGTTTTTCTCCCTGCAGTAAGCTGACTTGCAGAAATTACTTGCCATTGGGAATTGTCTTTTGATTTACAAACTGCACCAAGATTGAAGGAACACGGATAAAAGATGGCGTATGTATAAAATTTCACCAGAAAGCTGAAAATTACCTCGGATTTTCTACATCATCCACATTGTATTTGATACGAAATGTGCGTTACATGAAAATATATCAGTTTCGGTATCTTCTTAATATTGCACTTGCTTCAAAATGTTGTTGCGGATTTTTACGGCAATATTTGGTCTCTGGGGCATCACGGATTAAGATTCAGCAGTAATCAGCAAGCAAACTAGGACTCAATTTGCCTTGGTATCGCTTTTCCATGGTTGCAATGACTTGATGAAACCGTTCCGGAAAGAAATCGAGATGAGAATCCAGAAAATGCGCTTTTAAAGACATGTTATATCCTATTTCTTTTTAATTTTGAGCTATGACATTTCCAAGAAAATTTGACATAACTATTTCAAAAGCTCACCATTTTATTATTATATTATATTATTATATATTATTATAGTAGGGCCATGGCACAGATGTCTTTAATCACTGCGACCTTAATAGATCTATTGTAACAAAATGCCCTTATGTGTGTCAGAATAGTTGGAAGCTTTTAATAAACCTTAGTACTACTCTAGGATCTGCTTCCTTCAGTTCACTAAGTGCAAGAGATGGCCTACTGAAACGTTGGTGTCGTGTACGACTAATGGCAACACATTTACATAGGATGTGTTCTGCCCTTTTTAGATCTTCTTGGCATAGACGACAGATTTGATCTTTAGCTTTTCCTAGTTTAAATGAGTGATATTTTAGGACTACATTGCTTGTCAGAAATCCTGCCAGTAATCTAAGATCCCCTTTGCTGAACGATAGCGTCATTTTCCCAGTACAAGGCCTTTTGATTGCTCTCCCAAGTCTTAATTGCTTATTTTATGTGGCTCGTGTGGAGACCACAGAAGGAGTTAGGACCAATGAAAGGCATGTTCGCTGCTTCTACAAGTAGAAATAAAAGAAAGATATATATACAAGGCTATACATTCCTGTCGGAATTGCAGCTACTCCTTTTAAAAGAAGTTCTGGAAGCTCATTTATGACGACGAGTCATTCCATTTCTTTCAGTATCATTCGTCTAGGTTATTGTGTGATTTGGTCGCTTTTACTATTTTCTTCCATTCCTTTCTGTTTTTTATTTTATTCTTCTATTCTTCCACTCCCATCCTCCCAAGGTCCTCCATCACTTAGTCCTCCCATCTATTCTTGGGTCTGCCTCTCTGTTTACCTCCTGTGGGTTTCCATTCCGTGATAGTTTTGATTGTTGCGCCATCTTGCCTTCTGAATACGTGCTCGAACCATTTTATTCTTGTTGCTTTCATCATTTTGATTATTGTTTGTCCCTTCAACATTTCTTAAATTTCTTTATGATATAATCTTTTGTATTCCTCTTCGTTTATTTTTACGGGGCCAGATATTTTTCTAATAATTTTTCTTTCTCAGATTTTGAATCTTTCCTCTTCATTCGTTGTTAGACACATCGTCTCTGCTGCATATGTAACCACGGGTCGTATTGCGGATTTGTACATCTTCAGTTTTAAGTTTCTTACTTATATTTCTATTTTTCATAAATACTTTGTATCTGTTAAACGCTTGATGTCAAGCTTGTATTTTTTGTTCTACTTCTGCTTTTTTGTGGTTTGTTTTGTTTATCATGTTTTCTAAATACTTAAAGTTCTCCACCTCCTCCAATTTAAATTCTCCTATTTTTATTTCTAAAAGAAAGATATCACATCAAATAATTTCTCAAAAGACCTTCCGATACTTAGGTATCCATTGAATCTCCATAATCCGATAAGGAACGGGTTCAAGTAGGGCCATAAAAGGACCCGAAATGTAATACAATTATCCTTCACTAATAAATGTTTAATCTAGTGCAGGTAAAGATGACAATTCCCTATTTATCCGAACTAGAATTATGAATAGAGCGGGCCAAGAGCGCCACGCGCCAGGTTCGCAATCAGGCTGCCGGGCGCATATATGTATGTAAACATGGGTAATTTAAATATGTAATTATTAGGACGAGGACCAAAACCACTGTCTATTACGTCGTGAAGACGCGCAAATATACACCTGCAGTTTGGGTGTTCGTTGATAAATAGGGCGTTGTTCACAGTGGGCCACTACAAAAAAAAAGTTCATTCATCGACGGCTACGAACTAACAGCGCGCTTATTCATTTACGGATGACGCGCTCTATTCATCAACAAATGACGAGTCTGCAGATGTTACGTTTGCACCACTTCGTGGCATACTAGAAACAAGCGTCGGTGTGCTCGCTTTAGTGATTATGTCTAACGTAACTATTAAAAATAAACGGCCATTACCTACGAAAGTTAATAAATTTCTTAGTGAATTTGTGGATTTACACTACAATGGGAGTACAATTTTCTGTAAAGTTTGTAAAAAGAAACTACTGTGCTGGAGCAAACGTGATTGTGAAAGACATATAAATAGCGCACACCACAGAAATAAAAGAAATGGTGTGTCACAACAACGTCAATTTCAATTAGAATTGCTTTTAACGTTTATGGTATGTGGTCTACCACTTCGTATACTTGATAAAAAAGCATTTCGAAAATTCTGGGGTACATACAATACCGAGTGGATACTACCATCTCGGACAGCGTTACGGAGAGATATTCCACGAATACGTGAGGACATTGAAAATCGAATTAAAGCCGAATTAAAAGATAAACAGCTGTGGCTATGTCTTGATGAGACGACAGATTGCAAAAAAAATTCTATTTTGAATATAATAGTGCGCGTATTAGATCCTATTAAACCAAATTTTGCAATCTATTAGCCAGCAGAAGATTAAAACAGTGTACTAGTAAAGCAATTACGGCCGTAGTTCTCGAAACGTTACAAAAATTTCAAGTGTCAACCAGTCAACTGTTGTTGTTCATGAGCGATGGTGCAGCAACAATGTGTAGTGTAGGCCGTTCCCTTAAAGAAAAGTGTGAAGGACTTTTACATGTTACGTGTAAAGTCCATGCTTTACATCTTGTGGCACAAACTATTCGAGAGTGTTACCCGGAGATGGATGCATTAATAGCAAACACAAAAAAAGTGTTTCTCAAAAGTCCTAAGAGGACTAGGGCATTCCACAGGTTATGCCCTGGTATTCGAGAACCACCACAGCCCATTCTTACGCGTTGGGGAATGTGGTTAAAAGCCGCTTTTTATTATAATGAACATTTTCAAGAAGTCAAATCCGTTATTTTACAATTCGTCCCTGCCGAAGCTAGAGCTATTAGGATGAGCCAGAAGGGATTTCTCGATATTTCTGTTGAAACACATCTAAAGAATATTAGCAACAATTACAAAGGGTTAGTAGACGCGATAGAAAATTTGCAAAATTCTGGATTGTCGTTGGTAGAATCAGTGCAAGTCGTGGACGAAGTTAGTACATTGTTACACAGTATAAACGATGCAACAAGTGGACGAGTTTTAGCTAAGTTCGATAGTGTTTTAAAAAAGAATCCGGACTACACGAGATTAAGACAAATGTGCGATGGGGCATCTGCAGATTCCTTGACTAAGTCTAAAGATTATTTTAATTACGCCTGTCTTACTTCGGTAGACGTGGAACGGTCGTTTTCGAAATATAAGAACATTTTTTCGTCTCGACGAACATCCTTCACCGAGGCAAATGTGGAAACTTATCTGATGGTGCAACTTTTTAAACAAGCCTATCCGCATTATTAAGAAGGATAGAATTTATTTATTATATCTTTATTTACAGTTACACTATTAAGTACAACAGAATAAAAAAAGCGTTCAGTTTCTCAGTTATTTCCTTATTACATCCCATTTACAACGCATACCGTTTTCAATCAAATAAAAAATCATAATGAAAATAAAAACACCTCAGCGTGTACATATATATATATATATATATAATAATAATGTTGCAATAATAATGTTTAGTAATTAGAGCGGATATATATATCCGCTCGAATTACTAGACATTATTATTGCGCCAGCTTTTATTTTTTTACTCTTGTGTATTAATTTCGAAATATCACATATCTGCTGTGACTCACATATACGCTATTTACAATAAGCGGCCGTTGCGCCTGATTCCGATTCTGTTGGATGGCGCAATTTGGCCCGCTCTAATTATGAATGTACATAGATTTGGTGGTTATTGTTCTTTTAAATAGTGAATATCCTATATTAATAAAAGAGTTGCTTTTAGAAATCCGCAAGTGGGTGCGGCAATTGTTATTAGTCGAGGTGGACATCTTTGTTTTGTTTTAAGAGTATTTTATTAAATACAAAATTATAATTTTTTTTCAGTAAGCACTTCCTCTATTTATGCATATTTCTTTGGGTGGTCAAATAATGATGGCCGATAGTGTATACGTTAACCTGTAAAGCAAAATTTTGATGCGCATTTTACATTTTTTATTATATGTTTCGTATTGAATATTCATAGGCGTGCATATCCACGTGTTTTGAATTGCTAAGACAAAAAGCATAGATCGGTGTGTTTTTGACAACCAGATCTAATTGTGAACACCACTCTCCCATCCAAACTAGCAAAATAAATAACAAAAAATAATTGCATAGATTCATTCAACGACCACCTAAATTGACAACTCCGTTATCACGTGGCAACAAGCATGGCTCCAAACGAATTGCATTTTTGATCGGCCTCTCGTGACCCTCCAAAACAACTCGCGCTGCCGAATCTTTCTCTCCAACCTTCAACGGATCGATATTACGCGTGACGTCGTTAGATGATGCTGACTGCGTTAGTGGAAACGTCGGGAGAAGCTAAATTTTACGAGGAGGAACGCGGAGAAGAAGAAGCGGGATAGAGGGCGCTGTATCTAATCACGTCTTTGTCGCATCGTCTGCAGGACGAAGTTCACCTATCCCTTACGCTTCGGGAAAACTTCGTCGTACTACTCTCGCCGAATTAGAACGGTCCGCATGTATTAACTTGAGACGCTGCTTTACCCGCTCCGTGTAGAGTTTCGAAAGTTAGAACGTCTAAAGAACTTGCGACTGGTATATAAGGCTATATATCATGCGGTAGTTTCAATTTTGCGTAGCGCCTGATATGGTAGGATGCGTAATAAGGTTGTGTGTATAGAATGCTGAATTTGTGAAAAATAATTTGATAGAAAATTACTCAAATTATGAATTTAACATTTTTCTTTATCTTAAGAGCCTTTAAATTTATACGGACGGACTACGATTCGTTACAATATAAACTGCAAAATAGTTCCAGGGACTTTGAAAGCACCTGAGAAGAAATCTGGCGTTGGTGGGATTTGAACGTACAGCGCCTAATTGTACTGCAGTCAGAAGTAGGCCCTTTTACCATTGGGCCACCAAGCCGTTATATTAAAGAATCTCAAAGAAAATATGCCTTTTTATCTAGTATCTTAACTACTAACTATAGCAATAATATTCGTTATTCAATTTTGCGCATATTTCGTTTGAAACGGTACCATATTACAGTCAATATCTCTAAATAATACACTAACATATTCACAGCTTTCTGCACCTAAATAAACATTATGATAACGCTCCTTCTATTGTTGATTTTATCTTTTTACTTTTTATCATTCTTTTTCTTCTTCTTCACGTAAGAATATACAACTATTTGAACAAAAACATCTTCACGTTTCTTGTCAAATACAACGGACGGTTAGGGAAATGAGTTGGAATAGCATCTTTTAAGCTTAGGATATTTTAAACTTACAGTTATAGTTTCGAATCTGTAGCTGTGTGTAACACATACAAAACAACCGACGCCATCTTTTTATAGTTTCAGAAAAGGTTTTATCGCTTATACAACACTAGAAAAACATTGCAAATATCGCCAATAAAGTGCGGAAATATCACTACATAGTATTTTTTAAAAATAAAACCAATATCATTTGGATAAACCAATTCAAAACGCAGAGATGGTCTCAGTGTGTAAACGCGTTTATATGGCCTATGTCAAAATACGTCACAGTCTGCTGTCGTCAAAGCGCGTAGGTCTTGTGTATATCGTTGGTAACGGTCGAGTACCCCAAACCCAATACCACCCTCGGAAATTTACGTCAATATCTTGGAAAATATGGGAAATATTTGAAAACACTTTAGAGAACTTTTTATCTGCTTCAAGGATACTGTGTGATAGTGTCAGCAGTATCCCTCTATACTTCATTTCTTTTAAGAATGCAGTAGGTGGCGTTGTAGGCGCAGAGCAATTTACACAGACAAGATTTTGAATGTTTCGTATGACAATGATGACAATTTATGATCGATCAGATGTTCGATATTATATTGAGCGAGGTTATCTTATGATGCTGTCGCATATGTATACAAAAATTTTATGACACGAAATTATGTAAATTTAGAATTCAATACAAATAAACATCATATGTTCGATATACATATATATTACTTTAAATTCTTAAATAATCTAGGAATCAAATTAACAAAATTGCAAGAAATGTTACAAATATATCTATTCTCGTTATAGTTAATGGCTTCACTTTTATTTTTAAATTTGTTGGTAATATTACATTACCACAATCACTTCCAATAAGTATGAGGGAATAATAATTCAATCAGACTAAATAATACAATGTTTAATTTTACTTCTTTAATTAAACTAATTTTATTAAATAACAAGATTTCAAAATTCACATTCCGAAGATCTGAAAGTGAGCTCTTCATCTGATGAACCTGAATTCACAGCAAATGTTAACTGCATATCTTCAATGATATTATCCAAACGATACATGTCATCTTCCTCTTTAATAACGCGCTGAATACATCTTCCCCATTCTTCTCCAGTAATTTTCGTTAGGCCCTCATGAAATAAGGATTCTACATTGTCCAATTTAAATGTTTTATTGTGAGTGGCAACATAGCCTTTTACTTGTGCCTAAATCATCTCTATTGGATTTAATTTGCAATGATAGGGGGGTAATCTCAACAGTTTCCTACCTGTTGCTTCTACTATATTGTCTACTTTATAATCAATCGGATAGTTTATTAAATATTGTTTTGTTTTATCCAATAATTGAATTTTTAGTAATGTGTCATTCACATTAAAATTGTTGTTATTTAACCACTCGATAATATCAGATTTTTTCCATGATGTATTTGGTGGTCTTTCAGTCTTTTTCGAATGGTATGGTGCGTTATCCAACACAATGACACAATTTTGTTCTAAAGACGGTATTCGTTATCCAATTTTCAAAAATATCAGCATTCATGTCTTCATTATAGTCACCAGTTCGTTTTGATTGAAACACCAACAAACCATTCTCAACAAACCCAGTATCAGTGCCAATATGGGTGATTATTAACCTTTTTCCTTTCCCGGAAGGATCTTTCAGACCTAGCCCTTCAACAAAAGCTTGACGTGCAGTTGCAACAGTTTTGTCTTTCCATATTTTTGCTCTTGTATGTCCAGCATTTACCCAAGTTTCATCCAAGTAGTATATTTTACGATCGTCCTGACGATACTGTTTTATTTTACTTAAATATTCTCGCCTCCACAAAATAATTTCTGACTTTTCGATCAACATGTGATTCCTTGTTCTCTTTTCCCACACAAAACCTATTTTTTTCAGAATTCTCCAAACTGTGCTAGGACTAATATTGGGCAATGTTTCACCATCTTTTATAGCCTATTTAAAAGAAAAATTATTTAAGCAATATAACATTAAAACAAACATTTTACTAACCTCAGTTATTTTATTTAGAGTTGGTAATTCATTCTTCAAGAAAAAGCTATGAATAGTCCTACGAATTGCCTTTTTGTCATCCTCATCTAATTTGTTTGCAAATTGTTGTCGAACTCTCTTGCGAGATGGAGATTTTAAAATACCACTTGACTTCTTTTCAGAAACGATTTGCCAAAGTATTCTTTCTGACAGCCCAACTTCTGATGACGTTAATTTTATACTTCGCATTTTAGAGTTTGTTTTCATATGTTTTATAAACACATTATGTGCCATCAGCCTTTGACCACTGCGAACATGTTTTCCTTGGGTATGGTTACAGAAGGACCGGTTTGTGGCTCTTCAGAGAAAGATCGACGAGGAACCTACGTCTCATTCATAATTAGAGACGGGATTTTAGGCAAAATGCCTCTTTGTTTAGATTCAAGGCAAATTAAAAATAATACAAAATCTATATGTTTCTCGACAAATCAAAGCGATCTAGCTATATTTTATTTTGCCTAGTTGCCTATTTGGACTTTTAACAGCCTAAATCGTGGTTTTTCGCCTATTTTGTCCTAAAATCATATTTATTTGGTCTAAACGTTTTTTTTTTTTAATTTTAAATAAATATGGTTTTTAGACAGCTGCATCTTTCTTAAATGTAAATTTTAGTTTTACAGCTAAAATGCTATAAACTAATAAATACAACGATGGGTTTTCCCGTCTATTGTGTGAGGGGTAAAATTTGGATTTGCCTGCCGTAAAATTTATATTACTACCCTATTGAAGATATATCCTCAATTATCGGCTTATCGCTCTCGGGTTCATTTACCTGCACCCACGTTTTTATTTTACGAGAATCCCTATCGGCTTGTTTACGCCCTGTAATTTAAACCATATAAGCAAATTTCTTCTCCCTGTTAACGTGATTAATGAATACACGATGCCCATTCATAGTTTATACAATGGACATCTTGATATTGCAGTTTAGATTTTATATTTATTCTCTTAATGTTTCTCTGGAGCGTATATGTATGTGTTTCTATAGCGAGGTGGATTATTGACGAATCAGTATATAGTGAAAGACGTACTTTGAATTTTCATTTATATCGTAGCTTGCAACGAATATTTTTCGGTAGTTTTCTGTCGGTTTGTGCTTGTTTATCTACTCAGTGTATTGTGTATTTCCATCTACAACAATGCCAAAATCCAAGGAATCACATAGCGATAAAGTTCAAAAATGGCTGTAGGCAATTGGAGGCACTACTGTCTTTCAGCTGAATCCAAGGAACAGTGAAGAGTTGTTTTGTAAAGCGTGCGGAAAAATGGTAAAGGACGTTTTTGTTTTTCTTTCCTAACTTGCTTCAAAAATATTATTGTAGTTAACTTGCAAAAAGAAAAATCGTTTAGAGCAACATGCTACTGCTCCTGGACATCAGGCAAATCTTAGGAAACCGTTGAGGAACCAAATGTTAATAGACACCAAAAATTCAAGAGAAATCGACGTTTTTAATCGAGATTTATGCGACGCTTTTATGTCTGCAAATATTCCTCTGGACAGATTAAACTATTCAAAACTGCGAAATTTTCTCACTAAATACTGCAACAAGAATGTGGCAAGCGTGAAAACCTTAATAACAACATATGTAACAAAATGTTACAATGAGGTAATTAATATAATAAATAATAATTTAAAAATGTATTTTCATACTTGAGTGTCATTAAGATTTTGTTTACACCTATAATATTTTTATTAATTTTTTAAGACTATTAATACTATTCGCGAAGAAGTTGGTAACAACGATATTTGGATATCTATAGATGAGACGACTGACTCTAAAGGTCGTATTATGGCAAATATGATTGTGGGTAAGCTTTGTTCTGAAACACCAGGAAAACCGTATTTACTGGCTACAAAGTAACTTGAAAGAACAAATTGCAATACAATGGCAAGATTCGTGAACCAAGCTTTAGGTAAGATATATTATGCAAAAAACTTACTTTAATAATATTGTAAATTTAATGCTAGATATTTAAGTTAAAGGCAACTCTCGTATTTTAGGTATTTTGTGGCCAACAGATGGAATTAAGTACGAAAAAGTCAAGCTTTTAGTCACGAATGGTGCTTCTTATATGCTCAAATGTGGTACAAATTTGAAGATTTTTTATAAAAATCTTAATCATTTAACATGTTTTGCACATGGACTCAATTTGGTGTGTGAATGTCTAAGAAATCAATATGCTAATGTCAATGGTTTAATTTCAAATACCAAGAGAGTCTTTTTAAAAACTCCACTGCGTGTGGCAGTGTATAAAGAAAATCTGCCAGATCTCCCTTTGCCTCCCGAACCTGTCTTAACACGTTGGGGAACTTGGTTAGAGGCGGTAGTTTTTTATGCTAATAATTTCGAAGCAATAAAATCAGTAAGTACTGTTTTAGCAAAATTTTTAAATAAGATTGTTTTTATTTAACGCTTTATGTTTTAGGTTGTAATATCGTTTGACAAAGATTCAGCTAACTGTATTGAGCAAGCGCAAGAATGCTTTTCCAATCAAAATGTCAAAAACGATCTTTTATACATCAAGTCGCATTATAAATTTCTCATTGATAACATCAAAAGATTAGAAACATTCGGCCTTCCTCTTACAGATTCTGTTGCAGTAATTAATAATGCCGAAGCAGCTCTCAAGAATGCCCCAGGAAAAGTTGGCAAAATAATTTTGTCAAAGTTTAACCAAGTGATTTCGAAAAATCCAGGTTTCGAAACGGTTAAAGAGTTTGCTGAGCTGCTCAGTGGCGAAGCAGTTGAAGCTACCGCTCACACCACAGCTGACTGGTCCATATTTAAGTTTTGTCCTACAACCTCGTGTGACGTAGAACGTTCATTTTCTTCGTACAAACTGCTGTTTGCCGACCGAAGAACAAATTTTACTAACGACAACTTGGAAAAACATCTTGTGTGCTACGCAAACGCGAAATTTGAGGACATGTTACACGGCGATTAATTAATTTATTTATTATTTTAAACCAAATGAATCTACATATTTTAGTTATTAGTTAAAATTTGTATGTTTTATTTCTTTTTATGGCTGAAATGTACCTAAAACTACATTAAATATCGTCTTCTTATTCATGTTTTTTAAAAATAAAATGATTTTTGTGTTTACCGTTTTTTTTTAAGTATTTGCCTAAATCACAGTTTTTCGTCCTAAATACATAGTTTTTAAGGCCTAAAAAAGGGCCTTTTTAGCTGTTTTTTACGTCCTAAAATCCCGTCTCTATTCATAATTACCTACAATTTTACGTCAATTTTGCAAAGTAATATATTGAATATTATACATTACCTTTTAAATGAAAAATATTCAACAAAGCCTTAAAAAAGACTAGTATTAATGTATAATAAGATTAAATTAAAGAAAACGAATATCCACAGCAAAATATACAGAGAACTAACGTTAAAAGCGAGATTTGAAATATTTGACAATTGACAATAAATCGCAAATAAACCGCTAGCTGACGCATGCGTGTATATTCATAAAATTGTAGCTGTGTACATTGCTGCTAGTTTTAAACCAATCACAATTCGAGTCCACAATGCATTCTTAAAAGAAATTAAGTATAGCAACTACCTTTTTCGGGGAATAGCCCCCCACCTCCATATTTCTCCAAATATTAAAATCATCATTTAGCTTTTCACCTTTAAAAACCATAGTTTATTACAAACCACCAAAAACTAATGCCAATCCATTAAGATAGAGGTTACAATGTGAATAAATAAAATGCGTGGGGAAGCCTTGCTTGCCATAGCAACCTGCTGCAATTGTAGATGAGCCCGTCGTTAAAATGAATGTGTAAATGCATTTGGCAGCATTAAATACATCTATTAGTTGTGAAAAGTGACTTTTTATGTAGATTATTTTATGTTGCAGCTAAAAAGAAGCATTGTTTATTGATTGACATCTCTAAAACCCAATTTTAGTACTCCATTTTTATCTTATTTGAAGTAAAATTTATTTTATTTCCTGCGAGTACTTAGCGCATACCTTCGAACACATCAACAAGTAACATTTATTTTCAGGTACGTCGTTTTTACGATCACGGCCGCAGATTATCTTGATTGCCAGCGATTCGTTTGATATTTCGACGACGATTTTGTGCCAAGTGCATCATTTTTAAATCGCGAAAATAGGTCTAGGTTTTCCGAAAGGAGAAATGAGAACTGTATTTTTAGACTTAAGTGTTTAAAAGTGTCGCCAAAAGTATTTTCTGCGTACGAGAACGTATTCGCTTCAAATGTCCGTTTCTGTATTACGTTCTAAGCTTGTAAAACGTGCATTGCATCTTAATACAATGTCTGAAATTCATCAATCAAGATAATAATAAAATCAGTGCTTATTAATTATAGGCAAAATGCGTTTTGCTCGTTTTAAAATTGAACCATTAAGGCTGTTTAATGAGGTCGTTAGAGATATTTTACGATATCGTAGGCGGTTATTTTTAGTTCGGCGGTAATTTCTAAAACAATCGAGTTAGACAATTCGGACCTGAATATAAAACACTGTGAGACGACTTGAAGTTTAACACACACGCCTGAAGTTTATTTTTAGTTTATGACTAGTAGTGTACGAAAAAGTTTGTAGTAATTCAGGTATGAAACCTTTGTAAATGAATACTATAGTAAATATACGCTTCTACAGCAAATGTGCTGTGAGAAGATTTAAAAGCTTGTCTGTTTATACCGTTATATCCATTGATAAACAAGAAAATATAAATAAAGGTCGGGAATTTATAAAATTGCATGTAATGATTGTGATAACGTCTATATATGTTTGTGATAAAGTCTATATTGGTCAAACGAAACGAGCGATAGGTACTACGAGGGATGATCGTAAAATAAGGTTCCCATATTTTAAATAATAGACAGCATTCTTTATTTCCTTAACATTACACATCGTTTTAAAGGTAAAAACTTGAGCTATTTTTCGACATAATCGCCATTTCTATCGAAGCATTTTTGCAGACGGTGTTCCAACTTCTGTACCCCCATGTCGTAAAATTCTGCCGCCAGTCAAAATCTTTTCAATTGTGGTGTTGGAAATCTCAGGAATCCGAAGAGCGAGTTGACGAATGGTGACTCTCCGATCTTCAAGCAGTATGCTCTTAACCTTTTCAACGATTTCCTCTGAAACTGATGGTCTTCCGCTCCGCTCTGCATCGTGAATTTCCGTCCGACCTCCAATGAATTCCCTACACCATTTGCGGACGTGTTGAACAGCTATACACTTTTCTCCATAAACCTCGGTTAATTGACGATGAATGTCTATAGGTGAAACCCCTTTCGCGTTTAAAAAACGTATCACAGCGCGAATTTCCCATCTGGCGGTAGCGGCGATCGGGACTTCCATCTCAGACGGTTGCTTAGCCAACACTTAGCGGCGTAGCGAAACGGGAGTGGTACGAACAACGCGTTTTTACAATTTTTTTATACTCGGTTTGTCCAATGTTGTATGCCATATTTTTATTTCGGCTACACTAATAATTTCAAAAATACCAAAATTGGTTTTGTCGAACATTTTTCTCGCCCTGTATCTTCGAAACAAAGGGGCTTTTCGAAAATCATAAAAGTACAAAATATTCTTAGAATAGTTCATGAAATAACCCCTTGAATTTTTGCCGTATGTTTAATAAACACGCTGTATATAAATTTGCAATCTTAGATAAGAATTTCATTTCGTTTTATTTTGTTTCTCTTGTAAAATATGTAAATAAATCAAAGTATGAAAACTTGCACGTACCAGCTACCTCAGGTACTGCAGCACTTCACTAAAACCCTTACTACACTACTTCACTCGCACTGGACGCACGTTTCGACAGCTAAGCTATCATCATCAGTAACGCTGGCCACGAGCGGTGCCGCGCATCGGCGTAGAATCAGTTCGGACCGAGAGGAACGGTAGTATTACTTCGTCTGCGGAGCAGTACGGACATTTTCGCTGCCGGTCATTTGCGCAATTGTTTATCTGTCCTAGAAAAATTATGATTTTCTAGAAATTCTAGACTTAATATATGAAGATGCTAAAATTAAATGTGTAATCTGTAAAATCCCGTTAATGTGTTGGTCCAGACAACATTGTCTACGACACGTAAATAGTGAAAAGCATGTCTCAAAAAGAAATAGCGCACGAGACAATGAAAAATTTATATTTAATTTATGCGTTACGTTTATCGCATGTAATATACCATTTAATTAACTAGACAAGGAACCATTTATCTGCTTTTGGAATAACTATTCGGAGTGCAAATTACCAAGTCGAACATCGTTACGGAGAATTGTGCCATCTGCGCGCGAACATATTGAACAAAAAATAAAATCGGAGTTGAAAGAGCAAAAATTGGTGGTTATGTATCGACGAAACAACAGATCGGAAGAAACATTCTGTTCTTAATGTAATGGCACGCAAATTGGAACCTCATCAGCCTTCAATTCTATTAGTTTCCAAACGAATACAACAGTGTACTGCCGAAGTAATTTCAAAGTTAGTGTTAAATACATTGGACAAGTTTGAACTCTCAACAAACCAACTCTTGATGTTAGAGAGTGATGGTGCTGCAAACATGCTTTCTGTAGGCCGGTCTCTTAAAAAGCATTTTGCTAATTTGTTACACATTACGTGTAAAATTCATGCTCTCAATCTTGTGGCGGATAGTATCAGAAAATGTTATCCTGAGGTAGACGCTTTAATAGCGCATACCAAAGCAGTATTTGTCAAATCATCGAAACGTATTCGCGAATTTCACAGACTGTGCCCCCGTATACCAGAGGCACCAGAACCTATTCTAACTCGTTGGGGAACATGGTTGCAGGCCGCGTTTTATTATCATAAATATTTTGACAATATTAAGAACGTGGTTTTACAATTCGATACAAAGGAAGCTGCCGCTATCCAGGAAAGCCAGTCGAAATTTCAAGATAGTCAGGTTAAAATGGATTTAAAAATCATTCACGACAATTACTTCGGGCTAGCAGATGCAATAGAAAAATTACAAAATCCTGCGGTGCCGTTAGAAGAATCTCTACAAATAGTGCAACATGTTCACGCACAGTTATGCGCGATTGAAGACGCAAGAAATGTTTCTGTTCTAGAAAAATTTGAGTGTTTTTGAGAAAAATTCTGATTTCGGCACATTAAGACACATTTGTGAAGGTGCGTCAACAGAATCGTTAAGTTATTTGAAAGATTATTTTACTTACGCAAATATTACGTCACTAGATGTAGAACGTTCGTTCTCTGCATATAAACGCATTTTTTCCTCATGCCGTACTGGTTTTGCCGAAACAACAGTTGAAACATATCTAATGTTGCAGATATTTAACAGACATTATTCACTTTGTGATTTCACGGAGGACTCTTAAAATGGTAAGTGTTTGAGCACGTGTTATTTAATTTTTATTTAAAAGATGAGCGAAATTATTTGCGGCAGCAAACATCTCTATTAGCAGAATAACTCTAGTGGAACGCGAGGCCTGGTCGACTCTACGCTACTGCGCGGTACCGCTCGTGGCCAGCTTTAATCATCAGCAGTAAAACTGAGCGCTTAGTCCGTTAGTTCAGTTTTACTGCTAATGATGATTGTTGGTAGATTGTTGATGAACGCTGTGCTCCAGACCACCGTCGGCATTTCCGGTTTAACCGGAAGTGTTTCGTAAGGCGAAAATATTTTAAATTAATAATAATATTATTAAAACCTCTAACTGACGAGTTTCGTGAAATATCTTGTATACGTACATAACTTTTTTTTGATATAGTTGAAACCAACAAAGCAATTTTTTATTATCAATCATCTTGGCCACCCTATTAAAGCGTTTTCATCCCGTTTCCAGTTTGATCCAATTTAAAATTGATCTTTTCCCAACATAACATCGCAACTATTTTCGATATAACTCAACCTATCGCGCGAAATATATCATTACAGCGGACGACGACGCTAGACCACTATCCTTATCTGAAAATACATCAGATGCCACCTCACATAACGCGTATTTTAAGTACCAACACACGTTATTTTTCGCAAATGACAAAAATAAATAAATTCAGCAAGGCGAACCTCGTGGAACGTCAACAGTGGACGTGTGCCAGACTCGCCAAGAAGGCGCTAGTTTTACCGTGGCGAATCAACGGAGAAGCCGTTATAAATGCTTTAAACCCTTCCTGCTTAGTTTTTTTACGGGGAAATGATCCGATCTCAGAGGGTTGCCAGAATAAACAAGCACGATAACCTAATTTCCGCGATAACTCTTTTCAAAGTGCAGTGTTGAGATTGATCGTTGTATTGTGTTCATGTTGAAGTGAGTGGGAGTGAAAAATTCGGTGTACAAAGCGTGCTTTTCGACGATAAGGATTTTCCAAATACCTTCGAATTTCGCCAGCGATTAACTGCGGAAGATAATCACTGTCTTCTTGGAAAAGGAGTTTAAAGTGTTTAACACACGATAAAAAATAAAACGTATACGTATAAGGTACATATATTTAAAGATAAAATAAGTTAGTTTCTTGTTTGAACTTCTCTTTTACTTGCCTATCGTTTCTGCTCCATTTATTTTGCTTGGATGACTGGGTATTTCGTTCTATGTACGATATTCTCGGAAGCAACGTTTTGCTTTTATAGAAGGGATAATATTAGATAAAATCGTTTAAAATGCGAGATATTTTGCGAAGTTATTCCATAGTGAATGCTATTTCAGTGCCGTTAGAATAAGAAAATATTGGCAAGTATTAGTTAAAATTGACCCTTGGCTTTAGCATTTTTTTCTATTTATAATCTACAAACGATCTGGCTGTTGATAGTGACTAATTGTACGAGATAAAAAGGTTACGGAAGTGAATGCTTCTCTTGACTTTTTCGAAAATAACCAGGTATTACTTTGTAAGTAAAAATAAAAGTTAAATTTGATAAAATTGGTGAATTATAGAGGTTTGTCGCACTTGCCAAAAGAGCAGATAATCTGGAAGATAAATCGAATACAGAGGAAAGGTCGTGAATTTATAAAATTGCATGCAATAAAGCCTATATTAGACAAACGAGATGGGCAGTAAGAACCAGGTATAATGGACACATAGCATATTACCGTTATGGGAGAATTGAATCGTCAAGTGTAGCAAAAAACGTCTAATTTATTAAGAACAAAACTTCGTTTGCTGAGACGATTTTGAACAAGGAATTATACACATTCTACATTCATCCTGCAAACTATAAAATAGTCGAAAATACCTTTGAAATTTTGAAATGGTACGGATTGATATTTTTGATTGTAATTGTAGCGGACAAATTAATATTACATTGTCATGAATATTCCAGCGCCACCTAACATTTACCATATAACTAGAGCCCGGTAGCAGGGAGCCGTGCCATAGCCGTATTTGCCTAGTATACAAAAACAATAGTAAGAAAATAGAAAAAAAGATAACAGAACTAATACATAATTATAATATGTGAAAAGTAGTGAAACACTCACCCTTTTAAGCAGCCTTTGCTACGGAACAGTAAAACTAGAAGCACCATTATCAGTATTAACATCAAATGGATAAGAGTGGCAAAAAGTTGACACCATTAGATGTGTCTCTACAGTTATCTCGGTGAGCGATGTTCGCCGTGGTGATAAAATGAGTTTATACTTTGAAAAAGAGCGTTCAACATCTACCGATGTTATACATGCATGATTAAAATACTCTTCGTCCTTAGTCAGTGAATTATTCGATACACCATCACAAATTTGTTTTAGTGTGCTAAAATCGGGATCTTTCTGTAGCACACAGTCGAACTTTTCTAAAGCGTGATTATATTTTGCGTCATGTATAGTCAGTAGCTGTGTATGCACTCCGTCCATAATTTGCAGAGAGTCCAATAATGATAACGATCTATTTTGTAATTGGTCTATTGCGTCAGCTAATCCTTTATAGTAGCTACGAATATTTTTTAAATCTGTTTCAACGGAAATATCTTGAAATTTCGAATGGCTCTCCTTAATAGCTGCAGCTTCAGCAGGATTGAATTGTGCAATAACAGCTTTTACTATTTTGAAATGTCCAGCATAATAAAAAGCTGCCTGCAACCATGTTCCTCAACGTGTAAGAATTGGCTCCGGCGGTTGACGAATACCAGGAAACTCTGTGTGAAATAATCGTAGGCGTTTGAAAGATTTCAAAAATACTTTTGTGCTTGCTATTAATGCATCTACCTCGGAGGAGCATTGTCGAATGGTTTCTGCTACAAGATGTAAAGCATGCACTTTACACGTACCATCTAAACACTTGCAACCATGTTCAAGAAGAGAACGGCTTACCGAACGCATTATCGCTGCGCGATCGCTCATAAACATCAGCACCTTATCTTTTGAAATTTGAAATTTTTATATAATATTTACAATTGATCTTTTTACACTCTGTTGTCTCGTCAATACATAACAAAAGAAACTGTTTTCTCAATATGCGTTTCACTTTCTTTTCCACGTCATCCCGTACAAATGCAACATGCTTACGTGCCGTTTCCTCCGTTGGCAACCGCAACTCGGGATTGTATTTGTACCGAAAGTCCTTAAACGGTTGTTTATCGAGTAAGCCTAGTGGCAAATTACAGTTTATCAACGTAAGAATTATATAAAAAAAATACACTTCTCGGTGGCATGACCAATTTTCGTTTTCTATGCTGTGCGGAATTTCCGTGTCTTGTACAATTCCACTTCTTATTTGACATCAAATGTATTTCGCTCACTTTACAAACTATCTTACTCCCGTTGTAAAACAAATCGGGAAAGTCAGAAATAAATTTATTTACTATGTCTTGAAAGGGTCGTTTTTTAGCCTTCGACATGTTCACTAAAAACTACAATTAATAACTACGTCTATATCAATAAAATCAAAACACACTACATTAAATAATAACTACGTCTATATCAATAAAATCAACACGCCCTATCCGCTATCCAATGCTAAACTGAACAGAGTGATGATAATTTGTCGTGTCGTATCATAATCGACCAGCCCTGCCCGCCCACCTAAACATAGTCACACCGCCGCTGCGATTGCTCTCCAGTTACCGGGCCCTACATATAACTGTATTTACAATTCTACGTTCATAATAAAGTAAAATTACATGGATCATTTCCGTGAAGGAAGTTAATTAAGAATTTCAATTTAAACGTTAAAATTTTTGAATTTTTATTTCCACGCTGCACGCAGAAAAAAGATTTCTTGCAAAAATGAGTCTCTATTCAGGAAAATGTTGTTATTGCAAGACTATAAAAATGTATAACATAAAAAAATAATTTTCTTGAAATTTTACTTGAATTAAATAGATATTTTCTTAGGGTTAGAAAATCGAGAAAATTCAAGACAGAGAAATGTTTCTTCCAAGTAAATCGTGTCGGTTTCATGTTAAAAAAAAATCTACAGGCCAGCTACAAGGATATCCAATAAAAGAAAAATTACAATAATGGAAAAGAAAACCCAAAGTTAATAATTAAAATTGGGAACAAGTGAATGAACTAACAAAACAGTTTTTTTTTATGTTACAGTATAATTAAATTATTTTTTTAATAATCTAAAAATAATCCCTATTTATTTTTATGTAGTTTAGAAATTAATGAGTTAATATTTAAGTTTAGTTATCCCTTTTTATTATCATTATTATTATTTATAATATATTTTAAAATTGCAGTTAAACGTGATAAATAGTAGTAAAAACGTGGTAGAAACGTTGTACATTAAATTTCTTTTCTTCCTTTTTTCAAACGGCTTATTTCTCGAAGAGAACTATTGTTACAAAAAATATTCCTCCTGAAATTCTGCATCAAAAAGGTTCTATGCATGTTTTAAGTAAGATGAACCGTTTTAGAGATATTGGAGTTGAAAGAGGATTGAAATTTTATTAAAGTATGATACTGGCAACTTTCCTGGCGTAGTCGGTTATGTAAATGAAAAGAGTAGTGACATTTATGCAACCTTTATTTCCTATATTCAGAGGATACATTATTAAGAAAGTAAATATGGAAATGAGGAAAAAAGTTGAAAATCGGGCCAAATCATAGGCTAATGGATTTTTGAACTACTTCCAATTCTGATATCTCGAAAACGGTTCGTCTCACTTAAAACATGCATAGGACCTTTTTTGTACAGAATTTCACGAGGAATATTCTTTCTAGTCATAGTTCTCTTAGAAAAATTGACCGTTTTGCGTAATAATTGAAAAAGAAGAGATACAGGAAAAATACTTTTATTTGCGAACAATGAATACTATGTCATTTTAAATTACTTGGTTTTAAAAATTATATCTGGTAAATGACGTCCTCCACTGTTGACACATTGACGAAGTCTTTCCCGGAAGTTGTCCATAGTTCTTCGTGCCATTTCTCTTGGAAAGTGCTTGCAGAGTTGTGGGACGATGTTTGTACACTTGAGCCTTTAAGAAGCCTTTAAAAAGAAAATCACAAAGTGATAAATCAAGCGACCTTGGGGGCCAGGCGATGTTTCCTCGCAAAGAGACAAGACGTCCAGGAAACAACTCCCTCAACATTTCCAGAGATCACCGAGACGTGTGAGCTGTGGCTCCATCTTGCTGGAACCAGACTTCTTGCTCTTCATGGTCTACAACAAACTGATTTAACCTAGGCCGGAGGAAGGTCTCTATCATGTGACAGTAACGATTCACACGCGCCACGTTTTCCAGCGTTGTTGCAGTCCGAAGTCGACCAGTAGGTTTCCTTTTCAGTGCTGAACCTGATTGTCTAAAGTTTGACACCCAAACTTTGATAGTTTTCCTATCAGGAACACGATTATGTCGGCCAAGTTGGAATCGAATCCGAAACGCTCGCTGCGTAGTAATCACAGAACCATCGTTACGAATAAATTCCTCCACAACAAACGCACGATGCTCACCGAGCCAAGCCATTGCGCACACTGAAAATGGCACGTACACCACTTTCAAACAATATCCCCTCCACATCAATACCCCCACTACAACTCATACAGCGGCTTCTTCAAATACGGGAATTTTTTTGCCGGACCCTGTATATCAGGACCAAGACCTAATTTGACGATAGTCCAGAAAAAATGTTGTTTTGCACTTAATTAAGATTTATGATTATATACCCCTAGCATTACACCTTTTGAATAACCAACAGTTTAAGTACAAATTAGAATTAATATTATACAAACATTCTTTTTATAGCTTAAAAGATTTTTTTAATTGTGAGATGTTATTGGAATAGCTCTCCATTGTTTTATTATATTTTTATTTTTTGTTTTGTGGTGTACATGTATTGTCTTTTTGTATATATTTGACGTGTTCTATACTATTAAGCATCATAGAACCGAATAAAGAACTAAACTAAACTAAACTAATATTAAAAAGTAAGGCATTTTGATAACATTTTGTTTAATTTAATGAGTAAAAAGCCGACAGTTTCTTCACTCATTTCACCAATACCTTAGATTTAAAGCAAATCTTATTTTGAACGATAAATGTTACCTTTCTCAAAAGCGAATAGTCTATAATACACATTAATTAACTGCAATATATTTTGTACTAAAATTATTCAACAAACATCCAATCAAATTCACCTAAAAGAGCAATTCCAACCACCCCACAATTCAAAATATGTAAACAACTCCGATACGAAGCCAAATTAACCAAATGTTGATGAAGTAACTTTAATTAAAAACACGATATACCAGGAACTCTACACCGGTATTCCAGAGCTGCTGGAATGAATCGATATGTTCGAAAACAACAATTAATTTTAATGAAATACAGACGCCGCAGCCTCTTTAAATAAATAGATCATCCCAATGATAAGTAGCACTGTTTATATGCAAAGTTTCATTACCTAGGTACGTTTCTGGTTCGTTAGGTCTATAAATAGGACGTCTTGTTGGGAAATTAATGAAGTTATAACTCGGCTAAGAGTAGTTAAGAAAATCTAATTAACACCGGATAACAATCTAATATTAGAACGTTTATTAGAAGTATAAGAGGATGACAATGGTAGTTTGGTTGTTCTCGTCGTCGTCGTTGTCGACGTGTGTGAACTTGCAAATTATATAATCAATAATGTAATTACTATTTATAATTTCGTCTAGACTAGCATGTTGAGGCTTGTTTTTGCAAGATTGGAATGAGGAATGATGTTATTAAAGCTACCACATGAATAAATTTTAAACAATTTCCATATATTTACGAATAAATTGAGTTTTAAAGAATCCAAAGAGATTTGCAAGGACATTTTTAGCATATATTCTTTAAAATCTTACTTTTTGTTCGTGTATAATGCACGAAAGTTCTTTTACAATCGTTTTAGTGCGTGCAACACGTGGCGATGATCCTCATAGAAACTGTTACAGTACTACGCTTGCTGAGATTCTACACGCAGAGAAACGTTTACTTGTATTAAGACTGTCCGCCTCAATTCAAGACAATTACTGTTTCAATTATCCACAAATGAATTACTCTTTTACATCAAAAGAAATATTTTCTAAGCTTTTTTTTTCTCCGCTTAAGAGAAGTATATACATGTATTGTAATGAAATAATTGTATTTCTTTGTTTAAGACCACCAGTAATTTAGTAGCTGTACGTTAATTTATTTATTGAAGTTACTTTCGAAATACATAAAATATAAGCTAGAAATTTCAAAATCCTAGAAAATTTTTGAATTTTTTGAAAAAAAGGGGTGTAGTCAAATGAGTACAATGGGATTATTATATATCCAAAGTGAAAAGAAACAAGACATTATTAAAACACAAATTTATTCTAAATTGCATGTACAAAATATTATTCCAAGTGAAAAATTTTTAAACAGTTGCGTTCAGTACAAAGTGTAACACTACATTTTTTACACTCATGTGACATTGCTGACATCGTAGTTGTTTTCCAATTTTTGGATAATGATCTCCTGGATGAGCAAGCAGACATGTGTGTGAATAAAACCCACCACCACTTTTTACCATGAATAGCAGTTCTATAATTACGAGGGTAAGTCAAATATTATCTACACTTTCGCCATAACAAGCTTTGAAGGTTATCGTAATGGCGGCTGTTTGCACATGCGTTGAGTTGGCACCTTTGTGGTCATGTGTGTGGAATTTTGGAAACACAAGCATGTCAACTCCGCTATCAGTTTGCACCAAAGAGGAACAACGAGCAGTGATACGATTTTTGTGGCCAGAGGGTGTGAAAGGGGGAACTGGACGGCCGTCAATCTCGACCATCGACGACAACATTCAGCAAGCTCGAGAGATGGTTACAGCAAATAGACGAGTTACCATAGGTGAGGTTGTATCTTCTTTAAACATCAGTCACGGTTCTGCCTATCAAATTATCTACGATGAACTCAAATTTCGTGGAGTGTGCGCGATGGGTACCACGAATGCTTACCGCAGAAGACAAAACCAATCGTTTGAACATCTGCCAACGCTCACTTGATCGTGGGTTCATTACTACGAGCCCGAATCGAAACGCCAGAGTATGGAATGGAAATACCCAGGATCCCCTAGCACGAAAAAAAGTCAAGACCTCGCCATCGGCTGGGAAGGTGATGCTAACCGTGTTTTGAGACGAAAAAGGCCCTATACTGGACGACTTCTTGGGCAGGGGGACTACCATAAATAGTGCGAGGTACAGTGATTTGTTGGCGGATAAGCTGAAACCAGCAATTCGAAACAAACGCCGTGATCTACTCTCAAAGAAAGTTTTGTTGTTGCAAGACAACGCCCGTCCGCACACGGCCCATAACACCATAGAAACTATCAACAGGTTGGGCTTTGAGACCCTGGAACACCCTCCCTACAGTCCTGATCTCGCTCCCTCAGACTTTCATCTCTTTGGACCGCTCAAGGAAGCTTTGAGAGGTCGTCGATTTGCCTCAGATACAGACGTTCGGGTTGCGGTGCAAAAGTGGCTTCACGACCAACCGAAAACCTTCTACCAGGAAGGCATACGGAATCTTGTGGCTCGCTGGACCAAGTGCATTTTTGTACACCTATCTTTGTTTAATACAGTTGTAGAACCAACAGTTATTTTTGACTTACCCTCGTATTTACTGATTGATCGAGAAGATCTACTCCTCCCATTGAAGTATTGTAGGCTTTGAAAAGTTGAGGTTGTGGTACAGACACCTTTTCTTGGTTTTTTCTGGACCAACGTTTGACTTGTGCTAATGGTTCAATGGAGTCATAATTAGTTGCCATTGTTACAACACTGTTGTCGTTCCAACAAAAAGTAGGGAATTGTCCTGGTCGTAACAATAACAAAAAAAAAAACCGTGATCCCTTTCGTGATAAGGGTTTTAGTGAACTGTTTCAGTGTTCTAGTCTCACAGATTTAGAGTACCCGATTAAAGTAGAAGTATACATAAAAAAAGTGCCTAGAAACAATAACCAAGATAATGCTAATAAATAGCTCATGGTATTGATGGAATCACTCGCGGCAAAAACAATGTAAGAAGAGAAAAGCACTAAGGCTTTTCACACGCTAATGGCGTGTGAATTTAGCAAATTTATTTATTTTTTGCACATTTAGTGCGTTGTATGATTAGAAATTTAAAATTTAGATCCATTTTTTTCCTTCAATTGGTCTTTTGATTCAAGTAAGTGAATTTGACGTATTTTCAAATGAATGCATCTGAAAGTTTAGAGAAAATATAAACCGCATTTGCAAGTACTAGAAGATGTTCTGAAACATTTTGACGATGAACATGTTTACAAACGTAAACAGAAAATGTTTTAAAAATTAAAAAAACGAAAGAATTTTTTTTATGAGTTAAACAATAATTTGAGCTGGATGGGGTTAAGAAAAGCCACTATTAATTATGGCATAAAAACAACAATTTCAACCAGACTCCTAACTATAGACAGAATTTATTTTTATGCACACCACCTCAATAAAATTATTACTTTAAGCAGGCCCATGCAACGAATGCAATTATGAAATCCATCTCTTGGCAAAACCGATCTATCCTCTTCTACCATCATCCGCTTTTCATCGTCCCGTCACTTCGTTTTCCCACCATCATCCTACCGAAATAACATTTGAACATCCATCGGGCTAAACAGAATGCAAAACGCATTTCGCCGGTCGACGACGTAATTAAATCTTCCCTCTTGGTTAATTGGATTCAGCACGACCTTTTCTCGCCCGTCAATTTCAACACGGTACTCTCCGGCGCGTTGTGACGTAATAAACAACGTCGCGTTTGGTTCTTGTATACTCATGTAACCTTTAATTTTGGAATTTCGAAGATCGTAAGTGAAGGTATAGAGTTAATATGATGTATTTATCTATTGTTGAATTCAGAAACAAAGTTAGTTTACGAGTTATTATAGTTGGTAAAATGGGAAAAAGCTGCGAGGTATATAAGAGAGGTGATTCTGTAAAGATCGAGAGTGTTGCTTTTCACAGTGTCGCGTTAAAACGTCAAATTTTCAATAGCACTTTTTTGATTTTATAATTTTGCGACAATGCACATGTTAATGGTGTCGTGTCACTTGTGCTTCAATTGTTTTCGACACGTTCCAAGATGTTGTATTAGAAAAGTGATATCCTACGTCATGAAATGTCGCGCAGTGGTCTAAAACCGACTAAATCGACGCATTGCCTTCCATTTGCTCTAATGTTACCGTTCCAGTGATGTTCCAGCTTCTTTAAGCCATCCAAATAATAGGATTTGTCGAATTCTGCAAAATACGCCTCTGTTTCGGCAATGACTTCTTCATTTGACGTGAACCGTTTTTCACCAAGCCATCTTTTCAAGCCTTTTTTAGAAAAAGAAAGTCACGGTGGACAAAATCTCGCGAATCAATTAAGATTGTGCCTTGCGAATCCTACAAAATCGTCGCTATAACTTTTCCAGGATTGCCTTCGCCTTCTTTGGTGCACGTTTGGCGGGAAAAACCTATTTTGCCGACTAACCTTTGGCTTCTGGTAGGAATGGGACATTCAAATCCTCGAAAACTCGAATCTTAGCGTTTTTTTTTTTTTAATTCGAGTCCTTAGATTACTAAAAAGCGGTTAAGTATTGTATCTCCAAACTTTGGAAAGATCAGTTTTATTGATCTCCACAAAACTCGATATGGCATCTAAAAGAAATACTGTGCCCTTTCAAAATCCATTTTGAATCGTTTCTTTTTTCCTTTCAATGAAAGGCATTCATCGATATTCGGAAAATGAGTAGTTTCAGGAAAGGCTCAACAATAGAGAAGAACCAAATTACTAACACTTAAATTCCCACTGGATCTTCAAGTTTCCGGGGTCGCTGATTACGAATCTGAAGTCAGAATTACAAAATTCAAAATGGCAGATTAAATATGGTGGACGAAATGAAGACAATGTTGGAATTTAGAATAGAGATGGCAAAAATTACTCAAGCTGTGAATGTATAAAAAATTCAATGAGAATAAGTATAGCGGGATGATAATGAATGTATTCTGATATTTATAAGTTAATTTTTCAGAAGAAAACGAATTCTCAGAAAGGAAAAAAGATATTCAAACGATTCAAAGTGGATTTTGAAGGGGCAAAGTAGTACTTTCAGATGCCATAACGAGTTTTGTGGAGAAAATTGACCTCGTGATGTAACACAACCTCAAATATAGCAACTTTTAGGTTAGGATATCTCGAAAACCTGATGTGATAAAGTAATTCTGAGGTCGGGTTCGAATTCAGCGCGTCAAAAGTCTTCGGAAAAATATTTTGGGAATTTCACAACAAACAGGGCAATTCATTAAGTATAACTTTTCTTTGAGAAATCAAAAATAAACGTTTCCCTCTTTGTAACTCAATCCGAGGACATACGATATATGAAGGATTCGAGAGATTCGAGATATTCGAGAACCCTTTACGATTCGGATTCGAGAAAATTTAGGATTCGCCCCACCTCTAGTTTCTGGCCAGTAGTGATGCATCCAAGTCTATATCAAAACTAGTTTTAAGTCAAGACCATCTCTTATTTCAACCTTTATTATGAACAACTCACACAGAGTCACCATGCATCGCCGCCTCCAACACGCGTTTCCGTTTTTCGTGGCTAATTTTCCTCAATTCAAACGGATGGCTTAGTTTTGAACTCACTCCTGTTCATTGGCTGGCGGGTATTTAGCAGGAATACTACGAAGACTCAGGTAGGTCTACAATTTTCTTTGATAGTCGTCTTGGAGCGTTGCTTGAGCCCCCACAAGCTTCATTTTTTTCTCTTCCTTCTATTTCTGTTTCGCTACAACTGACATACTTTTCGAAATTTTTGAAAAGAAATGTGCATTTTTTATGGAGTTTAAACATAAACATTACAAGCTTTATATTTACGGTGTAAAAGCACATCTCAGGTCCGATTGACATTCTCCAAATTTAAAGAAAGCTAGAAGAGAAAAAAGCGTGTTCTAAAATATCAGTTCGTAGAATTTCAAAGGACTATTTTTGGGGTGGTCGACATCGTTCATACAATACACCCCTTTGCAATTTAAATGATATATTATTAAAAGGAAAGAACATTCATTACTCGACTTGCTTAACTTGATTATCATGATCGCAATCTTTCCAACATTAATTTTCGCATCAAAAACCAATATAAATGTAAAGGTAAGAAGGTAATTACCACTACTAAAAGGTTAAAAATAAAATCTTTGTTTTCGTAGTAGTACCACGCCTACACGAAAACAAAAACATTTGCCAAGTCAAATGAACCGAGTTCACAACAAAAGCTAACATACAGAAACACATTCGCAATCTATATGTATGTATGTACATACCTACATATCTTTACATGCGTGCAGGCTGCAGCCTGACATATTGTACGAATATCGAATATGCCAGTACCCGAGCCTATTGTAATACCGTTCGTGACTTGCGTTTCCACGCTGAGCTCTTCACGCAACCCAGTAAGAAGGTCGAGAGTGTACTTTATGCGAATAAAAACTCCTATCTTCATTAAAGTCTAACCGCGAACGTTACGAAAAAAGATGGCGAGATTAGTATCGGAACGCTAATCAAGGCAGCTATTGTGGTTGGAATATGAGGCACTTTGTTTGGTTAGTGGAACGCTGGTAATTGGAATGAAATCTTTATCGGAGATAAGAAGTAATTTGGAAGTACTTTGTATGTAATTGGTTGGAAGTGTTCTTAATATAACCACTTGCAAATAAATCACTTATTACTAGGTTTAAATGTGAAAGAAATTTTTCTCGGATAAAGCTTTACAGTAGGCGTTCTCAATCTAAAACCACTTATTGTTAGTCATGATAAAAGATAAATGTAAAAATAACAATTAAAACGAGACCTTCCGCCTGACTACGCACCTAGATTATACGGTCTACCAAAAATTCATAAATCAAACTATTTTGTCGATATGCCCATTAGACCTGTGGTCTCCTTTACTAGTTCGCCAGTTTACAAACTGTCGAGTTGGCTAAATTCTAAACTGAACTCTACTGGATTCTGCCCAAACATCTAGTCAATATATGACAGACTTGCAACAGAGGATACATGCTGGTATTCCTTAAAGCAAAGAATGCCCGTATTAGTAAACATTTGCCGAACATGATTCTTCGTTTTGTAACCTTTACCTTTCTTGTTGTTGATCTTATTCTATTTTGTAAACCATTGTCATGAACAGGAAAAAGATCTTTACATTCCTATAAATTATATCAAGAGGTTTAATTTTAATCGATTGTAAAAACGACGAATGGATCAATATAACATAATCGCAACCCATAAAATCATCAAAGCGCTATGTGATAGATCAGTTTATCTTGCAGTAAACAGATCTGCCAAAACGTTTCAGTAAAACGATCGATTACGGATCCACTTCGACCAGCCAAATCTAACGAACCAATCCATCAATCCGGCATGAATTAATTATTATATGGAGATACGCGGAACACCCGAGCAAACAATTAAATCGATCTCATCAATATTTACACATTTATTGGCCAGAGAGTATAGAGGTTAAGTCCTTCGGGCCCTCGTCTTCCACTTAACCTTTTTCGTGAAGAACTTGCGGTGACGTCTTCACTCGGCACTCCAATCTTGCCGAGCGGTGCAAATTTAAAATTCAAATCACAACAATCTTTAATATCGCGTATGGAGTAAGTGCGCTTCTTTAAAGGATGATCTTCTCTAGAGTCCGTTCGACCACTCCACGAAGATCGCCGTCATTTTCTTCTTATTTTTGGGCGCCGTCGTCGTCTTCTTCCTCGACTATCCCCTTTTCATCTCGAATATTAATCTCGGTGCTATTGAATGATGTCGAGTCCGACGGACGATATTTCCATGTCTGAAAAGATTCATTGATCGTTGAATAGGATTTTTTCGACTTTGTCGACGATAAAAGCAGCTGCTTAATAGAATATATCAATGGTGTATACTACAAAGCGGAATAATACGGAGACATTTTCGATTTTCCGTGTCAAACGGTTTAGTTCGTATACGAGGTTTATGTGGGGTGTTTTCAACTGGATTTGGGTGTCTATTAAAGGTTAATTTGCAAGTGCAATACGAGGGGAGTCCGAAAAGTTTCAAGTCTCAACATGAAAATGGCGTTACTTGTCAAAAATATTCTGGTAATACAATTGCGCATGCATTTAGATATATTTTTGAAGATTTCATCTATGTTGGACGCTCAGTTGCTGTTTAACAGTCGTTTGTGTTAGTGGATGTTAATGTTTCTGTAAAAATGGAAAAAATCGAATGTCGAGCCGTCATTAAGTTCTTCCTACGCAAATTAAAGCCGAGATGGACGCTGTTTACGAGAACTCAGCACCATCATTTGCCGCAGTGAAATTTTGGGCAGCTTGTCGTACCAATTTGGTTAATAATTTAAAATTTTTGTGGGGGTGATTAGAATATAATTAAATGTTCCCCTCCAAACCAAAATAGAATAATTTTGGTTTACTGTTGTCTTTTTTTTTGTTGTTACCATTACTGTCTTTTTAATTTCATTTTATGTATTAAGGCAAAGAAAGAGCGCTAACAGTACATGCACCGTACAATAAACTTATTATTATTATTTTTATCGCATGAGGAGGCCATCACATTTGCAAACGCCTATTATGTAGAACAAGATGCCAACAACTATTTGGACGGATTAAAAAGTGTATAAGCGTGTTGAATTACAAGGTGACTATATTGAGAAAGAAGACCCTTAAACTACTATATAAACATACCGGCAAATTTAAAGGAACGAATATAAAATGGATTTTTTCTCTCCATAACTTTCTTTTCTCATAACAAATTTGAATTGAATTTTTTTTATTGGAAGAATTAACTAATGGCTAGCCGACTGTAGTTTATTTTGTAAAGCTTCATGCCATTCTTAAGCCTCTTTAAAAACGTAATACAAAGAAGTTTTTGCAGAAAATAAATTGTGCATTTTGACTTGTTTTAAACATTTGATGTTCAAGAAAAATTACAACAATTTTTTTTCAATAACGGGTGTTTCCTTCACGAGCTCTTACAACTGCGGTTATCCATCTTCTCCATACTTCTAATGACGTTGTCGATCATTTCTTGGGGCAAATCTTCCTATATTTCAATTAGAGCAGCTCTCACGTCTTCGGTGTTCCGGACTGCAGGAATTCTTGAGCTAAGTCATCTGCCTAGCAAGTCCCAAACATGTTCAATTGGATTCAAATCCGGGGAACATGCAGGCCAGATCATTGTTGGTATTTGTACTTGATTTAAAAAGTCTTTTGGAGACTTTTGGAGTAAAATTAAATTGTTCATTTTGTTCTCCTGGACGTCGATACAATCTATCCCTACCATCTATCGAATTTACGCAGAAACAGCTCTCATCCGTGAACAAAATTTGACCCCACTGATTATTCCAATTTTGGTGTTCTCGAGCGAAGGCTAGTCGCGCTACTCGGTGATGTCTTTGGAGATTTAGAGATTTTTGGGCCTATACGACCCCAAACCAACTTCTTTAAGGCTTCTTCTAACTGTACGCTCACTTATTCTGGTTCCACGTACTTCTTCCAGTTCGTTTCGTGTTTGAATAGCCGTTTGACCCTTATTTCTGAGCGTTTGCAACGCTATAAATCGATCTTCTACAGGCATAGTTAAGCGTTGTCTGCCTTGACCTCGTCTTCTCACATATTCTCCAGTTTGCCTCCATCGTGTAACATTGCGATGGATCGTCGATTTCGATTTACTGAACATTTCAGCTATATCACTGTAAGATCAACCACTTTCGATCATTGCTACAGCCCCAACGACATCAATCGGTGCTAAATAGCCCATTATTCCTTATTTCACAATCAGCGTAGTGGTAATTATGAAAACCAGGCCAAATTTGAACAATGGTTTAAGAAAACAACAACAAACTTTTATGAAAAGAAAATATGCCTTTTACATTAAATGCAACAACTAACGGATGTTTACACTTTCACAATGAATCGCATGACTGTCTAGGCCTACGCAGCACTAAAAAGAAAACGAAAAAGAGAGGTACTTTTCTGAAATTTAACTCCGTTCCCTTAAATTTGCCGGTGTGTATATATTATATAATAGTGCTTTCCTACAATTTATTCTCTCTCTCAATCATTGCGATTCAATAACCACCAATCAATCTAGAAAGCTGTCCACCCATATTAATCGAAATTACATCAACTCTATATACACAAATCATCCGACTAATTCACAACCGGTTGCATCTCGCATTAATTTCCACCCCGAAACACAAATCACTCTAATTAGAACTACGATCATAATTATCAAGACGGTTCGCGAAATGCAACTTGTGCACTGTTAACTAACGTCAAATCAACTTAGCTCGCCTTTCAATGAAATTCCATTAACACAGCAAAGCCAGCAACTGCCTGACTTCTCGAAACTAAACCCTAAAAGTCATCCCCGACGGTACGACTTCGTACCGGGAAACTTCAATTTTCCCCGTGCATAGCGCTGCTGTCGAACTACGAAGACCACGCCAAGGTTTGAGTTGAACGTGCTGGTTTTCGATTTTAAACGCTGACCGGACGTGAACGTTAAATACCGCCCGGCGAACTACATATATGGTGGATCCGCCGGTTGCGAAAGTTAAGCCGATACCATGGTATCAATATATCTCGCACATTAAGCTCGTCGAGGCGATAAATTGGCTAATAAGCGGATAAATTCGAGAGAAACGCGCCTAGAATCGTAACCTATGTGTAATAGTGCATTGTTGTATCCTGTATACATCGTCGTAATAACAAAGGATATTGTTTACTGGTTAGAACATAATCATGTCGGTATTGGGAATCTATTCCGAGTTCGTGCTGGGGATGCAGAATAGAAATTATGAGCGTTCTCTTGCTGTTTCTTTGTTATGCTTTGTTATTTATTGCTTTTAGGTGGGAATAACAATGATCTTCTTTTTATCTATCCAATATTACTTAAGATAAGAATTTGATTGCAAGTGTAACTTTTTAAAAGTCACACAATAGAACACGTAAATGATGTAAATGACCAATTTGGTACAAATGATTTTATTGTTTTTCAAAACATTCGCTATTAAGATCTTTACACTTTTGCATGCGTTCGAACCAATTCTCGAAACATTTTTTCCACTCTGGAGATGGTATCTTTAAACAATAGTTTTTGAAGGCTTCAACAGCTTCTTGAGGTGATCAAAATCGCTGTCCGGGTGTCTTCTTTGACATTCGAGAACAAGAAAAGTCATTAGGCGATGAATCATGTGAGTAATGAGACATCAATTCGATGTTTTTCTCCTTCAAATAACACCAGTCTGCATGTTTAAATTTTTTACGAGATGATTTCTTAAAAATAGATGTTTTTGAATCAATTTTTTTTGCTGATTCTGAAAATAATTTTCATTTTTGCCAATCACGTCAAAATTTGATACAATAAGAGGCTTTTGTTTTAAGGATTCTGAGTAACAAAAACCCAAATGTATTCAAACAGCACTAGACACAAAGATCATTTTCTTACAAATATATTTTACAAATATAAACAATTGTCCTAATAATTTTGGAGCTACTGTAACACAGAAACTGCATCAATTTACAACTTGCCTCTTATTTGACTTCCTTGCATATTTTGCATTTGTCGTAACATCCAACAGTAATCAGCCATCATTGCTCCATTCCATCTCCCATGGTATCTCCTTAATATCTTAATGGAAGCATTCACCGTGCTCTTCGCTATAATATCCTAGATTTTCTGGAAAGTAGCCAATGTGGGAGTGTAGAAAGTGAACTTTCACACTCATTCTACAACCTAACTTTCTTAGCATTGCGTCATATTCCCCAGAAAATTCTCAGTAACAGATCTGAAAGCTGTCCATGCATCTGTTTCTCTCTTATTCATCGTATCCTCGAAATCTTTGTCATTCATCAGTTTGCGAATTTGAGGGCCAACACAAATCTCAGCATTCAATTTCTCTTGTGCGATGAAAGGAAATTTGGTTGTAAGATGCCTGTCGCAAGCCCCATTTTGTTGGAGAGCTGTTAGAAACTGCTTCATTAGGCCTAATTTTGTATGTAGTGGTGAAAGTAAAATTTTGTTGGGATCTACAAGCGGTTCATGCAAAATGTTTTTACTACCAGACACAAAATGTTTCCTCTTTGGTCAAATTCTCACATTCCAATGCATATCTCTTGCCCGACTGTCCCATTCGCATAGAAAGCAAGGCATTTTTGTGAATCCAGTTTGTTGTCCTAATAGCCTTCTTATTATTTTGAAGTCACCACAAATTAACCAATTGTGTTTCTCATAATGAATACTGTCGAACAGTATCTTCATATTCTCAAATGTCTCTTTCATTTGTACTGAATGGGCTACAGGAATCGAGTCACATACATATCCATTGTGCAGCAGTACGCCTTTTAGACTGCTTTTGAACGAATGAATAGAAAGTCTCCATTGAGTAGGATCATGTTCAATTTCATGGAAGTGCATTATCTTGATTATGTCATTGCAGTAAACTAAGGAATCGTTTTGTGAGAAAATGTGTTCTTGGTACCAGAAGATTCCTACTTTTCAGTCGGAAATCAAGTAATTCTACAGATTCCTTAGGCAAATTCAGATCTCGCACTAAATCGTTTAGCTTAGCATCGTTGAGAAAATTGCTGTGGAGTAAAATCGTCAGCAGGTTTGTATTCATAACATTCGGCTTCTGATTCATCACTTTCCACATAGCCTTCTGCTTTGTTCTCTAAATCAGCAGGAGGAGAAGGGTGAGGCAGGTCGCCTCCATGCGGAACTGACCTAATGGGTGAAGGAATATTTGGATGCACAATTTGTTTCTTATTTTTTGAGTTGCATCCCATAATGTCAACTAAACAAAAGTAACAGTCGTGCAGGTGGTCTTTAAGTTCCCTCCACACTATGGGGATTGCAAATGGCATACACGATTCCTTGCCTCCAGTCCACAACCTTAGCTTCTTAACACAATAGCGATAAATCGTTTTTGGCACCCACGGCTTGTCCTGGTTTCTACATATGTCCAGTGCAACGAAAGAAACAAGCAATCATTTTCTTGGAAGTGAGCGAACAACTTTTGTTGGATTCGGTTCATCTGGGAACACCCAAACAGTTGATTGTTGTTTAGCCGGAACCCCAATGAATTATACCATAAGTTATCTTGGAGTAGAAATTGGAAAAGCAAAAGATCCTTTCTAGTTACGCAGGGCATAACAAACTTTAAACAATCTATTAGAGAGGCTGTTAACACGGTCATTCCATTTTAAGCCTTCGTCAACAAAAATACCCAAAAGCTTGTATGAAGAAGTATGTTCAATAATGCTGTTATTTAAAACGAAGTTGTTTACATTGTATTTGAGCTTATTATGGAAATTCAAGCAGACGAAATGTTTTCAAAACATTTCTGAGAGGAAGCATTAGTCGAGGTTTTTAAATCTTGAAAAGTCTCAAAACAATATCTACACTGATTTCACAACCGTCTTCTGTAATAGTTACAAAAACTAAGTTGTCTGCGAAGCTTTCTAAGGTTTAACTGAAGGAGTTAGTAGGTATGTAATTCTGATAAAACTGTGTTAGATAAATCTGGATATCCACTCACGTCAAATAGTATCAAAAATAGAAATCATAAGATAAAAAAATCTTGAAATGCCCTATTTGATCAGCCGTCGTAACAATCTTTCATTACCCCGTCACTTAGAAAATGAATCTTCAACCAAAGGACTACCGCTTCCCCATCAATAGATTAGGATTTTTGCTTATAACCACATCTTAGGAATATACAATCTACAAGTAACATTGAAAATTCTATCAGAAACTTTGGTGCTGTCTCGCGGAGGAGAATCCAAGCTCCATTTAAGGGAGAAACGAACCATCAAAAGGTTACTTGGTTTTCTTACTGGCGTTGATTCCACAAGATAAACCTGAACCCTGTAATTTTTCGTTGAAGTTGACTTTTCTGATCATGATTGCATTTGGATTCATCCCTGCTGTGATTCAGAAGCTTCCTTTTGACATTTTCATCCAGTATTGCATTTAAATTACAAGCTATTTTATTTTACGTATAGGTGTAATTTCAGAAAACTCTCTAGTACACCCTCTAGACATTTTCAAGGCTGTTACTGCACTTAGTCAGCAGTCGGTAAAAGCTACAACAACGACGCGATTCCAACCCGGAAACCAAGAGTATAGTCACTTTCTGACAAGATAAGTTCTTAGAAATTGTTTGTATTTATACCTTCATTTGAACGATATTATTTCAACTTAAATGATGTACTTTAAAGGAGTTTTATAAATCGATTGCATGTAAACCTTCAATGCTTTTCCAGATTTATTTTTTTCATCGAACAAAACGCTAAAATCGACATTGATCCAGTTCCTTGTCTTCATTTCTGTAACGGTAACACGTGTACCTATAACAATATTAATAACACCACAAGTTGGTGGTTTAAAATTTTCCAAAATCTGAATCTCTCAATATTACCGTATCCGAAAACCTCTGTAAAAAACCCAGCGGAAAATATAAAACCTTTACTCTAAAGTTATTTTAGAGACCCCATTATTATTTACGAGCAATCCGGAAGATACCGCGTTACCGTTTTTGGTCTCCTTCCCGATTCTAATTTTACTTGCTATCCATGATATTCTAAAAAAAAACTACGCAATGTGATGTAACCAGAAAAACTATAATGCACAAGAAGATGCAATTTTGTTATTATTACGGCTCAAAATAAAAGAAAACCGCATGTAGGTAACATTAACATCGTAAAGGGACCATAAACGGATCCGATGACAGTCGTAAAGACGTCCGATCGTAAAGGGTAGAAAGTTTTCGTTGTTTTTCGGATAACGGTTGGTATTTTACCAAAAGTAGGTACGAGCTATGACATCTATAAGAGGATTTCATTCGATAGTATTGGGAAATTCCGCTTCTTGTATGAAAAGTAAAGTCTGTGATTGTGATTTATGTTTAGGGTTCACAATTTTGTTTTTATACTTGAATCTAGAGTTATAATTTTTGGCGGCGCGACAGGATCATTTCCGCTGTTGTGTGTAGACATATACAGCGTGACCATCTAGTGCGTGGACGGAAAATAATTTCTCTCTTGAGCAATTTAGAGCAAAAGCTGTCAAACAAAAAATTTTCGGAGACAGATGCTGCGTAACATCAGATTATACTCAAGTATACAGGATGTTCAGTTTTAACATCGACTCGTATAGTGTTCGTTAAGTTTTCTAGAGCGGCTTGTAAATTGTTTATGCAATTTAATGCGTCTCGTACAGATAAGTTTTCTAATTGGTCAATAGCTTGTGCAACTTCAGAATAGTTCATGGAAATTTCATCTATTTGTTGTTGGACGTCCGAATTGGAAAAAAGTTGCTGACTATCTCGAATTGCTGCAGAGGCATTTCAATCAAGTTTCAAGATGACATTTTTCACTTGTGAAAAATATTTCTGAGCGTAAGATACTGCCTGGAGCCATGTTCCCCATCGCGCTATTACAAGTTGAGGTGGTGGTGGTAATTTTGGACACAATTGTTTGAATACACGGATGTGTTGGGGAGATTTGATGAACACTTTTTTGGTATTAACTTACCCACCATCGGATACTTCTTTCGAATGGTTTCTGCTACGAGGTGACACGCGTGTATGAGGCATGTTATGTGAAGAAGAGTCGGAAAGCATATTTTCAACATCCTACCAACTCTCAGCATTGTTGCGGCTCCGTCACTAACGAACATTGTGACTTGGGTTCCTGTGGTATAAAATTCTCTCAACGAATCTTTTATTATCTTGACAACGGTTTCTGCATTGGTTTTCTGAATCCTTTTACTGGATAACAACAATGAAGCTGGTGGACCATCACGTTTTAAAGGACGCGCTACAACATGAATGACGTTGTGTTTCTGAGGATCAGTTTCATCCACACATAGGCAGATTTTCTTATTTCTCAACTCGTCTTTTATACATTCCTTTACTGTACTTTGCACACGTGGCAAATTGTATCGTAATTGCATAGATGTTGGCAGTTTCCATGAGGAAACGTACTTAGCCCAAAAAAGACGAAAGTGTTCATTAGATACTAGATGTTGTGGGATGTTGCACACACTTAACATAAAAATAAAATCATATAAAGATTGCCAGTATGGAATACTGTTTCTTAAATTCAATACATGACGTTTACTTTTACAATGTTTTCTACATTCAAACCTATCGTGACTTAGCAATCCGCTATTGCATATTGTGTAATAAATATGCGGACTTCTATATTCTAATCCACGGAAATGCCTGAGATATTTATTCACATTCGAAGGGAACGTTACACCGTTTGGGCGTCCCATTTCCGCGTACTTATTTGGCGTGCAGCGTGCAACGTACTGTCGCATTGAACTCTCTCGCGGTACTGTCGAGATCGACCGCGAGTTGAAAATTACCCCCACCCACGCCGTTACCGCTACGCTACTGCCATTCGGTACCACCTTTTTAACAAACTCTAGTTATTATACAAAAACGTTAGAGATATAAATTTCCTGTATATTTCTGAAAAAAAAAAGAGTGCGATAAGATTATGTTTACTATTTTATCACAAAATGCTGACCTACCATTTACACTATAGGTAGAATTCCGCAATTTCAGAAAGTTGAAATACCCTGTATACCCCTCGTCTAAGAACCTCCGAGAAACTTTTAGAGATGGTAGAGAATTATAAAATAATGGCTTTTTCTTAGTAATGTTTATTCAAAAAAACTTGTTTTAATTAAGTTGAAGAAAAAGGGTCGCGGCGTGATATATGTACATTTATTCGTTTTAGAAAACTTTACGTTCCGTTCGGGAATTACCCAGTCAAGATATGGAAGGGGGTTGGCAAGTCGAGCGCGTCACTACACCGAGAAGGCTGTTAATTAATGAGTTGGTCCGATGTGGTTTTCAGACCGCGTCCCTTACAACTCCATCTCCTCCGCTTTTCGATCAACCACCCCATCTCTCGCTTGGCGTGCCGTATATGTGAACATATACATCGATCGGTACTTCAGTTTTGAGCGGCTTAGCCTCCTCCGAAATAATTATAATTAAAGTAAGAGCGAAAACAGGTACGGAAACCACTAAATTTGCAAGTCGACTCGACGTATATGCGATAATTGAACGCGATAACGTTTACGTCGCTACTGGGGAATAATAAATATCACCGTCGAAGTGGAGAACTGTTCTCTTTGGAGCATTGAGGGATGCACATGAGTGGCAAACTCAATCAGGAAATTAAAGAGAGTTTTAAATTTTTCAATTATTATTAAGTCGGATACAATCGGTCTTCGTAACAGAATCGGATCAGTCGCATGTGCCGCAGATTATAAATAGTGTATGTGTAACTCACAGCCGACAGAAATGGTATTTTGAAATCGATACCCCAGTGTAAAAAATAAAAGCTGACGCAATAAAAATGTTTGATAAATAAGGCGAATATATACACACGTTGAACTGTTTTTATTGCTATTATTAGTTTTTTTTTGTTTGAAAACGGCATTTGTTGTATATGTAATGTAATAACCCTAAAAAGTACTTTGCTTACTTTTTAGGGTTATTACATTTCTTAAAAAATCTGTTGTACTTAATACCGTAACAATAAATAATAATACAATGAATAAACCTAACTCCTTAACAGTGTGGATAAGATTGTTGAAGAACTTGCATCATCAGGTATGTTTTCACATTTATTTCGGTGAGGGATGTTCTTATATTTCGAGAAAGACCGTTCAACATCTACGGAAGTAACACAGGCATAACTAAATTAATCCTTAGAGTTAGTTAATGAGTCTGCAGATGCACCACCACACATTTGTCTTAATCTCGTGTAATCGGAATTCTTTTTTAACACCCGTAACTCTGAAACTTTGCAATTAGAAAATATCTTTTTAGGACATAATTAACGGTTAAGGTAAATTGTTACAAATCCAAAATATCTAAAGGAAAGAAAGAATAACATATCGTTGCGAAGATCACATTAAGGATGTATTTAATGTGACATTCCCTGTGGACATCATCAAACTGTCTCCAGATCTCGTGATAAAACTATCAAATTGTAGAACATTTCAGCTGAATACAAGTACACCATCCAAAAACACGGCATACTGATTGGGTGTTCTATGTTAAATTCACACCAAACCATTCAAATCGTGTCAACTGGTTGAGATCCTATGGTGAAGGCTAGGAACTTAACTTAGGCCATACGAGGCACTTCCAATTTCTTTAAAGGTCATTGATTAAGCTGGCAATTCGGAAGGAAACATTCTTAGTCCGTTAAGTTTTATAACACTTTTCATTAACACCATTTTTCTATTATTTTATTGTTGTCATTAGCGTACTGATGCTTTATGTTATACCGGGTGTCCCATGACATGATTGTCCATTAAGGATAGGTTGCTCGAGCAATTTCAAGTAAAAAATATCTAATGAAGATATACCCAAAACTTTATCGCAACTGAGCTACAAGCATTTGAAGTTTTAGGAAATCCTATTAATACAGGCATAGGTACAATTTTAATGTATGCGATGACAATGTTTACTAATGAGTAACCTGGCCAAATATGCGGTAACAGCCAGAGGCGTGACGAGCGCATGAAGTTTACCTTTGATGAGTCAACGGATGTGTCAGATACTGCTCAGGTGTTGATTTTTATTCGAGGAGTAGATAAAAGCTATGAAGTGTATGAAGAACTTTTTGATATCGATAGTATTCACGGCACGACTACTGTGGAAGATATTTTTAAGGGAGTTGAAAATGCCATTAATAAAAAGAACCTTCGATGGAAAAACTTGAAATCTATTATAACTGATAGAGGCAAAAACATGTGCGGTAAAAATAAAGGAGTGGTTGCACTTGTGTCAAAGGCTGCAGAAAATGATGGTGGTTCAAAACCATTAGTCCTACATTGTATCATACATCAACAGCCCTTGTACAGAAAATGTTTGGATATGTCTGAAGTTGCAAAACCATATCAGTTGTTAATTTCATCAGATCCACTGGGCTGAATCACCGACAATTCCGCGAGTTTATTGAAGAGATTGGACAAAATGACTTACTATATCATACTGCCGTACGCTGTCTTAGTTGCGGAAAAGTCCTTCAGCGCTTTTTTGAACCTCGAGCAGAGATCAACATTTTTTTGAATGAAAAGCATCGCCCTCTTACCGAATTACAAAATAGCGAATGGCTGTGGAAGTTAGCATTCTATGTTGATTTGACAAAACATATGAACGAACTGAATTTGAGATTGCAAGGAGAAAACCAGTTTCTCCCTGATTTATACACTAATATCAAATCGTTCCGGCAGAAAATAATACAGTTTCAATCACAATTACGTAAAAAATGTTTCACACATTTTAAAACATGTGAAATATTCAGCCACACTACTGAGTCTGAGTTTCCCGTCGATTTTGCAATCGAAGCTTTGAGTGCTTTGAAGATAAATTTTGATACTTGTTTCTCAGACTTTGATGTAATTGCGAATGAAATTAAGATTTTTCAAAATCCTTTAGATACTGACATTGAAACCCTAGTCCCGGAACTTCAAATGGAAATTATTGATTTACAGTGCAGTGATATAATTAAGAACAAATATCAAAACTCATCTTTGTTGGAATTTTATGAGTCTTCCACTGCAACAATTTGCTAATTTGCATAAATTTGCTCGTGGGCTGTTTTCTGTTTTTGGTACTACTTATTTGTGTGATCTCCAAGATGAAGTACACAAATAATGTTTACAGATCTCAGTTAACCGATGAGCATCTTAAATCTCTTTTAATAATTGGTACAAGTAAAATTAGTCCACAACTACAAACTATTGTCAGTGGAAAATCACAATTACATAAATCTCATTAGTATTTTTTACAAGTGGACATTATAAACTGTTAGTGGGATTCATTTCAATTATTTATTAGTTATTATGCTTAAGTTAAACTTTCTACGTATTATACTTATCATTAAGCTATGCCTAGCAAGTAAATAAAACCGAGTTATTATTATTCTGTGTTTTTTTATCCAACTTATCACAGCAACAATAACAACACTCAGCCATTAGCTGTCGCGGGCCGGATTTGGCCCGTGGGCCGTAGTTTTGAGACCACTGTTATAGAGGAACATACACTAAATCATTTTAAACTTCATTACAATACAAAATTACACTTGCTTCAACACACACTGTCTTCTTCAGATTATGAAGCATACTAAATTAATTTAGAATACAAACTCACTTAAAACTAGGCTTAAATACAAACTACTTACTCTATTACTTACGGTAATTAACTTATAATCTAAATACTAATGCTTATTCTAATTAACCTTATGGGTATAACTTCAACAAAAGGAAAGTATTCTAATCCACTTGGTCTAATAAATTTTATAATTTTACAATTCTCGCTTAGCATGATATTCTTTCTGTTACAATCCCCAGAATTTGGCAAATGTCAAAGTAAGATATACTGCTGAATTCGTCATTCCAACGATGTGTCACGAATGGTATCATCCCATTTAAGATTTTTAAGTTGGAGGTGAAGGGGCTTAAGGAGGTAAGTTTAGTATCATGGTATATTAATCAAAATGGTTCCCCCTCGAAACAAAGATTGACCTGTCTTTGCATTTTTTAATAATTTCAAACGAATACACTATATACAAATAACTTTGACCGCTTTTCTAAATCAGGTAACTGCGGCGGACGCATACTATGCATCATTACTTGACAAGCTGAAGGCAGAAATTGCAGGAAAGCGGCCGCATTGGAAGAATAAAAAAGTTTAGTTCCACCAAGATAACACCGTCCCACGCTTGGGTGGTTGCCATGGCAGAAATTCACGTACTACGGTACGAATTGATAGACGACTTAGCGTATTCACCACATCTGGCTGCTAGCGACTTTTTTGTTGTTTCCTAGGCACAAAGTTTCGCTCGGAGGACAAAGGATTTTAATCGAATGAGGAGTCCATCGCATATTTTGTAGAACAAGATGCCAGCTACTATTTGGACAAATTGAATAGATAGGAGCAACGCTGGGAAAGGTGTATGGACTTACAAAAAGACTATGTTGAGAAATAAAACTGCTCATCATTTTTTGCAAAGTAATCCTTTGAAAGCGGAAGTAGAAGCATTCCCCCCACCAGAGCAGGAAGCCCCCAAAACTCGTCACCAAACTTTACGTAACAGTGCTTGATTTCAGCGGCATCTATTAATAAAAAATGAAAAGTTTGTCCTCGGGATTTGAAATGGACGAGGAAACAAAAGACTTATTCTTATCGCCGAAGTTTTTGGAGAGTTTTATATCGATCCTTTACGGAACTCCTCTGTGATAGACTATCGAAAAGGTCGGAAAAAAGAAAGTTAAAAACGAGAAGAGAACATTTCTCAGTACCTAGTTCCCATATTTTAGCTGCTACCTATTTTACTTTAGTTCGGTTACTTCGCCTGTATTGGATACTTTGATGGATTATAGTTGAAAAATAAGTTATTTCAATTTGTTTTACGTGAATTGGAACGGTTAGCTTGAGGCAAATCGATGGCCTTTAGAGTAATGGGAATTTAGAGAAGTTCTGTAAGTATCTGAGTGTACAAAGTTTCTTCAGTATAAATGTTTCTAACAAGGTTACATTTAAACTTTTAAGTCTATTTAAAATAAGTTTTAATATGGAATCGAACATTGTGTTTGTGCGCAATTTTCCTAATACAATTTTCAATTAACTTTGACGATAAAATAATATCTTCTTCGTACTTATACACTTCAAATTGAGAGTAACAATTTCTTGGGCACTGCGAACTATGTAGATAACTTCAATTGTTTAGATACGAATCCCTATGACAACGTTTCGTTCATCCGTAGATAATTGATGTTGGTTTAATTGCGTCGTGCTCTAGATCTTCACATCGCCAATCTACTCATTGCTCTCTTCCCTAATCCTTTGATTTCTTTCCCGTTGAAATCGTCTCTGCGAAAGACGAAGCGGATCCGGTGAAGGGAATTCAATTTTCTATTTGTTCTTAAGATTAGCGATTCGAGGTACAGGTTAATTGCAGAGCAGCGTATTATTGAATTGTTGACATTAAACGAAGCTTGGAAATTGAAGTAAGTGAGCTAGGTTTATCTGTAGATGCAGAATATTGATTTTAAGACAATGTTTGTGGCCTGAATTATACGAGTGTTTAATAATTGCATTAAATATAGCTGTTCTAAGTCTTTACCTTTACAATACGATAGTGCTAGTCCAGTATCTTCATTATTATTTAGAACATCAGTTCGCGAAGTCTTAAAGAACTCGGTAAAGGATCGCGAAAGGATTTTCGCAATAAAACAAAATTACCTTAACGTCATAATTAGAGCCCGATAACAGGGAGCCGTGCCATAGCCGTACCTGCCTACCATACAAAAATAATAGTAAGGAAATAGAAAAAAAAAAAACAGAACTAATACATAATTATAATATGTGAAAAGTTGTGAAACACTCACCCTTTTAAGCGGCCTTGGCTACGGAACAGTAAAATTAGAAGCACCATTATCAGTATTAACATCATATGGATAAGAGTGGCAAAAAGTTGACACCATTAGATGTGTTTCCACAGTTGTCTCGGTGAGCGATGTTCGCCGTGGTGAGAAAATGAGTTTATATTTTGAAAAAGAGCGTTCAACATCTATCGATGTTACACATGCATGATTAAAATACTCTTTGTACTTAGTCAGTGGATTATTTGATACACCATCACAAACCTTAGCATTCTCACAAACCTCATTTGCAGATAAGAGCTAATATAAAAAATTTACCATGTGATCTGAAACAGTACCTATCAAAATATCGAAGTAATTTAGAAGAGCCTGAACAACACGCCGCCAGACCACTGAGGGGAAAATGTTCTTTATGTGGCAGGAAAAAGAATAGAATTACGACAATTCAATGTAGCATTTGCGAAAAAATGGCTTGTAAGGAACATGTTACTGCTACACATATATGTCTTACTTGTAAAGGCAATCAAAACTACGACGACGTTGAAAATTTATAAAAAAGTCACATGGTTAATATATTTTTCTTATTTTTTTTTGCTGTTTCTTTATTTCTAATGAGAATTTGTTTTATTTTGCAACGTTTATTTTTCTTTAATAAATATTTTTGTGTTTTATTAGATGTTTATTTTATTTGTAAGAAAGTTGATGAATAGATGCGAATACATGTCTGTGTGTTGGTGTGATGTTGTCTTTATGTTTTTGTTGGAATAACATAGTTTTAATTTTTTTTTAAATAATTCACCAAAATTGTATCCGTGTACAAAATACAGTGACTAGTTGTGTTAAATTTCTGGTAGCAACTACTTGAGGGTTAAGAAAATATTGTTTTGTGTTATAACGGCTATTTATTTATACTAAGAATCCCTTTCTTCAAATTTTCTGCAAGATTTTCTTGAATCAAGTTAATAAATGTCTTATACAAAGAAATACAATTATTTCATTGCAAGTATAAACTTGTCTTAAGTGGAGAAAAAAGCAGTAAGAAAATATTTCTTTTAACTATTGAATTAAAATTGGAAAAAGGCTTATCTTGAGTACCGTGTTCAACGCACTAATAAAAAGAATGTGTGGAGGGATATTAAAGATTAAAACATTGTTTCTATCCCTGCTAAAAATTGTACCTTACTTCCCCACTTACTAGATCCCGAAGAAATTAACAACTACTTCGCTGAAGCATGCTCCTTAGTACATAGTCCTGATATGAATGTAATTAACTACTACCTAAATCAAGCAGCTGAAGTCCCAGCTAATGTTCGCTTTTCCTTTAATCTTGTAACAGAAGATATTTACTATAGCACGCAACGCTTCTGGTTGCAATGGAATTGGCATTTACCATATTAAGCTTTGCTGTCCACACCTCCTTCCATGTATGACTCAAATATTTAATAGCTGCATATCTACGTGTTTTCTTCCTAGTGTCAGGAAGAAATCACGCGTCATTCCTATCCCAAAGAAGAGCACTCCAGAAGAGTTTGCTGATTTACGTCCCATTAGCATTTTGTGTGTCGTGTCTAAAATACTTAAAAAATTAATCTAAATTCAAATCGGAGCATTTAGCAAATTTAGCAAACTGTAAAATTACAAAATTTTATTAAAAAGAAATATAATTTTTAGATTATAATACAACTGTAAACTCTTTGGACATTAAAATTCGTTTAATTTTCATTCAATTCTATTCGAAAAATATCAAAATTAAGCTATATCGCACGCATTTCAATCAACGTTTACCCCTGAGAAGTATCTTTATCATCATCAAGTCTTGCAATCCTCCGGATTATGGCTATCGCTAGCGCGCTTAAAATCCGCTATTGGGCTGGATTTCGTTTTTCATTTGAAAGGTTTTTGTGGGTTCTGGCTGCTTCTGTAATTTTCTTTCATTGTTTTCGGTCTTTGCGCATTGTCTTCCAGTTTCTCTTTCCCGTCATTTTTAAATCCTCTTCCACGTCATCGCTTCATCTCTTTCTTGGTCTTCCTCTTCTTCTTGACCATCTTTTCATTTCTCCTGATTTTCTCCTCATTCTGTGACCTGCCCATTTTAATCTTTGTGTTTTCATATACCTCACAATGTTTTCTCCTCCCAGTTGTTCCTCAATCTCTGCATTTGTCTTCAATCTTTTTTCTTCATTTCGTGTCAGGTTTTGTTCCAATATCGTCTTCATTATTTTCCTTTCCATTACTTTTAGGTCTTCTTCTTCTTTTTTGTTTATCGCTGTTATTTTCATTGCGTATGCAATGATTGCTCTTCAGTAATGCTCGGTTTCTGCCATACACTTGGTCTCCTTTCATGATTCTTTCTCTCACTCGATCTTTATCAGTTTTTCCAATTATTGTTTCTAGGTAATTGAAGGAAGCAACCATTTCAAATTTGTGTTCTTGTGTTTCTAGATATGTTGGTATTATTGTGTTTTCCCTCCCAATTCTCATGTATTTTGCTTTGGATTCGTTGGTTTCTAATCCAAAAGATTTTTTTTAAATTACAGTATACATATACAACAATTCCAAATCGACCTTATCAACCCACCTACGACGGAGCTTCTTACAGAAACCAATTAATTTTACCTCAATAATAATTCGTCCTCATCTTTCTCACTTATTGTTTGTCCGTCTGTCAGTGGCTGGCAGCGCACATGATGAAATATGCGCGTCAACGTGAGAGAGTGTATTCCTCGAAGATCCGAATATCAATCAACGTCCTCCCATCCAAGATAGTCCCCCTATTCTCCCCTACAGAAAACCACCTATCGATAATGTAGCCGATCCTGAGCTGAACGTTAACCCGGTCACCCTTTCGCTTGTGTTTCAGTTCGGACGGCCGAATTAAACCGAAGATAACATGACTCGGCGATTTTCCGTACGCTTTTCTACACTCAAATACATTGCCTAACTAATACGTACTTGTTTCTTGCCGTATCTGCTTTTTCTGCTGGTTTAATCGTCGGTCCGTTAGAACCATTGATTTGAGGTTATGTTTTCCGTTATTCTTTTTGCTGTGATCGCGAAACAATAGCGTTGATTAAAACCATGTAATAAATGAAGCACCATTGTCTATACAGAGTTCGTAGAGCAGAACCACTGGCTGTACACGTTAAGACAACGATTAGATAATTTTCAACAGAGTCAAATACTGCAATTTCGTTAAATTTCAAAGACTTAAAAATGAATGTTCTTCCGATATGGATATATTATTTCATAACACTGACAAATAGTGCGCTAATTTGTCCTCCGCTGTACTTCCAGTTGATGTAAAGAAATTTCTTTCACTTGGACCCAAGTTTGGGATTCCAATAAGTCACAATTTAATATTAACATCGGTAATGCTCTAGCAGACGCAGAATCTATTGTTGTCTCTCTATCTGTGAATATTTAAAATAGTTTTAGAGCTAGAGCTACTAATGCACTCACCAATCATATTCTTAATGACCATTCATTTTCTTACCTAGTTAAAACATTGCAATCACTATTTTTAGAGGTCAATAAAACTACTAGCGATCCTCTATCACTGTTTAGAACTGATAAAGACCAGGTTACGGTTGCATTGAACACGTCAGATTATTTAGACAAATCTTATCAACTTTTAAATGATATAAGTACTTACAAAATACTGGATGGTGGCCCAACTACCTCTATTCACAATAGAACTAATAAACTTATTAAATCTCTGAAAGATAATACTTTTATTGAAGAGTTGGTGGCAATAATGTTAACATGTTATAATTAGAGTTTGTTAAAAAGGTGGTGCCGGCAGTTGCGCACCACATAAAAATAGGTACGTAATATACAATATTAGTGAAAAATAATATTGTTACCTTTTCCTGACGTCTTGATGTCCACTGTGGCAATTGGCAACCGCCCTGGTAAGCTTCCATTGTCGATTCATTCAGCCGTCGACGGTGTTGTGAATACGTTGTCGTATACTTCGAAAATGATCGTTCGACATCCAGTGAAGTAAGATTTGCAAATGTTAGATATCCCTTTTCCTCATCTGGGCACTCTTGATTTTCAGTTATAGACCGAACCTTTTGTAAATCGGGATTTTTCGTTAAAATTGCACCAAATGTTGAGCAACATCGACTCCTATAGTGTTCATCAAGTTTTCTAGAGCGGCTTGTAAATTGCTTACGCAATTTAATGCGTCTCTAATTGCTCAATAGCTTCTGCAACTTCAGAATAGTTCATGGAAATTTCATCTATTTGTTGTTGAAGGTCCGAATTGTAAAAAAGTTTCTGACTATCTCGAACTGCTGCAGAATCATTTGAATCAAGTTTCAAGATGACATTTTTCACTTGTGATAAATATTTCTGATAGTAAGATACTTCCTGGAGCTATGTTCCCCATTGCGTTATTACAGGCTGAGGTGGTGGTGGTAATTTCGGACACAATTGTTTGAATACACGGATGTGTTTGGGAGATTTGATGAACACTTTTTTGGTAGATGCTATTAACTTATCCACCATCGGATACTTTCGAATGGTTTCTGCTACGAAGTGACATGCGTCTATGAGGCATGTTATGTGAAGAAGAGTCGGAAAGCATATTTTCAACATCCTACCAACTCTCAGCATTGTTGCGGGTCCTTCAGTAACGAACATTGTGACTTGGGTTCCTGTGATACAAAATTCTCTCAACGAATCTTTTATTATCTTGACAACGGTTTGTGCATCAGTTTTCTGAATCCTTTTACTGGATTACAACAATGAAGCTGGTGAACCATCACGTTTTAAAGGACGCGCTACAACATGAATGATGCATCAGTTGTTTCATCCACATATAGGCAGATTTTCTTATTTCTCAACTCGTCTTTTATACATTCCTTTACTGTACCTTGCACACGTGGCAAATTGTATCGTAATTGCATAGATGACTTAGCCCAAAAAAGACAAAAGTGTTCATTAGATACTAGATGTTGTGAGGTGTTGCACACACTTAACATAAAAATAAAATCATATAAAAATTGCCAGTATGGAATACTGTTTCTTAAATTCAACACATGACGTTTACTTTTACAATGTTTTCTACATTCAAACGACTTAGCAATCCGCTATTGCATATTGTGCAATAAATATGCGAACTTTTATATCTAGATACTTATTCACATTCGAAGGGAACGTTACACCCTTTGGGCGTCCCATCTCCGCGTACTTATTTGGCGTGCAGCGTGCAACGTACTATCGCTTTGAACTCTCTCGCGGTACTGTCGAGATCGACTACGAGTTGAAAATTACCCCTACCCGCGCCGCTACCGCTACGCTACTGCCACCCGGTACCATCTTTTTAACAAACTCTAGTTATAATTGCATCTGCTCCAAGTTTTATGATTTACCTAAAATCCACAAGACCAATTGTTCTTTAAGATCTATTGACACTTATCAGTTGTCTGGCTTTATAGCGGGGATTCCCTCTGCAGCCTTTAGTAGCAGAACTAACTACAATATTCTGGATACTTTCTCTTTTGTTGAGAAAGTAAAACCTTCAGGATACGTGCTGATTTCTCTGCGTCTCTCTTTTCGTTAACATCCCTCTGGAGCTGGTTCTGGAAGTTATAGCCTTATATTGGGAATTACAAACGGAGCTTTTTGGGCAAATGAAAGAGATTTTCTAAGAAGAGCAAAGAGTGGTTCGGGTTCTTTTAGTTATGTTTTTATATTTTGAGTTTTTATATATTTTACAAATACAGTATTATTAAAACACACCATTTAATATGCATTATATTATTCACAGAGATTTTAAGTTGACACAAAACCTTACGTGATACAACAAAACTAAATACAGATTTGAAATCAGGGATACTACATTACTCAAATTTAATTGAAAGCAACACTTCACATTTAATAAAATGTAAAAATAAAGGTTTGTGACTGTTCCACAATTACAAAAACCTGTTTGTATTTGTAGAATAATACACGCGCCATTATGCATAAATAAAATTTCAAGTGTAATCGTATAATTATTTCCTTCTACATATGTACATACATCCATAAAATTACCCACCACCTATTACAGTTTACCAAAACTTAATGGTGATCAACACGCTATAATACCACAAAGAAAAAACATTCCAATAAACTTTATCGGACGAACTTGACATTTTTTTCCGAGAGGCGATTCATCGACATCACTGTTCCCAGACTATTAAGAGGATAGTAGGCAAAAACATGCAACTCGTCGATATTTCTGCGGATAGACAAAAATACTTTCGCATTGTTACTACTCAAAAGAAAACTTAATCCAACTTTTGTACGCAATGTCTTGTTTAGAAGCTGACAGGTATTATATCCGCAGCGCTCCCATAAAGTTTTCCCGTTAGAAACTTTTTTCAAGATTTTGACTAAGGTTTAGGAAATATTACGTTATTATTTGCGAATATAAATAGCTTTTTTTTGATAGATACGAATACTATGAGATCATCTTCTACATATAGCGACGTGGTTTTGGCGTACAACTGTCATGGCTCCTTTTTTTAATTTTTATTATACTGCCTTACGTGTTCTTTATCTTTAATTCTGCTTATTTCAAGGTTATTGAATCTAAAATGGCGTTCAAGGAGATCAGTTGATTTTGTATATGTAGTTATAACCTACATAAAATCAATACCATCTCAAAACACTTGGATACTTGAACACTTGGGCGTCATTATAATTTGGTGACTCATTAGTCTCATTACCTAAAGATCAATGTTACGTGACTACTAGCTTAGAAGTAAATATTAAAGTTTAGTAATCTATCGGGTTTGGATTGAAAATTCGGAACTTGTGTGCTTTTTTTATATTAATTTCGATCGAACGAAGTTCATGGTTATCCTATCCAAAATGGAATCCAAATAGATCAGCTGATTGGTAGTTCGTTGTCAAATATAAAACATAAAACTGTTAATGTCTTAAAATCATAGTAATTTAAGTTTAATTAGAATCTGATCTTAAAATATTGAAAGGTTGATTGGATGATGATCAACCTAAAAATAAAAAATTGTAATCTAGGACTTATACCACAGAAAAATTAACTTTACAGATAGCCAATCCCATGCTATTATTTGGACACAAAAAGGCATTGGTAAGGGGTGCGCTAGCGCTGTATTTCTAAATGTCTGCGGTTCTGCATTTCTAGATTTCTGCATTATCATTAGATAGACGTTTCAATGTGTGTGTCAAATCAACTTCTTTTAAAAGTTAGGGTTTTATTCGAAGGATTCACTTAAATCCACTTTTAAATTCGAAGAACACATATTACAACACAACGTTGATGACGAAGGCTCCCCTTATAGAATCCTAATGCAATCAGAGTTATTACAGAAAGAAACTGAAAAAAATATTGCACCATCTTTTAGACTTTAAATAAGTTATTAATATGTGTGTCCAATTGCGCGATATACATTGGCCATCTGTATGCTTTTGTAATGCTTTCAAGAACCTGACTCACATTCTGTTGAGTATCTATTGTATATTGTACCAGAAACGATTTTTCTTTCTTCAGCTTAGCTTTTAATTTTGTGCTAGTAACTAGAAATGATAATTAGGTAATAGATTTGTCAGAAGACTAATCATCTAGTATAAGAAATGTTCAGTTTTTTTTTACTATAAAATTGTATTTGTCCTTGTAATAGAACTATTGATTCATTTGTTTGCTTTAATTTCATTTTACTCAAATTCAAATTATCAATCCATGTCATAAATCATTATCAACGGCTTTTCCTGTAATTTACATAATTACTACAGGTTTTTAGACTCTTTTGCGGTTGCTGATTTTCTGTGAACATGTTTGCGGTTACACATCGTATCCCTTTCTCCAGGTTTCCTGGCACATAGCTAAGCCAAGCACAATTGGTCTTCGCAACAAAATCGGATCAGTCACATTGGCCGCGGATTATACACAGTGCATTCAAAATGTTCCGAGACTGCCGCTCTTAAAAAAATACAAGTAGCGCCATCACTGCGGAAGAAATGGCATTACGTAGGAACGACCCGGGGCGATACCCAGACGAAGTTTCATTCGGTACGGACAAGTTCTACTTTGCAGGTGTTCATTCGCGTTCATTCATTGTGCTCTTCTCATCGGAAAAATCATGGAGCAACGAACAGATATCAAATTTTGTTTTAAATTGGGCAAATCGGCCACAGAAACTTATGAAATGATTAAGACTGTGTACGGTGACGATGCGATGAGTCGTTCGCGAGTGTTTGAGTGGCTTACGACGTTCAGAGATGGAAAAGAATCGACGGAAGATGATTCATTCATTCATTCATTCACTGAGAGTTTCTTCGTCAAGGTTCCACTGTGTATGGACCATTCTATAGAGACGTTTTGAATAAACTTTTGAAATGAATGCGGCGTGTGAGACCAGAATTGTTGGACCGGGGAGAGTGGCGGTTGCACGACAATGCACCGGCTCACAAGTCCATTACTGTGCAGGACTTTTTGACGAAAAGGCAAGTTGTGAGCATCAACCACCCTACGTACTCACTTGATCTGTCCCCCCAGACTATATTTTGTTTCCAAAGCTCAAATTGAAGATGAAGGGGCGGCGATACGAGTCAGTAGAGGCGATTGAAATGGCGGTGACAAAGGAACTGAACAGTATTCCAGTGGAGACATTCCAAAAGGCGACGATGGACTTGAGGACTCGTTCTAAGCGTTGTATCGAATTAAGGGTAGACTATGTAGAAGCCTGATATTAAATAAAAGTCTTTTCATTGTGCTTGTTTGACTGTGTGCGACCAGTCCTGGAACTTTTTGAATGCACGGTGTATATAGTGCATGTGTGACTCATAGCCTATAGATGTAACATTTTGAAATCAATACCCCAGTGTAAAAAATGTTTCGTAAATAAAGCGAATATATACACACATTGAAGTGTTTTTATTGCCATTATTCGTTTTTTTTTGTTTGAAAACGGCATTTGTTGTACATGTAATGTAATAACCGTAAAAAGTAAACAAAGTTCTTCAAAGTTTCTTCAGAAATCTGTTGCACTTAATACCATAACAATAAATAATAGTATAATGAATAAACATAACTTCTTAACAGTGTGAATAGGATTGTTGAAACTCCATCAGGTATGTTTCCACATTTATCTCGGTGAAGGATGTTCCTTGTGACAACATCTACGGAAATAACATAGCCATAATTAAAATAATCCTTAGGGTTAGTTAATGAATCCGCACATGCACCACCACACATTTGTCTTAGTCTCGTATAATCGGAATTTCTTTTTAAAACACTGTCGAACTTTCCTATAACGCGATTGTATGTAAGCCAAAACTATCGAAACGGTTCTTTATCGAGTAAGCGAAGCGAGAAACCACAAACAATAAACATCAAAAGTAAATCCAGCTTAAATTGTGTTTGGGATGGCACGCCATTTTTCTCCTTGCGTTTTACACTATTTATATGCCTTTTACAGTCGCCTTTGTTTCAGCACATTAAAGGTATTTTGCAAACGCTACAGAATACTTTAGTTACATTACAGTTTAAATCCGGAAATTCACCGATAAATTTAATGATTTTATTAGGCAACGGTCGTTTATTTTCCTTGCGTACCTAAGACATACTTAGATGCATATATTTACCTCTATAATTACGATTAACGCTGCAAAGGTTTCATGAGAAACTGTTGCAATAAATCAATAATTTCTTTCGCTGAGGTAGCCCGTGCCGATTCATCTGCATACATACGTCGCGTCGTGGATGCGGCAACCTCACTTCTAACCTGGCGCAGAGCTCTCTGTGCCCAGCCTACATATAAGTTTAAAGCAAAAATCTTTGCTTAAAATATATTAGTAGTTAGGCCTGTTGATGCAGATGCTTGTTCCGATACCTTCTATTCTACCAAAAGTACTCATCCAAAGTTGATGGCTGCCTACTCACAATCTCAACGGTTTTCAAAGATCACCGATTAAGGCTGATTAAAATTGTATTGCAATGCATTCGTGCCCTTTAATTTGGATCTACAAGAATTTTAAGATGACCACTAAGATGTAGAATGTAGATGTGAAGAGGTGTTATTCCCCGCAAAACGTTATCGATGTCAGTTTGTTAAAATAGAATTTGAAGATGTAACAACGCTTCCTCTGCCCCTTCTAAAGTTCTTTACTTTGTGGTTATTTCCCACCTACCCCTAAATAATTCTCTCGTTCTTCTCCTACAAGTTTTAAACCTTAGAAGTTGGACTAGCGCTCCTCATTACGCTCAAAAATTTGATACATAGACCCTAAACAAACTTCGAAACTACTCGAATAAATCAAAAAACATGCCGGCGAAATGCGTTAAACAAATTTTCTTTTCGCGACACTAATTGCTTCAAACACAGTTTTAACACTAAATTGAAGTTAGTAGGACAATTAATCTCGTCACTACGACGGTGAACTTCCGACCTCAAACAAGATCCCAACGAACCGACAACGTCTAAAAGGCAAATAAAATCGTGAAAGCTGCGTTAAAAAAAGAAGAGTGTTTAAAATGAGAAATGGAAAAGAGCCGAGTTGCAACGTACCTCTCGAAAAGAAAAAATGAAGGGGAAACTAGAAGAAGAAGCTCTATGACATGCTCTCAATTTTTTTCCCTTCGAATAACGAAATTTTATAGGGCACTGCATGTAAGTCGTAAAAACCGTTTGTATATACATTTATTAAAGTTCCGAAAGTTCGTGTGTTCGCCTCGTTGCTTGGTTGTAGTTTTATGATATTCTTTTAAAAAGTTTCCGAGAATGCGATGAGATGGTATTCGAGTAAAGCAAGGCGAACACAATGTCTCTATTTTTAGAACGCGGACTCGTCTATCATCTTGTTATCATCGGGTTTTATCCGGTGATTTTAGAACTACTTTAAAGGTTGCGATTATGAGCGTGCTTAATTTTGAAAAACAAGGAAGATATTTAATCAACATGACCATATTTTGTAACGATCCACGTGAAATGTTGTGCAGGGGTAAATGTAGCAGAAGTTTTCTTTTCTAAAAAAGGTTAGTTATGAAAGTTTATAACTATAAGATATCACAACAACTAGAAGAATGCTAAATTCATCATTATAGAGTTGAGCAGCCCAGCGCATCCACCAATATTACATACTTTCTTCTAAAGCACAAATGTATTATTTAAATTTCGTACAAATAGTTAAAACACTACATAACGGTCCATTTCCCACGAAATAGCTTGTATTATACAACGTCAATGCACTGGATTCTTATTCAAACAAAAATGATGGACTACAAACGCTTAAATTGATTAGTGTTCCGCAAGGCTCTGCTCTTGAACTTATCCTTTTCTTAATTTTTATTAATGACTTTCCAAGTTGTCTAGGTATACTCTATGTAGTGACATAATTCTATATGTACGAAGGTAAGTCAAATATTATCTACACTTTCGCCATAACAAGCTTTGAAGGTTATTGTAGTGGCTGCCGCTTGCGCATGCGTTGAGTTGGCGCCTCTGTGGTCATGTGTGCGGAATTTAATCACGATCGCGTCATTTGTCTGTTAACCACAACAGCATAAGCATGTCAGCTTCGCTATTAGTTTGCACCAAAAAGGAACAACGAGCAGTGATCCGATTTTTGTGGTCAGAGGATGTGAAAGGTGCTTTTTTGTGGATCGAAATGTTTCAAACACCCAGGATCCCTTAGCACGAAAAAATTCAAGACCTCGCCATCGGCTGGGAAGGTGATGCTAACCGTGTTTTGGGACGGAAAAGTCCCTATACTGGACGACTACGTGGACAGGGGGACTGCCATAAATAATGAGAGGTACAGTGATTTGTTGGCGAATAGGCTGAAACCGGCAATTCGAAACAAACACCGTGGTCTACTCTCAAAGAAAGCTTTGTTGTTGCAAGACAACGCCCGTCCGCAAGCGACCCATAACACCATCGAAACTATCAACAAGTTAGGCTTAGAGACCCTGGAACACCCTCCCTACAGCCCTGATCTCGCTCCCTCAGACTTTCATCGACCAACCGAAAACCTTCTACCAGGAAGGTATACGGAAGCTTGTGGCTCGCTTTTTTCAAACAATAACATCGTTAACTTACCAGACTCGGCCAGAATCCTTGGCGTAACTATAGGCAAAGTTTAAAATTAGGATTGTGGTTTTGCGGTTCAATTTTCAAGGATGACTTTATGGAGCTGTACAACAATCACACATTGACTGAGATTTCCTAGATGGCATTTTTGGCGGTAAACGAATTCTATGCCATACTTTATAAAGTACTCGACATGTCAGTTCCTAAATTACCTACAAAGCTACGGTCCTCGTCAGGTTTAACACTAATATTAGAAGTAAATTGAGACTGAAAGACTACTATCACAAAAAATGAAAGCGCACTGGAGACATTTCGTTCTATAATGAATTTGCAAATTTACGAAAACTGTGTAAGAATTTGACTGCTACATCCTGTAGCATTTATATCACTAATGTTGAAACTTCCATTAAAACAAATTCATCTGAGTTATGGTCTTACATTCGATCAAGGTAGGGTACATCCAAGATACCTGGGTTGGTATGGCATGATCGTGAGCTGAATAGTCCCCAGGAGATTGTAAATGCTTTTGCTGATGTGTTCTCAAGCGCATACACTCTAATTGATCCTAACGCATTTCCCCAGGCTATTTGCTGGATTTACCCGCTTTCCAGTTTGACTTGAATCTAACAGCAATGCACTTCTCTCCATTGATTGTAAGTTTCTATCTTTCTGCCCACTCCACAACATCGTCAACTGCTTTCTAATGCTTCCCACATAGGCAATTCTCATTGTTACAGGCCGGGTCGTCATCAAAATGCACTAAATGAATATCTAGAACAAATTAAAGGAAAACGCTGTTCTATAGTGGTCCTTATCTCTTTGTCACTTTTGTTATAATGCGTTGGAATTCACTTAGAACCTTTGTTTTTGTATCTTCTCTTTCTTATGCTGTGTTAGCTAATATAGCGAAGTACTTTCAAAGTTTGTTGTTAAAAAGTACATCTGTGCACAAGCTTCGAACAAAATTTAGCTCGTATATAATAAAAGCTTTGAAAAATATAAGAAAATAAGATAGTTCAGTTAAGATTCCATCTCATACTCATCGTCTGATTACAATCTAAAGATTTCAATACGATTCCTTCGTAGAAACTAGAACCTTCTCAACTCAACTCAACCCAACTCTCGAGTATCGAAAATACAATTCATTTCGTCTATTTTCCCTTTGGCACCTACTGCATTATACTTCGTTTATTACGCCAATTTCAACGAGACGTCGGCGTACTCTTTACGACTCGTACAGCTTCAGAGATACGGCACCCCACCAACACAACCACCTCCACGGAGAGCGCAATTCAAGGTTTTATGCCCTGCGCTCGAAATTTAATATGATACGATTCAAGGGAGATGACGCGATAGAGACGGCTATCGCGTCGAACTTGCACGTCATCCAATTTACCTTATACCGTAGATAAGTCGCGAGAGGAATTGCAGAATTGCGGTATTTCTTCTTCTGCTCTTAAGAAAGCTTACGCGTTTGATGATGAAGGAGGAGCAGCGTTTGAACCGAATAGGAAAAGGCGAGGATATTCCCTTTTCAAGTGAGAAAAGGGAAAGAACCGAAGAAAGAATAAAGGGGGATGAAATGTATGAAGCAATGAGTAGTGGTGGTGAAATGCAAGACATAGGTACATCGAAACTTGTGAAGCACGTTATTGCTTTTATATTTTTACACAACAATTGCTAAACCTTAATTACTACTTTCTGCATTTCAAGCCCCAACATTTTCTGCAAATCACATATTTTCGTAATGGATGAAAGCAACAGAATGAGGGATGGTCTTATTCTATGCAGCTATGTATGGATGAATTTCATCTTTAGTTTGCATATTTTACAGTATCATATCTTGATTTATATTAACAAATTGTTCGCTGCTAAATTAAGTGAAACTGGTGCAGGAAGTCGCAAATCCGGTAGTGGTAGATTCAAGAAAGGTAACGCCGCAGCCCACTCATCGGCAATTGGTGCCCCATCCACCATGTTTGCCAAATTTGGTGCCCAGTGGCTTCTTTCTTTTTACAAACTTGGAAAAATGGCTTGGCGGAAAGCGGTTCACGCCAAATGAAGAAGTCATTGCCGAAATAGAGGCTTATTTTGCAGAGTTCGACAAATCCTATTATTTGGATGGCTTAAAAAAGTTGGGACATCGCCGAACTAAATGTATGGAGCTATAAGGAGATGATGTCGACTATTTATCATACCATCCTCGTACATTGGTTCTCGATGCTATTATTGCTATGATATTAAAATATGTCATGGAAAGCTATGAGAAAATGTCACTTTAGCATACAGGTAGTGAAAAAAAAATCAATTGCAAAATATTCATTCATTCATAATCGGTTCCTCTTCTACCAGTCGGTCCAGTGTATCTTACAATTCTTTCCTTCCATCGCTTTCGATCCTGCGCTAATATTTCTGCTTCTCTCCATGTTATGTTTTTTTTGGTTAATGATTTGATAGCTTCTCGTTTCCATGTTATTGGTGGTCGTCCTTTGGGTCTTTTTTTGTCTATTCCCATTTTTAGAGAAATTTTTGGTATCCTGTTCTCCTTCATACGGAAAACATGTCCCAACCATCTCATCTGATGTTCTTCTCTAATTTTGTTGCCGTTTGTCACCTTAAGTCTTTCTCTTATCCTATCATTTCTTATTCGATCTTTTATTCTTATTCCTAGCATTCTCCTTAAATATCGCATTTCCAATGTTTGTATCTTTCCTTTTTGCTTCTCTGTTACTGCCCATGTCTCGCATTCATATAGTATTGGTGGGATAAATATTGACTTGAATACCTTAATCTTTGTCCTCTTGGCTACTTCTTTTCTATTAAGGAACTTTTTATTTAATGTGTGCATTAATCGATTTGCAGTCTTTAATCTATAGTTAATTTCTGCTTCCATTCCTCTATTTTCACTTATCATGTGCCCTAAATATTTGAATTCCTTGGCCAGTTCCAGTTTTTCTTCATTATTTTTATTTCTCTTGTGTGCTTACCTATCATCATTCCTTTAGATTTATCTGTGTTTATGTTAAGTTTACTTTCCCTCAGTGCATGATTCCAAGTTGGTAAATTTCTTTTTAGTGCTATTTCATTGGTTGCAATTATTATCAGGTCATCTGCGTACGCTAATTCGAATTATGTTTTCTGTTATATTTTCCAAAGTGAACAGCATCTCTTGTGTTCCTCTGTTTGGTCTAAAACCACACTCTACTTCTATATTATTATATTCTCCATTTTCTCTCTTAATCTTTTTTCCAATATACTTTCATATATCGTAGCTGCTGTATTGATGAGCGATATTCCGCTGTAGTTGATACATTCTCTTGGGTCTCCTTTCTCATGTATTGGAAAAATGATGACTATTTCTCATTCCGTTGTTATAGTTTCTGCTTTCCATGCGCTGATTATTATTTCATGTAATATTGTAACACCACTTTCTCCCATATATCCAATTGATCAATACCTGATGCCTTTCATATTTTGAGTCCCGTATGGTATCAATTGTTTCTTATCTATCTATTACATTGCTTGCTTCTTCATTAGATCTACGTGTCATTGGAATTGGTTCTTCTCGTTCTTCATTTAGTAATTCATAGAAGTATTGTTTCCATGTGTCCAGTTGGTCCCCAGTTTTAGTATTTTTCCATTCTCATCTTTTATCTGTGATAAGTTTTTTTATTTCATTGTTCCTTAAATTTTTCAGGATTTTATAAAGTAATTTCTGATCTGTTCTATATCTATGTTCTATAATCTTTCCAAATTCTTCTCAGGCCTTAATTTTTGTCTTTGTTACTTTTGACTAAAATTATTTGTGCTTTGTATATCTGGTAATCAATGTTATTCTTTGTTAAAGGGAATCTTTTCCATCTGCGCTTCTTTTCTGCAATTGCCACTTTTAGTTTTTCCTTCCACCACGCTGTTTGCCGTCTTTTGGTATTACATTTATTTGTTCCGCAAACCTGTGCTGCTGCTTTTAATAAAGTATTCCTGAACATTCCCCAAACCTTATTTATATCTTCATTTTGGTGGTCAGTGTGGATCTCTTGAAACATTCTCTCTGTTGTGGCTGTGTATTGTGATCTAATTCTATCGTCCTTCAGCTTATAGGTCCTTAGCGTTGTGTACTGTTTTATTTCACTCACTTTAACGTGTTCTTCAATTTTTATCTCCGTTGTCACTAGATAGTGATCGCTCCCGATCTCTGCTCCTCTATAGACTCTGGTGTTCATTATTCGTTTCCAATGTCCATATTGAACGATTACATGATCTATTATCGATTCTTCCTTTCTATTTGGCTCACATCTAGCGATCTTATGTATATTTTTGTGATTAAATGTTGTATTTGCGATTATCATTTCGTTTGCCACGCAGAAGTAGAGTATCTTATATCCATTATTATTTCTTTCTTTTTCTCTGAATGTTCCAATAATTCTTTCATAATTCTGAGTTGTATTGCCTACTCTTGCATTGGTATCTCCAACTATAATTACTTTTGTTTCTTGTCATATCTACCACTTTTTGAAGTTGTTCATAGAATATCTCTTTGTTCTCGTCTCTTACATTATCATTTAAGCCATATATTATTATTATTGCATTACATTCCTTTCCAATTTCTATATCTACTGTCATTATTCTCTCCGAAATCATCTCCTATCCTATTATTTTGTTTGCTCATTCATTGTGTATTATTGCTGCCACTCCTGCCTGTCCATGTTCCCTTATATCCACTACACTATACGAGGTGTGGCAATTAAATAACGAAAATTTGTTTATTAAAGCTTTATTGTAAAAAACTGAACATAATTACGCATTGCTTCCTTCACAGTAACCCCCTTGGAGTACCACGCACTTATTCCATCAAGTTAGACTTTGCAAAACCGTCGTCGTCTCCGTCTAGATATTTTCTATGGAGTCGAACCGTTGTCCTTTTTATTTTTGGGAAAAGCAAGAAGTCTAGTGGTGCCAGATCTGGGCTGGACGGGGGGTGAAGCAGCGTTGGAATTATTTTTTTTCGCTAAAGTTTGTTTAACAAGAAGCGACGAATGGGCGGGCGCGTTGTCGTGATGAAGGATCCATCCAGATTTCTTCAGTTCAGGCCTTACCCGTGCAACCCTGGCACACAGCCGCTTCAAAACTTCAACATAGAAGGGCGAATTAACAGTTTGGCCTGGCGGAACGAATTCTTTGTGGACAATGCCATTGATGTCGAAGAAATAAATGAGCATTATCTTCATTTGTGACCGCGACATTCTTGCTTCTTAAGGACGCTCTCCTCCAATCTCAACCCACTGTTTCCTTTGCCGACGAGTCTCAGGGTCATACTGGAAGACCCAGCTTTCATTCCCTGTAAAATTTGATCACAATTCTCTGTTCGAGTTTTTTATCGCATATTTTTTCGACATACAACGCTTCAACAACAATCTTCCATACCTACTACTTCACACACAAAGCACTCGACCGAGTTGAAACTTATAACGGATTTAGTAAAACTGTGGAAGTTTATGCCTACGTCGTTAAATACCCGCCAGTATTGTCAGTTCGAGCGTTCGAAACAATTTCTCGTTATTTAATTGCCATACTTTGTATATTAATACATGGTTGTTTTGTATTCTCTCCATATCTCGGACCCTCTACCTTTCTTTTCGGTTTCAGTTATTCCGAGAATCTTTACTTTGTATTTTTCTATTTCTTCTATTAACTGAGTCTCTTTCCCTTGTAGTCCTCTAACATTCCACGTTCCTATTCTTATCTTTTCCGTCCTCATTTTTGCACTTTTCTTCCATCTCTATGTTCCTCGAACTTCGTCACTTGGAGAAAGGTTAAACACCTAAATATGCAAGGAGACCAAGTATATAAAAATGCAAAATATTAGCAGGATTTAACCTTATGTTTAACACTGCAAAATTAACATTTATATTACTCTAAACATCATCTAACTTCACTTTCAATATTTCCATATCTTCTTGGGAAAGGGTCTGCTTACATTTCCCCTATTCATGACTTTTAAGGCAATCCCGCAGGAGTTATCTTCACGGAACTCTTCAAATTCACCCACACCTATTCCTTTACAAATTCATCAATCCGCAAAATCATAATATTCGTGCTCGTTACGGTCCAAAATTTAATTAAACGAACGAGGAAAGATGCTAGGCTTCCAGCCGCATAGTTCTGGGTAGTTTTCTGCGATCGAATCCGGGTTTTAATTAAAGCTCGTGTCGTCTAGCGCCGCAGAGGCCGCTAGAGGCCCAGCGGCGGTTATTTTGAAACTTCTTAGTCACCGAGGGACACTACTACCGCAGGTAACGCGTCATAAATAATACAGAGCGGCGGGGTGGAGTTTGGTCGGATAACCTGAGATAAAGTTTTAAAAAGTTATTTTTTTCTAGTTAGCGGGGATATAAATTAATAAATAAGTTGTATTATGTTGGGTAAAAGGCTTTATTGCAGTTATAAGTTAAGAGGAAAGTTTAGAGATAGTATGGGGCAAGACTTTCTTGTTAGCCTTTTAATGGCGACCGTTTCCAAAATAGGAACATACCAAAACATCTAGTTTTTATTGAATTTTTATTTATTTATTTTTTATTTTTAGTATGATGATAGCCCAATAAACTTTTTAAAGCTTGTCATAACCTCGTGAGCCTTGAGTGTGTAAAGTATTCCATGGCTTTGTTACTATCACCACCTCGCTGTAAAGGGTGAAGAGCAGTTAATCGTACCCTAACTGTGAATGGTAACACGGGAGTGTACCAGACCGTTACCACCAAAACTAGAAGGCCTCAGCGCTCTTTGATGACGTCACGCTCGATAGGCGATGTATCACCATGCACGATATTACCCTAAGCGGTAAAGGAATCGTTTTTTTGCATTTTTTTTTAAGTTTTGAATGGTTTCCGGTTTAAAGAGGATGCCAGTCGTCAACTGACCATCCCATTCAATTTTTATAATTCTTACAATACGTTCACTGCTGTGAATATGATATAACGTAAAAATATAAAACTATTTGAACAATAAAATCTTTAAGTTTTTTGTCAAATACACGGACAGTTAGGGAATTGAATTGGAATAGCATCTTTTTTAAACCTATGATTTTTTTAACTCACAGTTATAATTTCACCGGTCCTGTTGAAAAGTAAATAATATCTTCTTTTATAAAGTGTAGCTCAGAAACCCTAGTATACATTGTTGGAGTAAAGTTTTCCCTATGCAGTGCACAGACCAATTTTTTTACACATCTGCGGTCGATTCTTATAATTATCATAGCACTCAGGCACGCAGCAGATATTCGGCATTGTTATAAAACCGTAATAGACAAAACACCTTTAGACAGCCGAAGGCACAGAACACCTGTAAAGGGTTGGCAAACACCTGCGAACAAAACAGCCGACGCCACCGTTTTTAGGTTACCTCGTTTTCATCGTATTAGAAAAGGTTTTATAGAAGGTGTGGCAATTAAATAACCGGACTGGTGCGGCAAAATATTTTATTGGTCACCAATTACATTACAAAGTTACAAAGTTCCATACGAATTTCCCACTGTCGAAAGCAGTGCTGGAAGTCCGTTTCTGTCAGCTTGTTGAGAACCTCCGTCGCTTTCGCTTTCACCGCTTCCACACTGTCAAATCTTGTCCCCTTAAGCTCCGATTTTACCTTAGGAGGTAAAAAAAGTCACAGGGGGCCAGGTCAGGCGAGTACGGTGGGTGCTCCAACACGGTGATGCCGGATTTCGCAAAGAACGCCTTCACAGACAAGGCGGAATGGGCTGGCGCATTGTCTTGATGGAGCATCCAGGATTTATGTGCGCGATGAACACTCACTTCTGTACACTTCCTTTAACATGGGATGAGCTTCTGTAGCAGCTTTTCCCAGTTTCACAAGAAACTTGGGGTTAACTCGTTGCTCGATCTGCTCACTCTGCATTTTTCCGACGCAACGCTAGCGTAAGGACTTGAACGGACGATTGCTACAGCGAGACTGAACGACGTACAACCGTGACCATCGAGCTCAGGGTCGGGGAAGCATCTACAAACACAGACATGTTCAAACCTGCCGTGGCGTGCTCGCTGTTTGCCGATAGTAGCACCAGTCCGGCTATTTATTTAATTGCCACACTTCGTAGCTTATACAACACTAGAAAAACATTACAGGTATCACCAACAAAATACGGAAATATCACCATACGGTATTTTTTTTAAATAAAACCAATATAATTTCAATAAACCAATTCAAAACGCAATAAACGATCTGAACGTGTGAATGTCAAATCTACAAATATGGCTGATCGACGACCTATTGCAAAATACGTCACAGCCTGGTGACGTCAAAACCGGTTAACTTGTATTTTTGCTAGTAACGACCAGACCCGCTAAGAAAATTTGATCCTAGCGGGACTCGAACACACAGCGCCTAATTCTGCTCAGTCAAGCGCACGCCCTCTTACCACTAGACCACGGAGCCGTTTATTATTAATTCTTCATATTATTTCCATAAAATTTGTATATGTTTTAAAATATACATAGATTTAAAGTTTTAATAAATGAGGGCTAGTTGGCATCTTTTATTAAATGATTATTTTCAAATGCAGTTTGTTGATTAGTAAGAAACTTATTCATTACAACAAAAAGGAAATTTTTTTAATAATGTGACTTAGCTCCTTCATCCACTTGCCCCTTCAATTATAAATGCATCGACTCATCCCTTACCGGCAAATACAATATTGGAATCATAGTTAAAGGCAAGTCTATTTCATGGCGAGGATGCCAGTACAACATATTATTTTAGCCATAGATAAAAACCCCAAAAGTACTGTAGAATATCCCGTTTCCATATTTCGTTGCGTTGGAATGAAAGGATTCTATCTGCGGTTTTATAAAAAAATTGCTGAAAACTTTTCAAGTTTCTCTCGTAGTGCTGTAAACTAGTGATGGAAAAAATCGTTATGTTAAAATAACAGTTTCAACCGTTGTTATTTTGAAATAACGGTTGCAAAATAACAGGTTTAGCGTTATTTCGTAGTCTACTGTTCTACACGATAACGCATCGTGATTCCACATAGCACATGCGCAACTGCCAAACTGTCAAACTTGTCAATAAATGTCAAGTTTGTGTGAAGTTTCCATTTCGAAACACAAAAAATAAGGAAAGCATGACCTTCTCGACTAGGTTTCTTTATGATAATATTGTAATTTGTAAGCAAGTAATCATATTAGTATATTTTGAGTAATAATTATAAAAAGAAAAATTGTCATAAAAAAAAAAGGTGGGAGAAAATGACTCTGGAGTAAAGTGTTATTTCCTCTCTGAGAAGAAACTATTTATTTTCCTAACTTTTTAAGAAAATAACTATTATTATCTACATTATATGGTTCTATACCTGCATCCTCTTCTTATTTCCAGGCTGACACCTCCTCCACTCACGTCTTGAAAGGCTCGTAACACTTCCCGGTGTCGATCCTCCCAACCGGACTACCAACAACCATAACAGTGGCGTCCGTAACTGGAAGGCGAGCGGGGCAGAAAGCGGCGGAATGCACACCAATGTGCACCACGCTGACCGAAACGAGTGGCGTCTGCCCCCCGACGAGACGCTCCAAGTTGCTGATCCCAAGGCCAAAAAGGCCGAGGTAGGTGAGGAAGAGGTCAGTACTCCGATTTTATCTGAAATTTTGAAGCAAAGCATCCCCATGCCGACCATAATCATAATGGCGGCGATGAGTTTTATGACCGAGTGCATCTCTTCAGCTCCTACTTTTGCTAGCTCGATCTAATTTTCTTGAGAGTTGATCATGCGGTTTGCAATGTTTTAAGTAGGTTGAAAAAAATTGTTTTTAAAATTTTAAAATCTTAAGGGAAAAGGTAAAATGGATAAAGAAATTTCAAGTTCTAAATGACAAAGACACAATCAATCCTAAATATAGAAACAGAAATTTTGGTTATGGAACATCATCAATACTTTAGATTATCTTGCCAATCCAATCTTGGTGTCCAAAATGTTCTTTTCGTGATATTTTTTTGGAGGTTTTTACTTTCTACAATTTCTAAAAATGAAATTGGCTAAAATTATCTTGCTTAAAACTTTCTAAACCGCAAACCTAGTGCATTTGGAATGGAACATTTCTGGTATGTATTTTCAAAAGCAAGAATTAAGAATTTGAATTGGAATGAGTACTGACTGACGAATAGTTCTAGTATAATCATATTTATTTAGAATGTAAGTTGTAGCATCTAAATAGGAAATACAAAAGTTAGAATTAGAACTACAAGGTGATACCCAATAGTTTCCGAAACGTAGCAATAAATGGGATTGAAGAAAACCATGATTTCACATCCGTCACCTTCAAAGTAATCTCTTTGGACATGTAAACACAGACCCCAGCGCCTCCGTCACGAAAGGCAACCTGGAGGTCCTGTTTTTTTAATTTGTTCAACAACGTCAATAGTATAAAATCTTCGCAAAATTTCGGGGGCTATTGGGTACCGTCTCATAGTATTCTATTAAATGTAGGTTATTTCTGTTAATCGAAGTCGACCAATTAATTATAACTGAATTTGGAGAATCAATAGGCTTGGAACTTTTGTTAAGCCAAATTACTCTTTCATTTCTTTACTTTGCTCTATCGACTTATAACCTACATTTACTAATAGAAAAATTGTCTATGTTAGTTTCTTTGAATCCTTCTAGTCTAGCTTAACTCTTGAGATAATTGAAACACTTTGAGATTCTTGCGCAATGCCAATGGTTCTTTAACATCCGATATTTTAAACGATTTACAGGCTAGAGTGAAGATTCAAATTTTGTTCGGTACATAGATAGACAATTTTTCCGATAATTTTAAAAAAATTACACATCTAATAAGGAAAGTTACCCAATTCGCACTTCTAGGATTTAATGAAACAGGTGGTTTGTAGACCTTATAGGACTATGTTTTTGGAACCGTTCTACACGCGAGAAGCATAGCTGCAAACAATTTATAAATCAATAAGATTTGGTTACAAGATGTGATCGTTGAATACGAAATCGGGTTATTTAGTAAAGTTCAAAATGTACCAAGGAAACAATTCCAGACGTTCACTACTATATGAAAAAGGGTTTGGTAAAGTTGCTGCACCTCTAGTAACCATGTTGGACGAAATACCTGTAAAAAAAAGGAACCTACGCTATAGAATCTATTTTAATAATTTATTTACTGGTTCTCAGTTACTTGTTTGTTAGAAGGGGAGAGGATATCATGCAACGGGCACAATACGGAAGAATAGAATACAAACTAGTTGTCCTCTTATAGAGAAAAGAGTGTTAAGCAAAAAAGTAAGGGGAGCATACGAATCTGTGAGTGATGTTCACGATGGCATCTTATTTGCTCGCTGGCTTGATAATGGTGTCGTAAGTGAAATTGCTACAACTTACCTGGGTACTTTTGGTACAGCAACAAAGGGGTCTGGAAGAATCGCGGCTTCCGAATCAAGTGCTTCGTGTAACAGAGTTGCTGATGTGTTACGGTATGATAGATTAGACCATTTAATAATTCCAACACCAGAAAAGAAACGACGAAGGTGCGCCGGAGAAGGTTGTGGTTCAAGTGTGGGTACAATGTGTAAGAAATGTGATGTAGGACTGTGTATTGCATTATTCCACAGGCTATAATAAATGCATTATTATTTCAAAAATGAAAATTTGTACTTTCTTTGGTGTTTGCAAACTATACAGGCTGTCCCAACCTTCTGGAATTGCAGAATTGCGCCTGTACTATAAGCAGTAGGAAGTTAAAATTTTCTGGTAACTTAATTGACATCTAGGAGTATCTTCTAAAAATATTTCTATATATACAGGCTGATCGGTAATTAGCGAACCACGCATCTACTTTGTTATTTTAAATAGAACAGCCTGTATATTATTACGGTTCTAGTTTCTCCACCAAAAATTAGGCCGTACAATATGGGTTCCATATGTCTATTTTTAACAGATTTTGAGAAATTTACAATTTTGTCCTGAATAGCTTAAATGTAGGAACATCCATTTCCTTCAATAAACTCGAAATGAAAATACATTTTAGCATAATTTTTTACTGTATTAAATTACACACTCGGCTCTATCTAAACATGGTATCAGAACCTCTTTGAAATATACAGGGTGCTCAGAATTAAAGACGAAACTTGGCTAAATTCAAACACCGGAAACACAATTTTATTAAATATCACCATATATTTTTTTTGTGTTCACCCTACAGGAAATTCATATCTCTATCATTTTTGTACAATAATGCATGTGTCTAATATTAAAATTAAAAGAGATATTTATACTCAAAGCTGAATCTTGCATTTGAATATTGATATCCAAATGTTTATAGCGTCAGCGATGTTTGGTTGCCGTGGCAACAGTAAACAAGAACTTGACGTTGACATATTTAACTGTTCTTTCGAATTTGTTTCACTACTTACGAAAGAATTTCGCAAAAGAAGAGCTAATAGATATGATTTATGTATTAGGAGAAAGTGAAAGAAGTAGTGTATTAGCTATTAGGATGTACAAGCTGCGTTATCCTGGACGACGATGTCCGCAACCAAAAACAATTCTCAAACTGAAACGAAGATTTGAAGCTTCTGGGAGTATTAATTACATGAAGCATCTGTTTCAAAATAAAAGGGCAATCAATGACGATAACCGTCTTAATGTCCTGCTAACTATGGAAGAAGATCCCCACATATCTGTTCGACACATATGAACATCCCTTGACTTAAGTCGGATGACTGTAAATAAAATGATTAAGACACATAAATTTCATCCATATCGACTAAAATAACTAGATTAGAATCATCCTCTCAGTGAAAGAGATTATCAAAGAAGAATAGAGTCCTGCAATACTATACTTGCAAAAATAAACGACATCCCCGATTTCTATAAATTTATATTATTTTCTGACGAAGTTACGTTTAAAAGTAATAGACTAAATCGGCATAATATGCATTATTACACCGTCCAAAATCCACATTGGGTGCATCACGTAGATAACCAAAATTTGTGGTCGTAAATGTTTGGGGAGGGTTAATTGGGGAGTATGTCATCGGGCCATACTTTTTCAATGGTCATATTACCGGAAATAATTATTTAAACTTCCTTACGAATGAATTACAACCCCTGCTTGAAAATTTAGATATCCACAAAAGAATTCATATGTGGTTACAACACGATGGTGTGCCTCCTCATAGTTGCCAAAATGTTAAGGCTTATCGTAACGACACTTACCATAATGGATGGATTGGTCATGGAGGTTCAATACCTTGGTACGCTAGATCTTGTGATTTAACGCCAATGGATTTATTTTTTTGGGGTTATATAAACGATAAAGTATATTTTTAGAAGATACTCTGAATTGTGTAATATGCCAACAGAAAATTTTAACTTCCTAGTGTTTATAGTACAAGCTCAATCCTACAATTCCAGTAGGTTAGGACAGCCTGTAGGTTACCCAACGCCTACCACTACCATATGGTAACACCAGTTTTTCAAAAAGTGCTTAGGAAAATAACGAATCTTATATTACTAGCATGGATTATTAACAGAAGGAAAAAGAAGCATACGGCAGAAATTTCTTAAACCAAAAAATAATTCGGGCGCTTATGGATTAAGAAGGCATTTCTCTGCGTGTATAGGTCTACAAATCACTCAAATTTCATTAAATTCTGGAAGTGCGGATTGTGTACCTTTCCTTGTAACTCTTAGGATCTATGATAAATTTAGTTTATTCTTTAGTGATTGCAAAAGCACTGCATTCATTACATTTTAGATTCACGAAATTTTAATAATATTGGAAAGATTCCAGTCTTGCACTATAGATTAGAAATTAGTTACCTATAATTAGAATATCTTAGAAAATTCTTCAATTTCAGTAGTTTTATTGGATGAAATAGAGTTCATACTGAGCAGTTTGCAATCAGAGTCGTTTGTAGGTTTAATTATAGTGTCATTTCCATTGCAAATACTTTTATGTTTAGAGTAGGTTATGGTTTACCCCATTTTAGAACTCAAATCGCAACCTATCCTAAACAAAATAAGCAAGAGAGTAATAATTTCGACAAATCTACACAAAGCAACTAATTTCGTACGATTCAGCACTTCGAACTCTAGATTTTTCCTCCACTAAAACGTCCTAGCGCTAATTCTTCGTCAAAAGTGCGCTTCACGTAACTTATTCCGGTTCCCGTCATTGTAAATTTTGTTGGATTTAATCAACTGTTACGTCAGAGGTGGGATATATAGCGACGCTCGGTCATTAAATAGAAGTTAGGGGATGAAATACGTAGAGTGCTGGCGTAAAATCATAAATTTGTACGGCGTGTAGCACCCAGTTCTCCTCCGGTGGAATTTTTGCCAGAAAGATGTAATTGTTTTTAAATGAATGTCATTTTCTGTTTTGGCAAATGTGTGTGTGCTTAATTTGGTTCTAAAAGAACCTTTTTTTTCGGTGGTTATTAAGGAAAATGACCCTTGCATGTTAAATTTTATACACGTGTAAAGAATATTAAGCGAGTAGATCGGTGTGATAAGATAAAAGGTAAACTATACTATAATTTCGATGAAATTAAAGATTTTTTTGTGTTCTGCATGAAAAATTGTGTTCATTAGAAGTTGGTCTTTAACGTATAACCTCTATTAATTCAGTCTTAATTTAGTTACCTTATTAGCGTTGGAAAATTTCTATTATTTTTAACCAAAATAAGCATTTATTAATTTTTGTAATCACTTTTACTATCTGCTTCGATTCTCGCCCCTTCGATTTTGTTCTTTGGAGTAAAGCATTTTTTAATCCAACAAACAATCCGTGATTTCCTTGGTGTTTCCGACGTAATTAAATAGGTTCAATTCCTTACCGTGGTTGAGATTTTTTCGAATACATCATTACATCGGAAATACCAAGGAAATTTCGAATTTTCACATTTCACCGACGGAAACCAATATACAGGGTAGGGATAAAGTATGGAACCAAGCAAATATCTTTAAAACGGAAACGATCATATTGATGGAACTTTGCAGGATAATGCATCTGGTTTCGATTTTTTTGTTGTTACTACACTTCCGGTTTATCCGGAAGTACCCCAACTTTTTTATTTAAATGGGACACGCACCCATATTTTTGCATATTACGAGGGATGATCGTAAAATAAGGTTCCCATATTTTTTAAAAATAGACAACATTTTTTATTTCCTTAACATTTCACATCGTTTTAAAGGTAAAAACCTAAGCTATTTTTCGACATAATTGCCATTTCTATCCAAGCATTTTTGCAGACGGTGCTCCAAGTTCTGTATCCCCATGTCGTAAAATTCTGCCGCCAGTCCTTTCAAGAATCAAATAACCTCTTCTTTGACTTCATCGTCGGTCCCGAAGCGTACGCCAACCAAGTGTTCCTTTAATTTTGGAAACAAGTGGTAATCGCTTGGAGCTGGGTTTGACGAGAGACGTGGGGTCAAGCGTTCGGTTCGGTTAATTGACGATGAATGTCTATAGGTGAAACCCCTTTCGCGTTTAAGAGACGTATCACAGCGCGAATTTCGCACCTGGCGGTAGTGGAGATCGGGAGTTCCACCTCGGACGGCTGCTTAGCCAACACTGAGCGGCGTAGCGAGACGGGAGTGGTACGTATATAGAGTGGGAGAGCTGCTGCACACGTCATTGTTGTCGGATTTCGCCTAATACGTCTTATTGCTGCTGTAGGGCTTTGGGAACCTTACTTTACGATCACCCCTCGTACAATAGACCTTGTTTTTCTGCATTCGTCAATACTGGTTTTTTATCTGTAAAAAATGGGAAGATAAAGTACTTCACATTTATATTGATAAATTAATTACAAAATCAGAATCATCCAATATAAACAAAACCATTTCATATGTTCAAATTGCCCGCCGTATACCTCCTGACAATATGCAAACCCGTTAAGAAATTCCTAAATTACTATAAGTTCCAAGACTTCTCTACGAATTAATTCACATTCAACGACTCCTTTGTCTCAACTCCTGCGAAGTAGTTGACCGTATAACATAAACGCATGATTTGAGATGACCCCAAAGGAAGAAATCTAATGGACTAAGGTCTGGAGAAGATCCAGGCCACTCAATGAATACTCCGCGTCCAAATCCATCGATTTGGAAAAGGTGCATCCAAAAAATTCCTAACTCGCCTATAATAGTGGGGAGGCGCTCCATCCTGTTGAAACCAAACATTTTGAAGTAGCTGTCCATTGTGTTCAAGTGCGGGAATAATTTGGTTATTCAATAGATCGAAATACTTTTCCCATTCAAATTTTCGCCTATAATGGATGAGCCCATAAGCGTGTTTTCTACAATTCCCATCCAAACATTCAACTTTTGTGAATGTTGTATATAGGCTTCATGAATCCAGTGCGGATTCTCATTTGGCCAATACCTTGAATTATAGCGATTAACTGTTTAAACAAAAAGTTGCCTTGTCAGAAAATACCACATTAGTTACAAAATATTCGTCTACAGTACCAATTTCCATCATGCTCCATACTGCATCCCAATCCGGTATGTTAACCACCTAGTTATTTTCCAAACATGATTTGGAATAATTTTAATACACAGATCCTCTTTCAAGATGGCATCTGATATTACCATATCTCTTATAAGGGGTTCTGTAATTCATTTCAATGGTAATTAAAGATTTCGTCAATGGCATTTTAAAATTTCATGATGTGAAGACGCATGATAGATCTGATTTTGCATTTAAGCTATTCCTAAGTATCAAATTCAAGTTAGTGACATATCATATGTTCACACGGTGGTCTGAGCGTCTGGCGGTGTCTCGCGAGCGCCACTCCAGGATAGGCAGAAGGGGTAACACTACTTGAGAGGTTAAGAAACATTGATATAGATTGTGATTGGGACAGACCCATAGAAACATATGCTGCCAACTTTGGCAATATATCACAATTTTGGCAATGTTAGTGGACTTTCTGGTGATTACCAGTTTTAGCAAAAACATTAAGCTGGTGAAATTCTTCGGTTCTTTTTTAATTCCAGTCGGCTCTGAAATTTTCAAAGAAACTACCGACCTTGTAGAGAAATAACAACAGAATTTGGAAACCAAATAATTACATCGGAGCAAAAAATTCCTAAAACTTTGCTTTATTCATATTTTCTTATATTTAGCGCTAGTCTAGTTGTCTGTTGCTTTGAGTTGAAACTACATTTCGCTGGGATGCTTCAGAATCATTTATGCACTCATGGGAATCCGCTTATAATTTTATTTGTGCCAAATTATGTACTGATTGACAACCAAAATCGATTTAATAGTCGCCTATCTAACAGAAGAAAAAATATTGTGATCGGAGCATCAGTTAGTACTCTTTTCTGTTAAATACACATGTCTATTAAATCGGATTTGGTTGTCAATGTGTACATCTTACTCCTATTCAACAGTAAAATTCCATTACATAATTCTAAAGACATCTATTTCCACTTTCAATTATTTTAGCATCTCCAAAATTTAACAAACACTCTAAGAGACGTGTAATACCTTCTTTAAAGCAATTGAAGATGGTGATAGCGATATCTTCTATCCATATAATATTCGCTTTGTTCAAGGACTTTTTGACGAAAATTTCGACAGACTGTAAGAATTTTGTGAATTGATGATGGATATTTGCAAACGTGGTAATAATTTTGTAAGAAGTGTGGTCTTTTCTGAGGAGGCATTGTTTTGTTTGAAGGTCACAGCTAATTGACGTAACTGTTGGCATTTATAGCTGCACAATTATTGGGCCTTTCTTCCGGGACGACATTCCTAGATCGCCGGGTGTCAATTTGGTAATTTTCTTCACAGCAGTATACTCCTCCTCTAAGAACGAGAATATGCTGTCACAAAGACTGAAGGCATGCGTCAATTTGTTGGTTGACTGGATGGATCGGTGAGGACTTCAGGTTAACGAGTGCAAATGATAGTCATATTAAGCAGAAGTTCGTTCGGGCGAGGAACTCACTTTTGGACTTGTTGTGCGTCCAAACAATCTTTACGTCCATATAACAGCTTTACAGTACAAAATGCTTTTTTTAAGAACAGAAGATACATGCTCCCTAAAGCGCAACCAAATATCCAAAATTACGGATACTCTCGGAATGGGGTAAATCAACATTATTAATTGTTATCTTAATGTCGTCTATAAACAGCGGCCTTTCTACGACCAAATATCAAGACGGAAGATTTTTCCGGGTTAATAAATAAAGAATGTCAGGCAGATTCAGTCACAATCGAGACCAGATCAGAATTGACTTTAAAGATACCGTCATTCATATTAATCGTTGAGAAGAAAAAGCCCTTTGATACTGCGTACAAAATTGTTGGTATACAAGTTACACTTGCGCTCACAAATAACATATGAAGCGCTAGCCTGGGCAACAATTTGTAATTCCCAACTCAAGAAAAGGTTAATTACTAATGCATCATGGTATATGAGAAACCACCAACTAAAAACTGATATCCCATCCTTGGTTGACTATCTTCGAGATCTTACTTAGAAGGCTGGCGTGTCCAATAATCCTCTCCTAGCACGAATCGTGGAAGATCCACAGGACCGTCCTTCTCCTAAGATTAATATCACTAAGGTCCATCATAAAATCGAAATTTGTTCTGTCAGACTCTTAGACTTTCTTTCAATTCCCCTTGCGGTACTTGTGTAAAGTCGCTTCAAATATAAGAGAGCTGAAAGGCCGCAAGGTCTTGCTCTAGTCTATTGGCTCAGATATTTGAACTGCCAAATAATGCCTGGCTTCAGCAAAACGGGGCACCATCCCATTACGCTGTACGCACTGTACGAGATTGCTTAAACATTACATTTCACCATAAATGGATTGGAAGAAAAAGTATCATAGAATTGCCTGCGCGATCCCACGACCTTACTCTGCTGGACTATTATCTATGGGGTTTCTCGAAGTCCAAAGTTTATTTTGACTGGCGAAACAATTTGCAGAATTACTTGAGAGAATAACTGAAGAGATTCAAATAATTCCACAAGAAATGATAGCCAATGCTACATGAGAATTTAGTTTGAGCATTTAATACATTAACCTTATTCTAACTCTTCGTATTTATTTCATTGTTATGTATAAAATTAATTTTATTTTGACGCCCTACTGTGGTGCTATCAATAATTTAGTTCAAGTCCTATTATATTCAAATAATAGGTGGCTACTAAGGTCATTATTACCACTAAATTCAATTAGCCCTTGTCCCCAAAATTACTTTTTTGTTAATAATTTCGATACCTCTGGTAACTCCAGACATATTTACTTGGTTCCACACATTTGCCCATCACTACAGGGACATGTCGAACAAGTAGGATTTTTTGCTGTTTAATGGGTATCTTCTAATGTAATGAAGATATTAAGAGCAAAGAAATGAGTCCACCTATTCCTAGGGGTTTTGGAGATTTTGGGTAATTTGTTACAACGTCTGTCAACCAAAATCAGCAGCTATGTATCTAACGGAGAAAATAACTTTAAAGTGGGGACGCTAGGTGTTTCCGTCTATCACGTGTTTGTCTATTCCATATCTCTTATGACTGCTTCCTTCTATCTTCCCCTTGGTCGACATCGTTATTTCCTTCACCATATTCCATCCTTCAATAAGTTCCTTGGTATTCTTCCAGGATTAATTTTTGCTGTATTTCCCAGCTATATCAAACGTTTTTGTCACTTTACCACTTCTACTATGTCAGAATCGACAGCTTTCTATCACTTCTTCTATCAAATCCATCTTATGTTCCTTACCCACAACGTATTTTCCAATGATTCCCTTTTCCATGCTCTCAACATTTGTTGATCCGTTGTTTCTAGCATCCATACTTACGTATAATGCTATTTTAACTAAAAGAAGCAGTAATTACATTCCCAACAGAGCCATTTTTCTTTTGCCGAAGCATTTAACTAAATTTTCAACTAGCCATAATTTGAAACAACGAGCAGAGTTTCATTTAGAACTTTTTTCTGTCACATCACTAAGAAGTAAAAGCAGAATTAGACAAGCAAAATTCCAATTTCCCTTTCACGAGACGATTTTTTCTTCGCGTCTCCCTTCCCCTTTCCATCTTAATAAGCTAATATTCCCCTCCTGCCCCCAAAATTTACCACAACTAGGCTAAATTTAAAACACGAACCAGAGTTTTCCACGTAGCATTAGCGCAAGAGATCGACCACGATCTCGTTGGAGACCATTCACGTGGGAAAGTTATAAATTCAGTTAGGTTTTAACCTCATTTAGCAGTCGGACGACGGAAGCTTGAATGCGACTAATTTGCCGGACCGAAAAGAAAAGGCCCAACTTTTAATTGTCGCGTACGAATCAAGCATTACAATTAAAAACGCCACAGATGGGAAGTTCTTTGGAGGAAGGGATAGGATATAGTAAGCAGATGTTAGAAGTAAGAAAGCGCAGGATGGAGAATTAATGAAAAAAAGTCTATTCTCTAGTCGAGAAGCGTGTAATAGGGCCTTTGTTCTCTGCGATTCTACAGTCGTTGAGTGTTTTTTTTCTTTTCTTCGACTTTTTTTGCATTACAGAGAGGGTGGAAATGAAACAAGTTTTCGCTGTTCTGATTCGGTCACGGTTCTAGCTTAATCGAAACGAAATTAGTTGCGATTTAAGAATAATGAAAAGCATTTGAATAGTTTGCACGATCATCTTTTCTCACTAGATGAAGTATTATTCATTTAGAGAGGTATTTAAAGGGAGATTTTGGAAGTTAAACAGATGTGGAGTTTGTTCAAAAACCAATTGTGTTTAGTTTTTCCATCGAGCAAGGAGTAAAACTACTTTTGGATTATGTTGGTCACGCTCCAAATTCTAATGAAATGACAAATTAAATCCTATCAATTGCCCCAATTTTGTTTCTAACTTTTAGCTACTCGTTTTATACAAGTCTGAAAGTATTTCTATTTTCTTGCTTTATTCTTCAAAATTAATTTTAATAAAGTATTATTTGCCGGCTAATCCTACCAGCTGTACCAATTCTATTCTTGTCCAATTTGGAGAAATAATTGCTTAATATTGAATAGCCTTGCCTTTGATTTAATCATTTCATCAGAATCTAAATGTTGCATCATAAAACTTCTATTGTTTTTTTTTGTAGTAGAAAAATATATTCAATTTTTCCGACAAAATCCGCTAACTTGTGCCATAAGATAATCCCACAATGTTACAGATATTTTGGATCGTCTGTCTACAATAAACCTACGAGGTAGGCGCCGTAAATTATCAGCCTAACAGACTTATATAGATTCTAGCTTTTTCAATCTCCGTTGTGTCATAATTGCACATGTGCGAGGCCTACATTATATATACAGTGTGGAACAGCCAAATGGAATAAATTCATTATTTCAATCATTGTGCATATTTATAAATAATCCCGAAACACGTCAATTTTAGATTTTAAAATTACATCCTATTACGTAAAAATTTCATCCCTAAATTTAACACGCTTAGAGTGGGGGTTACAACCCCTACATTTTTAAATAGGGAGTAGGGGCTTATGATACATCATTTAGAAGGTCTCTTCATTGTCTATTCAAAAATTGTATTGTTTTCAAATCTAATGCAAAAATTAACATTAAAAAAAAATTAAATCATCTGATTCGTCACAATACACTGGGAACTTAATAGGTGGTACCATTTAATTCTAGATAACGTAAAAAAAGAACATAAAACTTAAGCTAACATTGCGATAGTAACTTTTTATTTCTTTTTTTTTTAATTGAAGAACACTGTGTTCTGACGAATTTCGTCAATCAGATGATTTAATTTTTTTTGATGTAACTTTTTGCATTAGATTTGAAAACAATACAATTTTTGAATAGACAATGAAGAGACCTTTTAAATGATGTATCACACGCCCCTACTTCCCATTTAAAAATGTAGGGGTTGCAACCCTCACTTTAAGGGTGTTAAATTTAGGGATGAAATTTTTACGCAATATGATGTAATTTTAAAATCTAAAATTGACGTGTTTCGGGATTTTTTATAAATATGCACAATGATTGAAATAACGAATTTATTCCATTTGGCTGTTCCACACTGTATATATTACAACTCGAAGAGTAGTAGTTTTTAGTAGCCAGCTAGGCAACGTGACTGGTGCATGAAAATGTCTCAGGTAACGAAAATTGATTACCATACGGTCATTAAATTTTCAGCAAAAGAAAGGCATATGCCTAGTCACATTAAACAAGGTTTAGACCATGTTTATTTCCTTCATATTCCACTGTAAAAAAGTGGACAAAATGTTTCCGTTTGGGGCAAGAATCCCTTGAAGATGATGAGCGCTCTGGTCGACCAATTGAACTGATAACGCCTCAAAACATTTTAATTATTGAAGAAATGGTGTTAGCATATCGCTGTTTGAAAGTGAAGAAATTAGCAGTGATGTCTAACATTTCTGAAACAAGTATTAGCTAAATTCTCCATAACCATTTGGGTACGAATAAGATTAGTGCAAGATTTGTACCGCATCTTCTTTCTGCTCTCCAACGTGAACGTCGGGTCGAATATGCGCGCTCGTTCTGATTTTGGAGTCCATTGGTTGAGAGAAGAGATGAAACATTGGTTCTGTATTATGATCCTTTATCCAGAAAGGAATCTATGGAATGGCGGTGATCCGATGAACTTCGTCCCAGAAAGACATTTTGAGGGAAAAACTATAGATTATTTTTACAAGGGTATAGAATCATTAATTGATCGTTGTAATAAATGTATTGAAGCTGGGAGATTATATTACAAAATAAAAATTGTTATATTTTATCAAGTTTATTTTTTCTATGTATGGCGCCTGCCTCGTACATTTGATAGCAATTCCGTAACCTAAAATATGTTTCACCAGTGATAAATTTCCGTCCACAAGTCTGAATATCAGAAATAAAAGAAATAAACATCACTTAGTAATAATCACAATTGATTTTTGAACATTTCCAACGTCTAAATCTTAACTTCCAATAAAAATTTCCCCTACCACTTTGCGACTTTAGTAAAACCTCGCATATTTTCAACGCGATTGATATCGTATATGTTCTTTTTGGTCTACGATACTTTACAGGAGCTAGCATATCACGGCGACGAAGGTCATAATTGGTGGTCCATCATCTTCTCTCTCCTTGTCATTGGTCTGGTGATAACCGGCATCGTCATCGCCATTTACCTTCTAGGCTACGTAGACGAACTCCTGTATTGGCATGGGAAGCGGATGGAGCTTGATGAATATCTCGAGGTAGGGTGTATAATAATTTGAAGCTATGTAGCTTGTGTAATCCATTTCAATGCATTTTAATGATTTCAGGGACGCTTAAGTCCGCGAAGATTACCGCCATCTTGGATTTCGTCGACGCATTTCGTATTCCAGGACGATAACGGTGGCCTGGCCGTCTTAGATACTAGTAATTTCACTGTTTCACTTCTCGTAACGAATCACACATTGGTAAGTGTAGAATTGTTATATACACTACGTCCAAAATGTTTAAATACACTGAAATAAGAGGGAAAAATAGAGAAATTACTTCAGAAACGATACATGTCGTTCAGACTAAATGTTATAAATGGTTGGACGTGTCAGATCACAGAAATTCAATATTATTATAAATACATCACAAGGAAGTGTTTTGGGGCCATTAATTTGTTTATATTTAGAAATGATTTTCCTAAATGTAATAATTATATTTTCAAACATAAAACATGAAGCTGGATGCAATTATGTCATTAGTTCATATTTAGTGATATCTTTTATTCTATTTTATTGTATTGTATTTAATGAAGGGAAATAAAAAGCAGGTCCAATTTTCTCGCAAATCCTATTAAGTATCAGGCGACCGGTTTGGTGTTCAAAAACACATCATCAGGCAAGCTACGGGGGCCACCATGAAAGAAAACAAGCAAATATACATAAGTGACCAAAAAATTGTAAAGATAATTGTAAAATTGCACCATACTGACATGTCAACCATACCATACCATTTCCGAACATAATTTACATAATCCTTGGGACTATACAGGGTGTTAAAAAAGAACGTTTAAATATTTAAGGGGCATAAATTGCGATTAAAAACAAGTAAAAAAGCCCTAATGAACATCGGTCCACAAAACAACCGTTTTCGAGATAAGTGCAATTGTTTTCTTTTTATTTATTTTTTTGCATTTTTTAGCGTTTAGCGCTGCAGAACACGATAATCACAGATGTTCGAGATGTCCTCTTTCCATTTCAACGCAGAATGTATATCTTCTTAAGAAGGAACTCTTTCCAAAAAGCCCGGTTTTGCTTGAATTGTTTGACAACATTGTTCAATTCGCTGTTGCAACTCGGCAAAATTATTTACGGGTGTTTCGTACACTAATCTTTTCAAGTAACCCCAAATACAAAAATCTTAGCGATTTAGGTCCATCTCCTATGAAATGTTTCGTTCAGGTGCTCCCTAACAACAAGCGTAAAATGCGGCGGTGCCCCATCTTGCATAAACCAAATATTCAATCTCCGATTTAGAGGGACATCTTCCAAAAGTTCGGGCAAGGTGTTTACCAGAAAGTTAAGGTATGCAGGACCTGTTAAAGGTTGTGACAAAACAACCGGTCCTAATAACTGATCTCCTAAAATGTCTAGCCAGATATTTAGACTGAAACGCTGTTGATGTCTGGATTCAAGAACAGCATGCGGTAATATATGCCCCTTAAACATTTAAACGTTTTTTTTAATACCCTCTATAATATACTTCAAATTGTGTTCTGAAAAATTACAGCAAATTTAAGATTGTGTAAATTTTTTGAGGAAGTTGTAGCCCGAAATCAGGCGATTCAGCCGCTAGTAAAATGTATTGCCCTTATACCCTTATATCTTTCAGTCTATAGAGTTTCATCGAAATCTGAATTTTTTGGTTGGCCGTGTTCCATGGTGTCTCCTTAATACCCCACTTATTTACTTTTCAATTTTATCATATCATTACAATATATTTAACATACCCGATTTATTTTTGAAACAACTGATGGATCAAAAAACTATTCTACCAAGGTGCTCAAAGACAACAGTTGGGACATTTGTTACACAAATTTTGATTACTGTTAGCAATATTTTTCTTTATTTCTTAATTTTTTTATTTTTTAGTATTATTTATTATTAGTATTATTTATTATTGTTTTATTTTTTTATTTTTTGTATTATTTTTTATTTTTTCATTTTTGAACCATTTCTTCATGTAACATATGTGAAACGTTTACCTGTTATTTATATGATATCCAAAAATGAGCCATTTAAAAAACATTTAATAAAGTCACGATCTTTTCAAGATCAGTGGAAAAGATACTTGTGCCACAAAAAGTTTTAGTGTTTCCAGAGATTTTAAACACACTGTATATCCATTATTATAAAAGTATTATCAACACCACTGCAACACCAATAATGGCCAAAAGGCAAAGAGCTGTCAAGAAAGTTATGTGCGCAGTTTTCTTCCGTAGTACCGGATTAATAAAAGCAATGAAGCTGGAAAATCAATGTAGAGTCACAACAAACTGGTACACCACAAAATGTTTACCTGCAGTTCTTGAGTCAGCCAACATTCGCGGGTTAATGTTGCATCACGACAATACATCGTCACACAGTATACAGCAGACAGTTGAATTTTTACGTGAAAATAAGGTAAAAGTCATTGAACATCGACCCTATTCGCATGATTTGGCCATGTGTGATTTCTGGTTGTTCTTCAACCTAAAGAAACATTTACGTGGTCGACGTTTCACGACGGAGGATGAGATAGATGAAGCAATTCATCTATTTTTTGAGAGCATTACAAGAGATGACTGGCTTCACGCTTTTACGTTGTGGCAACTTCGATTACAAAAGTGCATTGATGCAGGAGAAGATTATTTTGAACATAAATAAAATCATTTTCGTAAAAAGACTTGTAGTTTTCTTGTATCTTAAAATATATAGCGTTGCCCTCGTATTAATATCAAATCCAGACCGTGTTCTAGAAACCCAGAAAAAATATCTGGAACATCTTACAACAAAAAAAGAATAGACTATAATTTTTTTTACAGTTTAAAACATTTGTTGGGTATTTTTACAGATTTTAACTGGTCGAACGGATTTATCAGGTTCATAAAATTGAATGGAATTGTAAAGTTGTAAGGCTGTTTTCTTGTTTAATTAAAGATTTTACCATTGTTTGCCTTAAATTAAGACTTCTAGACTATTTGCCCTTTATTAATTCGTATTACTCCAAAATAAAACACTTAGGTAACGTCAATGTTCCATTAGTTGCACATTATCGATATCTTTATCTTTTGTTTTAGAGGCAATTGGATGTTAGAGGATACCAGTGCTCGAGGGATTTGAAATATGTGCTCTTCCAACATAATATTAAATCAGTAAGTATCTCTTTGGTTTTAATATTCAATCACTATATTTGGAAAAAAATAGATTTTTTTTGCGAAATTGATGAAAGTTAATGTTTGTTAGGGAAAAATAACATTTAAATTGTACAAAATATAATCAGCTTTCGTTTACTTTCTGTCTAATTTCAACGAAGTATGCAGTAGACCTTGTCGGTTTTCAAAAACCAGTTCCTTTAATAAAATTGCAAAATTAGTAAACTTAAATGAGCGCCTGGATGGCCCAGTGGTAAAAAGAACTACTCCTAAGTGTGCTAACAACTAGCCACTGTGAGTTCGAGTCCTATCACGATCGGTTTCAGATTTTTCTGGAAAGTCCGGTACAATCTCGAGTCACCGTTTACATTTTGGAGAATAATTAATTGCATTTCAACTTTTATGGTAAGAGAATAATAGTAACAGGACCATGTAACACTTTACCCAGATCACAACACTTTACGCGGATCATTTATACACTAAAAGGTCCCAGAAGTTATAACAAGCTTTGATAATCGATCACCTTTTATATGAAGTACAAAATAATACAATTCGCCAACAACATGGGTTTATCTGGTACGTAGACTTCCGCGGTATTCTCCAAATCCTTTAATTTTGCCCCTACGTCTAAGCTTATCCCTGCTGAAGGCATAATTACTGGCATAGAGTTCCATTCGCTTTGAAACATCCGAAATCCTCGCCAAACCAGGCAAATTGCCGCACCAAGAGCTGATAAGGGAAATGCTACGTTGATTCTGGACGGTGAACAGTAGGAAAAAAAATACTTTCTTTACTGTAAGAAGCCATCTACCAACTTCTTAAACGTGATCCTACTTCCTAAATTGAGCGTTCCATCATTAACTCCACTAAAACGTCATTTATCCCTATCGATACCCAAAGGTTACTTCTCCCTAGTGATTCTTCGCCCCCTAAGTTATACGGTCTCCCTAGAGTTCACAAACCCAATATTGCCTTACCTCCTATTTTCAGCACTATCAATAGCCTCACCTACAAATTATCGAAGTACCTTTGCAATCTTCTAAAACCTTACGCTGGACACAGCGACTCTTTCATCCAAAATTCCCAACATTTCATCAAACTACTTGTCAGCTTTGATATCGAATCCTTATTCACCAAAGTTCCTATACCGGATACAATATCCATTATTAGAGAATTTCTCATCTCCAATAACCAACCGGATGGTCTGGCTAACTTGGTTAAAGCTTGTCTTTCATCTACCAATTTCCAGTATCATGATAAATACTACAAGCAAGTCTCAGGCGGAGCTATGGGACCTCCTCTGTCTCCTGCCGTCGCTAACATCTTTATAGAAACTTTCAAACAACAAGCCTTATTCTCTTACAACCTTAAACCGAAGTGTTGGTACAGGTACGTTGATGGCACCATTGTCATCTAGCCTCATCAACATGAATCTTTGAACAATTTCCTATTGTTTCTCAATTCCCAACATGATTCCATACGCTTCACCATGGAGGTTGAATCGGACGGTTGCCTTCCTTTCCTAGATTTTCTTGTACACCGCCGTCCTGGCGGTGCGCTAGGACATTCCGTTTACCGAAAACCCACGCACACGGATAGATATTTCAATGGCCTCTTACACCATCATCCAGCCCAAAACCGCGGTGTCATCAATTCTCTTATCCAAAGCGCCATTTTCATATCTGAAACCAATTCGCTTCCTCAAGAACTGAACCACATCACCGGAAGTCTGATCCTCAATAATTATTCCAGGGAAGGTATTAAAACTACCATCAACCGTTACACCAACCCTTCTCCCGTCATCTAGCCCTAATTTTCGTGAGCATTCAAGATGTCACCGATTGCTTCAGCAAGATTCTCTTCAAGAACAACATAAAAACCATCTTCAAACATAATTTCAAACTCGCAGACTACTTTCCCATCAAAGACCACAATCATCTGAAAGCTCCTGGCGTCTACCAGATTCCATGTACGTGCGGTAGTGTGTACATCGGCGAAACAAAGCTATCGGTCAGCACTCGTGTCACTGAGCACGAGCGTTGTACGCTGTTGTTGTGTGTAGGCGGGTCCACGCTGGCTGAGGGTAGTCTGGAAACTGGCCACCAAATCCAATTTAACTCTACCTGCATCTTGACTCGCAACTCTCACTATTATAGTAAAAACATCTGTGAATCTATAGAGATCTTCAAACATCTCAACAATTTAAATCACGAAGATGGCTACCCCTTACATCACATGTGGAATCCCAACTTATTAATCCTCCTAGCAACATTTTCGCTCCGTTGACCCGAAACAAGCCCTATATAAACCCCTCCGGAATGAATAGTCCTCGGTCAGGGTGCAGTAACAGCCCTGAAGTTGTCCCATAGGAGTGTAGACGAGACGTCGGCAGAAGCTACAACAACGACGTGGTTCCGACCCGAAAACCAAGAGTATAACGTGTGTTTATGTCTTTTTATGCCGAAAAAGTGTTTAGTTGATACTCCTAAATTAACTACAAAAGATAGACACAAATTCTTTGGAAGAAAGTTACAAAGTTATTTCTATTTCACATCATTAAAGGTAATTTTATACGGTGATACGTTTACAAATTCCAAAACGATTAAGGGTAATCAACGCGAGGAAATTGACTTTCATAGGAGCTAAAATCGCACGCCACATTTGACTGTTCTATTTTTTAACACATATATAATCTTATTAAACAAATACCTCTTTCCTTATCGCTCCATAATTTGACATCAATCATATCGCCGTCCGTGATATCCGAAAAGGTTAATATAAAGTAAGAGGCCGCGTTAATTTCTAACATGCACGGAAAATGTTTCCGTTTTTCGATTTCCAACGACGCCATATGGGAAATTAGAAGCTGCCGACTCACCCTTCTAAATAGCTATGAAGTATACGGAGTATTGCGTGGGCAATTCTCGATAGCTTGTAGCGAACGCTACCGACTAATTAGTTCCGGAATTTGAAGCGACTATTTTAACGTTTCGACGAGAAGATAGACGCTAGGTTTTATTTGTCGCGTAAATGTCAGGAGTTATTTCTCGATTTTACCTTTACCTCGCGATCAAACATAAATATCCCGTTTTGTCGGTAGTGTGTTTCGAAGAAATTGTAGCGATTTGATTAATGAATTGAAGGCTAAATTGTTCACAAATATACAGTGCAATAAGTGACTCTTAGAATACTATCCCCGATTAGGCAAAATAGCTTCTAAAGAATCTCTCAGAATCCATTTATTCGGGTTGGATCGGTCCCAGTTAAAATATAAAAACTACGTCTTTAATCAACCCTTTAGCCCTGAACATGACTATATACAAAATAACTCTCTCTCTGAGCTACCACCGAAAACAGCACTAGAAAAAGCGATATTGGTGCACATTTACCTCTCAAGGGAAAATATAGAAGATGTTATCTTTGTTCTACGAAAGCCAATAGCAAGAGGTTGAAGATGATTTGTGCTAAATGCAAAGTAACGCTATGTTTGGCGTGCTTTATCGTACAAGTGCGATAAAAACCAAAAAATTATTTGCCCATTAAAGGGTCAATACAAATAGAATTTCAAGAAAATATTTTCTTATACTATATATTTTTATAGTCTTGAAATAAAAATATTTTCTTGAATAGAGACTGATTTTTGCAAGAAAATATATTTTCTTCATGCAAGAAACCATTTCTCTGTGTGTATGTTTTCGTATATATTAACTTGCTCTATATTGCTCCCTTCCACAGCCATTTTGATTTCTTGTTCTTGGTTACTTATTGCCGTACATTTAGCTTTTCCTATATTTGATTTAAGATTCAATTTTTGAACGATGTTTTCCAGATGTTTGGGTTTTTCTGTATTGGCAAATATCAGAATATCGTCTGCAAAGTCACAAGAATCCATATGAATAGGTTGAAGTCTTTTAAATTCCATTACAAACTTCCCCATCTTTTGTTGACTTTCCCTTACTGCTTCGTTTGTGGCGCAGATAAACAATTGATGCAAATGATTTAAATTGCAATTAATCCTATTCCTTATAAGAGAAAGTTCAAGATTGAAAGTTCGAGGGAAGCTTACGTTTAAGTTTTATTTTTTCTAAAAAAGGAAAGTTACTAACAATTTATCCAAAGCATCACGTTTATTTAAGCTTAGCTGCAATCTAAGTAAATCACTTTCCATTATGTAGAAAAATTAAAAAGAAAAGCACTTGTTCAAGATCAGGAAATTATACATATTGAAAATTTAATATAAAGATCTGCATATAACACTGTTCATGTTGTTTGTTCGCTTTTCATTCTATTGTACACCTTCAGAACATGCCCTCAATTCTTTTCAATTATCAATTCCGACGTTCTCAAATTACTACATGCTTTCAAACTACGAGAACATTTATAAAAACACACTTCGATCTGACATAACGCGACCAATACCCCTTTAGCTAAAGCAGTCTTAGAGAAAATCTCTCGTAGCACTGACGACGCTATGAGAAAGTATCATCCAGACCTTCGGTCGCCTCAGATCTAACTTGGCAGCTTGCCCTGCGGCTCTGCCTCCCGCAGGACGTCTGCAGCGTGGCTCCTGTGACACAGAAAAGGAAGGGTGTAGCACGATTACGTTAGCACGGGAAGAGGATTGTATTCCTTACGTATATGTTTGTGTATACGTGGATGTCCTTTCGAATGCGTTTTTCGAGGAAAGGCACGGAGGATAATGATTTTTAAATCGGCGTTTTCACCGAAATAGGAGTTGGGTCGGGTGTAGTGGTGTAACGATCCGATATCGAAAGTTTTTTTTGCGGTCGCGAACTCTCGGTATACCGAGTGTGCCAGTTTCAATGTTACAAGTGATATCTTCCTTATTTATAAAGATATAAGATCGAGCAAGGTGTCGTCTAAAATGGTTTGCAGAATTCTAAAAGATAAACTTTTTAAATCTACCCCTATTAAATCACCCCCTAAAAAACCTCCCCCTCCTCTTAAGAAATCTTTTTCAAATTGCACTCCTCATCTTTTTGACTTTATAATTGAAGTACTAGAAGTTAGGAATGCAACGGTAAAACAACAATTTCATTAAACAAATAGCTACTATTAGATAATACATTACTGTGCAGTGCGTGTAAGGTGTATGAAACTATTTTAGAGAAAAGGCTAAGAGTAATAAGAGGAACAAACTTGCATGGTTCACAAAGTGGGTTTCGGCCAAGATATTTTCGGAAAGACCGCATGTTTACCATTAAAAATTTGATGGAAAAGTTTCTAAAATACAGCAAAGGTCTGTATGTATGTTGCATGGATTTAGAGAAGACCTTCGATAGAGTACCAAGGAGGCAGATATGGAATACTTTAAATACCCATGCTGTGGATACGAACCTCAGTGAGGTAGTTAGATCTCTGTACATAGCTAGTACTACCATAGTGAGAACAGATGCACAGGAATCGGAGAAGTTCCCAACATCACAAGGATTGAGGCAGGGGGGAGTTCTTAGTCCACTGCTGTTCGTGTTGTATATGGGTGATATAATCAAAGATTGTAGTGAACAAACGAAGAAGATCGATGTAGGATACAGTAGGATGAAGAAGATATTGTATTAATGTTGTATTAATAGCAAGCAATGAGAAGAACCTACAAAATAACGTAAACGTATGCGTACAAGGGGCAGGGGTAACTTTTATGGATAAAATACGGAATGACGTCATTAGAGAACGCCTAAATGTTGAAAGTGCTAATGAAATTATAAAAAGGGCGCAATTGAGATGGTGAGGACATCGGAACAGACTGGACGAAGACAGACAGGTGGAAAGCGGTGAAGGTAGGAAACAGGCGAAGAAGGAGGCCTAAAACAAGTTGGGACAGTGAAATGGCTGACATACTGAAGGAAAAGGGATTGGCATGGAGACAAGCAGTTGCACTATCGAGTAATAGGAAGAATTTGAGGAGGGTAGTGAATGAGACTTGGACAGGATAACCTCCACACCTACGGGTAGAAAGAGGGACCGATAATTTATATAAATAGCTACTAATAAAAACATATAAATTGTTTTTGTTATACCTATACAATCGTATAGATTGTTTGAACAAAAAAGATTCGAATATATATTTAAATTTGCGAAAATAGTTTACCTACCTATAGTTAAATACATGATGAACTAGTGTTGCTGAAGAAATTTGTAGTTTGATCTTATTTCTGTTTTTAAAGAAGTTTAGTTGATTTTATGAATCGCCTGATTTAATTGTGGAATCAGAGTTAGAAATTTATGTATTCTTTAAATGTTGCGTTAGAAGTTAAGTTTTGCTAAAGGTATCCAGGAAAAAATTGAGAGGAGATAGTTGTTTCAACGTCTAAATTTAAAAGTTTTCCGTTATTTTGAAATTGTTGACAAACAAAATAGTTGAATATCTTTTAATGTTATACAAGTTCACGGGAAACTTAAAAATATTGTCTAGTAACGAAGTGTATGGTACAGGGAACCTATTAAAAAGTATGCTTCTACCTCACTTCTTAATAATAATTTATTTAAAACAATCATATAAATCACTTTTCGATTAATTTTAAAAATGGTTAGAAAATATCATTAAATAATATGCAAATGCCTTGAAATACCCCGTTTTTATTATTTTGAATTGAAATTTGTCTTGTACAGTTCAAACAATATAAAATTTCTTCATTCATTTGCCAAAAGAATATTAAGAATATGTACAAATTCATGTCTTTAAAAAAATATTTTGAATATTTTCAGTTAATAGTAAAATGCTAAAAATTCCATCTGAGAAGCAGGCTTGTTTCAGATTTTGTTTATGGAAATCTATTTTGAACTAAATGGACTGTAGATAGATTTAAGTATACGCAGTTTAGAAACCTTTGAACAATCAATTTGAATTTGTATTTTGTGTACTATGTTGAAAAAAATAGCAATAATTGCACTGTAAAACAAAAAATAAAAAAGAAACAGATTTAGATTCGTATGTTTTAAAAAATCTTCTGTATACCTTATTATAATCTTTATAAAACATTATAATTTATTCTATTGGTAAGCTTACAGTCCCTGGCCATCGAATTAGGATCACTTAAAAATATTGTGATTTTGGGGTAAAATTTAAAAAAAAACAGTTGGTAATGTTGGCATTATTATTAATTTACTTACATATAACATGCAAGTAAGTATAATTTGAACATATATTTACTAATATTCGCTTGTTCCTCCTCTGTGTTTTATTATTTCCAGCACTTTAGATTCTTACTTTTCTAACAATACGTCTGTTATTCAAATAAACAGATCTTTATTTCTTTAGCGAAATTTCATTACTTTTTTCCTTTGGAAGTGTTAAGTGTAATTCGTAAAACAGGCAACATTGGCAAGATATCAGCATATTTCTCACGGATGTCACAAAAATGTTAAATAAAAGTGTATACTGAATATACATCGGATATCAAAGATATAGGGCGATTCTTTTTTTTTTCTTTTTCGTGTATAGTTAAATTTCCTTTTTTCAATTACACTACCCCCTCAATTCCAAAATTTCATATTTTCACATTGTCTCTATTTGCCTCCTTTAGGGTGGATGTTGCAACGTTAAAATTTTTGCGGGGTGTCACAAAATACATTATTCGAGTATATACAGATGTCCATGGATGGGGTTACAAAAAGGAAAAACATTTTTAATGTGCGTTTTACAGAAAAAAGTTATTCTTTATAAAAAATTCTGTTTTGCTCAAAAAGGTTCAAACGCATAATCTAGATTTCATCATTAGATCAATATTATTGCAGCTGATACTTTCATTTTTCAATTAAACAACAATCACTCTGAAATAAACAAGTCAATTTGATTATTTTACGTTTATATTATTTATAATAACACTTGGTTCATAAGTCTTCAACAGCAGAACGCAATCAGGTACACAAGTGCGTACTGGGTTAAAATGTCTAGATATACTAACAATTTATCTTATTAAAATAAAATAGTGGGCTTTATTCTGTCATTAAATTAATTTTAGGCTATATTAAATCCTTAAAATTTAACTTCCAAAATTCTCACTAAAGAAGAACGTATCTATCTGGTTAAACGCTATGGTATTGGACAAGTCTCACACAGATATGCCATTTATTTATTTAATCAAAAGTTACCAATACATCTGTATCACACGCAGCTTTACACAATCTTTTAAATGTGACGAGAATGACATTATTAGCAATGAGTTCGGTGGAGAAAAATCCGAGGTTGTCTTTGAGGAAACGCTCGCTAGAATTAAACGTTTCTAAAAGTTTATTACAACAAATTTATAAAGATAATATAATCTTATATAATAAACCCACAATAACCCATACGCTTGGAGATCGATATGATGCAAAAAGGTTGGACTTTTGTTGGGTTGTTGGGTTGGAGAGAAATTCATTTAAGATAGAACCTTTCGTAGAAAAGTTTTCATTACTGACGAAGCAACATTTTCAATTAACGGCCACGTTTCTTCTCAGAACACAAGACATTGGGCTGCGATGAATTCACAATTTAAAATTCGATTAAGAAGCCAACGTTGTAAGAAAGTAAATGTATGGTGCGGTATTTCCTATAGTGGCATTATTGGTCCATATCCTCTAAAACAAAATTTAACTCAACACATTTATTTGGATTTGATAGAAACTAACCCTGACGAAGATAACACTTATTTATTTGTTTATTTCAACGAGTGATTGTTATTCAATTGAAAATAAAATTATCATCTGCAGTAATATTGAATTTATAAGTAAGTGTAGATCTGTAGTCAAATCTAAATATGTTTTTGGCCATTTTGAGGAAAGCAGAGTTTTTTATAAAGAACAACTTTTTTCAGTAAAGCGCATATCAAAAAAGTTGGCTATTGTATATTTTCATCTGTCAGCATATCCCACATAGTAATAATAAAATAGTGTCCTACATTTATCGTTTATTAAACCACGCTTTTCTTATTATTCTCACATGTATCACATTTTAAAATATTTCCCAAACCAAAGAAGACCACCACCTAACAGCGGTGTAGCGTATATATCAAAGATAAGTAAAATAAACCTCTTGGTAGATTGATAATCCAGTAACGTTGCGTTCAACTATAATTAGATTATTCGCGTATAATATGTTGAGGCAAAAATATCCATAATAGTTAAGGTCAAGAGCTATTTATGTGGTCTCCAATCACTTAGCACAGCTAATGCTTCCTCCTGACCCTTTAAGCTTGGCGTTCTGTTAAGTTTACGTCAAGCTGGTTACATAAAACTTGAAAGGGAAATGCGGCAAGTTGATTGGATTAATTTAAATGTGTTATATAACTTCTTTAACCCATACAAGAGCTTTCAGATACGTACAAAGTGAATAAATAGAATTAACTATCACATCGTCGCATGTTTGAAGATGACATGGTGGAATATCAAGTATAGAGATTTGTTTTAATTGCCGCAGTTGTGATGCTATTAAAAAACGTTTAAAATTCTGGTTAATTATTAAATTATTGGGGAAAAACTGAAAGTAAATGAAAATATCGTCATTTAATTAGGTACGCTTGAAGCTGATAACAGAATGAAATTCGAAACGGCGATTTTTGAGATACTGGTAGCAACCAAGCTTCCAATGAGTAGGAACTTTGAGGAAGCACGGTAATGGTTTGGGGTACGTTTTCCTTTGGACGACAAATTGTCTATTACCTTGCATAAGATACTATTTTAGTCCTGATTTGAACCCCATACAAAATCATTTCCCGACCAGTTTACTAAAATTATAATAATAATAATAATTTATTAGTTCTTTCACATTTTGAGCGCATATAACAAGTCACAGTAAACTGGAGTAACTAAATAAACTACAAAAAAGCTGAATTTCTTATATGTGCACTGTCAATTTATTGAAAATATTTACGCCTAAAGAAAATGCGCTAAGACTAGTAACGTTCAGGGTGGCATCTGGTAAATGTAGATTTTCTCTAATTCTAGTACAGTAATTATATAAGCAGAGTTTGTTTCTAAAGTATGTCTATTCTTGTAAATGTAGCAAACTGATTTTCTCCACAATGAAGCGACCAGCTTAGCGTTAATTCCAAAATTACACCTAGGCACATCGTGGAGTTGGTATCCTCCAATTCCTCTCCATCAACATTAAATTTAAGAGATCCAAGCCGTTTCTGGCGAGTGTGAAATTGAAGGCTGTTAAAAAAAACCAAAAAAAAACACATATATATTGAAAATTAATTAAGGCGATAGAGTGCTCAGCTTTGCTATTTTAACGTAGTGTTACAAGGAGAGGAGTCAAGGAGTATAATAATACAACGGTGTTTAAAATTCATTTTTGTTGCTGAAGTCGTGAAGGTTCTTTGTATTTCTTCGCCGAGACGACGACCCGGTATTTGAATTCTTTGGTAAGAATTCCGATGTTTATAGGACGCCACTGAATGTTTTGTTTAACTTAGTCGCCTCGCTGGTGATCGGTATTTCCGTCGGAAACCATTTAGAGTTTTCAAGATATGTAGCAAATATTTGAACAAACTGTATATTGAATGAAAGAGCACTATTAAAAAAAGATAGACAAAATGTTACAAAAAGACTAATATCTCAGGGCCAAAACAATAACTATAAATATTAACACAGTTTACAAAGAAATGAATAAAAGCGGCAAAGAAATATTCAAAGATCAATACTAATTTAAACACCAAAGTTAATGAAGTGATTTACCAAATTTCAAAATATAGGCAGCAACATTTGCGTGAAGCGCAGTTCTTAAGTCTTAAAATACGAATTATAATTAACCGAAAAGAATTACCGTTAAATACGTAGTACTCGTACCATAATATTCAAAATAGAATTTTTTTTGCAATCTGTCGTCTCATCATGACATAGCCATGGTAATTTGCGTTACAACTTTCGAAAAGCTAATTTTGATAAACTTTACGATCACCTTCTTAATTATGATTGGACTTTGTTAAACCGTTCCGATGTCAATTTCGCGATTGACCAGTTTTATTCCGTGCTGTACAAAATGTTTGATGAGTGTGTACCCAAGTATCCTGTCAATAACTCAGAATTTCCACCTTGGTTCTCTTTGGAAATTCGACGTAATCTGAAACTAAAAGACTACTATCGAAAAAAATGGAAAATAATGAAAGACTCTACTTTTCTTCATGAATTTAGAAGACTTCGCTCGTTAACAAAAACGCAAATATCACGTGCATATGAAGCTTATATTTCTCAAACGGAAGGTGCTATCAAAGTAGAACCAAAACGGCTATGGTCTTTTGTACGAAGTAGGAAGGGAACTACACGCATACCCGGTAGATTGGTGCTCGATGGAGTAGCCCTCGACGATCCTCAACAAATTGTTGACGCTTTTGCAACAGTATTTTCTCAAGTTTATACTTTGTCCAACGTTACCGACCCTCCGCCCAATCTTCCACAACTACAATCGTTTAGTTTGGTTCCGACAACAGAAGACGAATTGGTTAAAATTATGGCTGCCTTTCCAGATAGGGCCACCGCGGGCGATGACTTGGTGCCGAGCTTCTGTGTTAGGAATTTATGTAATGCCTTTGCGATACCTTTATGCCAGATTATTAATCTTGCCATCAGGACCTCCACTTTTCCGGATAGATGGAAACGTGCACGAATTGTACCTGTCTTCAAGAAGGGAGATTCTACTCAAATTCGAAATTATAGGCCCATCGCTATACTTAATAACTTTGCGAAGATTTTTGAACATATTATATATACTACGATATACAGGAATACTCGCTCACATATCGCAACTTGCCAACACGGCTTTGTGAAGGGACGCTCGACAGTAACAAACCTGGCCTGTTTCACACAATTTATAAGCGAAACTTTAGATGACTGCGGACAAGTTGACGTTATCTTTACCGACTTCTCACATGCATTTGATACTCTCAGTCATGAATTACTTCTATATAAACTGGACTCGTTTGGTTTAGCTCCCAACTTCTCCTTGTTAATTAAATCTTACTTGGTAAAAAGAACTAACTATGTATTTTATAATGGATTTAATTCGTTTGAATTTGTATCTAGCAGCGGTATCTCACAAGGATCCAATCTTGGTCCATTGATGTTCATTCTATACATAAACGACCTCTTAACATCCTTATCTTGCCATGTTCTCGCTTATGCCGACGATGTTAAACTGTTTTGTAATATTAACTGCCAACAAGATGTCGAGAGTCTTCAGACGAGCATTAATATACTGACCGAGTGGTCAAAATCCAATACACTGACATTAAATTCTAGTAAATGTAATTTTATGTGCTTCACGAGAAAAACAAATCCATATATCTCCACTTATCAAATCAACGATATTTCCATCGACAAGATTACCAATCTTAAAGATCTAGGTGTCACTTTTGATCCAACTTTATCGTTTAACATACATATTGAACAAATTTGTTCATCTGCCTCTAAAATGATGGGTTTTCTTATGAGAACGTCCAAATACTTCAATGACGCACTAGTGCTAAAATCCCTTTATTTTGCATTTGTACTCTTGAAATTGGAGTATGCCTCTATTGTTTGGTATCCTTTCTATATGTCCCATCAAGCTCCAATTGAACATGTTCAGCGTCGATTCCTCAAATTCTTGTCGTTCAAAGTTAATGGCGAATATCCGCCTTGGCATACTTCTTACAACACCCTTCTCGAATCGCATCAATTTCGTTCATTGTCATCCCGTCGTGATTACCATAGCGCCCGATTTTTACACAAATTATTAAATGATAGGATCGACTGTATGCAGCTGGTCTCCCACATAGGATTCAACGTACCTCGAATAGCATCTCGTTATGCTCCAACCTTTACTATGCCGACACCGAGGACCAATCTTCGTTTGCGGTCGCCAATCTATCACATGATCAGGAACGCTGAGAAGATATTTAGTGATATTTTCACCGGAGAGTTGGCGCCATGATACACGAAACAATAGTTATTTGTATAGTTATGTCATGTTTTTAAATCAATATGTATTGTGTTCACAATGTGTATATTTGTCCTGTAATTGGGTTTACCTGTTGGACAATAAACATCATTATTATTATTATAGCCACAGCTGTTTATCTTTTAATTCAGCTTTGATCCTATTTTCTATATCTTTACGTATACTTGGTAGCTCTTTCCGTAACGCTGTCCGTTATGGTAAGTTCCACTGTCCAAACGGTTCTTTATCGAGTAAGCGAAGCGGTAGACCATAAACAATAAACATCAAAAGTAAATCCAACTTAAATTGAGTTTTAGGTGGCACGTCATTTTTCTCATTTTTATGCTATACACTATTTGTATGTCTTTTACAGTCGCCTTTGTTCCAGCACATTAAAGATATTTTGCAAACTCCACACAATACTTTAGTTCCATTATAGTACAAATCCGGAAATTCACTGATACATTTAGTGACTTTATTAGCCAACGGTCGTTTATTTTCCTTGCGTACGTTAGACATACTTACTTATATATATTTATTTTCTATAATTATGACTAACGCTGCGAAGGGTTGATGAGAAACTGTTGCAATAAATCAATAATGTCATTCGCTAAGGTAGCCTGTGCCGATTCATCTGCATACATACGTCGCGTCGTGGGCGCGGCAACCTCACTTCTAATCTGGCTTGAAGCACTCTGCGCCCGGCCTAGTTATAAATGTAAGACAAACTAAAGCTTATCTTCCACGTTATGCTGTTTTATAGCGAGATAAATAAAGACTTATGTATTTCTTCCAGTGTCTCTGTTTTAACAGAGTGAGTTGCTTGATATTAGGCTAGTTTATTTGCAAACGGTATTAGAAGCAGTTGAAGGAAAAAAGAAGAAAAATTAAGACGTAGTGTGTGCAAATATTTGAACAGCATTCTTATTCATTTAAACCGATTTTTTATGATATTAACACTTACATCTATACTTGTAAAATATGCACATTTTTATATATTAACTCGTACAACTTATTACACATTCTTTTGCTATGAATCGAAAACATGACCTCCGCTACATTTCCCATACGATATTTGTTAATTCTGCTTAAAATATTGTAAAAATCTCACAAAAACCAACTAAAAGTACTATTGTTTAAAATTAACACCATGTTTCAACACATTTTTAACTTGAATATCTTATGCAGTGTAAAAATTACTTTCATCGTGTCCTAATAATGCATAGCAAGCAATAAACAGTAACTTCTGTAACTATTTATTAACTATTTTTAAACAGCTACTAATTTTCTTGTATCTTTCGTTTAACTTCATTATTTTCTTGTATCTGTGTGCAGCGTAACACTACAACAATTGCTATGTATTCTTAAGACACACTTTCTTTCGTTGATAATTAATATTTCTTCTTTGTTTCTCAATTAATTTTGCTTTTCCCATACCAAGCATTCGACCTTGAGTATCTGCAGCTAGTTTATTTACAGATTCCGGGGAAACAACGGAGATGGACGACGAAAGATAGTGCACTGCTCAAGAAAGCCATGAAGACGTTTTTGCACTGGACAATGAACGCAAATGACTATGTAAATTTAACCATAAATATCTATTGTGTGCACAATATACATATTATATGATTTCAATCAGAAAAAGAGCATCAAACATCAATCAGTAGAAAGTATCTAGATACAAAAAATTATTAAAATCAATCATGCTTTGAATGAATTGCAGTTGTGTTTCGTTTTTCCTTTTTTTTCACTTTATCTAGCACGCGGTAGATGTTCTGTCATATACCAATTACGAACCGCGTTTGTTTTGTTGCAGGTATTCAGACAATCTTTCACAGCCTACTACACCATTTACGAAGTCAGTAACGAGTAAGTATACATATTTAATACATACAAGTCTAATGTAGATGTAACCGGCGCATCCACCAAAATTACATACAACCTGTTTAACTCGCAAACACTCAAAACTTTTGTTAAAAATTCAAGATAATATGATTCTCGGAAGGCAAGTGATAAAAGCCGTCATAGCATTCATTTGTTGTTTTTTTTTCGCAGAAATGTTGAAGCCTGCACCTAGTTTTAAGTTTCTTACAGCAAAACACCACTGAGAGAACTTCTAACTGTATTCAACGACCTGGTTTTCTATCCAAAACATTGCTGAGCATTATGCATTAAACAATTGCTACAAACTGCATATATTCATTCGTTGTTTAGTTATTGTTGAAGTAAAATTGAACCTTTACACCTTTTTAAAGACAAAATGTTACATTTTCTTATTGTATTTTTATATATTTTCATATATTTTATGCTTCTATGCAAGATTTTGCCACAAATTTTCTTAGTAACGAAAAAATTGCAATTACAAACGAAGTTTGAAATAAGTAACCTATAGCCTTAGTGCTTGGAGCAACTACATTTTAAAAAGATGATATATGTGTAATTTTAGTATCCTCTGTACTGTTGATTTACTTATTCCCATATCTTCTGCCACAGTTCTAACTGAAATATGTGAATTCAATCTAACATTTCTTTTGTTCTAACTGGTGTTACACGATGAGAATTTTTTAAATTTGATGGAAATAAGCCCATTCGCATTTTAGCTTCAATATGAGGAAATACCATATGTAATGGTACCCACTCTGTTAGAAAATCGCTCTCCATCCTTTCAGGATGCAAACCATTTTCGACAACACCTTGCTCGATCTTATATCTCTATAAATAAGGAAGATATCGCTTGTAACATTGGATCTGGGACACTCGGTATATGCATGTAGTATTCTTTAAGCAAATAATTCCCTAGGAAACGGTACTCTGTACACAAAGGAACGGGTTCGGATTGCGCTACGTCACGTTCAAGCTTTAAGAGAGTTTTTTTAGCACACTTCCGGTTTAATCTTTATCCGTTGTCTTTTTTCTACAAGTATACGATGGAACGCGATACTCACACACAGCGCGCTAGTTTAAGCCGTGTATAGCACGCGAAATTCCGCGCAACACGCCATTCGTTAAACAGATAAGTACAACCTGTCGTCCCGGTTATATATATCTTACCGCAGCGGGCAGTTTGGGATTCTGGAACCCTGGAGGAAATTACCCTCGATCCTTACCCCAGGAAAATACACATAGTGTACAATAGATTAGCGTTGAGGAAGCTCCTCCCTTTTCCGAAACAATTTTTACGACTATACAGTTTGTTCTAAATCAACTAGGTTGCCACGGATATCTTTCTTATTATCAAGAATATAGATTTGTTTAAACTGGCAAAGTTTTGCAGTTTGAAGTGCTAAATTTCAACTTTCACGATTTAAACAAATCTCTACATTTGATTCCGTTGTTTCTGTTAATTTACAGTCACCAGATACCCCTAAGGCTCGCGTCTGCGCCGCACACCCAATTCCAGATGCTCCAGCACGCTACTTTCCTTGGCGACACCACATCCATTCTGATAGTTTACGAGAACGACATCTACCTGCGACAATCGCCGACGGATCAGGAAGATACTAGGCTGACATTTACGGGGGAACCTAATGTCGTATATAACGGAATACCTGATTGGCTGTACCAAGGTAATTTTGAAAAATCATCTAAATACCAATTCAAAACAAAGCGACGAATGAAAACGTTTTGTACATTTAAACAAATTCAATCTATTATTCTTAAAAGATGTGCTTTTACTCAAATAATCTTTTGTTGAATTAAATAAATAATTTCAAAGATATACAGGCTGTTTCTTAAACATACGGCGAAAATTCAAGGAGTTATTCTAAGAATATTTTGTACTTTGATGATTTTTGAAAAGCCCCTTTGTTTCGAAGATACAGGGCAGGAAAAATTTTCGACAAGACCAATTTTGATAATTTTGAAATTATTAATGTAGCCGAAATAAAAATATGGCGTACAACACTGAACTTACCGAGTATAAAAAAATTGTAAAAACGCCTTGTTATCTTTTAACAACATTCCAATTACAAAGAACGGCTGTTTTACCCACTAACAATAGGGAAGTGCAGACATAGAAAAGTAAATCAGTTAAAACGTGGATTTCATTTGAATACGTTTCGTGATTGATCGTTCTGTATGTGTCAAATTTGTTGAGACTGATTGACGTGTATTTTCTGTCTTTTAATACTTAAACTTTTGTTAGTGAAATTCTCTATCATGAATCGCTATACGAACGCCGAGATGACTGACATGCATTTCATTTATGGACTTGCTGATGGCAATTCATTAGAAGCTAGACGGTTGTACATTGAACGATTTCCTGACCGTAATGTTCCTGATAGAAAAACCTTCCAAAGTAGTCATCAACGTCTTCATGAAACAGGCACATTGAAACGAAGTGGAGGACCAGGAAGGCCAATGACAGTAAGAACGGTAGAATTAGAAGAGTAAGTGCTGGACATGATAGAGGAAGATCTAGGAAAAATTGTAAATACTTTGAATGTAAGTAATGGGATTGTTTGGAAAATTCTTAGGGAGTATTTGTTGTACTCATACCACATACAACGCGTTCAGGCACTTCTTCCTGCTGATTTTCCTCCACGAATTGCATTCTGTCTGCGGCTTTTGCACACATTGGTTCAAATACCTCAACTACTGACACTGATTCTTTTTACCGATGAAGCGAATTTCTCAAGAAATGCAATAAGGAATTTTCACAATAACCATGTGTGCGCTGAAGAAAATCCACATGAGGTAGTTGAAGATCGTTTTCAACATCAGTTCTCGTTGAACGTTTGGTTAGGAATTGTGGGTGACTGGCTAATTGGACCGGTATTTCTACCAGGAAGACTTACCGGCGAGGTGAATAGAAACTTTTTGGAACAAACGCTATCTCTGTTTATGGAGGATGTAGCATTGGCAACAAGAAATGCAATGTGGTTTATGCACGATGGTGCACCAGCGCATTTTAGTGTGGCTGCTCGTGAGTTTTTAACTGCAACATACGGAGATTGTTGGATTGGTCGAGATGGACCTCACTTATGGCCTGCTCGATCCCCGGACTTAAACCCCCTGGATTACTTCCTATGGGGCCATCTAAAGTCATTAATTTATTCTACTCCAGTGGAAATTGTAAAAGATTTAAGAAATCGGATAATTGCTGGGTGTAATTCAATAAGAAATGACCCTGGTGTTTTTGAAAGAGTTCGGCAGTCAATGAGGAGAAAATTGGATTCTTGCATCCTAGCTGGAGGTAGTCATTTTCAACAGTTCGTGTAGATTAAGAAACTTTAAATGTAATTTTTGGTAATAAAATGTTGGTTTTGTCGAAGATTTCTCTCGCCTTGTATCTTCGAAACACAGGGGCTTTTCAAAAATCATCAAAGGACAAAATATTCTTAGAATAGTTCATGGAATAACCCCTCGAATTTTTGCCGTATGTTTAATAAACACCCTGTATATATGTTTTTTCTAAGAACCTTTTTTCTCTGTGTAGCCGTGCATTTTTTCCAAAAAAACAAAAGGCTCATTCAATTGAGCTCGTAAAACTGCAAATCCTTCCCCATTTGATTGTCTCTCCATCTCCGCTAGTTTCCGGAATCCCTTTACTAAGTATCGAAAAAAAATCACGCTGTATATAAAGATTTCAAAAATATTTCTTAAACTCAGAATTCCAACGGTCCGAAATAAAAAGCACATGCAACATATTCAAAGTAGAGATACAACAAGTCGAGTATTCTAACTTGCTAACTCGAGTTGAACATCCAGCTCGAAAACAGAAATTGTACATCAACCTCGAAAACTCAAGTAATTTCTAATTTCGATTCGAGTTGGACTCGTTTCAATTTATACCGGGTTTATTTGGATCCAGTAAGGTTAGTTTCAAATCGAATAGGACTTGTAACTTGCTCTTATTGGACCAAGTCATGGAGAATCAGGCTCATTCGTTACGACAGAAAGAACTATTTCTATGAGTTTACTCGGGAATTGTTGATACCGCGCCAACAAATCCGAATCGAACTCGAGTTAACAATAGATTATTGCATTTAGTCGAGTCAATAAAATATTCGACTCGTAACATCACTAATTCAGAGCATTCAATATTGATCAATCTCACCGTCATAAATTTTGCTCCGTCACAAGTGCCGCCTTGTACTTGAAACATAAACTGCTTAAACAGGTAAGATATTAAAAGAAAGTTTTTCAAATGAAAATTGGAGTTTATCTTGATTGTTGTTAGCGACTTAAGTATTGGCACAATTTATTTGATTAATTCGAAACAATCGTTTGGCGAATCCGTGGATTCCCATTGTCAACCGTACGACCGAATGATGTGAGAAAAAGGCTTTAATTCTAACATACCTATCTTGATCCCCTAAATCCCACAAAACTAAAATGTGAGAAACATTCGAAACTGAAAAGATTGTCGCTGTAGCGCAAAACGTAAACATGTTTACCCCAATAAATCCATCAAAACTGAGAGACTTGTGGGCCTTTTTCCCTATTTAACAGATCTTCTTCAGCATTTTTTTTCATATAAATGGTTTGGTAAGCATCTAATTCTCGCGACGAACTTACGTTCTTAATTAATTTGAGGTTTTCTAGTTTAATATTATGCCCGGTTTCGTTTATGTATTGTGCTGCATTTGACGATTCTATTCTTCCATAGCGCTAATGAGCTATATGTTCTTTAAATCTAGTTCCTATCGCGTATCATTATGGTTTGCTATTTGTAGTTTTTCTCGTAGATGCAGTTCCTTAAAATTAAGAATATCAAAATGTCTTATAGTCATATTCAAAGGTTTCAATTTGACATCTTGGAAGTCAATTGTTTAAACCATTCAACATTTTTACTTTTCAAACACAAATATTAAGAAAGAAAAGTGAAAACATTTTCTATTTTTGGATATTCCCAAGACCTAACCTAGATCTTGCACTCTCTCATACATACAGCCTTCTAAAATTTTCTGATTAAAGGTGTCACTCTTCAGTTATAAGAAAAATATAAAAACGTTTTTGGAAGAATTTCTATTTGGTAATGATAATGATAAACCATATCTTTAGGACTTCCAAACAAACTCCTGGGTTCCTAAAACGGTTTAAGCTAGATTCTAAAAACTTTATGGATATGTTACGGTTAAATATTTTGTTTCTTGTTTTTCGCTCAGTTTTATTCAGTAATCCGGTTGATAATGAGGGCCCAGGATCCCTCCCTACTAATCGCAATGATAATTCCAAATTCCACATTTCTTCCATACTATTTTCCATACGATTTCCATATTTTCAACTACGTCTGCGTCTGGAAAAGTAAAAAATTAACCAGGATTACCATCGTTAGAAAGCGAAAAAACGCCGTAACCGAAGACCAGAGACACTGCGTTTGGTAATTAGGCCAAACACACGTATCAGATGTCCAATTTCGAGTTGTTAATGATCTCCCCTTTCTAAAGTACGGCAATAATTCACAAACGTCTGTTACCGTAGAGTTAGAGCTGGCCCACTTCCCCCGCCAAAGCCTCCCGCTTGGTGTCCACGTTACCGCGACCTTTTCCTGTACCCAACCAGCTCGCGTTTTACCGCTATACCCCCAGCAGCGACGTGTCGCAGTGCTTCCTGCCGGATAAAATATACAAAGTGTTTTAGATCGCCCGCTATCTTTTTCTCGCGACCTATTGCAATTAAGTTAATGCCACAAAAATTTTGATAACAAAACCTCATGTGGGGAATCACCTAAACATATTTTTATCTTCTGGAAACGATTAATTAAACTGGAAATGGCTGCATCTGGTAAAATTTCCAAAATAATTTAATATTTCGCAGTGGATTTTATGCAAGAATTTTGATGATGTTTTAATCCATTAACTGCCAGATTTGTTATCTTTTCTGCTTATAATTAACGATTTTGATAATAACAACAACAAAACTTGAGGAATTAGTGAATTTATTTCAAAAACGTAGCAAACATTTACAAAAAAAATAGGTCCTCATTGGTGGACAGTGGCATTTAAAGACGGTATTAAACCTTTAAATGTCACTTTGGAAAACACCCTAAATAAAGACCCACACTGTTTTCTAACTTACCTCTTGCATAAAACGCACTTTCGCTGTCGTCCTTCCCCAGTTCTTTCAGGATTATCTAGGTCAATGGTACACTTTCTTGCTGGGCGTCTTTTTGCCGTGAGGATAGAAGAAAGATGCCGTGAGTTCTTCACCTCTAAACCTCTAAACTAAAATTGTACAAGTGTAGAATCGATAACCTTAACTATCCATTTATAATGGATTATATTTTGAATATTGATTAAATTTTGTGTTTTTACATCGTTAAATTAATGTTGTTCATAAAAAACTAAAAAATTTCTGCATGAAACATGATCATAAGCTATATATACACAAATATTAATAAACCTAATGCAATAGCTTAACCTACAAAAAATTAATACAAAAACAATACAATAAAACAGAACATTCACCCTAGTAAAACTGAAAACAAAACGGAATCATATTTAACATCAATGAATACCAATACCATGTATGGAAGAACAAAGAAATTAATGTATTAGCTCCTGCGTGTTTTGAGTAAGAAAGAGAGCTCCGAGAATACTGACATCAGACTTGACACGCAATGTTCAAAAATATTGTTGTTGCTAGATGCAACAACAACAAAAGTTCCTTAACCCACTGTCTCTGGCAACATTTCCAAAAAAAAAAAATCATACTTCACGTAATATTCAATTTCAAGTAAAGCAACTTGCCACTTCCAATATAATGAAATGTTTCTGGAAGATGCAAATATTTTTAGATAAATCTCGAAATAGAATTTCGTCACCAAATTTTTTGCGACATTGGTTTGAAACACTCTGAATATATGGTAGCGTCTCTATTTGGGTTTTGTGTTCACAGAGGACGTCTTGAGCAGTCCAAGAGCGATGTGGAGCAGTCCGGATGGTACGCACCTCATCTACGCCACGTTCAACGATAGCAACGTGGGTACGGTGACGTATCCGTGGTTCCCCCTCGCCACCGGATTGGGGGAAAGCGTAGGAGCGCAGCGGGTATCGAATTTTCCGTCGTCGAGGACTGTTCGATATCCGAGGGTAAGTTTGGAGTATGAGGAATTTAAAATTCGATGAAATTTTTTAAGAAACCGCTAGATAATGCTGTTTTTCATAAAGCTGAATTGAACATCATTCAAATATTTGTGATGTGACACCTTAATAATGTGAACAAATTTACAAATGTCTCCAAAAACAATATGTTTTGTCCTTTATTTATTTCCCAGTTCGATTTGGTATTGTTTAATTCTGCTCATTTCTGTCTATGAATAAATAGATTAAAAGAAAAAAGCCAACTTTTTCGTTTTACAGTTCAAAAACTTGTCTCAAATATCACATTCCTTGAAACACTTCGCCATCACCTTCACCAAAATATATTTTGGATAACCAAATGGATAGTGAAGAAGTTATTGATCTACTTTCTTTGCGCAAGACTTTGTATGAAATAATTGTTTTTCCAAATCAATAATACCTTTTACCAACAAGCTGAACTAATGGCAATGTGTAACAACCTGGTTTTATGACTAATCTCCTTATGGACCAATTTGAGACTTACCTTAAAAATACATTGGCACATTTTCCACGGCTTTGAATCAGATAGGTTGATGATATGTATTGCATCTTCGACACTAGCAAATGCTCAATTATAGATTCAAAGAAACGGGAATATCGTAAATACGATGATAACTATTTGAATTTTCACTTTACTACCGCAGTGTGTGCTCTATTTAAAAGTTCTAGAGGCCGATTGTATGCTCCCAAGTAAGCTAAAGCGACATCTCGAGACCAATCACTCTAACATGGTTGAAAAATCTTTTGAATTCTATAGTAATGATACTGAAGCATTTCAGTGTTCCAAAGCCATATTGTTGGTTTACAACTTTTCTTAATTTGCAAAACTATTCTACATGCTAAGAGGACGATTTTTCTGATCTGACAAAACGTCTTCTTAATATTTTAAGATTTCAATTAAGTGCGTAAATATTTTAAAGATTACGAAGGAATTACCACAAAAATCTGGATTGTCTACAACTGTTCCTAAAAACTATAAAGTGTATTTGAAGTTGCTGGAAGATACCAAAGAACAAAAACACCTTAAATTTGAACAAAAAATGCTATTTCTCAAAAAAAATATATAGAAAAATCTTGTGTATTCTGTATAACTTTAAGACCAATCTCTATTGTTATTTTCCAGCCGGGCACACCTAATCCCCAAGTGCAGTTGTGGGTGCTGGACATCACTAACTTGACAGACCTGCACCGGCACGAGGTGTTCCCGCCCAGGGCGCTTCTCGGACAGTAAGTGATTTACGTTCGATTGCCACCGGATGATAATTAGCGGTTATGAATTCCCATGAGGTGGTCCGATTCAAGAACGCTATCGGTTTTATCGGACAAGTTCAGAGCTGTTAGATCAGGAATTAAATTGGTTAGCTAGTGGCAATTTAACCAATTTAATTTACTTTTCCTTTTTTGTTAACTAAAAACGTTTTAAATGCACATATAGAATATATGGGGCTATTAGTACTAATAGAGTAGAGAAGCTGAATTTTTGGGTTACTTGAGAAATAAAAATTATTACTACTTGTGATGTAAAACGTCCTTATCTCCAAAGAAGGTTTCGGTAACAAGTTAGTTTCCCATTTCCACTGATCGATGTTTTTTAACTTCTTTAAACTCATTTTACAAGATTTTAGAGTTGGAACATAGTTACCAGCACTTCTAACACAATCTATCTCATTTTCTTGTTAGTTAAGACCAAACATACACTTAATTTTTTTCGCATCTTACTCATATTGAAATCCCTCGAATTGCAAGTTTTGCCCGTTCATTTGTTGTTAATTTTACTATTCCACCTACACCATATAAAAGCACAAGCACACACCGCACCACCAGCCACTTAATAATGGCAACCGCCGAAACCGGTCGTGACACTACGTCAAAGAAAAATATTCGTCTGAACAGGAACCAACACATCGATTCATCTTTCTTCTCTCTCTTACTATTTTTCTTCCATTTTCCTTCTTCTTTTTCTACTTCTTCTTCTCTTTCTTCTTTTTCTTATTCTCCTTCCTGTTGTTCTTTTTTTGACTTCTCCTTTTTCCCTTTCTACCCTTTATTTGTCTTCTTCCTCTCCTTCTTCTTTCTCTTTTTTTTCTCCATCCTTTTCTTCTTTGCCTTCTCCTTCTTCTACTCTTTCTTCTACTTCACCTTTTTCTTCTTTCTCTCCCCTCCTCCTTTTTCTGCTTCTTCTTCTATTTCTCCTTCGATTCCTTTTCCTATCCCGCTTCTTTTTCAACTTCTCGTTTTTTTTTATTCTTTTTGTTTCTTCATTTCCTTCTCCTCTTTCTTCTTCTTCCTCTTCCTATTTTCCCTTTTCTTCTTCTCTTTCTTCATCTCCCTTTTACGATTCATCTTATTTTGCTTATTCTTTATAAAAAGAATAGTGCTTGATCAAAAAGACTATAAAATTTTCATCAGGTGTTTTAGACACAGATAAATATTCTCCAACACTGTTTTTTTGTTTCATGATTCAGCTAAACCAATCTTTTGAGAGTGAAACGACATTTATACCATACAACATAAACTGTTACTGATTCTTACTGGAATACCCCCATCTCCAATAACATGAAAATGCTCTGCGTCTTTTGAAATTGTATTCTTAAATTTAGACATAACGTCGTACGCATACAAAATACTTTCTATTTTAGCATAAATTTTCAGCTTTGCGCTTGCATATTCACCGGTAATATACCTGCACAACGCTAAACGTTCGAAGCTCGCTTAAAAGCGTTAACAATAAGCAATATTTTGCGCAAAATTTTCGCTATTACGACGTTTAAACTGTTCCTACAGAAGCCGGCTCAGGTCTAACATCGAAAAGCTTTCAGGACCGGTACATACAAAAGCTACTCCGATATACTTGACAATTTAGTCCTCCTTTAAGCGAGACGACAAATCGAGGAAGCCTTTTGCAATTGTCTCGGTCCTCGTCGTTCCAATTCTGACCCTAATTAAGAAAACTAATTAACTCCGAACAAGTTCGTGGGCGTGCATTCATGATATAAGATTATAGTTATGCGCCTTCTACGATGTTCCCTGACGTTCTCTCCGATCCTCAACTCTTTCCAGACGATTACGTAGACCGTTAAGGGCATCTAAGGGAAGGTAGCTGCACAGCTGTTCCATTCCTTTTCGTTCCAACACAGAGCTAGCAAACACCGGGTTTTTCGGGCATCTGCGACTTCGTCCTAGCATAATTTACGCTCAAAATATGTGACTTAATATAGTGGTAAGGGACGCGTGAAAAGGAAGAAAAGTAAGGAAAACGATTCCGGTGGAAATCTGAGAATGGGTTAAACTGACCTCTCTTTTTCGGAAGGAGCACGGTTCAAAAGTGCGTTCTAGAAAGGAAAAGGGTCACATTGAATAAAATTAAATTGGTTACAACGAAAGAATTGGCGTAAATTATCGAAATTCTGACAATTAATTTTAGCAAATTTCACCTTTTTGGAGATGAATGTTTTGAAGTGATTATTTCACAAACGATTTGGACCAAATTTATGTAAATAAAAAACTGATTTCTTCAAGAAAGCTTCTCAAACAGTATTGCTGATGGACTCAATTCCAATGTCAATGAGAATGAGAAGCTATGATCAAATAATTAGATAACCAAGAACTCAGAAATTGATGGTCTCGAATATATAACAAAAGCATAGGGTTTTGAGGTGTAGAACTGATTGACTTGAATAAACTAAAGAATTAGAAAAAAAAATAAAGCGAGATTCTAAAAGACCTAACCGCAAATATTTTTATGTAACTAAAACATTGCCAAAAAAGAGTAGTACAGTTCAATTTATGAAAGTGCAGTTCTGGTGCGTAAAATAAAAACTTTATTTCAGCTTCTCTTAATCCTAATATTAACCCTTATTTATATTACACCCTGCATGCATTTTGAAATAAATAAAATCATAATTTATAGACCTCATTCTATTAACGAAAGAACTTTGGTAACGCGCTATTTACTCCCCAAAATTTGCATTCAAAGCACTTTTTTCAAGCTGGCAATATCTCCTTAACTCTTCCAAAGAAAAAAAAACGCGGCCACGATAAAAATAAACATCGTAAAATAAATAAAACGCCAGCAAATCCCCCTTTTAACTACCTCACATCGGGCCTCGTTTAATTTCTAAATTTTATTACCCCCAATTAGAAATTCAGGTTTAACACCATCGTGATAATGACGGTCCGAGTCTCTTCGGTATATAATCGGACACGAAACGACGAAACCACTAATCTATACCGTAATTGGGTTTCCGGTTGAGGTCCTTGAGAAACATTTTCAAGTCTCAAACACAGAAATCGCGTTCTTACACGCTTGCCATCATTCTTTTCAAAGTTGAGGTCATCGATGCTATCTGAAAGCGCGCGACGTTTTGAAAAATATCCGCGAACCCGTACGTGCGATAAGGGCAGCGTAATTAATGGCTAGGGACCGTATAAGTTAGAAGCTCTTTGATCGAACATCTGATTTTCTAATCTCCACAGGGATTACTACTTGACGTCCGCTGGTTGGATAGGACAGAATAACACGCAAGTGTCCGTGGTGTGGATGAACAGAGCTCAGAACCTTAGCTTGGTCTCCGCCTGTCTTTGGCCGAACTGGACGTGTGTTGAGGTCAGTATATGGGGTAGAAAATTCACGTATTTAAAATCGTAAATTACCATACTGCGATTAAAGGGTGAAATATTTGATTCAACGTATCTATAGCATGATTTTTTTTATATATGCAGGATGTTTTCTTAATATTGAACAATAGTTTTTTGTCTTCACTACGCATATATAAGTCCATTCATAATTGAAGCTTACCAATTACTCAATTACAAACACTCAATTGGGAATTATGTATCATTATTTTTAAACTGTTCTACTCAAATGGAGAATACAAGTGTGTTTCATTGAAAACCAACTTATACTAAAAGTATTAGTCACCTTATTACCTCTCTACCTGCAAATGTCTTTGTCCACCATGCCACCAAGCTATAAATTATCATTGGTGTGATGATCACATTATTAATAAAAATAAAATTAAATTGTGTTAATCTTTTGTTGTTTTTCTTTGAAATCATAATCAATTATTTACCTTCAATTGAATAGTTCCCATCACCTCTTGGTGTTGCAATTTCCACGTCGTGTAATCCTATACACTACCGCTTACAAGTATTTGGGCACCCTTGGATTTTAGATTTTTTTATATAAAGAATGTATTTAGGAAATACATTCCAGCATTATAGAGTAGTATGCTAATACTTTACTTCTTTTATCTGTATAGGAGGTAATACCGTCAGAAAAATGCAGGTAATAGCGACAATAAAGAGCGTATTCCTTGAAATTCCAGGAAAAATGTAACAGTTGATAATTTTACTATGAATCATGAAGCTATAATAAAGCCCTTTAAAGTAATATTTCTAAATTGCCCTTTGAAGTAATATTTCTAAATTACGGTCAGTTATCAATCATTCCATGTTAGTAGCGACATCTCTTAACGAATGGTGTTTATAATTTCGTTTAAAATTTTAAAACACGCCGAAAATTACATTTAGATCCATCTACTGTTAATTATAACATCAAAAAGTGCAGTGAAAGTTGCAGTTTTCTAAATAAAATAAGAAGTAGACCGAGAGCGACAACATCAGCTCAAGATAATGTCATCGTGGTGTCCAGCAAGCGAAATAGAAGAAAAACAGCTCCAGAAATCGCCGCAGAAATCAATACTGACACGGACGAATTGCGATGTGAAAACCTTTGCTTCGCCAAATTAATAAGGAAATGAGGTTACAATGGGTACGTGAACATCGAAATTGGACGGTAGAAGATTGGAGCAAGGTATTGTGCGAATCCAAATTTGAGATTTTCGATACGCGAAGAGTGTTTGTAGGAAGATCTGTGGGTGAACGTGCACTAGAGCAATGCACAGTCTCTACCGTCAAACAGGGCGGTGGTTCAGTAATGATTTGGGGTTGTTTACATCCGCAGGTGATCTCGTAAAAATTCAAGGCATAATGAGAAAAGAGCAATACAAGCGCATCTTAGAGGAAAATGCAATACCCTCTGGTGGGTCAAAATTTTGTATTCCAACAAGACAATGACCCTAAATACACTCCAAAATTATGCAAGCAATATTTAGAACAGTTGGAAGAGGAAGGGACGCTAACAATCATGAAATGGCCATCCTAAAGCCTAGACTTGAATCCCATCGAGTTATTATCGAAAGAACTCGATCGGGAAGCAAGAAAAACTGCTCTAACTTCAGCAGATGACATGTGGAACAAACTACCGGTAGCATAAGTTCGAATAACACCGGAAACATTAAAATTAATTGCAAAAATGCCTCGATTATGCGACGCAATTGTTAAAAGTGAAAGTCACATAAACGAATCTAAAATTTAGTTCAAATAAAAAATTTTAATTGTTATATATAATACATATTTTAATATTTCATTTAAATATTTAATGATTTGAAATTTGAGGTGCCCAAATACTTATGAGCGGTAGTGTATATTATATATACATATAATCAAAAACCCCTTTCACCTTGTAGGTGTAAGGGCAATTTTATATCTAATTTTAACCATGCACCAATTTATTCCAGTCCCTTTTATTCATTTTATTTCTTGCTATTGATTTATTTCTTGCTATGGATCTTGCCTCATTCTATGTCAGTCCTCTTTGATCCAATATCTTGCCTATCACATTGTTCCAAATCTCTTTTGGTCTTCCTCGTTTCCTCTTTTCCATTGTTTTTGCTTCCCATACTTTTTTGACCTGCCTTCGGCTGTCCACTCTCTCCGAGTGTCCCCACCAGGTCAGTTGTCTCATCTCAATGAATTCTAAGATAGATCCTACTTCCCTAATTTGGGAACTTCTTAATCGGTCTCTTTTTGTCACACCTCGAACTCTTCTCAGATATTTCATTTCCATGACTTGTATCTTGTCTTTTTGCCTTTAGGACAATGTCCATGTCTCACATCCATAAGTAATTGTTGGGCGGTAGATGTATACATTGATCTTTGTTTATTTTTTAGATTTTTTTTTTATTTATAAAGTTGTTGTTCATTGCATAATAGAGTTTTGTTGCGTTACCAATTCCCTCATTTATTTCCGGTTCTTGATCTCCTTTTTTCTCTATCAGCACTCCCAGGTATTTGAACTGGTTTACTTGTTCTATTTTTGTGTTCTCAATTACTATATCTATTTTTTCTTCTTCCTCTGCCAATACCATTACTTTTGTTTTCGTCTTGTTTAGTGTATATTATATTATTTAAGCATTATTTCAAAATAAGTAAGATATTTATAAAAGCATTGTATTCTAGCCAATATTGAGAAAATATCTTTACTGTATCATCGATCATAAATAAAATGACAGTATAGCGATATTACTAAAACCATATTGCATCATCATCAATAATCGCCTTTACTATTTAATTATATCCTCTAAAACTTAAGGCTACACTACATTTCCAATAAAATTCATTTATCAAATCCATCGATATTAATATATACATACATACATATATATATCTTCGGATGGCATCCATAATATACAGTACCGTTCATGGAAGTGCAGGCAAGCTGACAAATTATAACAACTGTTTAGGAAAAAAATTTAAAATTATATAATATACATTTCTGTGAGGAATTATTAAAACCAACCTTTTCTGGAAGCCTTTTACCAATTTCCAGGTAGTATTTGTTTAATATAAGTAGAGTAACCAAAACTTGCGGACTCGCATAGGCGTCGGTATTACGGGTTAATATAAGAATACGAAAAATTCATAAATAAACTTACTTGCTAATTATTCAACAAATTAGAGGCATCAGGATGTGAACTACTGTAAACTTGCATCATTGCATATGTTTCCACAGTTACTTCTTTAAACCTTGTGCGTCGACAAGAAAAAAATAATTCTTATACATAGAAAACGATCTCTCCACATCTAAGGAAGTTACATTTGCATGTAGAAACTGTTTTTCAAAATCACTTAAAAGTTCACTATTCTTACACTTATTATAAACGGCCTCTAAAGTATTAAAATCGGGATTTTTCCTTAAAACATCTGCCAACGTTTGACTAGCGCATAATCCTGGCGTATCATTTAATGTGTGTAATTTATTTTTTACACTCTCCACTATATCTAATGATTCCTGCAATGACAATTCAATACATTGTAGTTTTCTGATGGCATCTAGTAATACTGTATAATTGGTACAAATTGTTGTTAAATCTTCTAAAAGTTGAGGAATTTGAAATTCTCTTTGACTTTCTCTAATTGCTTTGGATTCATCCCGATTAAATCGCATTATAACTGATTGAATTTGTTGAAAATGGAGCCAAGTACCCCATCGCGTTAAAATTGGTTCAGGAGGTTCTGGAATACCTCGACAAAATTTACGAAATTCTTTTAAACGTTTAGGAGATTTACGAAACACTGCTTTAGTACTTCCAATCATCCGATCAACGTTTCCGTAATGTTGTCGAACAACTTCACCAACTAAATGCAAAGCATGCAGCACGCGGGTTATATGTATTAAGTTAGGAAATATATGTTTTAAGGATCGCCCAGCACTTAACATCGTTGCTGCACTATCTGTCACAATCATCACAACTTGATCTTGGGCAACTTTAAATTTTTTCAAAGCGTTCATTATCACTTTTTGAATATTTTCCGCGGTACATTGTTGAACACGTTTGCAAGCTAACAAATATCGAGATGCTGTGTTCTCGCTAGATAAAACGCGAGCTATTACATTCACAATACTGTTTTTCTTTATATCGGTCGTCTCATCCACGGTAATCCATATTTTTTTGCAACACAAATCACGTTTACACACATCTTCTACCATCTCTTTCATTCGCGGCAAATGATTCTGTAATTGTGTTTGTGAGGGTAATGGGTACTTTGGAACGTATTGTCGCCAAAACGTTTTAAAAGCTGCTTTTCTCACCAACGACAACGGAAGATTACAAGAGGTAAACATAATTAATAAGTGTATGAGGAATAGTGTATAAGGTATTTCAGTTCTTGCATTTCTCATATGCTTAATACCGTTGACATGCCTCTGGCAATCAGTTCTGTCCAATGCAGCCAAACGAACATTGCATATTAAGCAAAAAACTGCACTACCGTCATATTTTAAATGGGGAAAAAGTGACACATACTTATGTACATCAGTAGCAAATCTATTACGAGGCATTGTTTTCTTAGGTATGTAAATATTAGTTCTATATGAAACGATGCACTAATTATGTACTTGGTATAATACTACAACACACAAAAACAACAAGCTATATTTTCAAAAGCGACACGTAAGTACATAACCTTGACCGTTCGACTAATCTCTGCAACAGCTCAACCGGTACTGAAACGAAATCTGTCTCAGCGCGGTTTAACATGATTTATATTCAAGGTCGACACTACATGCCTGCTTCTCTACCGGTTTAGTTTATTTATGAATTTTTCGTATTCTTATATTAACCCGTAATACCGACGCCTATGCGAGTCCGCAAGTTTAGGTTACTCTAATTATATTATCTAAGCATTATTTCAAAATTATATGTTTTCTTTCTTTGGTCACAATCAAGCGTGGAATTCATGATTCAGTTTTGTTCTGGTGACATCTTTTGGTTAATTTGAAACGAAAAGTAAGCAAGATATTTATAAAAGCATTACATTTTAGCCAATATTGAAGGAATATCTTTACTGTATCATCGACCATAAATAAAATGACAGTATAGCGATATTACTAAAACCAACAACTATTTACATATCCAAACATTCACATATTCCATATTGCATCATCATCAATAATCACCTTTACTAATTAATTATACCCTCTAAAACTTAAGGCTACAATACATTTCCGCTAAAATTCATTTATCAAACCCATCGATATTAATATATACATACATACATATATATATCTTCGGATAGCATCCATAATATATATGTACATTGTATCTACATAGGTATATATTATGAACGCCATAGTTTATAGCACCACCATCTGGTTGTCCCATTAACGTACGCATATTTACAAACTAGACATGTCGACGTTGATCATGAATATACATCCCGACGACCACCAGAGATTTGAAATTCAACTCGTTTCGAATGGAAAATATTCATAGAGGAAAGCGTATTTCGCTCTAACATTAGAATATTAATTTGCGATGAATACAATTTTATTAAAATCGTCGTCAAATAATAATGAAGTTAAAATTAGTTCGAAGTTAAACGTGCGGAATAAAAATTTGTGCAATTTTTAAATGCACTCCTAAAGTAAATACAATAATGAACTGTAGTGAACATTTGATACAATCACCTTTAATGTAAGAAACATTCGATATAAGCAACCCTTGATATTGTCAACAAATTTTGTTTCTGTCATTCGATATAATCACATCAACCGTCAGTCGTTAAAATGACCGTGTTAAAGATGGGAAAAAAGAAGAGACAGATTTTATCTATTTATAAAAAGTTAGATACTTTACAAGGAATTGAGAAAGGGATAAAAGTAAAAGAGCAGTGTGTGAAATATAAGTCAACTACGAGGGTGCTTTGAAATGTTCGCGAAATGAAAGGGAAAATGAGAATTTTTTTTTAAAATACGTTTTATTTTTCTACGTAATCTCCTTTAAGTTAAATGCACTTCATCCAACGATGTTCCAAAGCCATTGTGCCATCACGAAAGTGCGACTCTTCAAGTCCTCCAAAATAGTCGTCGACAGCTGCTTTTACTTCTTCTTCTGTGGAAAATCTTTTTCCCCCGAGGAAAATTTTTAGTCGTGGGAATAAATGGAAGTCAGAAGCAGCCAAATCAGGCGAATAAAGTGGATGTTGCAACAGATCGTACTTCAGTTCATTCAATTTTCCCATTGATATCGCACTTGTATGGGGACGTGCATTGTCCTGATGGAAAATGATCTTCTTCTTACGCAAGTCAGGTCTTTTTTCATGAATTTTTTTATTCACTTGGTCTAGAAGTTCAGCGTAATATTCACCGTTTATTGTTTGGCCCTTGGGAAGATAGTCAATTAGTAATATTCCCTTAGCACCCCAAAAGACTGACGCCATCACTTTTCCAGCTGATTTCACGGACTTTGCTTTCTTTGGTGGTGGAAAACCCCTATGTCTCCATTGTTTTAACCGTTGCTTGGTCTCAAGGGTATAATAATGAACCCAAGTTTCGTCTGTTGTAACAAATCGTCGGATGAAATCGGTTTTATTTGAGTTCTCTGAAAGTTTTGATCCTTTGTCAATATGCGCGGCACCCATCTTGCCGAAAGCTTTTTCATCCCTAATTCCACAGTTAGGATATGAAATGTTTTTTCATCTGAGATGCGTATATCCTTAGCAATTTCGGACACCTTTAATCGACGATCCTGCATAACCATATCGTGGACTTTTTCGACGATTTCAGGCGTCGTGGCAGTTTTTGGTCGTCCACTGCGCTGGTCATCTTCTAGGCTCTCACGACCATGTTTAAATTCCATCACCCACTTATGCACAGTCGTAAATGATGAAGCAGAATTTCTGTTGCTTTCCAACCTTTTTTCACAAAATATTTGATAACAGCGCCCGTTTCAGTTTTATCCATTTTGCAAAACTCACACAACTAGCTTTATTCTCAACGGCACAAAATTGATACAATATCGTATTTGACATTTGTGCACAAAACAATTGGCGCCATCCGCCAATTAAAATGTCGGAATTTCCCGAAATGGAGCAAGCTTTATATATGTACGTGGTTTCTACAACAACGAGAATTAAAAGAAATTTTAAAATTAAAGGCTAAAGAAATTTATGGTCAAATGTGATTTACTAAGGAGTTTTTGGCAAGTGATAGGTGGGTAAATAACTTCTAAAAAAGACATGGCACTCGCTTATTGACTATATCTGGTGAGAAACTCTCATGCGACGCTTCGCAAGTTCTAGTGTTCTTAGAAAAACTTAAAAGTGTCATTCATGAAAAGCAATACGTAATAGACCAATTCTATAACTCTGACGAAACAGGATTAGTGTACAAAGTATTTTTTTTTAATGACTTATCTAAATATAATGTATTATTTTCAAAATATTGTTAAACATTTGTTAAAAGCAATTTTTTAAAATCTTGTTTCCAGTCAAGGTGACTATATCGAACGTTCACTGTACTTATATAAGAAGTGGGACAAATTTAGACCACTTACCTATTGCGCAACATTCTCTCACTTTAAATACGTCTAATACACCAGAATTATTTATTTCACCCAGCACCTCCACCAATTTTTCATACGTATCTGACATAACAATAATTTCAAAATTACAAACAAACCTGAACAGAATCCGTTCTTGGTGTATTAATAATAAGGTTCGTCTCAATGTTAGTAAATGTGCTGTTGTTACATACTTCAAAACCAAAAATCCTATGCTTTTTGGCTACACGGTGGACAACGTCGCCATATCAAGATCAACGCAGTTTAAAGACTTGGGCGTTCTATTTGATTCACAACTTCAATTTTCTGAGCACATAATTACTATTTGCAATTCTGCCTCTCGATCGCTAGGTTTTCTTATAAGAACATGTCGAGGATTTTTGAATCCTCAAACTCTTAAAACCTTGTTTTTTAGCCTGGTGGTCCCTAGATTGGAATATGCTTCTGTTGTTTGGTACCCAATATACCTTTACCAACAACTTGCAATTGAGAGAACACAAAAGAGGTTCCTAAAATACTTAACCTTTAAAATCACTGGTACGTATCCACCACGCGGAACAGATTATGACAGCCTATTGGAACAACATAATATGCAAACTATAACTACTCGTCGGGAGATAGCCAGCGCTAAATTTATGGCTAAAATAATTACTAATAAAATTGATGCCCCGAACATACTTGCAGCAGTTGGGTTTCTTGTACCTCAGTACAAAACTAGACAAACGGAAACGTTCTTTGTTCCCACAGCGAAGACTAATATTTTACTTAAAGCCCCAATAACGCACATGTCGAAGAATGCTAATAAACTTTATGGTGATCTTTTTTCTTAATTAAGTACTGGAACTCTGTGGCACTGAATTGGTTCAGTATCTTTTTTTCTTAATCAATATTCTTATTTTTTTTTTTTTTTTTGATATTAGAGTTGTTTGTTTTATAATAACTGGCGTTTGTATATGTGTACCCTGTATATTATGTCCAGAAGTGCTGTGCACCTTTTTCTTTTTTTTCTTTATTATTATTATCCTGTAATTAGACTTTGTTTTCTGTTGGATAATAAAGACCATTATTATTATTATTATTATTATTATTATTATTATTATTATTATTATAATATACGTACCCTAATTTTGGGTTGCCATTGGACCTTTTTCTAGACACACGCGGAACGAGCTACAGAAGATAGTTGGCTAGATATCCAGGAACATCCGCTTTTCGCGCCAGACGGTGACAGCTTCCTATTGCTGGCGCCGGTACAAGAGGGCAGTACCGAGATCTTTACTCACATCAAACATATTACGCTTACACAACAGAGGATCTCGATATTGACTCACGGAAAGTACGAAGTCACCAAGATATTGGCGTGGGATACGACCAGGCAGCTCATGTAAGTGTCTTTTAATAATTGTAGCCTTACAATGTTGTAATAACTGAGAGTGTAATCTGGATACGAAGCTATCTGAAGATCCAATAACCCGAAAAAGCTTTAATTGAAATTCTCACTTCAATCTGACTAAAATTTCGACTACTATCGGGAAAATGAGGGATTTGAATTTACTTCCGAAAACATTGCTTGTTTTAGTTAACCCTGCACCACACGCGCCTTAAAAAGTTACGCCATCGCGCACGCGGAAGTATTTCCTCACCCAATCTTTTTTGCTAGACTAACAGTTTTAAATCCATTTTTACTTTCTCGTACGTCCAGTGAAGGCCACTGCAATATTATTTTTATACATATCGTTAAGAAAACAAATATGTACTCTTTTAATATATTAATTTACTAAAAACGTATCAGTGATTTTGCTACATTTTACCAAAAAAATGCATCCTCTACATAAGCAAAATATTTTTTCTCTAAACTAGCTACAACTAAATCTAAAATAGTAAGAATAAAGCAATTAAGTCATTGGAACTGTCGGTGTTACATATGGGGATGTTACATATGCACCACTGGTTCTTTATCCTTCTATTTTTTCTTCTTGGGCAAATTCCACAAAAGCCTGTTGCTGCTTCACGCCCTTCATATTTTGATTCAGGCATATCCAGGTTTTATTTGATTCATGTTCAGATTTCCAAGGACAAAGTTCGGATTAATGATCGATCTATCAACTCAGACTTGAGTGCTGTGCCAAGTTCTACAAATAAATCCTGCGTCATTGATAAAGCTGGCCACGAGCAGTACCGCGCAGTAGCGTAGAGTCGACCAGGCCTCGCGTTCCACTAGAGTTATTCTGCTAATAGAGATGTTTACTGCCGCAAATAATTTCGCTCATCTTTTAAATAAAAATTAAATAACACGTGCTCAAACACTTACCATTTTAAGAGACCTCCGTGAAATCACAAAGTGAATAATGTCTGTTAAATATCTACAACATTAGATATGTTTCAACTGTTGTTTCGGCAAAACTAGTACGGCATGAGGAAAAAATGCGTTTATATGCAGAGAACGAACGTTCTACATCTAGTGACGTAATATTTGCGTAAGTAAAATAATCTTTCAAATAACTTAACGATTCTGTTGACGCACCTTCACAATGTGTCTTAATGTGCCAAAATCAGAATTTTTCTCAAAAACACTTTCAAATTTTTCTAGAACAGAAACATTTTTTGCGTCTTCAATCGCGAATAGCTGTGCGTGAACATGTTGCACTATTTGTAGAGATTCTTCTAACGGCACCGCAGGATTTTGTAATTTTTCTATTGCACCTGCTAGCCCGAAGTAATTGTCGTGAATGATTTTTAAATCCATTTTAACCTGACTATCTTGAAATTTCGACTGGCTTTCCTGGATAGCGGCAGCTTCCTTTGTATCGAATTGTAAAACCACGTTCTTAATATTGTCAAAATATTTATGATAATAAAACGCGGCCTGCAACCATGTTCCCCAACGAGTTAGAATACGTTCTGGTGGCTCTGGTATACGGGGGCACAGTCTGTGAAATTCGCGAATACGTTTCAGTGATTTGACAAATACTGCTTTGGTAAGCGCTATTAAAGCGTCTACCTCAGGATAACATTTTTTGATACTATCCGCCACAAGATTAAGAGCATGAATTTTACACGTAATGTGTAACAAATTAGCAGAATGCTTTTTAAGAGACCGGCCTACAGAAAGCATGTTTGCAGCACCATCACTCACTAACATCAAGAGTTGGTTTGTTGAAAGTTCAAACTTGTCCAATGTATTTAACACTAACTTTGAAATTACTTCGGTAGTACACTGTTGTATTCGTTTGGAGACTAATAGAATTGAAGGTGCCGATTGATGAGGTTCCAATTTGCGTGCCATTACATTAAGAACAGAATGTTTCTTCCGATCTGTTGTTTCGTCGACACATAACCACAATTTTTGATCTTTCAACTCCGATTTTATTTTCTGTTCAATATGTTCGCGCGCAGATGGCACAATTCTTCGTAACGATGTTCGACTTGGTAATTTGCACTCCGAATAGTTATTCCAAAAGCAGATAAATGGTTCCTTGTCTAGTAAATTAAACAGTATATTACATGCGATAATCGTAACGCATAAATTAAATATAAATTTTTCATTGTCTCGTGCGCAATTTCTTTTTGAGACATGTTTTTCACTATTTACGTGTCGTAGACAATGTTGTCTGGACCAACACATTAACGGGATTTTACAGATTACACATTTAATTTTAGCACCTTCATATATTAAGTCTGGAATTTTTGCAATAAATTTTCGAAGTTTGTCTGACCGCGGTCGTTTTGCTGACGAAATCATAATTTTTTTAGAACAGATAAACAATTGCGCAAACGACCGGCAGCGAAAATGTCCGTACTGCTCCGCAGACGAAGTAATACTACCGTTCCTCTCGGTCCGAACTGATTCTATGCCGATGCGCGGTACCGCTCGTGGCCAGCGTTAGTCATTGAACAACCAATGTGTTACTTTTACGGACAATATTATAATTGATATCTTTTTTTTACAAGCGAGGTTCCTAGGGCCTTTGCCACTTTCCGCATTTCGACCGCCATCGTTTCCTATTTCTCCAGTCCTCTTCTTCAGTATCTAGAAGAACTATGTACTGAAGACAAAAACATTTCAGCAATGTTTCTACAACCATATCGTATCCCCTTATTCACGCAGATCAACATGTGACTCAAAAGATAAAATTTCATTATCTTAAAATCTTTAATTGTTAAAAAATTTTTTGTACCTACAAGTAGAGGAAACCATTAATAAAACGAGGTAATGTCTCGCTCCCTTCAGTAAGTATATTACCAAAAAATAGGTAATAAATCGAATAATAATAACAGAATCACATCGACCCACCACATTCGAAACCTACAGATGTAATACATGCATGATTAAAACACTCTTTGAATTCAGTTAATGGATTAGTCGTTGCACCATCGCAAATTTGTTTTAATGTAAAGCTAAAATCGGAATCTTTCTTTAACACACTCTCGAACTTTTCCAGAATGCAATTATATTATGTACTTCGTTCACTATTTGCAATGACTCCACTAACGACAACGCTCTATTTTATAATTGTAATAAAGAAACGCCCGCAACCACGTTCCCCAATGTGTAAGAATCAGCTGTGGTGATTCACAAATACCAGGACACTGTACGTGAAGTGATCGGAGATGATTTGGAGATTTGAAAAACACTTCTTTGTGCTTGCTATTAATGCATCTACCTCAGGGTGAACATTGTCGAATAGTTTCTGCCACAAGATGTAAAGCATGCACTTTACGCGTAACATGTAAATACTTGCACCCGTGTTCAAGAAGAGAACGGCCTACCGAACGCATTATCGCGGCACCGTCGCTCATAAAAATCAACACTTGACATGATGAGATTTCCTAACGTACTATCACCCTCACAATTGCCGCACCAGTACACTTTTCTAGTCTTTACTAGCTGGTAACAGTGGAAATGTCGGTTTATGAGGGTCCGGTACACATACTATAACATTTAGAGTAGAATTTCTTTTACAATCTGTTGTCTTGTCAACACATAACCAAAGCAACTAATTTTTTAATGTAGATTTGATTTTCTTTTCCACGTTTTCGCGTAAAAATAAAACATGCTTAAGTGACGTTTACGTAGTTGGCAACTTCAACCGGGGGTTGTACTTATACCAACAATTCTGAAACGGTTTCTTTTAGAGTAAACTGACAAATTACGGATTATCATCATGACATCTATTTCTGTGTTCTCTTCGATATTCACATGTTTGTTACAGTTTGCCTTGTCCCAGCACAACAAATGTTTCTCGCACACTTTACAAACTATTTTAGCACCATCGTAGAACAAATCCGCAAAGTTACAGATAAACTTATTTACTGTGTCAGCAAACGAATAACACGTATTACAAAAAAACACAACGCACGCTCTCGTTTCCTAAGCTGAACGAAAAATAAACAAGCGTACGCTGACAAAGCGAGAATCGATTTTCGCACACAGCCCGCTACTCCGGTGAAGCGCCTATGTATCGCAGAGACGATTACCTCGCTTTAGTCATTAAGTAATATTGAGAAATTGGTTGGACGTTTTGGGGCAAATAACAATAAATCAAAAACCGAAAAATTATGGAAAATAAAAAGCACCTAACGTCATACATTACTAGTTTGAAAACGACCTTCGATTCTCAATCACGATAAAAATAAATCTTAAAACATTGTTTGTCCAATCAACTAATTGACAATATAGACCATTTCCAGCTAAGCAAAATTTTACAATACCCTAGCAAAATCATTTTACTGGCCTTTAAAAGTCGTAACCTCACAAAAGCAAGCACATACATATATTAGATCCCATACTTTCTGTACGCCATCAACGAGTAATAAGGAAAATTAGCGTATTACCTCCTTCCATACCAACACACATTTCGACCTTGAACTTTCCGCTCTTACGACCTATGTTGTACCTAATACGCCCTCCGCAACGGCCCAGCCCCATCTATCGATGCATTTTTCAATTGCAAATGCGCCCCCTTACCATAGGACCCAGGCGAACTCTACCTACCTATATCCGTTCGTAATAAATCTTTGGGCAGTACCCGCAACGTGCGGCAGAACGAGATCCATTTCCTACTCGCATTTCTCAACGTTCTAGATTTAAGCTTATGCATGTGGGGGCCGCGTAAATAGGGTACCTCTACCGAAGGTAATAACCACATCATACATGACGTTTGCAAATTACCGCTGTGTAACTGTCTAAATATAGATCTAATGTAGATACGTGGAAAGTCAATTGAATAGAGTGTCTACAGTGTGATTCGTATACGAAGGCGTTGCAATCGTACGTAGTACGAATGAGTCGTAGCGACTCATTGTATTGAGTGTTAGGGTTCGCTCCCAATGTCCTATGTAAGATAAAAATTGCAACGGACCTAAAATACATCCTTGTGGGACTCCTGCACGTTGAACTGCGCAATTAGACCAGCCACCAGGAACTGTAGATCTTACAAAATCTTATGACCATGGTGCTGCGCGAAGGCGGAACTAAAATTTAGGAAGTATTTAAGATATAAATCATTCAACAGCGGTTTACTTCATACTACCAAAAATTCTTTTGAAAAAGCCAACAGTTCAAATAAGATACATTTTATACTTCTGCTAGCTTCAAGTTATTGTTTTAACGATAACATAAATTAAGAATAACTACAAAAAAATAATAAACGTCGTAAGTATTGCATGATTATGCCTGATGTAAAATATTTATTATTACAGATTACAAGAGTTCATACTCTATTTAAATAGGTATGTATCTAACAATAAACAATAATGTAATGAGAGTATTCCAGCATGACTCAAGTGTGAGTTATAAAGTAATCAAGGAAATAAATAAAGGTCCAAGCTTCTCACAAAATTCTTTATATAATGTAATAAATAAGTAAATATGTCAATAATATGACAAAATGAACTATTATCTTATAAAGGTTGACATCCCAAGTCATCTTCGTCATCGCTGTACATCCACATGCTGTCAGAATCATCTTCCACACTATTAATTCAGCCAAAAATATTCATTTATTTCAGATACTCATCCTCTATTGCAATTACATGGTTGCAAATCCTCTTCCATACATCAGCGCCAACGTTGACAAATTTCTCCTCTGCTAACTGTTGTACATTTAACATTCGAAGGGATATGTTTTTAGATGCTACATAATTCTTCATTACTGTCCAGATTTTTTCAATAGCATTCAACTCGGGATGATATGGAGGTAATCGCAGAACAATGTGACCATGTTCAGCCATTATTGTGTCAATAACATAATTTTTATATTTTGGTTTATGTATCTTAATTTTTTCAACAAATTCTGGTTTAGTTTCATTTTCTTCGAAGAAAGTGCCTCATTCAGTAAGCCATTCCTGCATGTCTTCTTTCTTCCACAAAGTTGTAGGATTGGGTTCATAAGCTACATTATGGCATGACGCAATATCTAGTACCAACACAGTTTTTTATATAAATTAGGAATTAATTTTTCTTCGATCCATTTTTTAAAGTTTGAATAGTTCACATCATTATGATAGTTCCCCGTTTGTTGATCAAATTTGTACATTAAAAGACAATTTGCAACAAATCCCCTTTCTCCTCCTGCATGCACAATTGTTAGTCGTTGGCCTTTGGAAAATGGGGCCTTCAGGCAATTGTTTGAACCATCATCCCATGCTTTTTCGTGGTGTGACTACTGTGGAGATATGTTTCGTCAGTAACATCATATCCTTCAGCTCAATATTTCTTAATTTTTGTTAAATATTCTGATCTTTTTGCTCGAATATCTGTTTTCTCCTTTAATATTTTTCTGTTATATATAATACCAGCAAACGCAGACAATAACAGGAGATATAACACGAACGTTGTCGACAAAGCGAATGCATCTTACTTAGCGTGGAAGGGATAAGAGTATAAGAGAACGAATTTTCGTCTTCCGCGCCGTAATCATGAGTAGAGTAACCAAAACTTGCAGACTCGCATAGGCGTCGGTATTACGGGTTAATATAAGAATACGAAAAATTCATAAATAAACTTACTTGCTAATTATTCAACAAATTAGAGGCATCAGGATGTGAACTCCTGTAAACTTGCATCATTGCATATGTTTCCACAGTTGCTTCTTTAAACCTTGTGCGTCGACAAGAAAAAATATTCTTATACATAGAAAACGATCTCTCCACATCTAAGGAAGTTACATTTGCACGTAGAAACTGTTTTTCAAAATCACTTAAAAGTTCACTATTCTTACACTTATTATAAACGGCCTCTAAAGTATTAATATCGGGATTTTTCCTTAAAACATCTGCCAACTTTTGACTAGCGCATAATCCTGGCGTATCATTTAATGTGTGTAATTTATTTTTTACACTCTCCACTATGTCTAATGATTCCTGCAATGACAATTCAGTACATTATAGTTTTCTGATGGCATCTAGTAATACTGAATAATTGGTACATATTGTTGTTAAATCTTCTACAAGTTGAGGAATTTGAAATTCTCTAATTGCTTTGGATTCATTCCGATTAAATCGCATTATAACTGATTGAATTTATTGAAAATGGATCAAATAGTAAAAAGCTGCTGTTAGCCAAGTACACCATCGCGTTAAAATTGGTTCAGGAGGTTCTGGAATACCTGGACAAAATTTACGAAATTCTTTTAAACGTTTAGGAGATTTACGAAACACTGCTTTAGTACTTCGAATCATCCGATCAACATTTCCGTAATGTTGTCGAACAACTTCACCAACTAAATGCAAAGCATGCAGCACGCAGATTATATGTATTAAGTTAGGAAATATATGTTTTAAGGATCGCCCAACACTTAACATCGTTGCTGCACTATCTGTCACAATCATCACAACTTGATCTTGGGCAATTTTAAATTTTTTCAAAGCGTTCATTATCACTTTTTGAATATTTTCCGCGGTACATTGTTGAACACGTTTGCAAGCTAACAAATATCGAGATGCGTGTTTCTCGCTAGATAAAACGCAAGCTATTACATTCACAATACTGTTTTTCTTTATATCGGTCGTCTCATCCACGGTAATCCATATTTTTTTGGAACACAAATCACGTTTACACACATTTTCTGGTATCTCTTTCATTCGCGTCAAATGATTCTGTAATTGTGTTTGTGAGGGTAATGGGTACTTTGGAACGTATTGTCGCTAAAACGTTTAAAAAGCTGCTTTTCTCACCAATGACAACGGAAGATTACAAGAGGTAAACATAATTAATAAATGTATGAGGAATAGTGTATAAGGTATTTCAGTTCTTGCATTTCTCATATGCTTAATATCATTGACATGCCTCTGGCAATCAGTTCTGTCCAATGCAGCCAAACGAACATTGCATATTAAGCAAAAAACTGCACTACCGTCATATTTTAAATGGGGAAAAAGTGACACATACTTATGTACATTAGTAGCAAATCTATTACGAGGCATTGTTTTCTTAGGTATGTAAATATTAGTTCTATATGAAACGATACACTAATTATGTACTTGGTATAATACTACAACACACAAAAAACACCAGCTATATTTTCAAAAGCGACACGTAAGTACATAACCTTGACCGTTCGACTAATCTCTGCAACAGCTCAACCGGTACTAAAACGAAATCTCTCTCAGCGCGGTTTAACACGATTTATATTCAAGGTCGACACTACATGCCTGCTTCTCTACCGGTTTAGTTTATTTATGAATTTTTTGTATTCTTATATTAACCCGTACCCCGACGCCTATGCGAGTCCGCAAGTTTAGGTTACTCCAGTCATGAGTCTTTGTAGGATCTCTACCACCTCTTGTCTACTCTCGAGTAAATAGACACTAAAGTAACGAAATGCATCTTTAGCAAGATCAATATTGTGAAAAATGGCTAGCAAAAAAATTATGACCAATTCTGTCGAATGCCTTTGAGAAATACAACATCAATAAATTAAATTTCATTTATTGTGTTCCATATATGTGTTTCAAATATCTAATATCAAGCCAAAAATCGCTGAGGTATTGATTCTTGTTTTCAGCTATTATCTAGCATCAGAAGAGCATAAGGCAGGGCAACGCCATCTGTACATGATCAACAAAACGGAGCCACAATGTATCACGTGCGACTTAAGTACGATCCTTTGGCGAAGTAGATATTACTACAGTAATTGCACCCACTTCAATGCACTTGTAAGTCTTTTAAAATGTTACATTTGGCATCTCACGTTCCTAAAACGTAACAAACAGTTCCCAGACAATATTCAATATAACGGCGTTATCCCTTGTACTGAATATTGTCTTCCTATTGCTTAATTTACATCTGACCCGATTAAATTAACCTTTCGATACGATGTCCTCTTCAGATAAGCCCGCAGACTTCTACGGGCATGCCATATTACGTCCTTCAGTGCGAAGGACCAGGTCTTCCATTAGCAGGCGTTCATAATTCGACGAATCATACGCTGTTAAGGATTTTGTACGACACCAGGCCGCAACAGGGTCCGCTTCTGCGACAATTCGCCTTGCCCAAACAAAAATTTTTCGAGGTGCCTTTGGCCCAAGGTAGTAGGGCGCAAGTACAACTACTGTTGCCTCCCAGCTGGAGGGAGGAACTTAGGGATGCCGCATATCCAGTACTAGTCGAAGTGTAAGTACATAATAAGAAATTGTATTTCTTTAAATTCTCTAGTACCGTCAACCGGCGTGAAATGGCCAGGTTTTTGGTAAATTCCTATTTATGCATTTTCTCTTTTAAAATTAGAACATTATGAAATGGGGTGATTTATTGATACGACAAAGAATCTCTGTAGGACATTAGGAATATTCACAATACATATGCTGTGAACATTCGATATAGTCACCTTTAATATTAGAAACATTTGATATTCTCAACAAATTTTGTTTCTGTTATTCGATATAATCACATCAACTGTCAGTCGTTAAAATAACCGTGCTAAAAATTGAAAAAAAAAAGAAGAAACAGTCTTTATCTATCTATAAAAAGGTAAATATTTTACAAGGAATTGAGAAGCTGACAAAAAAGAGCTGTGTGTGAAATATAATGTGCACAAGTTAACTACTTCATAGATAGCCAAAAATAAAGAAAATTCAGAAAATTATGTCGCCTCCTGCTGCAACGTTCCAAAACAGAGAAAATGGATGAAAATTTCGGCATTTCCTCAAATGGAACAAGCTTTATGTACGTGGTTTCTACAACAGCGAGAATTAAAAAATATTTTCACAAATGAAATTTTAAAATCAAAGGCTAAACAAATTTATGGTCAAATGGGATTTAGTAAGGACTTTTTGGCAAGTGATGGGTGCGTAAACAACTTCAAAAAAAGACATGGAATTTGCTTATTGACTATATCTGGTGAGAAACTCTCATGCGACGCTTCGCAAGTTCCAGTGTTCTTAGAAAAATTTAAAAGGAATGGTTCACTTTGATGCCATGCTTAAATTGCCTTTAATGATGATTGAGACAGCAACCTGTGCAAAGTGCCTTAAAAATGTCACTGTACTACTATATTATCGCTCTTCCAAAAAGCCGTGGCAGACGACAAAGTTGTTTGAGGAATGGTTTTTGAAGCAATCTATTGCCGATGTAACATCTTACCTAACGTCAAAAAATCCACCTGTAAATGTTTTACTAATCGTCGACAATGCAACCACTGGATCAGCCCATCATTAAACCTCCTAAAGTACGTTATCGCAAGCATTTGTTACCAACATTAACATCTCAGAATGAAGATATAAACATAGCGTTAAACAACATTACGTTGAAAGATGTAGCATACATGGCAGTGGAGTCTTAGAACGAAGTTCCACAGAGTGTAATTGTCAATGCTTTCAAGATATATTCTTCACATGAAGATTGCAATTTCATTTTACCAATTGGTCATTTCACAGAGGACAGTATTCCTATTTTCCTATTACTTTATTTAACTCAGTAGTGAGAGACAATGTTGCAAATAACTCTGAAATAATGGAATGGGCAGAAGGACAAAATGAAGTTACAGAAGTTCATGGATTCATTGGATTCTCTTATAGACGTGCCTATAAACCATGCCAAAGAAAACGTAGTAAAGAACAATAGTCAAATATTTAACATTGATGAAGTTATCAGCTCGTGCAATTTGGCTATCGAATGGTCAGAAAGTGTTTCTCTTTCCGTTCAGGATACTCTAATTTTAAGAAAAATTCGAGAAAAAGCAGTTCTTAAAGAGTTTGAATAAATTTGTTATTACTAAATATATTTTGTTTGAATGTTCACTATATTTTTTATTTCTAAAAGTGGTCTGATTCACCTCGCAGTTTGGAGCGACTTGGGCCATCCTTACTACTGGAATGAAAATCCCAAATATACTATACTCTTGGTTTCCGGGTTCGGATCTCCGACGTTTGATCCACACTCTTATGGAACAACTTCAGGGCTGTTACTACACACTGACTCCAGCCCGGAAACCAAGAATATAATGTAATTGACGACCACGGAAGCCTACGTACCAGATAGTTAATAGTAATACCTAAAATATTTCCCTATCTTACCTAACGCTGCATTCTTAAAATGAATAGACGATAATTGTAAAAATATCCATAATTTTGAGTGAATGCTTAATCGATACAATTGTAATTTTATTATTCCTGATCCCATAGAAACGGCAGACCCGGCAGCAAATCCGTTACTGAAGAGTTCAAAGTCGACTGGGGTACATACATGTCCAGCCATTGCGATGTCGTCTATGTACGGCTGGACGTCAGAGGTTCTAGAGGGCAAACCAATCGCGCTCTCTATAGACATCTAGGGGGCGTCGAGGTCCAAGATCAGATCGCTGTGCTGAAAGAGCTTCTAACGAAATTCAACTTCTTGGACAGAACTAGGGTGGGGATATGGGGTTGGGGATACGGCGGTTACGTCACCGCGATGGTGCTGGGGACGCAGCAGAAGATATTCAGATGTGGGATAGCAGTGAGTCCGATTACGGATTGGTTGTATTATAGTGAGTATTGAATTGCTATATTATTAAGTATTGTATATTTTTGCTTTTCTTGCAGATTCAGCCTTCACCGAGAGGGTCTTAGGCCTGCCCTCGGAGAATTACAAGGCGTACGTGGAGGCGGACGCAACGCAAAGGGCCAAAAACATCCCACCGAAGTCGTTGTTCATCCTTCATGGCCTGGCCGATACTACGGCACCTTATCAACACGGAATAGCCTTAATACGTGCTCTGACGGAATCCGGAGTACTTTTTAGATATCAGGTACTTATTTAAATTAGCAGTGTAGTTACCAATTTATCACCAGCTTATTGAAGGCTAAATTAGAGAATATTGGGAGCAAATGATGGAATTATGACAAAAATATAACCTTTACGCGTTATTTTTGTTGAATACCTTCAGAGAAACATGCGGTTCATTGTGGTGAAAGGTAAACAATTATCGGGTTAGCAGTAAAAGCAGTAGTCATTTATTTGATGTAGTCAACGCACTTTGTCCAATGCTTCTCAAATAAATGGATCCCATCTGTAAAATCTAGAAAGTCAGCAGAATACCCATCTACGACAGCTCTTTATTTGACTCAAAACGCTTTCCAGTCACACTTCTTTAGATTAGGGAAGAGGTGGAAATCGGAGTCAAACCTAGCGAATATGGTTGATGCTCCAACAATTCATACTTTAAATCCTTCACTTTCTCTATTGCCAAAGTATTTTTATCGGCCGGTGCATTGTCTCAATGAAAGAGGGTTTTCTTCCTTTAGAATCCAACCCCCTTTTCATGAATTTTCTCATCCAATTGGTCCAAAAGATTTACGCAGGATTTTCCAATTATTGTTTTTTGAAATATCTTTTGCATCTCAAAGAAACACTGGTTATGGCTTTTTCGGCAGGTACAATCGACTTCGCCTTTTTGGTGTAAAATCACCGGCTTCCGCCCACTGCTTTGATTACTGTTTCATTTCTGGCGTACGGTGATAGACCCACGTTTCATCCTCAGCAATAAACCGGCGCATAAATTTTGTTGGATCCTTTTCAAAATGGCCCTAAGATTGTTGAGAAATTTCGCATTTGCTTTTGCTTTGCATTTAATAAATGCGGGACCCATATTTCACTAAGCTCTCCCATATCTAATTCTTGATGTGAAATGAATCGCACCCTTTACTTCTAATATGCTTAGGAACTCAGTTATCTCACACACCTTTAATCACCAATCATGCAATACCATATTATGCATTTTCTCGATGTTTTCATCTGAAGTTGTAGCTTTTGGTCGTCTTTCACGTGGATTATTTTCAGGAGATGTACGCCCACGTTTGACATTAGTCGCCCATTTCTTCACTGTTGAAAATGAGGAAGGAGACTCCCTTATAAACCTTTACCACTTTAGATGAAACTTGGTTAATTATAAACCATCACGATTTTCCACTTTACCCTTTCCAACGATACGCGCAACACATATACTTTAAAAACCTGTATAACGAAAAGTATTTCACATAACAACTTGACACTTGACGTACGTTCTTGTGAAACGTGTACCAATTATTCAATCCAAGACATACCGTAGTCTACAAAACTTATTCCGTTCTATGATGTATTAGTTTTATTTAATCCTTTTTAGTAACTCTAATTCGATTCGAAATACGTTTGATTAACTCCCGAGACATCCTCAACCGACAAAGCATCGAAATCGGGCAAAAGAAATCAGGTTTTCGGCGATAATAACGCCATCCGGATGTCGGATCAATGTCGAACTAATCTCGAAGTTTTAAAGTGCCGGGTAAAAATGGGAATATTGGATGTCGTGATTTATTTCCAGGCCATCAATTCGCGTCAGCGTATTAGAGTATAAGATATATACGGATGCCTTCCTTTGGCCTGCAGCAACGTCGACAATATGACGGAATCTGAACGAGATTCCAGATTCGGGACGGAATTGTGTCGATCGTTGTTTGCAGTTGTAAGGCGTAATCAATTCGCGATCTGTATTCCATGTATTCGGGATGCGATGAAAGGGTGTGGAGAGTGGGAGAAGTCTTTTAGTTTAAAGGAATCCGTGTAGTGTTAGCGGTCAATCTACTTCACGATAACGTGGTCAGAATTAGTTCAATTACTAAAGAAGTTAAAACAATTTCAATCTTCAATTAGGCATATTTTATAAGGTTGATTACGTTATTTTCTCAAAAAGATTCTAAATGAAAAAAATTTGTGTAAGTTGCAAACTAACAAAAACCAAAATATGTATATAGTGCAATTTTTTAAGTTCAAGTGATACTGCGTTAAAGTTAAGCAAATGTTCAATGCTGTAGTAGACAGCTGTATAGTATCATGTTCGTGAAACTACTTCCATCATGCCAATGCAAGTGTGTGTTTATAGTATTCCAAATTTCATTCTGAAAGATTATTGCCTACTACGTCAATTTTACCAGACCCCTGCACCGACGTTATTTACAAAAAGAAGGTCTCTAGGACAGTTAATGGAAGAGTAAACATATAATTGCTTATACACGGTGTAGTTATTTCCTAGCGTAGAAAAATAACAAGTAAGTATGCGTTCACCTGCTTTCTATACACTCTGTAGACTTGAAAATGTTTTCAGATTATGCATTACTTTGATCTAAATAACTTTTATTTAAAACTCCTTTTTTCTAAAATGAGAAATAAAGTAGTAATTGAAAAACGCCATTTCCCTGAGACACATTGAGAACAGAATAAACTCCAACAATTCATCGTCTATTTATCATGTAAAAAAGATGTTATTCAATCATTAATTTTACCCCTTACTTCCAAGTTAAAAATAACCCCTGAAACTAGAGTAAGTAAAAAGCAGGTCAACTACGCCAAACGCTTACAACCGTTCGAACCCCAGCTATTAAAAACCCTTCCAATCCCGGCTAATAAAATTAATGTAAACGAAAAGCAGGTCAACCCCGTCAAACGCAACACGTACACCCATCCCAACCCTAGCTACTAAAAACCCATACAATCCCGGATTCCAATCCGAAAATAGGCCAGCCTCGGAATCTAATGTAACCGAAAAAGATGTTATCCAATCATTAATGTTACCCCTTATTTTCAAGTTATAAATAGCCCCAGAAATTAATCTAACCGAAAAACGGGACAAACCCGCCAATCGCAACACTTACAACCATCCCAAATCCCAGCTACTAATAACCTTTCCAACCCCAGCTAATAAAAATCCTTCCAACCCCGAATTTCAGCCCGAAAATGGGCTAACCCGGGAATCTAATGTAAACGAAAAACAAGTCAACCCCGCCAAACACAACACGTACAACCTTCTCAACCCCAGCTACTAAAAATCCATTCAACCCGGGATTCCAGCCCGAAAATAGGCCAGCCTCAGGAACTAATGTCACCGAAAAAGATGTTATCCAATCATTAACTTTGCCCCTTATTCCCAAGTTAAAAATAACCCCGGAAACTAATGTAACCGAAAATCAGGTCAACCCTGCCAAGCGCAACACTTACAACCATCCCAACCCCAACTACTAAACACCCAGACAACCCCGGATTCCAACCCGAAAATAGGCCAACCTCGGAAACTAATGTAACTGAAAAATATGTTATCCAATTATTAATTTCACCCCTTATTCCCAAGCTAAAAATATCCCCGGAACTAATGTAACCTAGAAAAATACCTCGCCAAATGCAACACTTGCAACCATCCCAACCCCAGCTACTAAAAATCCTTCCTATCCCGAATTACAGTCCGAAAATATGCCAACCCTGGAAGCTGATGTAACCGAAAAAGATGTTATCCAAACATTAATTTTACCCATTATTCCTAAGATACATTTTTTTGTTGATGTAAATGAAATATTTACCGAGGCGAAGACCTTGGTCGCTATCCCAATTCTTCAATGCACTCACAAGGGACAAGATATAAGATTTCGTCTGAAAGATTTCCATGATTATTTACCTACACGACATTGGAAAATCTACACCCCCATTTTGAACGCAATATCTTAGGAAACTTTTTTGTTCAATTAATTTTATCAAACAACTCGACATCGTGATTCCTTTTGCAGACATACGCCAACGAAGGCCACCAACTGCAGGGGGTGCTGGAGCATGTTTATCGTTCGATGGAAGACTTTTTCCAGGAGTGCCTTAGTCTGGATACAGACGATCCTAGAGCACCACCAGACACCTGAGACTCGATCACGCTATCGCAACTCTACCGTCACCTTCGTCGGAGCTTCCTCACCGCCACCACCATCAGCAGCACCCCGCGTGGGACGCTCCTCCAATATTACCAACGGTTGCGCATCCCCAGTCATACAGCGAAACGGAAGAGCAGCAACAGCAACAGGAACAACGGTTCTATCGGAAGCGCACCGCAATTCTCATCCTCATCATCATCAAGTGTCTTCGGCAACGCGCCACTATTACGAAACCGCGACCCCCAGAGACCTCTATTTCCCCCCCTTTAACGATGACTTTGATAATATTAATAGAAATAGAATGAACTTCCACCATCGAAAAACGTGGACTTTCTGAAACGAGATATACCACTAGTGTTGCCAGTGGGATTGCTGAAGGGTATCACTTGTTTGCTGTATCTTTCGTTGGGAAAAATTAATGGTGGAGATGTTTAAATTTTGGCAATTGATAGTTTGACCTTTGGTGTTTATTTATTCGGTAATAAATATTTGGGAAAGGACTTATCTGTACTAAAATTGGTGTTAAATACATTCCGCTGACGTTGCTCAATTAAAATTCGTTAAATGAAAAACAATAGATTTGTTAAGCTTATTGAGCATGTAAGAACCTGCATATAATACTAAAAGGTCATTTCTTGAAAAAGCTTCTGAAACCTTGGGTTTTATAAAATAAACAATATAATTTTATCAATATTTAATAAAGTATTTTCTACAAAAACGTGCACTACCGCTCATAAGTTTAGAACCACCTTGTATTACCAATAAATTTAAAAAGAAGACAACGCCTTTTTTAATGAGAAAAACATGTATATCTCTCATATTATAAAAATACACACACAATTAAATTGGGGTTTCGTTAGAAAAATCCACCTCTGTGTTTTAGTACAATTTGGCACAACTGCCGCATTCTTTTTACTAATTTATTTAGTTTCTGCTTTAATTTTAATCCACCCTGAATTAAGGCATTCTCATAAATGCTTTGCTGTTCCTGGACTCCATTACGTGCTTCTCTGTCTAATTCGTCCCAAAATTTCTCCATTAAATCGAGTCCGGTGATTGTGTTGGGTAGACTCCCTCTTCTTCCTTCTGTTATAAAAAGCTTTTGCGGAGCTCTCAAATATGTCGTTATCGTGATGAAAATCGAACTAACGCCCAACCTGCGATAAACCAGATGGAAATTTTCCTAGGAACTAATCCCTATATCATCACCGATTGGTATTCAATTTTTAAGTTAATTGAACCAGTAATATTTTTACAAAACCCTGTATCCTCAGTACAGTTATCTGTTTCGAAAGGTTGGTATGTTGAATCATTTATTGGTAAAGTCTTACACTGATACGTAGGTACAATACTTCCATTCCTGTATTCCTTTTCGGGCATGGGTACAATTTCGCTGTGTGGTACAGGTCTCACAGCTGTTGGTAAGTTTGGGTAACTTATGAAACGTTTTATTTTTAAAGTATGTCCTGTTACTTCTACTATTTAGCAAAAATAACAACTGTCTCCTTTGTGTTTAACAGTGGGTGGCTCACAGCATTGGTATAACAAAATCTATAGATTTTCGACACCACAACAGTAAAAGAATTACCTGACCCGAGAAAGCCAATGCTGGTTTTTGGATTTTTTTTGTAATGTACTACGTAATCAGTATACGGGGGCTGTCTAAAAAGTATCCGACCTTTGGCCGGGAAAAATATATTACTTATGTAACGGGATTGGGAACCTAATCCCCTTCAAAGTAGGGCCCTTGCGCCTCCACACACTTAGCCCACCGATCCTTCCACTACCGATAACACTTCTAGAAGGCTTCTTCTGGAATGGTGTTCATCACCCTTGTCGCGTTCTGCATTATCTCTTCTCTACTCTCAAAACGGGATCCTTTCAAGGACGTCTTCAATTTCAGAAACAACCATAAATCGCAAGGAGCCATATCTGGAGAGTAGAGAGGTTGGGAGACGACTGGAATTCCGCGTTTCGCCAAGAAAGTCTGGGTCAGGTGCGATGAATGAGCCGGAGTATTGTAATGATGCAACTGCCAGTTTTGCGCTGTCCAGAGGTGTGGTCTCTTGCGCCGAACAGCATTACGGAGTCGGCGTAGAACTTCTTGATAGCATTCTTTTGTCACTGTTTGTCCTTCCGGTGCGTATTCGTGGTGCACAATTCCACGGATATCAAAGAACACAGCATCACCTTGGGGACCCGGGACGCTTCCATTTCGACGACTGTGCTTTTGTGTCCGGGTCGTACCCGCACACCCATGACTCATCCCCGCAGCAACTCTGCGCATGTTAAAATCACAACACCAAATTGCATGTGCGGAATCTTTACTAATCCCAACCTCTTCGCCGATCTCTCGTAGGGTCAAACGACGATCTCCCTTTACCAGATTTTCCACCCTTTCAACAGCTGCATTCCGAGCGGTTTGTTGCCTCCCAGAACGCTGATCATTCTCCACCGATACGCGGCCATTTTTGAATCGCTTGAACCACTCCTTGATTTGTGTTACCCCCATAGAATCGTCTCCAAACACTTACTGAATCTTACGCTTTGAGAGTCACCAAGCTTTTGGCAAAATTTGATGCAGTATCTTTGCTCAACTCGTTCAGTCATCTTGAGAGAAAACAAAAATCCGACGAACACTTATAACAGTACCTCACTCGGCGGCCTCTAGGCAGCGACTAACACACTCGAACGCGGAGAAAAAATACAAACATGCACATTAAGCTATCTCCTTCCACTGCGCAGAGTGGCGCCGACCTAGCGTCACTACTGTGGGTGGGAAAATTCAAGGTCGGATACATTTTAGACAGACCTCGTATAGTTCGACAAAATGTAGCTATTAGTTACAAATAGGTCGCATACATTCCAATTAACTAATTTTGTATTTCCACTAACGTTCAAGGCAGATGATCCTTTCATTTAACAAATATAATCAATAAAAATACACATTTTGGTACAATGACGTAAAATTTTTGAATAAAATTTAAACGTATTATTTCTTGGGTTAATTATTATTGTTTTTCTTTATGTAACACACAAAGTTCTAAAAACGAAATTAAATTAAACCATATATCAAGAAGACTTCAGTTTTGGTAAAAAAAATATATAATAATTAACAACTAACAGCATCATATTTCCTCAAAATCAGTAATGGCAAAAAGGAAGATAACAAAAGGTTTCAGTCTTTGGAAGCTTTTTAAAGAAAATAACATTATTAGTCAAACAGTAGGCATAAATACAAGACCGTGAGAACATTTGGTAGACTTTTCTAGAATGAACAATAACCGTAAAAGGTTACAATCACCTATTAAATCATTATAAGTAACAACAAATTAGTTATTTATGTCGCAAGGGACGTAGATGCAATTTTGCAGTCGAGGATGTTGTTTGCAGATCGAAGCCGAGGTCCACAATACATCTGAGACCGCAAAACCCCCCATAATTGTCACTTAAAACTCCTATAACTGTCAAAATTGTCAATGCCTGTTATATTACATTGACGCCTATTGCTACAGTTCATATTATGAATGTTTGCGCTTGCGTTATTAGCTAACTAGTGTAGTAATCACAAGCGTTATATCCACCTCTTATTCTAATTTGTAGGCAGTGGCGTAGCTGTGGCTAAGCAACCTATACGACGCATAGGGGACTTGCTTCCGAAACTTTTTATACGAATAAATAAATCTAATATTTTCTGAGCATTTTTTAATTGCTTTCAACTTCAGCATAGTAGGTAATAAATTATCGCAAAATTCGTCAAAACCTGGAAAGAAGCTCGCATCGGCCCGCGAAAACTGAACGGTTCATTGAATTGTTTTTGTTTGTATTTTGTGATATTTTTTATTTTATGTTCCTATGATGTCAGTGATCTTTGATTTCTTTTTAAACAAGAATTATGTTTATTAATTTTGTTATTTAATTTGTTCTTAATAAATGAGAATTTGTTTTTGTTTTATTTAAGTGCAGCTTATTACTACCACTCCCACTAAAACACAGACTCTTTTTTTTTGGTCCTCGATCTCGAGCCTTTATTTTAGAGGGGCCCCATAAATATAGTTTGCTTCGGGGCCTCGGGAACCCTTGCTACACCACTGTTTGTGCACATAAATAAAATAGGTATATGTGAAGTATATGATACGAGTTTAGGCTATACGAGTAGGCATACTATGCGGGTACGAGCGCAGTTCAAGGTCACCGCTACACAACTTCGACAGACAGACATATCAGATTAAACAGGTCTGTTTCACCTGCCTAAAGTGTCTGTCTCACCTGTTATACCTGTGTGTCAGACCTGTCCCATACCTACTTATACGGTCACTTCCATCCCATTATCCAACGTATTAGTTAAACTGAGACAAAAAATGAATCAATGTTACATAACTATTGACTGTCTTATTTAGTCCTACGTCCTTCTACCTCTCGGTGTCAGACTGGGAGTTGAGCCTCTAACTTCCATTCTATCTTCCTATCTTGTGCCACATTCTTGATTTATTCCCACCTAATGTTCTTCACTTCCCCTGCCTCCCTCACTTCATCCCTCCACTTCTTTCAGAGCTGCCTTTCTGCCCATTCGTCTGGCTTCGTATATCCTCCTGGTTAGCCTTTCCTCTGACATTCTGTGCACATATCCTAGCCATCCCAGCTGTTTTTCTTGGATTTTTTGCTCCACTGGTCTTATGATCAACTGCCCTCTATATGTGCTATTCCTTATTTTATTCCTTCTCGGCTTTCTCTCTATTTTCCTGAGAAACCTCATCCCTGCAGCATTTATCCGGCTCTTGTTTCTTGTGTTCAGTACCCAAGATTCGCTTCCATATATGAGAGTCGGTATCGCTATCTTCTATTTTGATCGTATTAACTTTCTTCCGAAGAATATGGTTTTTAGTCCATTGAAAATTTTTCCCACCTTCGCCGTTCTCTCGTTTATTTCTTCGACTATTCCACCCATGCTTTTTGTGTATGTTCCCAAGTATTTAAATTTCTCAACTTGTTCTACTCTTTGTCCCTGTATAGTTATGCTATGTATGTTGTGTCCTGGTGCGACGTACATGCTTTTTGTTTTAGTTGCGTTTATCATCATGTTTTTCTTAACCAATTCCTCCTATAGATAGTACATCAATATTATGGTGAAAATGTTCCCTGTCCGTTACTAATAGTTATGTCCAACTTGTTTGTTCCATTTCCCAGTTGACCACTGGTTTCATCTTTTGTTTTGCTGCTCTTATAACATCGTCCAAGACTACGCAATATGGTGGGGCTGAGAATGCACCCTTATTTCAGTCCTCTTTTCGTTTCAAATTCCTTTGATCTCATACTTTGAGTCATAACTACATTTACTGTCTTTTTGTACATTGCCTTTATGGTATCTACTATTACCTATGTCCGTTCTTTCTACCCTGTCAAAAGCCTTTTCTAGATCTATAAAGCACAGATGTGCTTCTCTATTTTTCTCTAAGCATTTCTCAATTGTCTACCTGATTATGAAAATTGGATTTTGGACTCCTCTGCCTCTTCTAAACCCATATTGTGATTCTTCCAGTTTGTTCTCGATTTTCTGTTGGACCATTTAGTATTCTTGCTAAGATTTTCTCTACGATACTAGAAAGCGTTATTCCCTTATAATTTGAACAGTCTCTACGGTTTTCTTTCTTTATATTGGAAGAATTATTCCTACGCTCCCGTTCTTTGGTACTTGCTTAGTCTTAACAATGACATTTAATTTTTCTTTTGCCGTTTCTCCCATACACTTTATCATTGCAGGTGTTATGTCGTCTTTTCCGGCCACTTTGTCTAGTTTTAGTTTGAATATGGGTTTCCCTATTTATTCTTCAGTAATTTCTGTTGATTCTTCTAGTTCCTCTTCCTCAGTATCTGTAATTTAATTTCTCTTGGCTGTTACGATCCCAAAATGCAATTGATTATTGAGGTCCAAATTGTATAACCATCTGCCAGAAGAGGTCAAAGCAACAAACCCCAACAAATTCATGCTACACAGTGAATGAATTTTTAAAGTATTTATTCATTTATTTATTCTTTTAACCTGTTGTTTGTCCTTAAGTATATTATATTGTTTGTTTTATACCTATTTTTATCTTTACACTTTTATTTATACATTTTTATAACATGTATATATACAGATTGGGAAAATGAGAAATTAGCTATATCGGTATCCCCTCCTCGCTCTCTCGCCGTACATGTGTGAGAGCGTGAAGGGGACTGAGTGAAATACAATCGATTCGATGCAAGTCGCGCGTTAGTATGCTTGTAACAATGTCGGGGTGTAGACCTATTGTGTGCAAGCATGCACGCAATAATTAAGTCATGGTCGCCTGGAAATGAGAGTTTCGCATATTTATTTTATTGTTGCTACGAAGCTTAGACGAAATTGATGAGATATTCTAAAGATGGAAATAAAAACAGATTCTGATGAAATGAAAGAAAAGAAACTTACTAAGATCGTCCGCACTAACCACATCAGTAACCTTGAGCCCCCTTTCGATCTACGTAGATCGCGCGCGTCCATCTCGCTCGCCCTTTCTCGCAAGTAACCTTGAGCCATCTGCTGCCGCTAACTCCACCGCTTGAGAGCGAGGAGACGATGGCGATATGGCTAATTTCACATTTTCCCAATCGGTATATGAATCGACAACTATAGTTGTAGTAGTTTTCTACCACAGAATAAGCTCTATTTATTATGATTAAGCTAGATTCGCACAACATAATATTTCAATGCATGCAACGTTTGTATCGTAACTGTCAGAGAGAGGCTTTTGACATTTGACAGTTATGTTTGGTTATGTTTTGCAATATCAGTATAACCTCAATTTTTTTGAGAACTAGTATTTATAGATGAAATGTAAATGACAGTTGGGATACTTGCATTTTATGATTTTTTATTCATCTCTTGCTCATATATGACTACGACTATGACGCAACATTCACGATATGAGCTATAAATTAATGTATTATTACTTCACGTCCCTAGGGATGTAATATTCCATTACATCCCGTTGTTAAGAGCAACCAATGTAAATTACTTGGAAATTCGCAATTACGTACCTCCAATCACGGCAGTAATCATTGACTTACGTAACCGGTAGTAGGGAAAGAAGTCTTTTCCTTGTGTTTTTCGATCATTTTAAATAAAAAATATATTTAGAGCGACATATTTCATGATTCAAAAATATTTTTCTTTAATTCAAACTATCAATTACAAAAAAAAATTCAAACGATGCGACGCCACCGTTTTCCACAGAGTTATGGCTAATAAGAGGTATCCGTAGATAATCCCAAAACAGCAAGTAAAGAAAATAATTCAATATCTAAATTGCAACATAAAACCACAAAACTAAACGCAAAATCTATAATATCGGCATCAATAAACAAAAAATTACCAAAAAAAAATGCGCCATGTTGCAGCTACGCATAAAAAAGCCTACTTTTTTAATTTTATATCCAGTTTTATTTTAAAGAAACGAAAAATAATATTTAAAAAAGCTAGTGAGGTGGAAATGAAGTAGTTAGTGACGATCGCAGCGCCCCCTGGTGTGAATAAGGAAAGTGATATTAAGTCAATATCGGCGACGCCTTCATGAATGTTTTTTTTTCACTTTTTAGCTAATTTTTCTAATTTATTTCAATAAACAATAAAGAAAAGACTATAAATAAAGGATACGATTATAGTAAATCCAACGTGTAACATGTACAATGTGTTTTTTCATCGATTTAAATCGTTAAAACTCCCTAAAACCCAAAGGAAAGAACATAAAAGCTATACTTTATGGACCCCTATTCTTAGTTTTCATATTTCGTCATTCAGTGCACCCTAGTGATTTTACACGTAATATAAGCACTGTTTATCGGTGTACGGTATTCGGGAATTGGACTGTTGGTAATATAGGAATCTGTAGGAAACCGCCCGAAACGAAACTGTATGTGAAAGACTTTTACGAATTCTTAACGATCAAATTTTAACTGTTGTGTACTGTTTTACTATTATCGATTAATATCAAAATAATATTCTCTAGAAAGTCAGAAGCGGTTTTGTTTGAAGTGAATATAATTAAGTACTAATTTCTAATATAGTTTAAAACTCGTTTTTATATCTGTTAAATTGTTTGTAAGGATTTTAAAGCAACTGCAAGATATCTTATTTAAACTTTATACTTTTCCTAAAGGAAAAATAAATGTCATCTGTCAAATATTACAAAAAAATCTGAAAATCCAAATGTAACTGTCAAATTGTAAGAGGTAACTGCATTACCGACGTTAGACATCGCTTTTAGACACAAAATTATCACCTCACTATTGCCAACCTTATTATTGTTATTACGAGGTCATTTAGAATATTTTTAATAATAATAACATCAACAATAGTGAGTGTTATTATGTTATATTATTATTAATGCATTTGAGGTTACATTTGGGAATCATCCACTGGAAATACTGTTTGTGCCATAGTCAGATACTACAGGATCAAACAGTATCTTCAATAAACCTGAAACCCTCATCCTAGAGATCTTAACCGTACTTAACAACGAATATTTAGCAAATTTGTTGTTAAATTAAATGGTATATTGTCTTATATTTATTTAATTCATAGCTACTTTATTAAAAACAAGAGTAAAAATCGCTAACTTTGAATTAAAAGGCCGAATTCTAAACTGCTGAACGATTTCAGAACATTACACATGCGCGGTTCCTATTTCCGGTTCGAAAATCGGCGGCAATTTTGAAAATAGGCGAATTTTTTATAACGTAAGCCTTACAAGTTCGTTTATGACGCAAATGACACCGTGTAATAAGCGACGAAATAATGAAAAGAAAAGAAAAATACGTTTAGTCTTCCAATTTAGTGCTTTGTGTGCAGTACAATGATATCTTAATGGCAATAAACGAAATATCGTGCATAATCAAAGAGTTTATTTAGTGTTGTAAAATAGTACGCAATGTTTTTAGATATATACATACTATGAGTTTTAAGGGTTAGATAATACCGATATCAATGAGATTGTTTTTCTAGGTTTAAGACGCATTCCGTCCTAATATGTAGGGTTTGTCAACGGTTTGGAAAATGTTCTCTTATTCTCCGAACAAGGATAAAATTAATTTTTAAAATATACAGATATACCTAGTAATTATGATGGTATAAAAATAAAACTATTTGTGGTGTGGGAATATTAAAATCTATCTTATTTGTAAGACATATACGAGGTGTGGCAAACAAGTAACCGGACTGGTGTTACAAAACATGTTATTGATCACCAATTACATTATAATGTTTATCCCCTTCAATGTACTCTCCTTGCCGATCCCTACAACGCTCCATACGAATTTTACACTGTCGAAAGCAGTCCTGGAAGTCCATTTCTGTCAGCTTGTTGAGAACCTCGGTCGCTTTCGCTTTCACCGCTTCTACGCTGTCAAATCTTGTCCCCTTAAGCTCCGATTTTACCTTAGGAAATAAAAAAAAGCCACAGGGGGCCAGGTCGGACGAGTACGGTGGGTGGTCGAACACGGTGATGCCGAATTTCGCAAAGAACGCCTTCACAGACAAGGCGGAATGGGCTGGCGCATTGCCTTGGTCGAGCATCCAGGATTTGCTCTTCCCCAAATCGGGTCTTCGTCTTCTCACTCGTTCACGAAGGGTCGTTAGAACCCCAGTTTCACAAGAAGTTTGAAGTTAACTCGTTGCTCGATCTGAACACTCTGCATTTTTCCGACACGACACTAGCGTAAGGACTTGAGCGGACGATTGTTACAGCGAGACTGAGCGACCTACAACCGTACCCATCGAGCTCTGGGTGGGGGAAGCATCTACAAGCACAGCCATGTTCAAATCTGTCGTGGGGTGCTCGCTGTTTACCGATAGTAGCACCAGTCCGGTTACTTGATTGCCGCACCTCGTACAAATGATGATCTAACTAAAATTATGTGATTTGTCTATCGAGGAGGTGTAGATGTAGCAAAATCAAGTTATTATGAGAATCAAATCAATCATAAGGTAAATAAACCTAAAGCTTTACAGCAAATAGCTAAAAAGATATACTATAGAGCAGCGATTCTCAACCTGTGGGGCGCGCCCCCCTGGGGGCGTGATAACATTAAATGGGGGACGCGAGCATATCGAAAATAAGAAAAAATATTAAAAAATTATTAAATTTTCACTAAAAGAAAAGCAATAAAATATATTCTGACATAATAAAAAATAAAATACGTTTACACTGATATACGTAGTACTCTTATAAATAGGGTTGTTTCAGTACTGCACAATGTATTTGCAAATCATCAATACTGAATTAAAAACAAGTTTAATAATCATTAGTGACTCTTTTGGGTCTGTCTTGTAGAGCAAAGTTTTTCGAAATTAGGTTTATTATTAGAAATTGACACTCTGAGCTCGTTTTGTATATTTGGCCGAATTCTATATTTTGTTTTCAAAGCAGCCACAGCAGAAAATCCGATTTTGTAAAGGTAGGATGTTGAAAATGGTAATATATACAAAATTCTCTTGTTTTCAGTGCAGAAAACTCATCATCCACCCCTGCCCAAAATTCAAAGAGTAATTTATTACTAAATTATCTTTTGATTTCGCCACTTGTCGCGAAGTCTATAAAGATTTCTTCTTCAGCAATTGAAAGACCTTCGGGAGTATTTTGAAATGGGTCCTTAACACACTCCTAACTTCTTATCAAGTTGTCAGCGAGAAAATACTTTGTAAAAGTTTATCTGGAAAAGTTTATCCTATATTGCCCCAAAGTGCTTGTTCCAAACTTCTGAAGCTTGTTGTGTCTGTTGACCAATAAGAAGTATTGTTTTTAAAATTATTTTCGCTTCAGCCAAAACAAGCGAAAATTTGGACCATTTACAAGAACGCTAGTTATCTTTTTTAAAACGCTATAACTTAAAAACAAATGAAAATCGGAAAAAAACATAGAGCTTTTTACATTATTTTCATGTATGCAATACACTCCTGGAGTTTGGTTCGTTCCTCTCGACTCACCCTGTAGTGTGTAGCGTGGAAATTTTTGCAAGATTTACTTCAGAATTACTATCGCCCAATATGTTTAATTAGTACCTTTACTAATGTCGTTAATAAAGCTTGAAAAAGGTACAGGCCCCACGTTTGGCCCTTGAGGAACGCCAGATGTTGGGCAAAATGTGTGGGACTTATGACCTCTGTACTCTACAAACTGTTTTCTGGAAAATAAATATAATTTCAACAACTCCAACAATCGAAGAACAAAACCAAAATGTTCTCATTTTTTTTTGTAAAATATATGGATTCGTTTTAAGGAGAGATTTGGGAAGACTAAGAAACCTTATTCAATTGAAGTATATGTTTCTATAATCGAGTGCTAAGGGGCCCCGTTTAAAGGTAACATTATTTTTCCTTTTGTTACATTTTTAAACGTTGCAAGTTATTATTGATAAAGACTCAAAATAGAAAAGAACGTTGACAGCTCGCTGTTTTATGGCTACTAATAATACTAATAATTCTGTATTACTTTAGGGACATCCTATATATTGGAAAACCTATATGATTGCAAACAGAATGAAGAAACCTACAACCTTTACTTAAAACATTTTTTCGTATTGTTAGAAAAAGATTAGACCCTCAAGAGCAGGGGTGTCCAACTTGCAATGCCTCAAGGGCCAAAACTAAAACTTTTGATGTTGTCGCGGACCATATAATAATTTTGTTACAAGTAATAACAAAATAAAGTGAGGTATAAAAATAATTAAAACAAAAAAGAGTATTATTTCTTTTATTGCTCAACAACTACATTTTTTTATAAACGGAAAATTTATTGATAACACTTCTCAATAATCAAGACAAACATTGCAAAAGCAACGAAAAAGATGTATCCAATTAGTGTGAGGACTGTGGTCGATCGGCTTCATCCACCAATGAAGATATGTCCACCTCCAGTTCAGTTGTAGACAGTCTCATAAGATAACGTAAGGAAGAATCGATAAGGTTGCTTCTGTTTTTGTTTTTTATGTATTTCATGGAGGAAAAGGCACTTTCACATGTATATGTGCTTCCGAACATTGACGTCATTTTCAGTCCAAAATCTCGCAGGTTTGGGAATTTCTCCTTTGACAGTAATTTGAAAAATTCAGGTCCCTTTTCTTGTCTGGTGATTAGGAACATGTCTGCTTGAAGATCACATAACTCAAGCTGTAAGTTGGGTGGTTGATCATCAATGGTTGCTCCAAGAGGGTTATTATAAAGTAGTACACTGCTTTTGAGACTTTCAATTTCTTCAAATCTTGTATTGAATTCATCAATAACCTGTTCAATTTGTGAAATGCAGGATGAAAACTCAATATTTTCCTCACCGTTGAATTCTTCTGCTATTTGCAGACAGCTAGGGAAGTGTGTCAGGTTGTTCTTTTCCAAAGCACGTTTAAACACGTTCAGCTTATTCCGGAATCCGTTTATCATTCCGATCAAATCTGAAACCGTCTGGTTTCTTCCTTGAAGACTCAAGTTTAACATGTTAAGATGATTAGTCAGATCTGTTATAAAAGCTAACTGTCTTAAGAATTCTGGATCCTTAAACTTCTCTTCCAGTTCAGTTGTGTCAGATGAAACGTATTTGTTGAGGAATGCAGGGATTTCCTTTCTTATGGCAAAAAATCGTTCCATGCACTTTCCTGCACTCAGCCACCTTACATGGTTGTACATTAGCAAGTCTCCATACTCAGCCTCTGTTTCCACTAAAAACTGCTTAAGTTGCCTGTGTAAAAGAGATCGATTTCCACCTCTAATCATATTTATAATCTTAATCACGGTTTGGAAAACTTGATCTTCCTTGACTGATTTTCCACATAAAGCTCCCTGATGTATAATACAATGAATTGTTGGGCAAGTGACACCATTCTCTCGAAGCAGACCCACTAATCCAAATTTTTTACCTGTCATTGATGGGGCCCCGTCTGTTGCTATGGCTGAACATTTATCAAAGCCTCCAATTCTGTCAACTGTTTTCTTCACAGCCTCATAGATGTCTTTTCCTTTTGTTGTTCCATAAAGAGGACAAATATCAAATAACTCCTCTTTACTGGTAAAATCATCAAAAGTAGTGCGCACAAATATTAACAGCTGACTAACATCGGTTTGATCAGTGCTTTCATCCAAACAAAGTGAGAAATATGAACTTTTCTTAACAAGGCTAAGCATAGATTTTTCTACTTGCTCACCCATAGCAACAATCCTTCTTTGTATGGTTTGATGTGAAAGTGGCACTGATTCAAATTTCTCCGCCATTTTAGAATCACCGAAAGCTTTGGCCATTTCAACAGCACATTTTTTTATCAAATTGCCATCAGTGAAAGGTTTTTTTGCCTTTGCCAGCTCAAGCGACACGGCATAAGATGCATGCAAAGAATGCGTTTGAGAGTGTAATATTTGACTGAACATACCAGTTTGCTGTTTAAGCTTTTTCTTCAAATCTGCAACTAGGGCACGCCGACTTTCATTTGTGTACGTAGCATACTTATTTTCATGCACTGTTGTGTAATGTCTTCTCACATTATATTCTTTAGGCACTGAAACGACATTCATGCACACTAAGCACTGCAACTTTCCATTATTGTTAGCAATCAAGTAATCACTCTCCCAACTTTCTTTGTAAATTCTGTTCTCACTATCAATTTTCCGTTTTACTGGTTTTACACTCATTATTGTATAAGAGGAATCAAGACAAAGAATTAATCAAGTTCACTGTTCACTAGCAACGTAATAGATTAGCCGACTAGCCTACGTGTCAGTAGCACACTGGCACGATGGCGGCTGGCGACGGATGGTAAGCAGTGAGAGGTGTGGCCTGCGTGAACTGTGATGCGCAGTAATCAGTGCAGTTCTCATAGTGGTGGAGGATGATTATGTTCGTTACACGTCCGCGAAGCGGCACGCGGTACAGTACTTGTGTACTTGTGATGTAAAAACACTGGTACACCATAAAATATAAAATAAGTTAAAAAATCTTTTTTCACAGTGGCAGCATTTAAAGAAAATATATGCTTTTCGAAAATCTTACGTGGGCCACAACAAATAGCCTCGCGGGCCGGATGCGGCCCGCGGGCCGCCAGTTGGACAACCTTGCTCAAGAGTTAGGCTTAAATGTAACATTCTGTATATACGCTAATCACGTATTGCCGCACTTGTATTAAAAAAAAATAATTCTGTCAACTTTCGAAAAAGTGTGTTTCCCCCTCTTCAAAGTGAGTTTCGCAGATAAATTATAATTTCACCTTTATTTGGAGGATGAATAACTTTTCCCAAACCATTGACTCTCTCTGTACAAAAATATACTTAAATGTTACACAATAATAAAAATAGAAAACATCCCACATGTGATTGTTAAATTACATTCCATTGTTGAAATTTTAGAATTAATTTTAATAATTTTAATGTATATACTTAACTGATTTTTCATTTCATTGCGCTATTGAAGCAGCAAAAAAAATGTATCTATATTTTTTTGTTGGTAATTCAATCAATGTTAGCCAACTGTCGAAAAAAGAAACAAAGTTGGCAATTGTGGACTAATGACATTGAACAACCTTGATTCTTATACAATTGCGCATATTTATTATAGTGAAAATATGAGAAAACCCCTTCTGACTTTCAAAATACGCTCTTTTTGTAAAAAAAAAAATGCCTTTCAATCTATGAATCGAATCAGATGTTTCAAACATAAATAAATCTACTTTTCGATATATGAACGTCATGTCAATTATTGTAAATTTATTAATTAAAACAAAAAAAAAAATCAAATCTTAATATGTAATACTATTTGCGCTGCTAGACTTTGGTGATACATGATATATGTGGTACGGATAGAACCATTGATTATAACAAATCACAATAGTCTACGATTATTATTTTAAAATTTATTTCTTAATTTATCAGGCAAGCTTGTAAATATCGAAAAAGATGATTTTTTTACATTGTTTTTTTGATATAACAACAAAAACGGGAAATATTAATTAGAATATGATCATATGATATTCACTACCTCGTTAACTTACTGAAGGCCGGTTAATAAACTTGCGGGCCCCCGTTTCGAACGAAAATGCGCCTATTTGATAGAAAAAGTAGCCCTCTTTCGATCTACGTCGATCGCGCGCGTTCATCTTGCTCGCCCTTTTTCGCAAGTCCCGTACAATTTGTACCCTTTTGACTCGCTTTCCCGTCTCTCACGCCTATAGGCGACCGATCTATAACTGAGGATGTAAGAGAGGTTGCGTTATTTTCGCAACCACGTATTATTATTTATAGTAAAAGATTCCATTAGAATTTTTCTTTAAAATTAACCAATAAAGGTAATCCATCATAAAACTAAATCCACGCATTCTATTTTATTATTGAAATTGGAGCCAAATATTTGCATTTTAAAAAGCAATTTCCTAAAGTTAAACTAACAGGGTCACTTGCAGAATAAATCATCACAGACCCCAGATATAGATTTATAACACGCCTTCTTTTCAAATATTAACAAATGTAACCAATCTTAAGGTCTGGCAGATATAAAAACATTAAATTTGAAATGTCATTATAACGCCATTAAATATCGACTAATCCTGGAATCTTTAAAAGATTTCTAAATCATGCAATTTTTTTGTTTCTGTGTATTTTAAAAAGATATTCGTATTTTAAACTGTATTTAGGAAGTGTAACAAAAAGAACGTTTTATTAACATGCCTACTTAAGAATACTCCAATACATCTTTACTAGAAAATGGAAATGGAATAAACGCCCACAGATTGAAAATAAACGAATAAATAGAAGTACAGTGCGTTTCGTTAAAGAAAGGTACATTACGTCATTGAAACATGACTATTCAAAAACGCCAGCACTAACCTTAACTCGGTATACAATTGTATTACTGTATCTCTTGCTTCGCCACCGAAACTCTGAAGAAAAGAAAATTAAAGAATTAATTCACAAGAAATTGAAAATTCGCAATAATTTGATTCACAAATGTTTCACTCTCAATGCAAACTAGCATTTAAATGACATCTTCGTGTTACTTGCCATGTTTCTTTTCTAGAACATGTTGTATATACCGGGTGTCCGAGATTTAGTTGCATAGCCAATATGGTGGTTATTTGAATGGATAGAAGATTATTTTTAAGAAAGGAATTCTAGAGTAGGAAATGATGCTAATACAGGTGGTCTACAAATTGCCCAAATGGAATTTTTTTTTTTAATGGCACGCCATATTTTTTTATAAATATCTGATAAACAAATCTGACTCCCTTTGGTCTTCGCTTTTCAACCATGTGCCACTTACTTATTTACTTTGCGGAGTTTTGAAATTATTCAATTTTTTTAAAGAGAATGTTTCGGTATTTTTTTAAATAAGGGTACATTGCTCTTGGGACAAAATCAAGTTTTCAAACGTACCCCGTATAATATTAGAAATTTTCCATATTTTATTGGTATATGTTTAATTTTAAGGGGCGCACAAACTTTTTCAAGAATAACTTTTTTTTTTCGAAAACCCCACAATAACCAAATTTCCCGTATGGTACGTACTTTATGGATGACACTGTATGTTTCTACTACTTCCCAGACCGACTTATGTTTTAAACGGTCGAATTCGAGTTTACTTGGGGAACTTTTAATTTTTCTGTAATAATTTTTTTTTTAATTTTTCTTTTTAATAATTTTTTTTTTAAGGCGATACAATGCTTGGACGCAACACGTTAAACGTAGCATATTTGATATCACATTAGTTGCATCCGAAACAAATAGCAATAATTTTTTTTATTAAAAAAAAGAAAAAAAAACGTTATTTTCGCCATTCATTCTTAATAACTGTATTTTAAATTTACTAATTTACAAAAATCAATGGTTCAATCCAACCACAAAAAACACGAACATCAAAAATAAAACAAGCGACACACGCAAGCAAAATCTTAAAATATTAATGTAACAAAAAATGAAAAATAATAGAATATATACATACATAGATATTCTATAGCTTAAATACCAGAATTTTAAAATAATAATACAATAAAAGGTTGTGAAAAAAAAAAACAAAATTAATGTAATATGTGTAGTTGATGTACAGTCGATGACAGCACAGCAACAAAAAAAAAATAAAATTCAAAAACAAGCAGATCAAACAAGAAAACAAACGAACTAAATCTGCAGATCAAGAAAAAAAAACAAAAAAGGAGTAGTGTAAATGAATTTCGCCTAGTACATTTATAATTATAATAGTACATTATACATTAGTAGTTGCGGTTGCTATACGGCAAAGCAAAGACAATCTTTTAAAAAAAATTACGCTCGAAGTTCGTAAGAAATGGCGGCAGATTCAAACATGAAGATGAAACGGAACAAAAATAGAATCGTTTTTTTTAACTTCCCGCCTTTTTCTAGCGAATTTCAAGCAGGCTTAGCTAAATTATATACAACCAACAGGTAAAGATGAAGTAAACTAATAAAATTAATGTAATAAATAATAATAAAATGAATTATTTATATAAGTTTATAAAGATCAAATTGTTACTACTTGTCGAAAAATTAAATACGGTAGAGAAATTTTATTTTTAAGGTTTGTATTTATAGTTTTAGTAGTAATATGTTAATAATAAATTACTATCTTCGAATAATATCATATAAATTCTCTTTATTATACTACTTCTTTCTTATACGAACTTATTGAAATGATATTCAAATGAAAAAAACTGATGAAACAATGTTGCCTGAATAAATAAATAATTGTTGTACACGTGTTTTTAAATAATAAATAAAAAAAATGATACAAGAACAAAAAAAAACGATAATTATAATGAATAATGTACAGAACACCAAGTTTCATTAATATAAAATAACTATTACAAAAAGAAATTATATAATTATCCATTATTTGTTCCTTTTTATTACAGTTATCAAGTTATATATTATTGTAACTTATAAATTAATTATACTTAGCGATGTATTATATTATTACATAGATGATATTGAAGGATAATGTTTTTCGTTTTATATTATACTAAAAATAATAATAAAAACAGTATGTTTACAATAAATCGTTATTAAATTTAAATTATAGGTTTTTATTTTTCTTAATACCCTCTCACCCCCACGCGCACAAGGTAAATATATTGTAATACTATAAATAGGAGAAAAATTGATTTAAATTAATTAATAACTTTATGATTTGGTTAACTGAATGTATATTTGTTTGAATTAAGAACTCTTTTTTTCTGTGTGTAGTCGTATAGTCGTGTAAAAAAATGCACCTGCAAATAACTGTTGTGTAGCAACAAAAATTTCCCAATTTCAAAAAAAAATTAAACGTCACATATTCCGTTAAAAATGTCCACATACGTCAAATTGTAAAAATTGTAAGTTTTTGGTGTTTATTTGTTTTAATTCTATACTCTTTACAAATTGATTCCAACATGTCAACGGTAAGTCACGCATTCTATTCACTATGCACTACAGCGAGCAAACCTAGATTTTTATAAGTAGAAACTGAGGTTCAAACCCCAAGACAGACAGAGATGCGATTCTTCCATGAAGCAATCCTTGCGTCACATGTACGTTGACGATAAAAGGCAGAGGGACGTGAAAAACCGAAGAAAAGAGCTTCTCGCTAGAAAAACAAGGCCTAGTTCGAGTAGATTGCCAGAAAGAAACGTCGTGGAATTAATCAAGTCCTTGTCAGGTTAGTAGGCTCATTGAAATGTTTATCAAAAAAGGTTATAAAAGGTACTGATAGGTTTTGAACTTAAATACCTGAAGGTTTCGAGATATTTTAAAAACAGGGTGTTAAAAAAAGTGCAGTAAAATTGGGTAATTTTTTGCCTCAATGACGACTAAGGTTAACTGTTCAATTGAACGAAGTATACACGCAGAGAAATGGTTAATAAGAAATAATTAAATTATCTCTTTAATAATGTAATTAAATAGAAATTATTTTTACGTAGTTTAATAGCTAATGAGTAGAGCCCGGTAACAAGGAGCCGTGCCATAGCCGTACCTGCCTGGTATACAAAAACAATAGTAAGAAAATAGAAAAAAAAATAACAGAGCTTATACATAATTATAATATGTGAAAAGTAGTGAAACACTCGCCCTTTGAAGCAGCCTTGGCTACGGAACAGTAAAACTAGAAGCACCATTATCAGTATTAACATCATATGGATAAGAGTGGCAAAAAGTTGACACCATTAGATGTGTTTCCATAGTTATCTCGGTGAGCGATGTTCGCCGTGGTGAGAAAATGAGTTAATATTTTGAAAGAGAGCGTTCAATATCTACCAATGTTATACATGCATGATTAAAATACTCTTTGTACTTAGTCAGTGGATTATTCGATACACCATCACAAATTTGTTTTAGTGTGCTAAAATCGGAACCTTTCTGTAGCACACTCTCGAACTTTGCTAAAACGCGATTATATTTTGCGCCATGTATAGTCAGTAGCTGTGTATGTACTCCGTCCATAATTTTCGAAGACTCCAATAATGATAACGATCTATTTTGTAATTGGTCTATTGCGTCAGCTAATCCTTTATAGTAGCTACGAATATTTTTTAAATCTGTTTCAACGGAAATACCTTGAAATTTCGCCTGGCTCTCCTTAATAGCTGCAGCTTCGGCAGGATTGAAATGTGCAACAACAGCTTTTACTATTTTGAAATGTTCAGCATAATAAAAAGCTGCCCGTAACCATGTTCTCCAACGTGTAAGAATTGGGTCCGGTGGTTGACGAATACCAGGACACTCTGCGTGTAATGATCGTAGGCGTTTGGGAGATTTCAAAAATACTTTTTTTGTGCTTGCTATTAATGCATCTACCTCGGGAGAGCATTGTCGAATGGTTTCTGCCACAAGATGTAAAGCATGCACTTTACACGTAACATGTAAACACTTGCAACCATATTTAAGAAGAGAACGTCCTACCGAACGCATTATCGCTGCGCCATCGCTCATAAACATCAACACTTTATCTTTTGAAATTTGAAATTTTTCCAACGTACTAAGTACAACCTTCGTAATTGCTTTAGCAGTGCATTCTTGTAGTCTTCGGTTAGCTAGTAACAGTGGTAATGTAGGTTTACTAGGGTCTAATATGCGTACCATTATATTTACAATTGAATTTTTTTTTACAGTCTGTTGTCTCGTCAACACATAACCAAAGAAACTGTTTTTTCAATATGCGTTTCATTTTCTTTTCCACGTCATCGCGTACAAATGCAACATGCTTACGTGCCGTTTTCTCCGTTGGTAACCGCAACTCGGGATTGTATTTGTCCCAAAAGTCCTTAAACGGTTGTTTATCGAGTAAGCCTAGTGGCAAATTACAGTTTATCAACATAAGAATTACATCAAAAAAATGCACGTCTCGGTGGCAAGCCCAATTTTCGTTTTCTATGCTGTGCGGAATTTACGTGTATTGTACAGTTCCACTTCTTATTTGACATCAAATGTATTTTGCACACTTTACAAACTATTTTACTACCGTTGTAAAACAAATCGAGAAAGTCAGAAATAAACTTATTTACTATGTCTTGAAAGGGTCGTTTTTTAGCCTTCGACATGTTCACTAAAAACTACAATTAATAACGACGTCTATATCAATAAAATCAACACGCCCTATCCACTATCCAATGCTAAACTGAACTGAGTGATAATGATTTGTCGTGTCGTATCCTCCCCGCCCACCTAAACACAGTCACACCGCCGCTGCAATTGCTCTCCAGTTACCGGGCTCTATTTATGAGTGTAAAACGTAATTTATTATCCCAGATGGAATAAAACCGCTCGGTTTAGTACATATCGTAAATTTATATGCGACAAAATCTTAGACGAGGCATTAGTTTAAATGTGAATATAATGAAACATTTGTAGTTTAGCCCCGTATTTTGTATCGGTTGTGTTATTCAATTTAAAATTTTTGTGAATTTTACGTAACATTATGTTAAAACTATGAGTAAAGGAAAACCTTTGTCGTTAGAAGAAAGAGGCATGGCATCAAGACGGGGTTAGTAAATTGAAAATTGGGCGTAGATTGTCGCGAAGTGATCACTGCTTTCGAAATTTCTTAAAAGATCCTGTCAATTATGCTAAACCAAAAGGACAGGGTCGCCCTAAGGCAGTGAATGAAAGGGAACGAAGGGCAATTATTCGAGCAGCATCGAATTCATTAGCGTCAGCTAGAACAGGCCGGAGTATCTACCCATGTCCGTAATGTATAACGCATTTTGAAAGCATCTCCTGTTATTTCACGTAGGAAACTGTTAAAGAAATCTCCGCTTTCAGCAAAACGTACAGAAGCACGATTAAAATTTGCACTAGATCACATAACCTGGAAGAATGAACGGCAAAAAATTATTTTCGCCGATGAAAAGTTCAACTTAGACGGGCCAGACTCTTACTATTATCACGATCTTAGAAAAGAAGAAAATTCGAATGAGGAGGCAAATGAGTGGCAGAAACCTTATCTCGTCTAAGTTTTTGTCGCGCAATGTATTTTTAATTGATGTGTTGTTATTGTATTGTGAATAATTGAAACAGTAATTCTCTTGAATTGAGGCGGACAGTCTCGATACAAGTAAACGTTTCTCTGCGTGTACCATTTAGCAATTAGCAATAAAGCTATCACTTTTCTGCAATCTTTAACGTTTATAGGCTCCTCTGGCAGTAGTGTCAATAGTCTGAAAACAACTGAAGATTCAAGATTATCCGAGAAAGAATCGGAAAATTCAATAATCTACGTTGGTACCACCTACATAAAGAAAGATATTCCACGTAGGGAATCTATAATCGATTTAACTAAAAGCGATTCAATCCTTTCATGGGTAGAAAATTACAACCTTGACGATTACGACATCTCGGGCGACAACATCATAGACGAGTTGTTTTTGAAGGACCACGTTTCCAGCGCAGCATCTATTTTCACAATTTTCCCTCCACAACCACAAAACGTTTTCTCCTCACCATCAGAAGAGTTGTGCGTGTGCCAAACCGATCGTGAACCGTGCTGTATATCACCTGCGAAGAAGAGGAACCTTAGTACTTCGGATGTCACGCACAAACCACATTCCAACAAGCCGAAAAGAGTCGCGAGCACTAAAAGCAGAATCACAGGTGATAAAATTGATTCAAAGGAAAGTTCTGACTGCATCTGGAAGTTAAAGAGGAGCTACCCATTGACCAGTGCCCTTTGTAAGAACGAAACAACTAGTGGGCATGAATTGGCACATTTGGAGATGGATTTAGCCAGCGATATCGATTTATTGGAGATAGTTGATGATCTAGAGAAGGAATTCAGTATTCAGCTTTGACTGCGGAATTAAACTCACCTCTAACAACCATCATGTAAGGATGCTAGTAGATTATGTAATGTCCATGTGGTTAAGTTAATAAAAATCCTTTGTCTTAGTATACTGTGTTTTAATTGATTGTATAAGGACCAGTTGTACCTACTAAGTTCACTGGTTGATCAACGTGAACTTCGGTTCAACAAGAGAAATCGGTTGCACCAACCAAGTTCATCTGTGAGTCAATATCTCAGTCAAATGAACGCCCAATTTTGACGGTTCAAGCAAAGGTACAATAGATTTTGACATAAAATATAGCCTATAAACCATGTTGTGTGTGTCCTCCTTTGAATACAAAATGTCCTCCAATCATTACCTAAAGGTATTCAAAAGTATTTTACACCAAAGTTTTTTACCGTATATCTTTTTCGGGGGATTTGCGTCGCCATCTAAGATAATTTGCATTAAATATGTAATAATATTTTTATTTTTTTTTTCCTAGTAGATGGCAGCAATAATCAGTATGTTGGTGCACGTTACTATTTTCTGTTGACGTGAGTAAGGCCGTTACCACCGAAACTAGAAAGGCCTAAGCGCTCTTCGATGACGTCACGCTGGGTTGGCGATGTATCACCATGCACGATATTAGCCTAAGCGGTAAAGGAATGGTTTTTTTGCATTTCTGTTTTTAGTTTTGAAGGATTTCGGGTTTAAAGAGGATGCCAGTCGTCAACTGAGTCCTTCTTCGCATCCCATTCGATTTTATTTTGGAAAAACGAAGGTTTCAAAGCAAAAACCAGACACGTAACCGAGCACCGTTTGTGCCGTCAGAGGGAATATTTTCAAAAACTGGTCTCATAACCAATTTGCGAAGAAACTGCGACTGGCACCTAAAAATTTAGATTATATTGTTTTTTTAAACACAAATTTGCAAATGTAATAATAAAATATATTTTTATATTTCTAACCTTTCCATTGCTGATTTCCAAAATGTTACTTCGTACTTGTATCACAATACTACCAACTTAACAAACGAAATTTACTGACGATTTCGATTATTTGACAGAATCCGAGTGGACCAGTGAATTATTTCGAAACTCGAAACCTCGAAGTTTCGAATACAGACCTCGGAATCGTAAAATCCGTTTGTGTGCTCCTGCGCAGTCGAAACGAATAATGAATGACTTCTGAACCATAATCGAATGATCGATATACCTCAATTATATATCATACATAAATCGCCCTAAATTATAATTATAGATCCTTTCCGACTTCCAACGAATTTTGTTGCAAGCGAAAGGATACAAAAATTAGAGCTCTTAGAGCCCAATAATTGTTCAGATTACATATTTTTTGCGTTACGAAGGTGGGGTATGATTTTATTATATAAACAAATCTTTCATTAAAAAGAAGTTAGGTTTCCATTGCGACACCTGTTTGTGGATAACCACCACCACCTGAATTTATCTGCGATTTTTACCGTAGATAAAACAGTTTTATACTAGTCAATCCCATGCTGTTTTTTGAACAAATTCATTGAAAACGAAAATGCTTTGGAGACAGGGCACAGGTAAGAGGGGCCATGTATTTCTAGATTTCAGCGTTTTAGATATCTGCATTTCTAGATTTCTATATTATCATGTGTTAATTAGACAGAAAATACTTACCAAGCTGGAAGTAAAATCAAGTGGCTCCAAAAGTTGGGTTACTAATGCCAGAAATCAAATCAGGGTGTAGGTATATAAAGTTGTGGCTGCATTGCATTTCATCTTTTATTCTTTTTAATGTTCATATGTTGGCACTAAAAATCAACCAGAAAAGAAGTTACTAGAGTTGCTATGTTCAGTACACATGTACACAACGACACGTTTTAGAAAGATAAGTGATAATGTGTAAGTTTGCCAGTGTTAGGTTTATTAAAATTAAACGTATCTTCGCACCCAACAAACTCCCACATTGGTGCCCCCGACGTGATAAAAAGACCATGGAAAACGAACAAGCACCCACGCAACACGTAGTACCCATTTCGTTGAAATTACCTCCATTTTGGAAACAAAACGTAAGAACATGGTTATTGCAGGTGGAATCCCAATTTTTCACGTCCAGAATTACAAGTGAGGTAACCAGATATCATTATATACTTGGATCCGTAGATGTTGAGATCGCAGACACAGTCAGCGATCTAATATCAAAGCCCTTAAGTTCAACACCGTACACAGACTCTAAAAACCGCCTAATCAGTGAATTTGCAGAGTCCAAAGCAAGGAAAACAAAGAGACCGCTTACGGAGATTGAATTAGGTGACAAAAAACCATCGTCATTGCTACGGGAAATGCCTCTGCTGGCAGGTACAAGTGTCGGTGATGATTCTTTAAAAGCAATGTATCTACAATGCCTACCCACGCATGTACGGTCAATTTTGGCTATTAACAAAGATTTAGATACCTTAGCTGGAATGGGGGACAAAATAGTCGAGATGTCTGGTGCCAGCAACAGCTACGTGTACAGCATGGATGCAACCCCACGTGAAGATGATCGGTTAGTGCGGTCAGAAAAACAAATGTTAGACTTAACGGCTGTGATTAGTAGAGTTGCTCAGTTTGCGCCAACAGCCAGTGGCGGGCGCATAAAAGTTTACACAAAATAAATGGTCAGAAAATTATAATACGTGCTCAAACACTTACCGTCTTAAGAATCTTCTGTGAAATCACAAAGTGAATAATGTCTGTTAAATATCTGCAACATTAAATGTTTGCACAGTTGTTTCGGCAAAGTCCTCTACCGCGCATAGCTGTGCGTGAACATGTTGCGCTATTTGCAGAGATTCCACTAACGACACCGAAGGATCTTGTAATTTTTCTATTGCCTCCACTAGTCCGAAGTAATTGTTCTGAACAGTTTTTAAATCTGTTTTAACTTGACTATCTTGAAATTTCGACTGGCTTTCCTTGATAGCCGCAGCTTTCTTTGGATCGAATTATAAAACCACGTTCCTAATATTCTCAAAATATTTATGATAATAAAACGCGACCTGTAACCATGTTCCCCAAGGTGTAAGAATAGGTTCTGATGGCTCAGGCATACGGGGGCACAGTCTGTGAAATTTGCGAATACGTTTTGGGGATTTGACAAACACTGCTTTTGTATGCGCTATTAAAGCAGGATAACATTTTCTAATGCTATCTGCCGCAGGACTGAAAGCATGAATTTTACACGTAATATGTAACAAGTTAGCACAATGTTTTTTAAGAGGCCGGTCTACAGAAAGCATGATTGGGGCACCATCACTCCTATTTATAGGTACTGATGTATTCAATATTTTTAGATGTTTTTCTAATTTCAATTATTTGAAACAATCTTAAAGACAATTTTGTTTCTTCAGAATTATAACGGAATTTTGTATCCATTTATATAAAAAGTGAACCAAATATTAATGTGAGAGATAATTTCCTTCTGCTCTAAATGATCATATAAAATTGTATGCAAAAATTTATTATGTCAAACAGGAAACAAAAAGTAATGTGTATGTAATAGTGTAATCAAAATTAAAATGATATGGATTTATTGATTGTGCTATTTTATTTATTCATTCATATTTTGTTTTATGATATTTACTTTGACATTACAATTCCAATATTACTCAATATGGGACGTTCCCCTACACAATTTCTTGCACCATTTTTATTTTAAAATTTTACTGTGTTGCAAATATGTAAATGGTTTAAAGTCCTTAAAAGATGCGTATTTTTTTATATAAATCTATCTAGAAATTTCTTCAAATTATTGCATAGTTACATACGGACCTGTATGGATAAATGCATCATTAATTCAAATACTAAATTTCAATCCACAACTTGCGCCATCTTTCCCCTAATCTTATAAATAGAATCTAACCTAAACAAAGCCTAAACCCTTGTTTATACCTTACACAATCTTACATTGTTGCTATTAAATACCATACTGCATCTGGAGGTTGAGACGGTCTATAGGTACCAATATATTTAATATTTTTCCTTATCTTATATATTTGTTTATTTTATTCAACTGTTTGGAAGTACATTTAGATGGCGCACAACGGAGAGAGAAATGAGATTTTACGTTGTCGCCGTGCGCCATCTGAAAGACACCCATAGGTACCTCCAAACCGTTGTATAACTATAAAGAAATATATAAACAGGGCCCGAATTAGAAAAAATCCGTTCTCAGACTTGGATGTAGATGGTGTTAGTCAACCACAAACAGATGCCGCAACAAAAGTTTCAGTGTTTTCTATTCGAAGATGCGTTCATATATTATTTTGTGTTTGAGGTATTGGTTACAGGTTAGATTCATAAGAAGGACGCGCGAACCCTGGAACAACATCCGGGTGGGGCCGGTACAGCTGCCTTGGAGCCCGGATGTGAGAGATACCTCGGCATTCTCATGGACATAAAAGCTAACCTTTGGGGTCCGCACCTGACAGATCTTCGCTCCCGTTTTTCGACTGCCCGCAACATGCTACTCCCCCTCCTGGCTCGAAGGAGTCCCCTCCACCTAGGCAGCAAGTTGCTTCTCTACAAGATGACTCTTCGGCCGCTGCTGACCTACGGCGCTATGGCCTGGTCCGCAGCGGCTCCTCAAGAGCCTGGAAGCTCTTCAGAACAGGACTCTTCGCATCATCGTCGACGCCCCTTGGTTCCGTAAGGAATGAACAGATTCGTCGAGATCTGGGCATTCCGTCGATTCGAGAGCATCTCGAGAAGATCCTGAGCTCGGCTTGGGCAAGGGCCCGCGACAGCGAGAACACCCCTGCGTGCAGATGGTCGTCGTCCCCCTCCTCTAGTGAAGATTCGTCGCCCAGCGGATTTCTTCAATTCCGGCTGCGCAACGCCCACAGCCCCAGACGACCATCCTTGACTCCTCAAGGCATAACTCTATTTGTCACAGAAAGTCATGACCCATCCGAGCCCAAAATTCTCCTACTCAAAATCCCAAGCTGCGCGAACAGAGCCAGCTCCATCCTAAGATGATCAAAGGGTTCAAGGCAATTCAGTCCGACCCTACTTCCGATAGCAGTTCCCAGTGTATTGGTTACAGGTAAGACCTTGTCCTGTTAGTAGGGATTTTCTATTTTAATTTTTGGCTATACCCTTTCACTTATGTTTTTGTAAGTGGATGGGTGATGATGTGATATGTTTAAATATTAAATTCTAATATCTAATTACAGATATTAAATTAAAATATTTTGTCTTTGATGTACCCTCTTACACTACCACCTACTTTATTCAAATATGAGTTCCATAACTTGAATTGCGTATTCTTTATCAAGGTGGATAGAATTAGAACAGATTTTCTTTGAATAATGAATTAAGAATTAATAAATATCTAAACTACAGAAAAAAGAAAACAAATAGGATTAATTACCAATATTTATTAGGTAGTGAATTTAAAAATAACAATTTTGATAATCTCTTCCCAGTTAATCTATTTCTTTGTTTGTTTGCAGTAGCTCCTGCTTTTGAAAATAATCTTTCACATGGAACTGATGTAGCAACTATACTTATATTGATATTTTTTGCTATTTTATATAATCCTGGATAAATCAATCTCATATCATCCCATACTTCTATTGGATTATGCTTTAAAGAACAGATATATATTGAGAAACTTCGTCTGTTTGTATTTTCCCTCTTTTTTATCTTTTCTTTGAACTAGCAATTTATGGTGTGCCCAAATATTGAAGTTTTCATCAATGGTGCCATTATCTGATCCTAGGTCGCTTGAGTTTGACGAAGATACTTGTATTTGTAATTATTTGAGAACATGCTAAAGGATCTTCAAAGTGGATCTGTTTAAATCTTGGAACCATTACAGTTGAGACAGCAACTAGAAATGACTTCTCTATCTGACCAAATCACTTTTGAAACTGATTTTCTGAAAATGTTCTTAAATTGTTACTAGTTTCATACAAATAAGTAGTATTTATAAATTGTTGAGACACACATCTCATAGGAATTACTTTACTTAACGTAATGTACTCTTCCACACTTAGTTCTTTAGTCATTTTTTAAAGTGGGCACAGCAATGTTGTTACTTCACTTATCTGTTGTATCTCCATAGCAGAAATCACTTCTGGTGCTGCAACACTGCTAAAAATTATAGTTTTTATGATTTCTACTAATTCCAAAAACCTGGACAGCATATAATACGTGGAATTCCAACGTATGCTGACGTCTAAAATAATTATTTTAATTTTTCCTTGAGAAATTCCTGATTTTTTTTGTGCTTTCTTATCTGATTACTAGCATTAACACTTCTCTTAAACCAAACAACAATATTTCTTACTTTTTCTAAAATACTATCCAACCCAGCCATATATTTAATGAAATCTTCACAAAACAAATTCAATGTATGAGCAAAACATGGTACATGTTTTTTTTTACCAAAAATATCAATAATTGCTCTTACCATATTTGCTCCATTATCTGAAACAACAGCAATGATCTATATTCCAATCATTGTATATTCTTATAAGATCTGTACCAACATATTTTTCCTTATTGGATTCTGTTAACTCCACAACACCTAACGTTGCACAAATTAGTTCTAAGTTCGAAACAATTTCTGAGATCACCTTTGAAAATATTTGAAATAACATCATATTTTTCTTCTATAACTTCTTTGATTGTTTTTCTCGTTGCTTACGCGTTGAGGAACGTGGTTGCAAACCGCTTTTTATTATTCTCAACATTTCCAAGAAGTCAAATCCGTTATTTTACAATTCGGCCCTGCCGAAGCTACAGCTATTAAGGAGAGCCAGAAAGGATTTCTAGATACTTCCGTTGAAACAGATTTAAAAAGTATTAGCAACAATTATAAACGATTAATAGACGCAATAGAAAAATTGCAAAATACTGGGTTGTCGTTAGTAGAATCAGTGTAAATCGTGGACGAAGTTAATACATTGCTACACGGTATAAACAACGCAATAAATGGTCGCGTTTTAGCTAAGTTCGACAGTGTTTTAAAAAAGAATTCCGATTACACGAGATTAAGACAAATGTGTGGCGGGGCAACTGCAGATTCCTTAACTAACTCTTGATTATTTTAATTATGCCTGTCTTACTTCGGTAGATGTGGAACGGTCTTTCTCGAAATATAAGTACATTTTTTCATCGCGGCGAACATCCTACACCGAGGCAAATGTGGGAACATACCTGACGGTAAAACTTTTTCAACAAGCCTATCCGCTTTATTAAGAAGCTCCGTTTATTTTTTATATTATTATTTATTGGATTCAAAGAAAAACTCAGTGGCACGTGTTTAGTAGTTTAAATATTAACAAACCCAACTAGATCGGCGCCCTCATATTTAATGAGCAATACGAGACTTCAATCGTGTACTGGTGAAACCATTAAAAACGTGATACTAACGATTTTACAAAGTCTCGAAATTTCGGTAACACAAGTGTTAATGTTAATGGTGGCGACTGATAGCAGCCGATCAGCTTTGTGCCGGCCGCTTCCTTAAAAATGTAACGCGTGCGTTACATTTCGTACCCGAAACTATTCGCCATTGCCTAGCCAGATGTAAATATCCCAGAACCCCCTCGTGTATTTCCGTTGCATATCGTGCTGTGCAACGGAAATACACGAGGAAATCGAAGCGTTGTAATTGACCTCCCATTTACGCCACTGATTGATGAAATTTGAAATGAATTAAATAGAGTTTCCAAACATTAATAATACACAGCTTTTCATTAAAAAAAACAAACTTGTATCGTGCGTTATAAGAACTAAACATTCTGTATACTTCAGTATAACTTTATGTTGTGCAATATTTGTCTCACAAATATTTATTTGAAAACTTCTCTAGAAAACACCTGCATAAGAATAGCATCAAGCTTAAAACAAAACGAAAAAATAAATTTATTCAGTACAAATAAATAGCAAATACTACAACTACAGAGAATATCGTATCATTAATAAATATATCACTAGCATAGCCATCAGTTTCGGCATCCCACAAGCACCTGACACCCGATTTCACACCTGCACCTTTGTTTTCACCCAGTGTAACCTGCACAACGTGTTTGTAGCGTTTCATATCTAACTTCTTGACCCGCTCGTTGAGTCTATTTGCAATACTAATCGTCCATCTCTTAGCATTTTTCGGATCATACACTTGCCCCCTTAAAGTTTCATTCAGAACGTTGTGAATTAGTTCTTTCACAGGGTTCGCTTTGAATTTGTCAGATAGTTTTGGCTTGATTTGATATGTACTGATAGGATGAAGGGATTCGTTGCTTAATCTTGTTGTAGATGCCCGAGCTAAAGATGATGGCTCCGTTGCATCTTGAGCCATTGCAGATATAGCATCCTCTACCGTAATCTCATCTTTATTTTCATGTATATTTTTTATCTCGTCCATGGTAAATTAGATGCAAAAGTGTATCGAATGCAAACAGAATGACCACCTACGGCAGGGAATTTAAAGAAAAAAAGCTAATCTGAAAGTAGTTGGAACATGCACACTTTACCTATTTGTTGATATAAACTGACTTTTGATTAGTGTAGAGTTAATACACGCATAAAATTATTTTGTTTGTAGAGATAATTTAAATTTGAGATCAATAAATGTTACTTGTCATATTATTTTAGCCATCTATTGGGAAATAACTTAATGTTTATATCGATAAAGTAGAGTTTTGATGCAAGCAGTTATAGGGAATTACGATAAGATGGCGCTACGTAACATAGTTAAAAATCATATTTGCAGAGGGTTAATTAATTTTAAGGGAGAAATTTGAAACACGTAAGGATTTTAATACACCCATGAATATAATTTTACATTAAAATGTCTGGAAAATTGTAAATTATCTTTCTTTGTAAAGTTATTAATTTTGTTCCAACAGAAATCAAACTATAGTTAGAGCGTACCCCCGGCACTCTTTATACCGTCAAAAATTGAACTGGTGCTGCGATCTAACATTCTTTTCAGGAACTGCATCAGTATTGAGTCAATGTTCTACTGCTGCGATGGCGTTGAGCAAAATCGGATCGTGTATTCTCGACACAATTCGAGAAATCCGAGGAAAGAAATTCAAAATTTGCTTGTGTTTACCCAATTCATTATATATATCTTACTAAAATTTGATACATTTTACAATCAAAATGTTACAATGCTGTTTGCTATCCGATTATATCTACAGCGATATCAATTTTATTTACTTATTACTTTATTCATGTTTAATTTTAACTAATTTAGGTAGATATATAAGCATTTTGGTAATTTACAAAATAAAACTAAAATTTTAATATATCCCACTGGTTTATTGAGCACTTGCGAATTAAAATAATGATAAATAATTGAAAACGCATCTCTATTCGCTTTATACATTTATTCAAGAACTATGTACATTGTGAAAAGAGCTGCTTTTTTAATTATTTATATACAAAATAATCTCCAATTTAAAATTTTTCACTTACTGGTTATCTTGGTTCTGTTTTTACAGAAATCCTGTTTTTTTTCTCATAGAATTACCTGCATTATAGTTTGTGAAAGAGGTATCGATGGCTAGGCGAAGCAAGTTTTTTAAAATTCTCTGAGTAGCTATTCTTTTCTTTGGTTGGAGCCAATCATATAATGTGAAATGTCAGAAAATAGTTTCGGATTTGTTTCACTAGCTTGTGATTTCTGTTGGAACAAGCCTAAGGTTGTGTTTATAGTGAAGCTGCGATAGTCGATAAGAGCGACGATACTAGCAGCGATAAAAGAGTCGAAAACTATGCATCAAAAAGTGTTTGTGAAGTCTCCCAAACATATCCGCATTTTCAAACAATTGTGTCCGAAACTTCCACTACCACCTCAGCCTGCAATAACTCGATGGGGAACATGACTCCAGGCAGTATTTTATTATCATAAATATTTCGCAAATGTGAAGGATGTGATTTTAAAATTTAAATCAAATGAATCTGCAGCGATTCGAGAGAGTCAGCAACTTTTTTCCAATTCGGACGTTCAATTACAAGTAGATTAAATTTCCATAAATTTTTCTGCAGTTGTACAAGCTATATCGCTGTTACAAAACAGTCACTTATCTTTACGAGACTCATTAAATACCTTAGATAATTGACAAGCCGCGCTAGAAAGCTTGACGGATCCTATAGGACTAGATGTCGCTCAAAAATTCGCTAAAAATGCCGATTTAGAAAAGGTTCAGTTTATTAGTGAAAATAAAGTGCACAGAAGAGATAAAGGAATATCTGAATTACGCAAATCCTACTTTGCCAGATGTAGAACGATCATTTTCGAAATACACGAAAACGTTTCCAGACCAACGTCGAAGGCTAAGTGAATCGACAATGCACGCATTGCCCATGTTGCAGTTTTACGCGGCTTACCGGGGCAGTAGTATTTGGTCGCAGTGGCCATCAAGACGTCAATAAAAGGTAAGAATATATTTTTTAATAATATTGTATCTCACGTACCTACTTCTGCGCGATACGCCTCTGACGTTGCACTCGTTTGTCGAACCTTATTCATCAGTAACACGAATCAAATGAAGTTAATCGAACCAGTCTGTGCTCAGTGGCGGCTGGTGGGACGTAAATGGGAGGTCAATGCCCACGCTTCGATTTCCTCGTGTATTTTTTTTGTCAGTTACAATATACACGATATGAAACGGAAACACACGAAGGAATCGAAGCCTTGTTATTGACCTTTTATTTATGTCACCACTAGCCGCCATTATCTGGGCCGTAGGTAATACTTTTTGATTTCAACCAACCGTGCATGTCTTACTTTTGTGCATTTTTGCATTGTTTCTGTTTTAACCTTCATTTTCAATGTATCAGTTCGCATCTTATAAATGTTGAGCGTATCCTGTTTTTCAAACACAGACATATGTCTGAAACTTTTCGTTTTCATGGTGGTGAGATTTGATTTTCGCTTGTACTGGGTAACGGTGCCATAATCACGAGGATGTTCACCTAAATATCAAAAGCAAGCCCTAAGTAAATAGTACTTTTACAACGGTTATAGCGTTTCACAACAAGAAAAGTCTAAACGGCAAACATTAAACGCAAATTATTCAGCCGATAAAAATATGGGCTGTCAAATTTTCAGCGGCCGATTTAGAAAACGCTCCTCCAAATTAAAGAACAGAGTATAGGAGACCTACGTCAATTAACAAATTGTAACTATGCTAAAGACAATAAAACTCTTTATTATTGACAATTAAACAAAAATGGATTAAACAACAATTTCAACAGTAAATAAATAGAATGACATATTTCGCTATTTTACAATTTTATGAAATCAAATGAAATCTTGTGCATATAATTTACTTGGTATATATAAATTTGTCAAATAATTATTTCCTTTCATTACTCCCTCGATTTCAGCCTTAAAATCTCTTTGTAGCATTAGTTCTAATTCCTCTCTGACCTTAGGAATGGAATCCATGTAAGGTCTTCTTAGAAGTGAATGAATTTTCCGTTTATCTCGTTGTGTGAGCGCTTGTCTGGTAATATTTAACGAAACAATTTCTTTTGGATGTATTCCAATCCATCTTAAACTTGGTAAAGCCAAATAATTAGATAAATGCGCTAAAGCCTGCGAGAAACAGAGTTTTGTAATGGAAAAATGTTAATGTCGAGATCAGGGATATCTTATCTAACCAATGAACCAAATCTGTAGGTTAACATAATCTCAATACCATACGGATCAGCATCGACAAGTGCAAAAACGGGGATATACAAAATTTGCCAAAGCTTCTTGATAAACCATCTAGTACAGACGTCAGAAAAACCTTTTCCCTTGAAGAAAATAAAATAAGAATCGTATTGAAAGGAGAAGCAAATAGGAAAATAGTACTGTTATTATAATAAATGTACGAGGTAATCGATTTGGGAGACCTTCATCTAGAAGTTTTTGGAAAATCGAATCTTTTTCAACAATTAAAATAAACGACGCGTTAGATTCTACTTTGGTAATCTTATTCAAATTTTGAGGGACCAATGTACCTAAAATAATAATCGGAAAATGTATTACATTACTACTGGTTAAAAGATGGCGTTGTACAGAAACATGTCTTACCGCCAGAAGTGCTACAATTTATTATTTCATTTCCTGACAATGTTATCGTCAAATCACCATAGACCAATCCTTTTTGCGTGGCAAGTATACCAAAATCCCAAGGTGGTTCCTCTATTATACAACTTATTAGATCCACAGTTGTATTGATTTGAATTTGATGCTTAACAAAGTTCTTTACTTGATAGTATAACTCCCTAGAATACGGAAATTGAGAACGTATTTATACGAGATGTTAAAAAGAAAAATCATAAACCTAAAAAGGAGGGATTGTATGGCCCTAAACATGCAGAAAAATCTTAATAAATATGGGTCAGCAAATAAACGGTTTCGAACATGTAGATATGAAACATTTTGCGTTTACACAAACACAATTTTTTTATAATAATAAACAAATGTGCTTACGGAGAGCACATCCAAATGCTTTCACAAACAAAATCCTGAGAGAATTCGGTAAGGGGTTATACATCGAGTAAATGTTCCGTTCAAAAAGCGAAGTGTTGGCGTTATTAAATTTCTATTATGTATATCGATATGGATATCCGTACAAAATCGGATTTTGTATAACAGATAAGGTGTTTGCGTTAACACTATTTTAGGAAACAATTTTAACGAAATGGATAGTCAAGGTTTATTCACATTTAGCCAACCAAGGTCCAACAATTTGTGCCAGACTCACTGTCAAACTTTCGAATGCCAAACACATACTTGATGCATTTTACATTTTCTGCATGCACTTCTTATATACAAACAAACACATAGACAATGTAATTTACGAACAAACAGAGGTAGAAACTTAAATGAGATGTTCAAAGTGGCCTCTTGTCATTTCACAGCAGCCACGCCGCGAGAAGTACACGAAGACGAAGAGGACGAAGAAGGAGACGAAGAAGAAGAAGACTAAGAAGAAGCAGAACAAGAAGAAGGGGAACGACAAGAAGAATTATAATTTACTTGTCCAGCAGCAATGCCATAAACAGGACAAAACAAAATAACAATACAAAAGCAAAAAATAAAATACAGGTGGAAATAAAAATCAACAAACATGCAAAATGAATTAATCCAATACTAAGACAGTACAATTCAAAAATTAATAAGATAAAAAAAAAGAAATTACCAAAATTAACATGCCTGATTGGTTGTTAGAGAGCAATTAAAATTCTTGATCATGTGGCTGGTCAGAGATCTTAAGAATAGATTGGTGGCAGCTCTCGGAGGATATAAAAATGTCTGCGAACGAGTGTTAGCAAATGGAACGTCGTAATTAATTAAACCAAGAACATGATAATCAATCCTATTCTCCAATGAATTAAGTAAAAATCTCGCACTGTGAAGAACCGTCGACCCCATTCGAAAATCTCTGTGTTGTTGCAGCTCCTTAAGATCATTTGCAGGGGTAGCGTACATTAGTTTTCAAATATTCCCAAAGAAAATAACCAAGGGAGTTTTAATCAGGCGCTTTGGCATTTCACAATGCAGGTCCATTCCTTCCTACCCATCTTTGTTCAAAATTTTGTGTAAATATTCCCCAAGGGCAATCGAAAAATGCGTCGGAGCATCATCGTACTGGAACTACAAATGTTGCCTTTGATTCAAAACAATGTCGTCTAAAAGACCACCCCGCACCACCGGAAAAAGGATATTGGCAGCAAAATTGAGGTCCTCGGCATCACTGCGTAGAGACCAGCGGCAAAAAGGCAAGCATGCTTGATGATCAGGTAGATTTAGGGCCTACATTCGTTGAGCATGGTAGGGGTAAAGCTGCTGCTTGTGGAGGATTCTCCAAACAAGAGCAGTAGTTGATATTTTCCGTAAATTCGACTCCGTGCTAAAATTGCCTCTTTTGCGTCAGGAGTACAGAACGACATTGGTCTTCCGGAATCATGAGACTGTTTCCCAAATGAACTGGTGTCAGGCAATCTTTGGTACAGTCTTACAGAAAACACGAAGTGAAGGGATCAGGCGATTGGGACGAGCGCTTCTCTGGTATTCATATTAGCACGACCAAACATAAAATGCATGTCGGCTAATTCAATGTTAGAGTAAACAGGTATAGTGAAAATTCGTAAAATTGTGCACTAATCACTGAATATCAACTACAAACTGTATGTTTGGAAGTTTTTGGGAATGAAAGAAGAGATAAGCGAAAAAATCTACAACTTCGAAACCATCCGTTTGTGGAACCATGTTCATTTTTGGGCCATACAATCCCTCCTCCAAGTTTGTGACACCTTTTTTCTAACACGCTGTACCCAAATATGTATGATTACTAAATCGAGGTAATGTCTCTGCGCGGTTTAGGCGTGTGCTTCTTTCAGTAAGTACAATACCAAAAAATAAGTAATAAATCGAATAATAACAGAACCAATCAAAATTAAATCTGAAAAGTTGTGAAACAGTCACCCTCTTAAGCATCGTTATCGAGTAGGTTGGCGGGCTGCATCGGAATTACCGAACATTAGAAATAGAAGCACCATTATCAGTATTATCATCCAGTGGATAAGAGTCATAATGTTTTTACAGTTGTCTCGTTGATCGATGTTCGCCGTGGTGAAAAAATGTTTATATTTTGAAAAAGATCGTTCAACATTTAAGCATGATTAAAACACTCTTTGAATTCAATTAATAGATTAGTTGATGCTCCATCACAAATTTATTTTAATTTGATAAAATAGGAATCTTTCTTTAACACACTCTGGAACCTTTCTAAAACATGATTATATTAAGCGTCATGTATAGTGCCTAGCAGTGTACGTACTTCGTCCATTATTTGCAGTCACTCCGCTAACGACAACGCTCTATTTTGTAAATGTTCTATTGCGTCATGTATTATAGGTGTGAAATTTTGTCTGGCTCTCCTTGATAGCAGCAGCTTCGGTAGGATTGAATTGTAGAATAATAGCTTTTACTTGTTTGAAATATTTAGCATAAGAAAGAGCTGCTTGCGACTATGTTTCCCAACATGTAAGAATCGGCTGTGGTGGTTCACGAATACCAGGACACTGTGCGTGAAATGATCGAAGACGTTTTGGAGATTTGAGAAACACTTCTTTTGTACTTGCTATTAATCCATCTATCTCGGGTGAACATTGTCGAATTGTTTCTGCCACAAGATGTAAAGCATCATGCACTTTGCACGTAACATATAAACACTTGCAACCGTGTTTAAGAAGAGAACGGCTAACCGAACGCATTGTCGCGGCATTGTTCATAAACATCAACACTAGACGTGGTGAGACGTAAGAAACTATGTATCACCCTCACAATTGCTGCACCAGTATACTTTTCGTCTTTTGCTAGTTAGTAACAGTGGAAATGTCCGTTTATGAGGGTCCAGTACACATTTAGAATAGAATTTCTTTTACAATCTATTGTCTCGTCAACACACACCCAACGTAACTGATTTTTAAATGTAGATTTGATTTTCTTTTCCACGTTTTCGCGTAGAAATAAAACATGCTTACGTACCGTTTTTGTAATTGGCAACTTCAACTCGAGGTTGTACTTATACCAAAAATTCTGAAACGATTCTTTTTCGAGTAAGCGAAGTGACAAGTTACTGGTTATCATTATGACAAGTAAATCGAAAATAATGACAGTTCTCGTTGTCACGCTCTTTTCTCTGTTTCTATGTTCTGTTTCGGTATTTACATGTTTGATACAGTCCACCTTGCCCCAGCACATCAAATGTTTCTCGCACACTTTACAAACTATTTTAGCACCGTTGTCGTAGAACAAATCCGGAAAGTTACAGATAAATTTATTTACTCTACCAGCAAAGGGTCGGTTTTTAGCCTCGTTCGCATTACACTTTTTAAATGAATAATTATATATTTATAACGAATAACACCTAATACAAAACACAACGCACGCTCTCGTTTCCTAAACTGAACAAAAAATAAACAAGCGGATGCTGACACAGCGAGAATCGATTTTTGCACACAGATCGTTACTCCGGTGAAACGCCTATGTATCGCAGAGACGACTACCTCGTTCTAATGATTACCGTTTTGTACAGAAATTATTATTAATCAAAAGGTCGGCAATTTTTCCCATGATGAAAACCGTTAGGTTGAATTTTGATCGATTATTGCGATTCTGCAGACTTATTTTAGAGGTTTTTGAATCTACGCTGGGTATTAGCATCGACCTAAAACCACACAAATATAACAAAACGTCAAATATTTCCATTTTAACTTACTTAACTCCGTCGAACTCGCAATTTCCCCAAGCCCTAATATTTGTAACAGGCAACATAGGAATGCGTTGATTTTCAATATCGTTCAGTAATTTTATAAAGATGTCGGAGATCTTTCGGAAGATGAACATTTTCTTGATATTCTCCGGTATGTGTATATCGTATATACTTTGGGAAATTAAAGCTTTATTGGTAGTAAAATTGTCTATAACATTTGCGAGTTTCTCATCGAAAGACGACGGATTTTTTTTAGTGTTTCTTTCAGATGTTTGGGAACACCGTAAACTAGCTCGATTTATAAGAGTTGGTGTGTAAGAGAGAGGTTGACTGAAGATATCTTGCGATTCAAGGGTTCCTAGGAAAGTCTCTTCGTTTGAATTATTTAAATTGTTTAAGATGTTGTTTATGTAGGTGTTCTTGTTACCTGAAAGGAAAAAATACGAGGTGTGGCAATTACATAATCGGATTGGTGCTACTATCGGCAAACAGCGAGCACGCCACGGCAGCTTTGAATATGTCTGTGCTTGTAGATGCTTCCCCCACCCTGAGCTCGATGGGCACGGTTGTACGTCGCTCAGTCTCGCTGTAGCAATCGTCCGTTCAATTCCTTACGCTAGCGTCGCGGCGGAAAAATGCAGTGTTCAGATCGAGCAACGAGTTAACCTCAAGTTTCTTGTGAAACACGAGGTTCTAACTACCCTTCGTGAACGAGTGAGAAGACGAAGACCCGATTTGTGGAATAGCAAAACCTGGATACTTCACCAAGACAATGCGCCAGCCCATTCCGCATTGTCTGTGAAGGCGTTCTTTGCGAAATCCGGCATCACCGTGTTGGACTACCCACCGTACTCGCCCGACCTGGCCCCCTGTGACTTTTTTTTATTTCCTAAGGTAAAATCGGAGCGTAAGGGGACAAGATTTGACAGTGTGGAAGCGGTGAAAGCGAAAGCGACGGAGGTTCTCAACAGGCTGACAGAAACGGACTTCCAGCACTGCTTTCGACAGTGGAAAATTCGTATGGAGCGTTGTAGGGATCGGCAAGGAGGGTACATTGAAGGGGATAAACTTTATAATGTAATTGGTGACCAATAAAATGTTTTGTAGTACCAGTCCGGTTATTTAATTGCCACACTTCGTAAGTATTAAATTGTGACAAATTATTTTTTATACTACCTAGTAAGTGGACGGTAGATAATTCCTTTCCTAAGCAATTTAGAGAAAAAGTTTTCAAATAAAAAGTATTCGGAGGCAAATGCTGCTCAACAAAAAAATATATTCAAGTATACAGGGTGTTCAGTTTCCGTAGCGCACGATACAAGTTTGGTTTCTTAAATGGAACAACCCGTATATGATTGCAATTTTAGATACCTCTCTTCAATTCGTGGCAACTTTCATCAATACCTATCTATTTTAATTGAATAATGACCAAAGTAGATGAAAAAACAAAGAATAAGATGGATAGGGCATGTGTGAAGAGCAAAAGAGGAAGACCCGATCAAAGTAATAACGAAATGGGGGATGGCGGGAAGAAGAAGAAGAGGCAGACCTCGATCAAAATGGATAGGTAAGGTGAAAGAGGACTTAAAGAGGGCAGGAATAAGAAATGCGGAACAGATGGCGAAGAATATCATAGGAAAAGATATGCAGCGAAGTATAAATGACAATGGGGACCGATCCACCCCGTGAAATGGATCTAGAAGTCCTCTAAAAAGGAAGCGCAACTCTACAAGGGGTGTTTAGCCACTATACATACATAAATAAAAATCGCCTCAAATTGTACTAGGGAGTCAGCTTACTTTCACACGAACGATTTTTTTTGTCGTGATCGTGTATGGCAACGATATCGTGTATGGTGTTTACGCATTGTTTTAAATGCAAGCTTTCACACGACACAAAAATCGTGTGGTGTGAAAGCAGTTTAGTTTTACTGCTGATGATGATAGCTTGGCTATCGAAACGTGCGTCCAGTACAAGTATTGTGATTAGGGTTTTACTGAAGTGTTTCAGTGTTCCAGCGCCACAGAGTTCAAGTACTTGATTAATCATAAAGAATTACCTCCATTTTGTTCATTTTCACATTTGTGAAGATACTCTCTAACATCCTGCAACTTTTCTCGTAGAAATTCTTTCAGATAATCTAAATCCGTTAAATATACATCTTCTCTAGGATCATAATTCTCCTTTTCATATGAAACATTTTGTGTAAAATTCTTCTTCAATATGTGAGCCTTTTTCTTCTTTGACGGAACAACTTTCGCGTAAATTTCTGTTTTACTTTCCGGCATTGGAATGTTTGAATTGTGATATTTTAAGCCGTAATTTTGTGGAATTACACATCCTTTATCATTATTTGATTGGACTGTATTTAATACATCACAGGTGTCATCTAAGGAAATATTCTGTAAAATCTGTATCCTTTTTGTGCTAGTACTCTGAGATATGCAATTGGAGTGAGGTTCATAAATTTTTGTTAAATTCTGACTAGGAAAGAAAGTAGATTCATTTCGATGTTGCGAATTTAATTGTTTTAAAGCCGGTACAAATATATTATCCCCCGATAAGGTTGGAGTGTAAAAAGAATTTTCCACATCTTGAACTCTTACGTATTTATTTAAGCCTTCTAGATTTCGAGTTGAAGTATTTGGTGTTTGTGAACCACGCCATGAAGAATTGAAAGGTTGTTGAGTATTTTCTAAGATACTCCTTTCCTCCAACATTTTTGTGTTGTCATTTATTGGTACTAAATTTTGACTTGAAATATTTGGTGTCTGCGAGGAATCCCATGAAAAACTAACGGATTTTTGAGTGTTTCCTGTAGTAATTTCGTTGCTAAGTGAGATATGTTTAGTTGGATCCATTTCTGTGTGATGATTTGGCGTTTGAAATATTTGACAGTTTGCTTCTTCTTGTATTTTCTGCAATTCTTCTTGGTATTTCTTATTCAAACCAATACAAATGCTAAACGGAAAACTTTTCTTACGTTTTACAGTAGATAAGGAGTGCAATGATGTAAAGTCCCTTTCATTTTCTGCAAGTTTGCTATCTTGTAGTTCTAAATCCCTTTGTCGAATATTTAGACCCTAAAGATAAAAAAACAAGAATGTTTAATATGTTTTTAATGTTGATTATTTTAGTATTTTTAAGTAGTAAAATACAGTGGCGGCTGGTGGTGATATAAATGGGAGGTCAAGGACAACGCTTCGATTTCCTCGTATATTTCCGTTGCATAGTACAATGTACATGATATGTAACCAATCCACTTACGTCACCACTAGCTGTCACTGCTATTAATTTAGATTTGATTTTCAACCAGTATACAGCGCGTCCTAGGATTGATGTTACAAGAGGTGTGCGAAACTGAAAATCTTCGAAACCCAATTTGACCTTTTAGAACTAAGTCCTGCTTAATTTGAAACTTATTTTTACTTTACTTTCGAATTTTTAAAATCAAGTAGGCCTTGACAGTTGAGCAAAAACCATTTTCGTTTCAGGTAAAGGACCTTTTCCGTTGACGGTACGCTAAAATGTTACTAAGAAAAGTTGTTCGGAATGAAAAATTATGACGCCGTGCAAATTTTCTGAATGATCCGCTTACTTTGATAAAATCCATTGTTTGATAATTTCGTTTCAGGTAAAGGTGGTTCACAATTCGCCAAAGTTTTACTAAGAAAAGTTGTTCAGAATGATAAATTATGGCCCTGTACAACATTTCAAACAAACAACGTAAATTCCCTGCTGTAACGTTATTATAATCTAACAGTAATTAAAATTTGAACGATCCAAGGTGACTCTGTGTGAGTAATTCATAACTGGGAGTAGGTATAATAATGGTCTAAATTCTCACAAAACTCCCTTAATAAATCGATGCTACCAGTTTCGAGCAAGTCAGTTCATCATCAGGCAGGCACAATTTGCAATATATCAAAAATTAAATTGCCTTTCTTAAATATTGTAACTTGTAAAAAATATATTGTAAATTTGTAATTTTTTTTTTATATATAAATGTACAAAAAAAAATTGAAAATTGTAGTTATAATCAATGTAAATACAGTACCGTTCATGGAAGTTCGGGCAAGCTGACAAATTATATTAACTGTTTAGGAAAAAATTTTAAAATTATATAATATACATTTCTGTGAGGAATTAGGAAGCCTTTTACCAATTTCCAGGTAGTAGTTGTCTATTATAAGACCGTTATCATAAAATATATAATTATGTTGGAAATCCCCAATAATTACACTGACAATAAAGCTTTATAATAATCTCTAGGCGGGTTAGCTGATTCACTCGTGTTACCAGGAAATATTCGTATACCATTTATAAAGTATTATAACATTTGTAAATGCAGTAGTTCCGAAGAGATTCTTATTGTGAAAGTATCTGTGGTTGTGCAAGTGAAAAATAAAATAATTTCGGTTTGACTGCTTAAAATGCCCCGTGGAAAGCCTCTAGCTGTTTCAAAACGATCTGCTATTATTACCTGCATCAGGAAGGGTACGCAGAAAGACGGATTGCGAATAAATTAAAAATAAAAAAATCTACAGTATACCATAGTTCGATTTAAGACAACCGGTGACGTGCAAGATCGTAATCGGCCAGGATCGTCAAGAAAAACGACTCCTGCGGAAGATTTACGAATAAAAATAATTAGTAAGTGCAATAGAAGATTAACAGCATCAGAAATTGCTGCAGAATTCAATAATGAGCGAGATTCCAAAGTTTCTGTGTGTACTGTGAAACGTCGGCCGAAAGAGGCTGGGTTGCATGGGCGAGTGGCTTGTCGAAAACCGTTACTCCGAAGAGGAAATAGGCTGAAACGACTGAAATGGGCACAAGCTCATAGAGATTGGACAGTGGACGATTTTAAAAACGTTTTGTGGACTGACGAATCTAAGTTTGAGGTTTTTGGAAATAGACGGAGAGTTTTCGTACGCAGATCAAGAGGGGAAAGAATGTTACGGGAGTGTATAGTTCCTACGGTGAAGCATGGAGGCGGATCAGTAATGGTTTGGGGTTGTTTTTCCTTAATCGGAACAGGGGACTTGCTCAAAATTGAGAAGAATATCGGAAAATTCTGGAGGAAAATGCCATACCGTCAGGAGTCCGATTAATTGGTCGTGGATTTGAATTTATGCAGGACAATGACCTCAAATATAAATCTAAATTGTGCGCAGATTACCTGCAGCAAGAAGAAAATGAAAGAACCGTAATAATTATGGAATGGCCGCCACAGTCCCCCGATCTGAACCCGATAGAGTTGTTATGGGAAGAATTAGACCGATGTGTTAGGAAAAAGTATCCAAAATCGAAGGAACATTTGTGGACCATTCTCCAGGAGGTATGGACAAGCTTGCCCAATGAAACATTAGCAAAATTAGTGAATCGGATGTCGAGAATAGTGGCAGCAGTCCTAAAGGCAAACGAAAATCGGATTTAAATTATTTGTATTACATTAACTTTTTCTTTTTAATAAATTTGTGTTTGAAAATATGTCAAATCATGTAAGTAAATATTAAATACATTTACAAATTTACTGCAGGTAATAGATATGTCAAAATATAAAAGTGCTTCGAGGCCTTCGATCACTGTATTTTAATCTTACCTCCTTCTCTCCACTAGATCCGCTAAGCCTTTCTTCTAATAACGATTTATTTCTTGGGCCTACACTGTTACACATAAAACCTTCTTGATTAAATGATCGTCGCGAATTTAATCTTCGATATTTCGGCCGTGTTTCGTCGTTTACGACATTTCCATCACTAGAACGCGTGATCTCCCTCACGTACTTGAATCGATACTCTTTCTGACTGTTATTCTGAGAACTTGATAAAATTTCAGCACTGCATCTTTCACAAAGAGTACGAGATTGACTTTGTTGGGTGTTAGTAAAGCTTTGAGAGATTGTGGTAGATCTAAATTTGCTTTTGTCAACTTCCCGAACATAATTTAATTGTAATAACTTTTCCTCCGGATCAGTTTTTTTCTTCGAGTCAAGCGTTTCTTTAGCACTGCTTATCGAACATAACAAGTCAACGAATTCATCGTTGCTGCACGTGATTAGAGCTTGGAATAAGTCTAGGTCATCTTCGAGTAATTTCTGATAATGGGTAGTTTGTTCGTTGCTAGAGTTAGCTGAGAAGCACTCTTTATTTTCATTTGTAATTGTATCGTGACTTCGCTTCAGTGACGTGTTATCTACTTCTTGTTTATTTAGACAATTTTTATCAACATTTCCTTTATCTAAAATTTAATGCATTTCAACCATTTTAGATTAATGTAAATGTACTTACCATTAAAGCTGATACCGTCTATGAGTTTACTTCTTATTATATCTTCGTTGGAATGAGAAAAATCATAGTTCCTTAAATGATCTCCTCCGGGACTTAAATCTTTAGAACGATCATTAAAGGAACACTTTGTATCCTTCTTTACAGAAGCTACTTTTTGATCATTTTCCTTTTCTGGATTTTCAAAATATAATTTTTTACATTTAAAATGTTGATCCAACGAACTATTTTTCAACTTATTATTAATGTTGTGACTTTTATTTTCACTAAATGATTCTCTAGTGCTTGTAAATTGATTATTATCACAAACATTTTGCTTATTATTACAATTATTGCTTAGAAACGATGATGCATGTTTAATTTCACCAATACTATTACGAATATTACTATTTGCGCACTCCTTTATACGATCCTTGATTGGGATTCCAAAAATTTCACTCAGTAATTCTTGGCTGCTTTGGCTCATATTAAAATTTAACTAAAAATCGAAAAATGAAAACGAAATTATTGTTATTTACATGTTTTTGAATTAAAAATTTATATTTAGGGTGAAATAAGTGCATAGTTGGTAAAGAAGATATCTAGATCTATAATTACCGATTCTTACATTACATAAGGATTCCATTTAAAATAAATTTATTGAGATTTCTTTTAATAAAATAATAATTAATTAATATAATTATATATCGTTATTTTGATACTTCTAATTATCCAGATTTAATTGTTATTTAAAATATACTATACAATGCTTTGCTATTCTACGCTAGATGGCGGTGAAGATTTCATTAAATTTTATTTTGGATTAATAAAAATTATTACTTCTCAGCTATCTGTATCTAACTACTAATTAATAGGGCGTGAAAATCATTTGAAGTAATGGTTTAAATTCCTAATTGTCAAATTAATAGTTTGTTAGTGAAAGGGATGTCTATGGATCTCCTTACAGATTTCTATATTCCATTTATTTTAGGCTTTCTATGTCGGTTATAAATGTACTATATTTTGTTTAGTTATCCTCCGTTAGATGTCACTAGCAGAACATTTCTGAATAAATATAATTAATATATATTTCTTAGTTATTTATTTATATGATTTCTTAAAGTTTTATTCTATTAATAGCGTATAAGGCAAAAGGAATTACCGATGTACAAAATAGGTTTTAATTACATTGAATTCTACACATTGTTTTTGACATGTGCTTACTAATTAGATAAATCTATCGCCATAATAGTAAATTCTATTAGAGGGGATAGTGAATCATTGACTGTGAAATTGGCAGAACACTAATAATACATAGACGCATTACCGAAATAGAGATAGAGACAATATCGTCGACGATATTACACAGCCGACAACGAGTACGATAGTCACCGCATTAGAGCAGACCGTATTAACCCCTAATCATCATCATAGCAGGCCAAAAGCACAGATTCACGCTCAAAGTGTTCCGGGCGCCGATCCGGTAATTAAGGGATTACGTTCAGAGGCAGATATCGTTGGTTGCTTTCGCAAACTGCTTTGTGTGCCAATTACCGGGAGCCTTTAGCGATAAACAGTGCGGATAATCTATCAAATTAATGATTATCTGTTGTACGGTCCCGTTCCATGTACAAGACCCCGTTTCCCGCTTTACCTCACATATATGTCACCATCCCAGTCTGGCGTATTTACTTTGTTAGATAGGAAAGAGAGAGAGGAAAATTGCCGCCCCTTTGATAAATATCTATATGAAGGCGAACGTGGCTGAACAATACGCGATTCTCACGGCCCACGTTGATGTTCGAGAGGTCGAAAATTGATAGAAGGATGGGTTGTTATTTGTTTCGACTGTATGTGTATATGTATGCTGGGATTAAACGAATTTAATTTAGTATTAATTAGCTTTGATGTGCGTGGGTAATCAGTCGAAATTTGCATTCATTCTCTCGGTGAATAAAGGGGATGCTTTAATTAATCTGTCCTTTTTTAATTTTGTTAATTTTCTCATATATTTATAACGTACAGGGGCGGTATGACCGTAAGGTCCTAAAGCCGCGCGCCTTCCCAGATATATTGTTTAAAAATTAAATTCCGTTCATAAACAAAATTATTTTTAATTTAATTAATTTATATTAGGTAATTATTGCGAAAATTCAGTTTGAATATCCCGCGTCTTTCTATTTATTCCGTTTTTTGATGGACAGGTTCCGATTAATGGGATTAACGGGAAATTAGCGATTTGAATGGATTCTAACCCGAAGCTCACGTCTCACCGAGTTAAAAATGGGCCTTCTTCAATTTAAAATGTGCTATTTCTAGGTTATATTTGGAGGCTTATTAGTCATATCATAGCAAAAACAATGTGAAAAGAGAAAACACGTTTTTTGCCCCTACCCGCATTGCTGTTACATCTCTCAATTTATGCCACTAATCTTTTAAAACAGCAACTGAAATACTTCTTGGTGCCAGCTAGAGAAAGTAGATATAGTCATGCCGTCGTAGATAGTAGTGACGGAATCGGAATACAGATCCCATACTTACCCATACATTGATATAACCTTTAACGTGTCATATTTTTCTTTCATCCAACATGTGCCTTTTCTTTTCAAGTGTTCGAATATGCGTTTTAATTCATATTCGATGTTCGTTACTGGTAAAGGCAGGTTTTCTTTTTGAAGTCAAGATATATAACTAATTCGTTAGTACTAGCAAGTTCGTTCTTCCTCTTAAGATCTGAGTTCGGTCGAGCCGTTGCTTTTTTGACGCAGTGAGGACTTTTCATTTCATTCTTGTCCTTTTTTTTTGTTTTGCAGAATTAGGGTCTGCTACAACCCTCAGTATAATTGCGAGTCTCAACCAGATCTGTTGTGTATACATGTACGCTGCCGTAAATACTATTTCGTAGTTCTACGTTTGTTTTAAAAATGTTGCCTACGTCGCGAAAACGACCAATGTTGGACAGAGTTACAGAATTTATAGCATGCCTGTCCTAAATTATGATGGCGTTAAAATTCAATGTGTAGTTTGTAATATCCCTTTAATGTGTTGGTCCAAAAGGGATTGTCTACGTCACGTAAATAGTAAAGCATTCTTAAAAAAAAAATTGTCCTCGATACTATGACAAATTTAAATTCAATTTATGTGTTACTTTTATTGCATGTAATCTACCGTTTAATTTACTATACAAGGGAATAAATATTCGGACTGCAAATTACCAAGTCGGGCATCGTTACAAAGAATTGTGCCATCTGCTCGTGAACATGTTGAAAAAAGAATTAAATCGGACTTGAAAGATAAAAAACTGTGGTTATGCGTGGACGAAACAACAGATCGTAACAAACATTCTGTGGTTAATGTAATGGTACGTACAATGGAACCACATCAATCGTCACCTTCAATTCTATTAGCTTCCAGACGAGTACAACAATGTACTGCCGAAGTAATTTCAAAGTTAGTGTTAAATACATTGGAAAAGTTTGAAGTTTCAACAAACCAACTGTTGATGTTTATTAGTGATGGTTCCGCAAATACCAGTGTAGGCCGTTCTCTTAAAAAACATTGTGCTAACTTGTTACATATTACGTGTAAAATTCATGCTTCATGTGGCAGATAGTATTAGAAAATGTTATCCTGAGGTAGACGCTTTAATAGCGCACACAAAAGCAGTTTTAAATCCCCAAAACGTATTCGCAAACATCAGAGACTGTGCCCCCGTATGCCTGATCCACCAGAACCTATTCTTACACGTTGGGAAACATGATTACAGGCCGCGTTTTATTATGATAAATATTTTGAGAGTATTAAGAACGTGGGTTTACAATTCGATCCAAAGGAAGCTGCGGCTATCAAGGAAAGCCAGTCGAAATTTCAAGATAGTCAAGCTAAAACGGATTTAAAAGCTATTCAGAGCAATTACTTCGGACTGGAAGAGGCAATAGAAAAATTCCAAAATCCTTCGGTGTCGTTAGTGGAATCTCTGCAGATAGTGCAACATGTTCACGCACAGCTATGCGCGGTAGAAGACGCAAAAAATATTTGTGTTCTAGAAAGGTTAAAAAGTGTTTTAGAGAGATTCTGATTTCGACACATTAAGACAAGTTTGTGAAGGTGCGTCAACAGAACCGTTAAGTTGTTCCAAAGATTATTTTAATTACGTAAATATAACGTCACTAGATGTAAAACGTTCGTTTTCTGCATATAAACACATTTTTTCCTCACGCCTATTTGTTGTAACCATCTCTCGAGCTGGCTGAATGCTGTCGTCGGTGGTCGAGGTTGACGGCCGTCCAGCTTCCTCTTTTTGTGTTACGCTCGCGCGGCCACTTTGAAACATTTCGATCCACAAAAAAAACGCTTTTACGAGATAAAGCACTGTCCCCGTATTATGACAAAAGTCTCCGGATCACTGCTCATGGTTCCTCTCAGCCTCTGTTGTAGCTAGCAGACAAATGACGCGATCGTGATTAAATTCTGCACACATGACCACAGAGGCGCCAACTCAACGCATGCGCAAGCGACTGCCACTCGATAACCTTCAAGGCTTGTTATGGCGAATGTGTAAATAATATTTGACTTACCCTCGTACTTTTTGACACCTTAATAATATACGTTGATATTTAACGTGTGGATTTATAAAAGGGAAGTCCACTGTAAATGCCTTACACATAATGAAGCAACTAATAGAAAAATCATAGGAATTTGGCATGAACCTACACACGATGTTTCTGGATTTTAAACAAGCATTTGACAGCGTGAAGAGAACTCGACTATTACAGATACTGCGGGAGTTTAGTATACTGCAAAATTTAATAAAACTAATAGAACTAACAACACAAAATACAATGGCATGTGTGAGAACTAAAGATGGACAGTCAGAAAGATTTAAGACAAACAAAAGTGTAAGACAGGAAGATATATTATCAGCTATGTTTTTTAATCTGGTTCTAGTACATATTGTTAGAAAAACAGAATGTAATGGAACGATTATAACGAAAGAATCACAAATTATTGGATACGCAGATGATGTCGTGATAATATCAAATGCTTCGAACGAAAAATAAAGCTCATAAAACCTACAAAAGATATAAAACTTACTTCCATTACCAAATTTTCAAAAAATTAAGATCGTCTTGTAAATCTCTTGCAAATGAACTATATAAACGCTATATTGGAAACATTGAGAATTGTATAACAGAAGATCTAAGACAATTGTGGCGTTTTACAAGCAGCAAACGTGGTCACACCAGAATTCCAGGCATTATGACCTACAATAATATCGAAGTTAACACCCCTCAAAACATTATGAATGCATTCGGTGAATATTTTAACAGTGTGTATTTACAATCAAATATTGATTTTGCTGGTTTACAAAGCTTTCCCATTGTTGGTTCATCAACTATCAACGTACCGCCCATTTCCAAAGAACTGTTATTAAATCACCTGAAGAAATCTAAAGTCAGCTTTCTGGCTGGGGTCGACGGAATTCCGAACTTTATTATTCGCGACTGTGCTATAATATTTGTGGAACCATTATCTCACTTATTGAATTTGAAATTAAAATCATTAGAGATACCAAAAATATGGAAAACCGCTAGAGTGCGTCCTGTCCTAAAATCTGGTAGCTCTGATAACATATGCAACTACAGGCCTATATCTATACTATGCAATTTTGCAAAAACCTTCGAATCTATACTATGTGACCATATTTATAATGCAGTTAAAATCTTCATTTCACCTGGTCAACATGGATTTATGACCAAACGGTCTACAGTTACGAACTTAAGTTGTTTTACTCAGTTTGTGTCGGAAGCCCTTGACAGACAAGGTCAAGTTTACACTGACTTTAAAAAGACATTTGACCAAGTTGACCACTATGTGCTACTTTGGAAACTACAGGCTATTGGTTTTTCACCTTCTATGCTAGCGTTCCTTAGATCTGCTTTGATTGGAAGAGAACAATTTGTAGAATACTGCCAGGTGAGATCTGATACAGTTTGTCCGTCTTCTGGATTACAACAAGGATCCAACCTTGGTCCAATTTTATTCCCACTATTTATAAACGACATCACCAACGTTATTAATAGCGAGCACTTAATATTTGCTGATGATCTGAAAATATTTCATGAAATAAGATCTATTGAAGACTGCATCAAGCTGCAAAAAGATATATCAGCGGTTAATGATTGGTGTAGGTATAATCATTTGCAACTCAACATTAAGAAGTGTAAAGCAGTGTCTTATACGAGAAGCAGCAACTATGTAGATTTTACGTACAAGCTAAGAGGTGAAGATCTCCAACGGTTGCAGACTATTAAAGATTTGGGCGTAACCTTCGATAGTAAATTTACTTTTGTTAATCATATAAACGTAACAATTGCGAGCGCCTACAGGACATATGGTTCCATCTGTAGAAATTGCCGTGATTTTAAAAACATCAGATGCCTAACACTGCTTTATTACAGTTATATTAGATCGCAACTGGAATACGCATCGTTGGTCTGGTCTCCAATTTACCAAGCTCATATAAATAATATTGAATCCGTTCAAAGACGTTTTTTAAAGTACTTAATGTTTAAAATTGATTGAGTTTACCCCGAAAGAGGTCTTGATTATAATATTATGTTATCTAGGCTAGACTTTGTCTCATTATGTAAACGGCGTAATATGTTAAGTGTAAAGTTTTTGTATGGTTTGTTAAATAACAATATTGACTGTCCGTGGTTGTTGAGTAAAATTAATTTCAATGTTCCTAGATTAGAAGCACGTTATGAATGTATGTTTAATTGTCTGAGAAGTAGAACAAACGTTTTAGTCAAGTCACCGGTGTTTATAATGTGTAACAATTATAACAAAATCTCCGAACTGTGTGATGTGCATTGTAGTTCATTTAAAGCAATAGCTGAAATTATCCTTAATTTGTAAATTGCTTTTATAACTTTTTTTCCAAAAGCATTTAGGAACTCATTGAATTTATTGTATTTTTTTTGAGTGTATGTATTCGCAAAGTGAAACATTTAGTTTATACATTTCCTGTACTTGGGTTTTACCTGTAGGAAATAAATTATTATTATTATTATTATTAATTATTATTATTATTAATTATTATTATTATTAATTATTATTATTATTATAGATCGAGAAAAAGATTGACTGAGATATTCAATATACTGTATAGGAAAGCAGCGTATTATGGCCTGGAAGTGAACGAGAAAAAACCAAAATATATGAGATGTGGATGTGAAGCGGATATAAGACAGCAAGAATTAAAAATAGGAAGTTATACTTTCGAGGAAGTGGAGAAATTCAAATATCTCGAAGTGACCATAACAAGCATAAATGATAGAAGAGAAGAAATAAGAGAAAAAAAAACAAGCTGGGTACAAGGCATTTTATAGCAACAAAAATCTGCTGAAGAACAAACATATCAGTAAACGCTCTAAAATTAAAATATACAAGACGCTAATACGACCTATAGCAACGTATGCAACAGAAGTGATGTGCATGTCAAGCAAAGAAGAAGAACAACTGCGGATTTTCGAACGAAGAATAATCAGAACCATAGCGGGACCAAAGAAGATAAAATATGGAGAGTACAGAATTAGAATGAACTATGAAATATTACAGGACCTGAAGGGAGAAGACATTGTGAGATATACTAAATCTCAACGTATCAGGTGATTTGGCCATATCATGAGAAGTGAAGTCAATGAAATCACTAAGAAGATTACGAAACGGAACCCAACCACCGGAAGACGTAAAGGGGGACCAAAGGGAAGATGGATAGACGAGGTGAAACACGACATTAATGTGATGGAAATACGAAATTGGAATCAGAGTGTAAAGGAGAGGGAAGAATGGCGGGAGATAGTGAAGATAGCTAGGACATACAATAAGTTATAGGAACGCAAAGCGAGGAATACCACAGGGGACTAAAAGCTCCAACAAGAAGCGGCAATATTCCTACAGGAATATATATATTTAACGTGTAGGTTTTAAGATCTCCCACATAAATTACTCATACTCGATGATAACTAAAGTGGGAAAAGTCTCATCATTATCACCCGTGGTAAACACGAGGGCGTGACTTGCTGCTAAATAGTTTTTAAAACCCTGTCGAGATACCTCAAACGAAAAGGTGTTGGTTAGGGTCATCTAATGAATGTAATGCTTAATAGATTAAAATTGCGTGGGAGAATTTTTGTGTGAAAATCTTCTAAACTGTTTTCGATCACGCAACCGCAGAGTTAGATTTTGTCGTCGTTAGAGAGTTAATTTAAATCGATAAATCATTTGAATCTCTCGCGTATACGCAAAACAAAAGATAGAAACGAACATTATGAATTTATGAATTTCAGTTCGATGGCATCTTCATTTTCATTCTCTCGTACCGATCTGCATCTTAGCATAATCCCCTATGATGAATGGTAATTATATACATTATTTTAACCTTTTATATAGATGCTATATGCAATAAAAGTGCAAGCGATTGCAGTTAGGAAGATATTTTTTCAATCAATTCCGCAAGGAGATGTATCTATGTATATATACATTCGTACACAACGTGATACGATGGTAATAAATAATAAGTCGCAATACGCGAACACCTCTTATTCTTCTTCGCCAAAGATACTTAAAGAGAATTGTAAAGTTATATGGATATATATGAGGACCATTAGGTTGTAACATCGACTTACGTTTGCTTGAGATGTGTTTGTATACGGTTGGAGTGAAGATGAATGTTACGACGTTATAAATTGCGTTCCATACTGTTTTTATTTTTATATAAAACTACGGTGGTTAATAATGACAGCAAGGACTGTGGGGCAGTATGACAAACAACACAGAGTATTGGCACACTCCTCACCACACAAAATATTAATTAATTCGGAACAGCTGTTTCAAAGGCTCACTGGACCCTCATTTTCAACCGAGTTACCGAATAAATCTGATTTATTATAAAATTTATTATAAATCAGATTTATTTGGTAACTCAGTCCATTACAATGGCAGTGAATAGCTTGCTAGACAGTATCTACGAGGTGTTTGAACAGGTTGGATGCTGTGGTACCTTGCTTTGCGACTTAAGTAAAGCTTTCGATTTTTTATTAGAAAAACTTAAATTCTACAATTTTAATGAAAAAAGTGTGTCACTATTAAACTCTTATCTGTCAGATAGAACACAGTTTGTGTCTTTGGAGGGAAAGTCATCAATGGAAACACATATAAACTGAGAAGTCCCCTAATGCTCGGTCTTGGGTCCCACTTTATTTTTATTGTACATCAATGATATAATAGTTTGAGTGAATCCGAGTACGTACTGTTTGCAGATGATACAACCATAATACAGAGGGAGACGACATTTCAAGCTGTTAGTGATTCTATTGACCACAGCCCTGGCTGTATATCCACTTGGTTCGGAGTCAATCAGCTTTCTTTGAACGCGGATAAAACACGCAAAGTTATCTTTAGTTTGAGGAAGGATGAGAATCCTCTTTAAGATACAGTGAAACTGTTAGGTATGTTCTTGGACCCGAAACTGACATGGGAACCTCATATTGAGTATTTCGCTAATAAGTAGAGTTCGCCACGCGTGCCACCAGACAGCTGCGTCGTATCTATACGGTTACATACAAGCCTCAGTGTAGCTTCGACTTTCCATTAGCGCGGTACGTGTTGTTTAGAAATGTTGCGTACGTCGCGCAAACGACCCAAGGCGGACCAAGTTAGAAAATTTTTAGCCGAAATTCCTGACTTAACGTATGATGGCGCTGAAATTGAATGTGTAGTATGTAATGTCCCGTTGATGAGTTGGTCCAAAAGGCACTGTCTACGGCTGCTTGCTTCAAAAAAAAACTTGCACACAAGACTATAACAAATTTATATTTAATTTATGTGTTACTTTTATTGTATGTAATATACCGTTTAATTTACTAGACAAGGAAGCGTTTGTCTTGTTTTGGAATAACTATTCGGAGTACAAATTACCAAGTCGGACATCGTTACGAAGGATAGTGCCATCTGCTCGTGAATATGTTGAAAAAAGAATTAAATCGGAGGAGAAAGAAAGAAAATGTGGTTATGTGTGAACGAAACGACAGATCGTAAAAAACAACATTCGGTCGTTAATATAATGGCACGTACAATGGAACCACATCAATCGTCACCTTCAATTCTATTAGCTTCCAGGCGAGTACAACTATGTACTGCCGAAGTAATTGTAAAGTTAGTGTTAAATACATTGGAAAAGTTTGAACTTTCAACAAACCAACTGTTGATGTTTATGAGTGATGGTGCCGCAAACATGCTTCCTGTAGGCCGGTCTCTTAAAAAACATTGTTCTAACTTGTTACATATTACGTGTAAAATTTATGCTTTCAGTCATGTGGCAGATAGTATTAGAAAATGTTATCCTGAGGTAGATGCTTTAATAGCGCATACAAAAGCAGTGTTTGTCAAATCCCCAAAACGTATTCGCAAATTTCACAGACTGTGCCCCCGTATGCCTGAGCCATTAGAACCTATTCTTACACGTTGGGGAACATGGTTGTAGGTCGCGTTTTATTATAAATATTTTGAGAATATTAAGAACGTGGTTTTACAATTCGATCCAAAGGAAGCTGCGGCTATCAAGGAAAGCCAGTCGAAATTTCAAGATAATCAGGTTAAAACGGATTCAAAAACTATTCAGAACAATTACTTCGGACTAGTGGAGGCAACAGAAAAATTCCAAAATCCTTCGGTGTCGTTAGCGGAATCTCTGCAAATAGTGCAACATGTTCACGCACAACTATGCGCGGTAGAAGACGCAAAAAATGTTTGTGTTCTAGAAAGGTTTGAAAGTGTTTTAGAGAAAGATTCTGATTTTGGCACATTAAGACAAATTTGTGAAGGTGCGTCAACAGAACCGTTAAGTTATTTGAAAGATTATTTTACTTACGCAAATATAACGTCACTAGATGTAGAACGTTCGTTTTCTGCATATAAACACACATTTTCCTCACGCCGCACTCGGTTTGCCGAAACAACTGTGGAAGTATATCTAATGTTGCAGATATTTAACAGACATTATTCACTTTGTGATTTCACGGAAGACTCTTAAGACGGTACGTGTTTGAGCACGTATTATATTTCATTTCTGACCATTTATTTTGTGTAAACTTTTATGCGCCCGCCACTGGCTGTTGGCGCAAATTAAGCAACTCGAACTATCAGGAAGCATTCTTCTGGAGCTGAGAGATCGTAAGAGCAGACCTTAGTTATTTTTTACACATATTTTGTGAACGACTGTAATGTGATTCCGGTAAATTTTTTAAAAAAATATTAACTTTCATTCAGTGGCGTAACTACCAAATTTGGGTCCCCACGCAAGTTCTTTCAATGATTTATTTATCATAACAGGAGTAAAAACATAGAAGATCGGAAGGCCCTTTGGACCCCCTTGCGTCCAGGGTCCCTACGCATGGGTGTAGCTGCGCCACTGCTTTCATTATTGTGTTGGCAGATATTTTATTTTTTCGGTTAGGATATTATATCTGCGGTAAGGATCTTTTTGCAACATGGGGACCGTTAACAACATAATAAATAATATGTATCAGGTCAATTACACATTGAATGTCACAATATGCAACCATACAACAAGTTGTTGTCTACCTAGCCTCCGCTTCCATGTCTCTCTATCTTGTGCTAACTCTTCCACTAGGTTTCTGCCATATTTTTTCGTATCCCATCATACCATGGCCTTCGCGGTCTTCCACTTTTTCGTGCTTCTGGTGGTTTCCATACAAACAGCTGCTTTGGCCATCTCGATTCTGGCATTCTCAATAAGTGGCCAAACCATTTTAACTTCGATCCTGTTCCGTCGCATGCATTCTGGTTCTCATTTCTTCGTTAGTAATTCTTTCCCTTCTTGAAACTCTGGCACTCCTTCTAAGATAATCCATTTCAACGGCCAATAACCTTCCTTTGTCATCCTCGCTCATTGCCCACACTTCACTTCCGTACCTTAGTGTGTTTCAACTATAGCAACATCGCGACTGTTTTTTTTATGGCCTGCGGGATCAATACCCATTTGCTAGCAGTTAACTAATACGATCTGTTGAGAAACAAATAGACGTTATGTTTAAATATAAATCTGTGATTGCTTTAAAAAGCTAATAAGATCCAACAAAAATGTCACATTTACCGGCAGTGGAACTGACTCTGCCACGAGAAAAGCATATAGCACATGGACACTCAGACGACTCAACTGCGTTTATTTTGTATAGGTGGGATGGGTACTTTCCATGACCAAATTTTAGTCTCGCGATTGTTGTTCGGTAATAACGTGGTAGATTGCACCCAATGTACCATGAATTGGTGTTCGTTACAGGGTGAATGTATGCATAGTGAGTCTAACATCGTGACTTCTCGCACGAAATTTCCAGTAGAACTAAAAATGGCCATACGAGAATTCAGCTACTTATGGACTATTAAACAAATCTAAAGCATAGCAAATGAAAATATAAGTTACTTTACAACAGATGGGATAGAAAGTACAAAAGCGCCCAAATATCACTTAGGGCCTTTTTGTTGTTTCTGCATCAGAAACCTGTAGGTGTTAAACCTGACGTATTGGCTAAATACAGTATGATTTTTTGTCAAACTAGTTATTTTTCAAACGTTCTTTCTCTTCAGGTATACTAACAAATTACAATAAAAAATAAGTTTTAAAGACTATGGTACACATCCAAGAATTTTTGTATTTTTATAGAAAAGCTGTTGGTGACATGTTTTTGAAAGGTTTGGGCTTGATAGGACCTAAGTCCTAATCAACTAAGGAGGTCAGAGACGCTGTTACCACTTAACCACCTCCAAAGAATGCGTTTGTCGTTTGGACGTCAAATGAAAATCAGAAAGTTTTGACGTCCATTTTAAGTTCGACTGTTTTCACAAATTTTTTGTGAAACTTGAATGGAACTTTAGGGAACATAATTTGAGAACCTCTACAATAGACTTTCTTAGGTCACAGACTCACACTTTCTTAGGTCACAGAATTTTACTGACCAATATTATTAGTAAAATAAACGTCTCACATTGCTAAGTTTTTGACGAATACAATACAATAACATAACAATGCCCGGCATCAAATGACCACAACAACCACTAGCATTCAAAATATGCCTTTTTTACTTTTAACTTCTATCCAACTAGATAATAGATATTACAAAGCGCATTATGTACGGTAAAAAACGTCAACGAATGCTTTTCCGATAGCCGAACACGGTCAATGAGGGAATTAGGGACGTAAGACACGTGGCGGGTATCTGTGGGTCACGTGACCCGTTCGCTATCTATCATACGGTCGTCCGACACCAGGGGGGTGCACATTGGCTGACTCGGGATGGGATGGGACGGTTTCGGGTTTAGTAATGTTCATTTGTTGCCGATAATAGTTGTATTAGGTATTAGGCCAGGTGTTTTTGTAATGCGACAAGATAGTGTAGCCCTTTTGGGTAAGCAATATGTCTGTGTATTTAATTACGTTGGAAATTTCAAGGAAACTACAAATTTTCATAATTCACCGACGGAAGTCAAAATATATTAATGAAACTGGTTTCATTTTACAATAAACTGATTTCATTTTGCTTATTTTAACATACGTTTTATAGCATTTCAACTTGTATTTATCCAATTTACTTGGAAATAGTTCCTTTACAGGAAACAACATTTTTAGAAGATTAATATTGTTACAAAATATTGACATATTTAGTCTTCTTTTTCTTCTTTCTTTCTTATATATTTCTATATAAGTAGGCTTAGGCCTGTTTTATCCTGTTCTGCCTCCTCTGATGTGGATGTCCAGCACTCCTCCCATCTCTTCAGCGGTCTTCCTCAGGATCTTCTGCCCACGGGGTTCTAAAGTTTCGCCCTTTTTGGAATGCTATTGTCATCTCTCCTATCCACGTGCTTGCTCCATTTCTTTCTCCTTTCTTTCTGACCCATTTTGCTACGTTTTGTATGTTACTTATCTGACGGAGTTCCTCATTTCTTACTCGGTCTAATAGTATTTTCTCATGTGTCTCGTATTACTTTCTTTTTTGTTGCTCCCATCATTTGGGTTGTCTGCTGACTTCAGATGAAGCCAAAGAAAACGTGGTGATCTAACTGCTGAAATTGTGAAAACTGGAGATCCAACTGAAGGTAAAGCAAAGAACAAATTGTTAGAATTGTTGAGAGATTACAGAGAATATTTTTTCTTGAATTTAGATGAGTTGGAATGTACAGATTTGGTAGAGGTGATGATAATGATATTCCAGTTGCTAGTAAACCTTATCGGACCTGTAAGAAAGACAGAACTTGACAGAATAATACAGGAATAGAGAAGAGTTGGAATTGTGACGGACACTAATAGCACGTACGTAGCTCCGGTATTATTAGTAAGCAAAAAAACTGTCGACAAGAGATTAGTAGTTAACTACAGACGACTCAATATGCAAACAACGAAGTTGACTTTTCCTATACCTACGATAGACGAGCAGTTTGACAAAATGTCTGGTTGTACCTTATTTACCACTCTAGATTTGAGCAATGGATATTTGCAGTTACCACTGACAGAAGAGAGCAAAGAGAAAACGGCTTTTATAACCGAAGATGGAAGGGGACAATTTGAAAGACTGATGTTTGGATTAAGAAATGCACCGTTTGAATTTCAACGAGTAATGAACATTGCTTTATCGAGACTACGAAATGAAGTGTTAGTTGATGACCTGCATGATATTCTGATTCCTGCTATAAACGTTCAAGATATGATGCGACGAATCGAAAGTGTATTGAAGGCATTAAAAGAAGCGAAGTTGACCTTGAAGATGTCAAAATGTGAATTTGGGAAGGATGGGGTGGAATCCTTAGGATTTGTGGTTACCAAAGATGGTATTAAGCCAGGAACTCGAAAAATAGATGCCATAATAAATTACCCTGCTGCAACTAACCACAGTGAGGTGAGAAGATTCCTTGGACTTACTGAATTTTTATTTATTGAAAAATATGCCTGCCATGCAATGGGGACCTGTACAGGAGAAGGCATTTCTCTATCTAAAGAACGCGTTGAAGAATGGAAGAGATTTGAAGATTTACGACCCAAATAGTTACACAGAATTGCACACAGACGCTTCGGCTGCAGGATTAGCGGGAATGCTGATGCAACGTGATGAAGATACCGGAAGAATGAAACTCGTTTATTCTGTATCGAAGAAGACCACCGACATTGAATCGCGATATCACTCGAGTAGATTGGAGCTTTATGCTATCGTGTGGTCTGTAGAACGATTACGAGTGTTTCTACTCAATATAGACAGATTGCGAATGTTCGATGCACATAGATCATCAAAAACATCGTAATCCACAATTCGCGAGGTGGATGACAACGTTGAGTGAGTACTCTAGCAAAATTAAACATCGGCCTGGCAGTAGAATGTGTCACGTAGACGCGTTGAGTAGAGCTCTGCAGGAAAAGGCAAAGGATACCATGGATTATCTAATAGACCAACGGATGAGCGCGCACATTTTCCTGTGTGATGAAGAAAAGAAAATCGAAATGATACAATCGAGCGATCATAAACTGAAAAATATTATAGACATGTTGAAGAGAAAAGAGATCTAAGGAAGAAAATAAGCTAGTGGAAGGATATGTTCTAGAAGAGGGAAGGCTATTCAGACACGTGAAAGTACAGAATGAAACTAGAAGACTATGTGATGCCGGATGATCCTGGACTAGAGGCGACGGTACAGATGATTTTGCAAGATTATTAGCTTCGAAGCTTGAGAAAATACGTGAAAAATCGTATAGGAGGTTGTATTGAATGCCTATATGCCAAGATACCAGCAGGAAAGAAAACGGGATTCCTGAACTGAATAGCGACTCCAAGCAGAGGTCGAAAAAGAAGTGCGTCCGAGGAGAGAGGTGATGAGATCAAAATATTTAGCCGATTGTGCCCAATGACATTGGCCGTCAGGATGGTTGATTGTAAGGAATTTTGAGTATGCGAGGTTGGCAGCGCGAGAGAGATTTAGAAATCGTTAAGAATGATATTATTTTGTATAATATTTTCATTAAAACAACCTGAAACAATAAACAATGTCGAGTTTATTTATTAAGAAAAAGTTATTTCCTACAATCTTATAGGTTCCTTCGTCATCACTATACATTTGTTTTTTTTGAGTTTATTCTCATGTTGAACTTGTTTGCTTGTTTGTGAAAATTATATAACAGTCGCTGGAGATTATCTTCATTGTTCGTTATCAAAACAGCGTCGTCGCCATAGCACACTATGTAATAATAGGTATTATCCATTTATGACATATTTATTGAGTAATGTAAAATTACTTTAAAGAAATAGTACTTTTACTTTATATTGCGGGTAATTTTCAACTCTTTACAGTGTTATTTATAAAGCTGGCCACGAGCGGTACCGCGCAGTAGCGTAGAGTCGACCAGGCCTCGCGTTCGACTAGAGTTATTCTGCTAATAGAGATGTTTGCTGCCTCTTTTAAATAAAAATTAAATAACACGTGCTCAAACACTTATCATTTTAAGAGTCCTCCGTGAAATCACAAAGTGAATAATGTCTGTTAAATATCTGCAACATTAGATATGTTTCAACTGTTGTTTCGGCAAAACTAGTACGGCATGAGGAAAAAATGCGTTTATATGCAGAGAACGAACGTTCTACATTTAGTGACGTAATATTTGCGTAAGTAAAATAATCTTTCGAATAACTTAACGATTCTGTTAACGCACCTTCACAAATGTGTCTTAATGTGCCAAAATCAGAATTTTTCTCAAAAACACTTTCAAATTTTTCTAGAACAGAAACATTTTTTGCGTCTTCAATCGAGCATAGCTGTGCGTGAACATGTTGCACTATTTGTAGAGATTCTTCTAACGGCACCGCAGGATTTTGTAATTTTTCTATTGCATCTGCTAGCCCGAAGTAATTGTCGTGAATGATTCTGAAATCCATTTTAACCTGACTATTTTGAAATTTCGACTGGCTTTTCTGGATAGCGGCAGCTTCCTTTGTATCGAATTGTAAAACCACGTTCTTAATATTGTCAAACGAGTTAGAATAGGTTCTGGTGGCTCTGGTATACGGGGGCACAGTCTGTGAAATTCGCGAATACGTTTCGGTGATTTGACAAATACTGCTTTGGTATGCGCTATTAAAGCGTCTACCTCAGGATAACATTTTCTGATACTATCCGCCACAAGATTGAGAGCATGAATTTTACACGTAATATGTAACAAATTAGCAGAATGCTTTTTAAGAGACCGGGCAACAGAAAGCATGTTTGCAGCACCATCACTCACTAACATCAAGAGTTGGTTTGTTGAAAGTTCAAACTTGTCCAATGTATTTAACACTAACTTTGAAATTACTTCGGCAGTACACTGTTGTATTCGTTTGGAGACTAATAGAATTGAAAGTGCCGATTGATGAGGTTCCAATTTGCGTGCCATTACATTAAGAACAGAATGTTTCTTCCGATCTGTTGTTTCGTCGACACATAACCACAATTTTTGATCTTTCAACTCCGATTTTATTTTGTGTTCAATATGTTCGCGCACAGATGGCACAATTCTTCGTAACGATGTTCGACTTGGTAATTTGCACTCCGAATAGTTATTCCAAAAGCAGATAAATGGTTCCTTGTCTAGTAAATTAAACGGTATATTACATGCGATAAACGTAACGCATAAATTAAATATAAATTTTTCATTGTCTCGTGCGCAATTTCTTTTTGAGACATGCTTTTCACTATTTACGTGTCGTAGACAATGTTGTCTGGACCAACACATTAACGGGATTTTACAGATTACACATTTAATTTTAGCACCTTCATATATTAAGTCTGGAATTTCTGCAATAAATTTTCGAAGTTTGTCCGACCGCGGTCGTTTTGCTGACGAAATCATAATTTTTCTAGGACAGATAAACAATTGCGCAAATGACCGGCAGCGAAAATGTCCGTACTGCTCCGCAGACGAAGTAATACTACCGTTCCTCTCGGTCCGAACTGATTCTACGCCGATGCGCGGTACCGCTCGTGGCCAGCGTTAGTTATTTATTTAGATGTACACATAGGATGTTCTAAGGAGATTAAAAGAACTATCGCCTTAATAACTTTTAAGCTATTAGTCTAACAACTAATGTAATACATATAGTCACTTTACTGAAAAGCAAACATAACCGGTACGTCTCTATCAAACCCTTTAACCGCTACAATATTTACTCAAACACTTAACTCTATGTTTGCCACGCTGGCTAAACAGTAATCCAATATTTTATACAAGCTTCGGTCTGCACTCTTTGAGTATTGACAATACCAGAAGGCGTATGTCACCACCGAACGCTCTATAATGCGTATTAAACGGTCCCGATTGTATCCCTAATCCCTACAGCAAGCATTACGCCCCTGATGTACAATACAAAACGTTAAATATGTTTTTTTATTTATTTATTTGTAACGTTATGTGTTTTTTGCCTTTCTCTCATGAAGCATCTACATGAAGGGGGTGATTTCGACTGACGCTTTAGGAGGGACGTCGTTGACGGATCTGGGGTGTTCAGTCCCGCCAATTTATCACGTATGAACCTATTATTAGTTTCGTAGACGTCGTACATATGTCGAAGTGCATTTTATGCGCTTCCGTTCATTGATAATTTCATACCAGTTCCTTTCTGTCCTTGTTTTATTCAACGTAGAATAGGGGGAATTGAGAAAAGAGATCGGTGATGGTAAATTTAGAGTTTAATGTTATTTAAATGTTACGATTCGATGCTACGGCACGGCTTTAAGGGTTGCGTCGCTATTATTGAATGCGGAACATGCTTTTTTGAGAGGCAGAGGGGGTTGGATAAGTGCGTCGATCATTTATTTAAATTAGCGTTACGTTTAGTCAGGGGTGTTCGTATATAACTCATGATGTGAGACAATGAGAAGGGTTGTTGATACAGAAATATTGTATACAGGGTGAATCTGATGTTTCCTACTATCCAGTAAGCTCTAATATCTTTCCGGGTGTAATTGATGCTTTGCTTCACTGTTGCTATTTCTAAGGTAAAATGGTCCTCGAAAGTCACTTTAATATGATGCTGAGTTTTCCATATTTCTTTAGATCACTCTATTCTCATTGTTTGTGTATTTTATGAGGGGTTTCTTCACAATAGGTACCACCATCAACTCAGAGTGGGTATCGTTCCATTCTTTAGATTCAATGGTTCTCAAAGTGTGACCTCTCGGAGTGTCGCGTTAAAGAACTGAGCGGGCCGCGAGAGGATTTCCAAAATACAAGAAAACGTCTTACTAAGACATTTATTTCCATCTTTCGAAACGTAAATGAAAATATATAAAAAAATAATGCTTTGACACTTAACTAACCTAAGTTTTATCGTATATTCAGGAACATAAACTTGACTACTCATGCACCTTGTGGAACGTAAAGGAAAACATTAACACTTTTATACATAAAAAAAATTACAAAGTAAAAGAATCTTAGTGCGACGTATGTGCCTGTTTTTCAAAAACTTGAATCCCAAATCTCGGCTCTGTATTTGATACACACACCATTGTGTGTGTATCAAATACAGAGCCCAGAATGATATTATTTTCAAGTTCGAGACGATTTCTCGCTTTTGTTTTGATGACAATCATAGACGAGAAACTCAACTCGCATAAATACGATGTTACAAATGGAAACGAACACCTTACAGCTTCGTTTGCGAGCTGGGGGTATTCCTGCATTCTTTTGGCCCAAAACTGATCTGGGTTCTGCGAAAAAAATTCTAGTTTTAACATTCCATCACTTGATATTTCAATAAGTTGTTCCTTCATGTTTGTTGCAATCTCGGCGTGCTGAAAAGAATTGTCTAAAAATGGATTCAGTATCCATCTGTAATTGTCATAACTGTTTTGAATTTCTTTGGAGAAATAGTCGCAGAGTTATTGCTTCAAGTTGTGCAAACTGATTTGCATATTTGCAAAAACATGCTCAGAATTTGTCGCACTATACTTAGTTAAATCTTCCATGAGTTCTTGAATGCACCGGAATGAATTAAACTTCTTTTTCCCAATTGAAGTCGACTATAAATTAAGTTTTTTTATAAATCCGTTAATTTTCTCCGTGGCTGTTATTATATTAACATCGCAGCCTTGCAAGCTATTATTCAAAATATTTAAGTGTTTGAAAATATCAGCAAGGAAAGCCAGTCTAAGAAGCCAAAGAGGACTGGAAAATAGGTTCTCATATTCCGATGTTTCATCATGCAAGTACATCAAAAGTTCTGATTTTAATTGGAAAATTCTTTTCAAGATGTTACCCCTCGAAAGCCATCTCACTTCTGTGCGATAAAGAAGATTTACATAAGAGGAACCCATGTCTTCTCAATTTTTTCTAAAAATACGAGTCTGTAATGCTTTTCCTTTGATGGAATACACAACTTTAATAACACTTTTCATAACACAATCCATTTCAGGAGGTTAAGATTTTGATACAAGAACTTCTCGATGTAAAAAACAATGTACCCATGTAGCATTTGGCATTACTTCTTGTAATTTGACAATAAGACCAGATCGATGTCATAGCCTTGGCACCATCGGTGCATATAGCAACGCATTTCGACCAGTTAATATTGTACTTATCAGTGTTTTGCATAAAAGTGTAAAATAAACATTTTCCGGTCGTATTGGTTTCTAATGGCGTACAAAATAAAATATCTTCTGTAATACTATTTTTCGTATCGTCTCTTACGAATGTTACAAATTGGGCACAGTTAGAAATATTTGTAGATTCGTCCATCTGTAGGGAGAAGTACGTGCACTTCTTAATATTGTCAACAATTTGTGTTCGAATATCTTCTGCCATGTCACTTACTCTTTGGATAGTACTGTTGGACAGCGGTATTGCTTTTAACTTTGCAGCCTATTTTTCACCAACCATTATTTGCACCATTTCAACAGCTGCTGGTAGATTAGGTCTTCAGCAATTGTATGTGGCTTACTGGATTTTTAAATGCGAAATGTAACTCCACAACTTGCCAGTAATGCTTTTTCGTTATGAGTGGTTGTTGATGTAAAAGTGGCTTGCTCCTTGTGCAGAAAGTTTAGCTCTCTTTCAAAAAATTCCACAGGCTTCTCTTTTTTGTCCGGATGTTTGCTATTTAAATGTCGAAGTAGCTTTGATGGCTTCATACTTTCTTTTGACAAGACTTCTCCACATACAACACACTGTGATTTATTGGAAATAACGGTAAAACCATATTTAAGATATTCATCGTTGTACAATCTATTTTTCTTTTTATATTTGTTACTTCCAGACGCAGATGGTTGCAATGATCTTTTTAAAAATTTATCCATATTTAATAAACTAATAAATTTCAAAATAACCAACATTGCACTCAATAGCCAACAACACAGCACACAAGTTGGAAATGATGCCTCGTCGCGCTTCGCTGCTTATATAAAGCCAATCTGAAACTTCCAAAAAACTCCAGTGCCATCTAGCACTCTCTCGAATATGGTGGAAACTTCCGTAAAACGCGAAGAACAAAGACGAAATTGTGCTACTTGGTGATAGATGGCGCTGGTAGCAGACAGTTGCTAGAAATATTGGTAAATATAAAGTTTAAATCTTTCTTTCTTTACATTGGTTGATCTTTTTAACATTGATTTTCAAATATAATTATATATTCAAATATATGTCAAAACATAAAAAAGAAAGATTTTTATATTTTTAAGCTTGGTGCTTTACGACTAGGAGAAAAATGCCAGTAACAGTGGCGTAACTCCTAACAGTCGCCGTTTTATTATGAGGGGGTCTCGAATAAAATTCTTGCCTTAAAGGGCCCCCTTTGAAAAAAAAGTTCGAGAACCACTGCTTTAGACCATTATTCCTTTATTTTCGACAAGTACATGCTGCATTCGTTTGTTACACATTCAACAAGATCTGTAGAACAACTTGCGCAATATTGACCAGCAGAATCCCTTTTGGCATGCCTAAGAGAACTGTAAATGTATATCATCACCTTGCCAACTCGTAAATTGGCTGTAATTGCTACGAATACATTTTAATCTATGCAAAAGCACGGTCTTTGTTCAATTCTAAACACTTCTAGTAAGCAACGCGGTATCTATACCCCCATGGACATTCAATTATCTCGAAAAGCAGCTTCATATTTTCACTATTCCTTTTACAACGTAATCTAACGAACGGATTGGTTTATTGGTAGGTAATTGGCGACCAGTTTCGGTCGCCCTAAGGCCACGAACATTACCGGTAATTCTCAATAATTTTGCGCGAAAGGATAGCGCCCAATACGAATCCATTATCTTCTTAGGATTCGTAAACATGTTGGTAAACAACCAGTAGCTAGGCCGGCGGCGATTTCAAAACTGCAGAGATGCCACGATACTCATGAAAAATACTAATAACGTAAAATTTATATTCATTTAGTATGATCGTGCCCTATAATTTAAGCCCAATTTAAAGACATTGTACGGGATCATTAGAGTTAGATAAAACAGGAATGCTTCTTGAGAAGATAGATTGTAAATCAAATGGGAGAATTATTGGTAAATACGCGCGGGTGGGGACGAATTTACGTATCTATATAACTTGCGGTTAGTTATTTTGCATATTCACATTAATACATCGGGTATTTGACCGCTGACTAGGTGTGTCTACGTACACTACCGTTCATGGAAGTTCGGGCAAGCAAAAAAATGTACGGAAGTCAAAGAAAATAAGAGAAATATTAAATGGCCATGTATTTAATACCTACTTACATGATTTTACATATTTTCAAACACAAATTTATTAAAAAGAAAAAGTTAATGCAATACAAATAATTTAAATCCGATTTTCATCGAAATATCCACCTTTTGCCTTTAGCACTGCTGCCACTATTCTCGGCATCCGATTCACTAATTTTGCGAATTTTTCATTGTGCAAGCTTGTCCGTACCTCCTGGAGAATGGTCCACAAATATTCCTTCGATTTTGGACACTTTTTCCTAACACATCGGTCTAATTCTTCCCATAACAACTCTACCGGGTTCAGATCGGGGGACTGTGGCGGCCATTCCATAATTTTTAGGGTTCTTTCATTTTCTTCTTGCTGCAGGTAATCTGCGCACAATTTAGATTTATATTTGAGGTCATTGTCCTGCATAAATTCAAATCCACGACCAATTAATCGGACTCCTGACGGTATGGCATTTTCCTCTAAGATTTTTCGATATTCTTCTTTTTTCATTATGCCCTCAATTTTGAGCAAGTCTCCTGTTCCGATTAATGAAAAGCAACTCCAAACCATTACAGATCCGCCTCCATGCTTCACCGTAGGAACTATACACTCCCGTAACATTTTTTCCCCTCTTGATCTGCGTACGAAAACTCTCCGTCTATTTCCAAAAACCTCAAACTTGAATTCGTCAGTCCATAACACGTTTTTAAAATCGTCCACTGTCCAATCTCTATGAGCTTGTGCCCATTTCAGTCGTTTGAGCCTATTTCCTCTTCGGAGTAACGGTTTTCGACAAGCCGTTCGCCCATGCAACCCAGCCTCTTTCAGCCGACGTTTCACAGTACTCACAGAAACTTTGGAATCTCGCTCATTATTGAATTCTGCAGCAATTTCTGATCCTGTTAGTCTTCTATTGCGCTTACTAATTATTTTTATTCGTAAATCTTCCGCAGGAGTCGTTTTTCTTGACGATCCTGGCCGATTACGATCTTGCACGTCACCGGTTGTCTTAAATCGAACTATAGTATCATGTACTGTAGAGTTTTGTATTTTTAATTTATCCGCAATCCGTCTTTCTGCGTACCTTTCCTGACGCAAGGTAATAATAGCAGATCGTTTTGAAACAGCTAGAGGCTTTCCACGGGGCATTTTAAGCAGTCAAACCGAAATTATTTTATTTTTCACTTGCACAACCACAGATACTTTCACAATAACAATCTCTTCAGAACTACTGCATTTACAAATGTTATAATATTTTATAAAAGGTATACGAATATTTCCAGGTAACACGAATGAATCAGCTTACCCTCCTAGGGATTATTATAAAGCTTTATTGTCACTGTAATTATTGGGGATTCCCAAAATAATTATATATTTTATGATAACGGTCTTATAATAGACGAATACTACCTGGAAATTGGTAACAGGCTTCCAGAAAAGGTTAGTTTTAATAATTCCTCACAGAAATGTATATTATATCATTTTAATTTTTTTTCCTAAACAGTTAATATAATTTGTCAGCTTGCCCGAACTACCATGAACGGTATTGTAATTGGATAGGAGATTCAGGAAGAGGAGTGCGTGGATAGCGCTTTCATTTAGAAAGCCAGACTTAGAAAGGTTAGAGACGGAAAAAAATTAAAACAGAATTTTAGAATCTCTCAGAACTGGTTTATTTTTAAATGCCTAACGATTAAAATTTTATTTAAAGAGGATACCTTGTAAAAGAGTTGCCAAATTGATGAACTAGTACCCAAAATTTCTCGAAATTCAAATCGAAACTACATTTAAATAAATTATACAATCTTCAAAGGGAGATCGTATAATTAGTTTAAATATAGAGATGATATGGCCACTACGGTCTTGCGATCTGACACCATGTGATTTCTTTTTATGGCCATATTTAAAAAAAATTCCATTTTTAAAATCCCCTTTGTTGATCTCCACGACTTACAACAAAGGATTATAAACAAGATCGAAGAGATTAATAATACACCTTGGATTCTTCGAAATCCTATTGATTCCGTTAAAAGGAGAATTGTGCTCTATAGAGAAATAGGTGGTAGTCACATACAACATTTTATTTAATAAATATTTTTCTCCAGCAAAGATCTTTTTTTTATTGTTATTGATATAAATATAGTTTTAAAGCATTTAATGCATATCCTAACATACATTCTGCAATGGAATTACATTAGTGTAAATCAGCTGTTGATTTAAAATTAATATAATTAAGACATGAGTAATTTATCTCATGGCCAACGGAGAAGAACTATTTTTTAGCTCACACGTTACGATTATGCAAATTAAATAATCTAAACATGTGACAAATTATTTTGTCATCATACGATTTTATTATTTAACAGCGGCAACCCCAAAAATTTTGATGAGACTCTAGAGTTTGAAAGGGTAGCCTGGTATAAAAACAACACAATTTTTTTAATGGTTGAATCGCCCGATTTCGCCCCTCCAAAAATCTCGAAAACTATAATAAATAACGCTGGCCACGAGCGGTACCGCGCATCGGCGTAGAATCAGTTCGGACCGAGAGAAACGGTAGTATTACTTCGTCTGCGGAGCAGTACGGACATTTTCGCTGCCGGTCATTTGCGCAATTGTTTATCTGTCCTAGAAAAATTATGATTTCGTCAGCAAAACGACCGCGGTCGGACAAACTTCGAAAATTTATTGCAGAAATTCCAGACTTAATATATGAAGGTGCTAAAATTAAATGTGTAATCTGTAAAATCCCGTTAATGTGTTGGTCCAGACAACATTGTCTACGACACGTAAATAGTGAAAAGCATGTCTCAAAAAAAAATTACGCACGAGACAATGAAAAATTAATATTTAATTTATGCGTTACGTTTATCGCATGTAATATACCGTTTAATTTACTAGACAAGGAACCATCTATTTGCTTTTGGAATAACTATTCGCAGTGCAAATTACCAAGTCGAACATCGTTACGAAGAATTGTGCCATCTGCGCGCGAACATATTGAACAAAAAATAAAATCGGAGTTGAAAGATCAAAAATTGTGGTTATGTGTCGACGAAACAACAGATCGGAAGAAACATTCTGTTCTTAATGTAATGGCACGCAATTTGGAACCTCATCAATCGGCACCTTCAATTCTATTAGTCTCCAAACGAATACAACAGTGTACTGCCGAAGTAATTTCAAAGTTAGTGTTAAATACATTGGACAAGTTTGAACTTTCAACAAACCAACTCTTGATGTTAGTGAGTGATGGTGCTGCAAACATGCTTTCTGTAGGCCGGTTTCTTAAAAAGCATTCTGCTAATTTGTTACACATTACGTGTAAAATTCAATCTCTCAATCTTGTGGCGGATAGTATCAGAAAATGTTATCCTGAGGTAGACGCTTTAATAGCGCATACCAAAGCAGTATTTGTCAAATCACCGAAACGTATTCGCGAATTTCACAGACTGTGCCCCCGTATACCAGAGCCACCAGAACCTATTCTAACTCGTTGGGGAACATGGTTACAGGCCGCGTTTTATTATCATAAATATTTTGACAATATTAAGAACGTGGTTTTACAATTCGATACAAAGGAAGCTGCCGCTATCCACAAAAGCCAGTCGAAATTTCAAGGTAGTCAGGTTAAAATGGATTTAAAAATCATTCACGACAATTACTTCGGGCTAGCAGATGCAATAGAAAAATTACAAAATCCTGCGGTGCCGTTAGAAGAATCTCTACAAATACTGCAACATGTTCACGCACAGCTATGCGCGATTGAAGACGCAAAAAATGTTTCTGTTCTAGAAAAATTTGAAAGTGTTTTTGAGAAAAATTCTGATTTTGGCACATTAAGACACATTTGTGAAGGTGCGTCAACAGAATCGTTAAGTTATTTGAAGGATTATTTTACTTACGCAAATATTACGTCACTAGATGTAGAACGTTCGTTCTCTGCATATAAACGCATTTTTTCCTCATGCCGTACTAGTTTTGCCGAAACAACAGTTGAAACATATCTAATGTTGCAGATATTTAACAGACATTATTCACTTTGTGATTTCACGGAGGACTCTTAAAATGGTAAGTGTTTGAGCACGTGTTATTTAATTTTTATTTAAAAGATGAGCGAAATTATTTGCGGCAGCAAACATCTCTATTAGCAGAATAACTCTAGTGGAACGCGAGGCCTGGTCGACTCTACGCTACTGCGCGGTACCGCTCGTGGCCAGCTATAATAATAAATATATTTTATTCTGAGGTATATAACATAGTCGCAAGGATTATGCAAATTATTCTCGGAAAAAAAATTATATAGTTGGGGGAAGAACCGGGTACCCCGTTTTTGTTTGTTTTTCCCTAGAAAAAATAATTCAAAAGTACACGTATTGAGTATCATAACAATAACAAACAATACGCAATAACGAAGCAGTACAGCACACAATTCTTGTTCCCAGGTAATAACAGGCTTATCCTAGAATTACCTTTACGCAATAAATATCGCTTTTTCTATAACAGAGACAAAATCGTCGTACGTATTATGTATACAAATGACTTCTGATTGCCAACATCTGACCGCTGAAAGCTGTCCAGACAATAGGACAACGCGTATCTGCGCTGAATCAATTGCACCGTTGGATATTTCTGCAGGGATTCTTTTTTGCTATCGCGTAGAATACAAAAGGCGAATAAACGACGCGGAAACATGTGGTTATAAGCAAAGAAGAAGGGGAAGTAGCGTAGATATCTTTCCTAAATACATAGTATCTCTGTATCTTTGTTCAAGCTTTCTTGTCTAGTATGTTGATCGCAACGAAATCTTGACAAAGGCCAGTGTAGAAAAAAAAAACAGGCGTATCTGGATTGCATGATTTAATTAGGAACATGGACTCGAGTAAAGCTACAGCAGAATTGTTGGCTTCCCGTCTACTAGGGTGGGTTTCAATTTTTTAAACCCCATGACTTTTTTTCAATGGAAAATGATTTGGTGTTTTGTAAAGACGTTGACAGTCTTATAAATGCATTTGGATTAGAACACCAACCGTACGAATGGCGCTTGTTTATTGATTCGTCTAAGTTAAGTTTAAAAGCTGTGCTTCTTCATAATGGAATCGTATTGCCATCAATACCCATTGCACGTGCTATACATATGAAGGAATCATATAAAAATAAGATACTTCTGCAAACGATTCAATACTCAAGATACCAGTGGCATCTGTGTGCGCTGCTGCTTTTTTGTGCGACTGGGACAGCCGAGTCAGAAAGTTACATTATAAAATAAAAGAGTGGCCTATACGTTAGTCATTAACATCTAGAATAAAGAATGTTAAATTTGAACCATTAGTAGATCCAGATAAAGTATATTTGCTTCCATTACATACAAAATTAAGGTTAATGAAAAATTTTGTGAATGTATTCGCGAGAAAATCCCTAGAGTCAGCGAGGCAAAAATAAAAGAAGGGATTTTCGTAGGCCCTAAAATCAGAGAAGTGATGAAAGATGAAACCTTCCATGGACTCGTTGAAGGCACTGAGAACGTTGCACCATTGGGCAGAAAACTATAAAGATTTAATGAACAATCTGCTACGAAGATATGGGGTGCAATATGTCATTAAAACTGCACCTTTTGCATTCCCACCTTGACTTCTTTCCGATGAATTGTGGACATGTCAGCGATGAACATGATGAAAGGTTCCACCAAGATATCCCCTTAATGGAGGAGAGATATCAGGGAAAGTGGAGTCCTACATCACACACAAGCGAAAAACCAGAAAAAGGAAAGTTAGTGGCTAAAAAAATATTTTTAATGCAATCTTGTTTAGTCATCAAAACGTTAAATAGTCGAACCTTGGTTACACAAAAACTATAACCAACTCAAAATGTATTTTATTATATTTAGATTTAGTAGCGTCAATGTAAGTGTAATTGGCAAAAATTATGCATGGCACAAACAAAATTTTGAAATTCGTTCCTTATTGAATTGGCTCTTAATATCAAAATCTTTCAAGACTAAACATCAGGACATCTGGAATGCACCAAACGCAAGCACATACCACAATACAAGCTTAAATTTTCAACAGTGTAATTTTGTAATTCTTCAAACGATCATGTTAGCATTACACCAACGAATTAAACAGCCAATTTACCGCAATTAGGATGGGAAGAACTGCAAAATGGAAACAAAAAGCAAACAGCACAAAGAAAAAAGAATCCCACCGGTCACGTTAAACCATGTCATCGTTTACCATTGTGGGGGCCGGCGGCCTTCTCCGTTTAAAGCGTTTAGAACTAAATTAGGAATAATGAACTGATTGCGTGATCGGCGTAGCATGTCCGGGTGCGCGCGTTTTATCCCTCGGTCCCTCTACGGCGGTGTGAAAGGCGGAGGAAGGCAAGAGAGAGGGTTGCGAACCCCTAATGAGTGTGGGAACCTGTTTGATTACCGAAGAAGACTATTGACTTCCGTTCTGTCTCTCGATGAATAAGCAAGAAGGAGAGGATGTTTCATGTTAATTGTGTGTGTGTGTGTGGTGTCTTCGATGGGAGAGAAAGCATTCGATGAATGAGGTATTTGGGGAAATTTCCGCTAGCTAGCGTTAGTGTCGACAGTATCAATGGAATCTATTCTTTACGCTAATGCTACTGATTGTTGATAGCTTTAAATTTAGTTAAATTAAAGGATTTCTCCATTTTAATCATTTCTCAATTGTAGTTTCTTGTTGTCTCCTATTTCTTTTACGAAACCCTGTTATATTTGCAAATGATAGTTCAGGAGCTGATGGGAAATAGTTTTTGAAAATGTATCGCCACATATTGTCATTATCTTTGAATCTACCGGTGACAGGGAGTTGGTTCAAATGCACGTCATTTAGGAACATGGTTTCCACTCAAAGGGTACCTTACAAAGCTATTAGTATTTACTCATTTCATCAATACATCAATGCATTGAGAATTTCAAGCACTGTGGTATACGACAACGTTTTAACCACAGGTTATAGCCAACGCTTTTACAGAAAAAATTTCTAAAGTGCTACAATCATCTTCAATGATTCAAGCTTTACCGTTTCCTTCTTCATGGAAAGTTATATTCTGTACTGTATTAAGTAACTTAGAGCTGATATCCGCCTCCAGTGCCGGCGTATATCAGGTACATATGCAACCAATGTGATACTCTTGCAGTAATGTGTTGTCTTTATTTCTTTAATGTTCTACGTATAACTTCACTAACTGTTAGAGTCTTGTCTTTACATCATTTCCCTAAAGTATGGAAACATGCTGTCGTTGTTATTATACCGAAGCCTGGTAGAAACGCCCTCTTCACGATTTCTAAGTTTGCGGAATCTGTGATTTTGACCAGGTTGAGAAATGAAATGGCACTCCTGAATCCTCTACCGGATGAGCAGCTTGGATTCAGGGCAAGTTTTTCTACTGATCTGCAACTGCTTCGCTTGTCTGAGGCAGTTCCTGATGCCTTCCAGCAGAGAGAGACCGTTGGGACTGTATTTCTGGACGTAGCGAGGGCGTTTGATACTGTTTGGCATTACTTATGAGATGAAGAAAATTGGATTCAGCTTTCGATCGAGTCTGATGTTCCACAGAGCGACCTTTTCGCCCCGGATTTGTTTCTGATCTACACGTACGACATTCCTATGCACCCTGGGGTGCAACTCTCCATCTACAAGGACGACACTACCGTCTGCAGCACTCGTAGTAGCGAGAAACTTATCGTCAGAAGACTACAAACTGCCCTGGATGACACAGTGGAGTAGGCAGAGACCTGAGGCCGACTTAATGAAAGCATAAGTGTTACCATGCTGTTTATGATACGAAGAAAACCGGCATCGGAAGAACTAACGATCAATGATCAAGCGTTTTAATGGGGTACAACCTCAAAATATTTGGGAGTGGCTCTGTACTCCAAAACCAAGTCATAAGGATAATTGCCGAAGCTCCATGGTACGTCCGAAATGAGCGTTTGACTCAGCATCTTCGTGACTTCGTGATTGAGGAAGCATGGATGCGAGCGAGCATTTCCGTCAACCCCTTGCTAGCAAGAGTTGTGCAAATGGAAGACCGAATTTCAGTTGGAGATATTGAATAAACGAGGACAATCAAGGAGCTACCCAAAGGAAGATCTAGCTCAAGCTAGGAAACATCCTAATTAACGGCTGTGAGGATGCCGTTTCCCAGTGAGAAAGGAGTTTGTAGGCAGCCAGCCTGACTCTACAAAACACCGAAGGCCAGTAACTGTCGGTATGTTGTCCTGTAAATGGTTTCAAATCGTTCGATTAATAATGAGGGGTAAAGAGGGTAAATTTTTAGTATGTAGAATAGTTAGCATGTAGGACATGGTGAAACAGGGATAATATACGAATATAGGAACACTTTGTCAAAGCAAAAAATGACATTTAAAACGTATACATCATGTCCAAATCAGCAACAAGGTAATAGTAGGACCGAAGCGACAGTGAAGATAGAAAAAAGATTTAATAAAGGAAATTGAGGAAGAGATACGTTAAACAATATGGGCTTCAGCTCCAGACACGCAAAGAAACGTTTACTTGTATCATGACTCTCCGTCTCAATCCAAAACAATTACTGTTTCAATTATCCACAATACAATTATTGTTTTAAATCAAAAAAAATATTTCGAATAATTGAAAAGTAATTGTATTTCCTTGTTTAAAACATATGTTAACTAGATTCAAGAAAATCTTACAGAAAATTTGAAGAAAGCGATTCTTAGTATAAATAAATGGCCCTTATAACAGGAAACAATATTTTCCTAGGAATAGTAAATAGTTTTCTTAACTGAAGAAAGTGTTTAAGTATTGTTCTTAAATCAATACTTTCATTTTCTTAAAATATGTAAAATATTTATTTACTTCGAATTCTTGAAATGCTATTTATTTATATCCACATTATTAATTGCACAAACCTTGTTTAAAACAGTCCGACATATCTGTACATAATGCAGTAAATTATTCTCATTGCTTGTGATTTTAAAAAGGCTAAGGTAGGTTATCTACAGAATAATGTTCAAACAAAAAGTAAACTTTAATGTAGAAGTACACATGAAAAAAGTGCCTAGAAGCAATAACCAAAATAATGCTGTTATATAGCTCATAATATTAATGGAAACAACCGGCAAAAACAATGCGAGAAGAGAAAAGCACTAACGCATTTTGCTCCTGCGCACATTGCTATTCATCTCTCAGTATATGCAACTAATCTTCAAAAACAGCAGTGAAATATTTCCTGGCGCCACCTAGGGCCAAGAGATATAGTCATGCCGTCCTAGAAAGTTGTGATAGAAACCGGAATATAAATGCCATACTTACCCACATAATGATATAACCTTTAACGTACAACGTTTCATAAACATTTTCAAAAGATACCGGGCCCCACGTTGGGTTTTCTGTCTTGGATTTTTTTGATTTCCCAATCCCAAGAAAATATTTCTTTAATACAAATAACAATTTTCAAGAAAAGTATTTTCTTATATTAAACATTTTTATAGTCTTCAAATAAAAATATTTTCTTGAGGATAGATACTTTTTTAACCAAAATATTTCTCTCTAAGCACTAAAGGTTAGGTGGTAGAGCAGGAGGCAGTATCTGTTAGTTGCTGTCCGTCTGAACCTCGTCTTTTGATTTCACTTTTGTTTTTCTTTTTTATATGTTATTTAAAACACCAATATTTGTATTTTTCGAAAGTGAAATAAAGATTACTTATATTATATTAATTGAGACTGATTTTTGCAAGAAAATATAATTTCTCAAGAAGAATACATACAAGCACACCTTGTATTTCACGAAATCTTCCCCATTGAGGGACAATTATGTCTGACCCAGAGAAACATTTGTTTTTTTTTTCGAAATATTATAAAGATATCCGTAGCTAGTAGGATTAAAGGAATATATAACATACGGGCGCATATGTCAGCTAATCAATACAGATTTCTCTCGGAGTCAAATGTTAATTTTACCTTTGTTTGGAGAATAAATGGATTTTGTCAATCCGCTGCCTAATCCTGTACAAGAGATAGGCTCGTGTATGTTGTATTTTGTACTACCCCTGTTGCATATTTAAAAAAGTAGATACCCACGTCTATACATACCAAGCACGTCAAAACCCGAAACACTTCTCGCCCAACAAAGAAAAAGCAAGGGAGTTTTTAATTGTAAAATAAATCTATTGATAGATCTAGATGGATTCGGCCTTGTAACTCAGTTAGGTATACGAACCATGTGAAGTCCACCCTCCATTTAACTAATTTACTTTATGTGCTTGTAAATTCCCCTGTGTCTCACGCACAATTGGTGGACGCTTGCACGAAACTTGAAGAATTGGAATAAACCAGAATGCAGGGGAAAGAACTTTCTCTTATAGTCTGTTTAATTGTTACAGTTTGTGTTATAATTATTATCTCTAAAAATTTAAATGTAACAAATTGCTTTTCTTATGTTGTATTTGAAGAGTTTTGATAGACTAAAGTAGTGACGAAAACTGCATAGTGATATCTTTTTCGTTTTTGCAGATAAATACGAAAACAGCCCATTATCTAATAGAAGAGGTTATACTCACAAATTATTTTCATATAAGATTTTTCACTGAAAGTGATGTTTTAGACGGAATTAAACATCTGAGGTCTAAAAGAACTGCTGGCCATGACTCTGTACCGAGTTTTCTAATACGTAAATGTGCTAATTGCTTCACTGTACCAGTCACTCGAATTTTTAACTTATTTGTTAAAACAGGGGCATTTCCAAAGTTATGGAAAATTGCCAGAATAACACCAGTCTTTAAAAATGGCGATCTAACTCAGGTGGAAAATTACCGACCGATTGGTGTTTTATCGAACTTTGCAAAGATTTTTGAGCACTTGATATACACCGAAGTCTCCAGATACGTCAAGCCCTTTTTATCACCATTTCAACATGGATTTCTTTCGGGTAGATCGACTATTACTAACTTAGCCACGATTATGCAATTTTTAAGTGAAGCTTTGGATAAGAGACAGGAAGTCGACGTAATATATACAGACTTCTCCAAAGCTTTTGATATTACAGATCATACATTGCTAATTAAAAAACTTGGATGCTTTGGATTTTCAAATGGCTCGATTCAGCTTCTATCTTCGTACCTCAACGATAGGTTTAGCTATGTTTACTTCGATGGATTCTCGTCCAAACTATTTGAAATTCACACCGGTGTCCCTCAAGGTTCAAACTTGGGACCACTCTTATTTAACATCTTCGTTAATGAGCTGTTATCCTTATTAGACTGTAATGTGTTGGCGTATGCGGATGACTTGAAAATCTATAGACAAATAACGAATACTGCTGATGCAGATAGTTTACAAGAAGGAAAGCATACATAAGTGGTGTATGAACAATGGTCTATTACCAAACGTAAAGAAATGTGCTGTTGTACTCTAAGGTACGGAATCCTATACACAAAAATTACTACATGGGCAACAATCTAGTTTCACGCAAATATTTGACGATCAACTTCCCTTTTTGGAACACATTTTTGCAGTATGCAGCGCAGCGTCTAAAACCCTAGGGTTTTTGTTGAGATCTTGTCGTTCGTTTACTACCATAGCTCCGCCAAAAAACATTGTTCAATGCATTAATAAGAAGTAAACTGGAATATGCATCGGTTGTGTGGTATCCGATTTTCACGTATTTAAACCTAACATTAGAAAAGATACAGAAACGTTTTCTGAAATATCTGTTGTATGAATTAGATGGCACTTACCCTGCACGAAACTCAGATTACAACCAGCTATTACAAAGGCATCACTTCACATTGTTTTCTAGTTGTAGAGAACGTTACAGTGCACGATTTCTTTATAATCTATTAAATAACCAAATGGATTCATCGCATCTATTGGTACTTATAGCAATAACTACCTGAGCATAACACCCGCTTAACTGATCTTCTACTTATTCCTAGTTATAGAACGAACGCACTACCTAAGGCTCCTCTAACGCACATGACACGTAACCTTCATAAATACTATCCTGATCCTTTCCACTAATACTTTCTTCCAGTTTTTCCTTCACTCACTCTTTCCTTTTCCTTTTACCTATTCACACTTTCTTCTTACTCATGTATATGTATATTCAAATAGTAGCCCTATACTTTTGAAAATTCAATGTATCTATTATATTTGTCCTGTAATTGGTTTTTGACTGTTGGACAAGAAAGATGTATTATTATTATTATAATAACAATAATAATAATAATAATTATTATTATTATTATTGTTATTATTATTATTATTGTTATTATTATTATTGTTATTATTATTATTGTTATTACTATTATTATTATTATTATTATTATTATTATTATTATTTTTATTATTATTATTTTTATTATTATTATTATTATTATCAGTAATAATTTCCGTATCAGTTACAAATACCTACTTAATAATATCGAAACCTATCTTAGTTGGCCATGAAACAACGGAATGATAACTTTTACTCTTTTACACACAAAATGGTATCGCTATTACTTTAATATGACTGTTTGTTTTTTATCACTTTTCAAATATAGGTAACAAAATCTAGTGTGACTCGAATACAACAGCAGAATTTAGCATGCTATGGAAACATTTATTTGACAACTATGACAAGTATATAGAATTCTATTGCGCACTGTCCCTTAAAGATTACTGCTTAACCGTTGAATGATAACAATGTCGTTTTCTAATGCAGAGGCGTATGATATGCTTGCAGTGTATTTTCAATGTTTTGAAAACGTGTGTTTTGTTGAACGTAAATATCGTCGTTAAGTATCTAGAAAGAAAACATTTCAGCCGAGAAGTATTCTAACGTTTGGTGGCACGATTAAGTGAAACAGGGTATGTTCAACCTCGTGGAAATCATACTAGAGCACGTGCAGCTAGAACTGAGGCTAATGTGCTAAATGTCCTTGCATATGTTGAAGTTCATCCTCACACCGGAACTAGAGAACTGTCTTCCGTTGCAGGTATAAGTAAGTCATCAATTTATCGCACCCTAATAGACAATACGTCACACCCACACAGATTTTGACCATAGACTCAATAATTGTGATTGGTTAAAAGATATCTAGCATAAAGATGGTGCCTTCCTACACTGCATGTTGTGGACTGATGAAGCTACTTTTGCTAATGATGGGCCGGCAAATTTGCATAATATACATTACTGGTCCAGAGAAAATCTTCATTGCATGAGAGAGGTTGATCATCAACATAGGTGGAGTATAAATTTTTAGTGTGGCATTTTAGGTAATAAAGTTATTGGACCATTTATTTTTGAAGACAACTTAAACAGTGGAACATACTTAAATATTTTACTTAACGAATTACTAATACATTTAGAAGATGTTTCGTTGGAAACTCGAAAAGCACGATGGTTTCAGCATAACGGCTGTCCAGTTCATTGTTTACGAATCGTCCGTGACTATCTTCATAATACGTTTCGATATCAGTGGATTGGAAGAGGATCTATTCTTCCATGGCCAGTTAGATCCTCAGATCTGACTGGGTTTGACTTTTATTTATGGGGAAGGATAAAAGATCTGGTTTACCAAACACGTCCTACAATGAAAGCTGATTCAAGCGATTCATAATGATATCGCCAGCCCACCAGGAGTAGGAATCGAAGCAGGCGTTGTTAGCACTCGTCGTAGACTAAATCTGCGTATAAATAATGACGGCAAACAGTTTAAACATTTAAAATGAATTAAAGTTATTGTTTATTTTATTTCAAGTAACACTATATTATGTACTGTTGGTACTGTTTTGGTTTTGCATTGTTGTCATTTACTTGTACACGTGTACACTTGTACACATTTTGTAACTGCCACATTTTGTTATTGTTATCATTCCTTTGTCTCATGGCCAACTAAGATAAGTTTCGATATTATTAAGTATGTATTTGTAACTAATAGGGAAATTATTACTGACAATGGTCTGTTTTCGTTATTATCTGGAAAAAGGAAAAAGATATCACTACGCGGTTTTCGCCACTACTTTAGTCTGTCAAAACTCTTCAAACACAACATAAGGAAAGCATACTGTTGCATTTGAATTTTTAGAGATAATTGAGAAAAACTCGTACAGTTGGTAGTAGCGCCATCTGGTACGTTTCTTGAACATTAACGGGTGGCACAAGTTACGACGTTTAAAATAACGCTGAATGCCTTTTCAAACAAGTCCACACTTCTTTAATTCGGGTAAAAACTATAGAAGTTATAGCAGCTTTAGTTTTACATGATTTGGCAACGCCTACTACGCTTATTATTCACAATATGACAAAACGTCTTTACTCAAAGTGTTGCGTAATTAACTAAGCTTTTTAATAAAGCGTTTAAAATCATAGTTAATCCTGGAACTTTTACCTGCTAATTTCAACTTACTGTTGACCCTGGGCAATCGCGCCTCCCAGCGGTCAAGTTTAGAATTTAAAAATATTTTCATTAAGTTTTCCTTTTGCCCTTTTGGTCATAAAAACATTTTTCCCATTACTATAGCTATTGTACTTTCCAAGATATCACCGGTTCCTACTCTTAGTGGGACACGCCGTATAATGAAGAAGAAGGAAATTGGAAACTCCGAGCTTACACACCTGCTGAACTAAACTCGATACGACATAACATCCAAAGGAAAAGAAATCAAAGCAAAACATCAAAATCGAAAGGTAAACGACCTTTTCACCTCGTTAACAAACCACAACAACCAACATCAACACCATCCATTCATCCTTTTCACGGATCTGTTTCGTTCCACGCCTTTGTACGCTACCCAATCTTTCAAAAGGAAAGGTAAGCTAGGATGATGTTTTCAGTTGTCTTCGCGACAATAGTCGAATACGCTTTTTACGACGTACCCAATAGATTAGTATTGTATAGAACGTTGGTGGTCTGCGAAGACGATGTGCTTCTTGCTGATCTAACGGTTGTTTTTTTTAATAGTTGGAACTTTTAAAGCTAATAATAATAAATCAATAAATGCGATATCTTTGGATATAGTCCTACGATGTCGTAAAATAACGAAGAGGAAGGTTGTGTGATGATGAATGGTTCAGAACGTTGAGTGGCGTCATGTGGGGCAAGAATTATTTGATTATAATTGAATTTGAATCTTTTTTTTTTATATTTTATTTAATGTCGGTTATTCCATAATAAATTAATGTTGCCTTATAAGGAAGATGTCATTAATATCATTATTCGTGTTTACTTTACTATGTTCTTGCAGTATACAACGTGATTATCTTCTGCCTAGGCACTAAGTGGCCTGGACGGAAGATAATTCCTTTCCTGAACAATTTAGAGAAAAAAATGTTGGATGTGCCCCTTCAATTCATGCCAATTTTTTTCAATACTCCCTATACCCATCTATCTTAGTTTTTAAGATAATTTGAGATATTTGCGACATCACGTTGTTTCTTTAATGGCCGATATCTTAAACGCCTTACAGGCTAGAGCGACGATTCAAATTTTGTTCGAATGAGTATTTCTTGGAGTTTTTGGCAATGCATCTAAGAATTTTTTACATTTACTAGATTCTATAAGTTGGCCATCGATACCGTTGCCATGTTTGATTCATTCTATTTCAATTATTTTTAAATAGAACACCTGTATATTTTTCCAGAATACAATAGAGAAGCTCTTCTAAATATTTGTTTATAAACATTTCCTTATTCCTAAAAGCTGTTGTTCTTTAGTAAAATAAATATGAAGCTATGTAGATATTTTTTTTTTCCAAAAATATATAGTGTTGCGACGAAATATTATAAGCTTTCGTTTTTCTAAAGATATTCATTAAAAATAATTTGTAAAATTTAATTCATTCACATATTTTTAACATCTATTGTGTGTGAACACCATTTTCCTTCAGACAAACTATAATCCTTGTACTTTGTTAGACAATTACTAACATTTCGGGAGTAACATTTTGTGTAGTATCCATGGTACGCCTTCAGAAATTCATCCATTGCGTTCAGAAATTCATCCTGGAAGTTTTTTATAGACATTTTTATTAAGCTAAATTGCGAAATTTTCTAAACAACTTTTAATATGTTCTATCTTTTACTGCCGAAAAAAATTTAATGTGCGATGCCTTATCTCTATTCGTATTCTATATTCGATATATTATATTTGATGCTCTAGATTCGATATTCTAGATTCGATGTTCCATATTCGATATTCCATATTTGAAATTCCATGTTGGATATTCCATGTTCGATATTCGATATTCCACATTCGGTATTCCATATTCGATATTCCATATTTGAAATTGGATATTCCATAGTCGATATTCCATATTCGATATTCCATATTCGACATTCCATATTCTATAAATCTACTCGTTTCGTGTTGAATTCTAATTAACATTTGTTAATGATGGTTACTACCAAAAAACTTCTAAAGCAGTTTCTCTGTCAGATTCTGAAAAGATGTACAGGGTGTCCCATTTTTAAAAATTGAAATAGCGTGAATCAAACATGGCAATGATTTCTATATTTGCACAACGACCGTAAACTACTACGAAAACAATATACATGCAGTTTGCGACGTTATACATAAAGCTTCATGTAGAAAAAACATCTGCAGACAACATATTATTACGAGTCTATTACAAAGCACTATTTTAGAAATTTGTAAGGTGTCATCCAGTGTTGGACCAATGTGTTGGTATAGCTACGTTGATGACACCTTTGTCATCTGGCCTTATGGACATGAATCTTTAAACACTTTCCTATGGTTTCTGAATTCCCAACATGATGCTATACGCTTCACCATGGTGGTCGAATCGGACGGTTACCTCTCTTTTCTAGATGTTCTCGTACACCGGCGTTCTGAAAGTGCACTGGAACATTTCGTTTACCGAAAATCCACGCACATGGGTAGATATCTCAATGGCCTCTCACACCATCTTCCAGCCCAAAAATGCGGCCTTATCAATTCTCTTATCCAAAGGGTCATTTCCATATCTGAACCTAATTCGCTTCCTCAAGAAGTGAACCAGATCACCGAAACCCTGATCCGCAATTAACTGCTACACCAACACATCTCCACAGCAACTCCCCTCATCTAACCCTAATTTCCGTAAGCAAGCATATCTTCCTTACATTCAAGGTGTCACCGTTCGCATCAGCAAGATTCTCTTCAGGAACAACATAAAAACCACCTTCAAACCCAATTTCAAACTCTCAGACTATTTTCCCATCAAAGACCGCAATCATCTGGAAGTCCCTGGTGCCTACTAGATGAGACAAAGCGATCGGTCAGCATTCGTGTTACTGAGCACGAGTGTTATGCGGTTGCTGCGTGTAGCCGGGTCTGAGAGATCTTCAAATGTCCCAACAATTTAAATCGTGAAGATGGTTACCCCTTACATCACACGTAGAAATCCCAACTAATTAAACCTCCTAGCAACCACCACGCTTCATTGATCCATAAGTTTTCTGTTCCATTGATCCGAAATAAACCCTATATAAACCCCTTCAGAATGAATAGAAGTAAGTGTGCAGCCCTGAAGATGTCCCATAAGAGTACGGACGAAATTTCAGCAGAAGCTACGACAACGACGCGGTTCCCGAAAGTTGGAAAACCGATAGAACTGGTTGTTAATTTTAATAATTCTAGATATCAAAATCTCGTAGAAAATGTTTGTATTTCTGCTTAAGAAATCTTAGAGTTTAGCCGGTCTGCTTTCTTCGTGTAGGCCTACAATACATGTCCACTCGTATATAGTTTCTTGCTAATATCATGCTGGTTCTTGATAATGCAGCACTTTTACACAAGTACAATAGGACGCTCACATGGGACATGAGTAGAGTTTGTTAAAAAGGTGGTACCGGCAGTGGCGCACCGCATCAAAGTAGGTACGTAATATATAATATTAGTGAAAAGTAATATTGTTACCTTTTCCTGCCGTCTTGATGTCCACTGTGGCAATTGGCAACCGCCCTGGTAAGCTGCGTAGAATTGCAACATCAGCAACGCTTCCATTGTTGATTCATTCAGCCGTCGACGGTGTTGTGAATACGTTGTCGTATACTTCGAAAAATAATAGTTCGACATCAAGTGAAGTAAGATTTGCAAATGTCAGATATTCCTTTTCCTCATCTGTGCACCCTTGATTTTCAATTATAGACCGAACCTTTTGTAAATCGGGATTTTTCGTTAAAATTGCACCAAATTTTTTGGACAACATCGACTGCTATAGTGTTCGTCAAGTTTTCTAGAGCGGCTTGTAAATTGATAATGCAACTTAATGTGTCTCGTGCAGGTAAGTGACTGTTTTCTAATTGCTCAATAGGTTGTGCAACTTCAGAAGAGTTCATGGAAATTTCATCTATTTGTTGTTGAACGTCCGAATTGGAAGAAAGTTGCTGACTATCTCGAACTGCTGCAGAATCATTTGAATCAAGTTTCAAGATAACATTTTTCACTTGTGAAAAATATTTTTGATAGTAAGATACTGCCTGGAGCCATGTTCGCCATCGCGTTATTACATGCAGAGGTGGTGGTGGTAATTTCGGACACAATTGTTTGAATTCGCGGATATGTTTGGGAGATTTGATGAACACTTTTTTGGTAGATGCTATTAACTTATCCACCATCGGATACTTCTTTCGAATGGTTTCTGCTACAAGGTGACATACGTGTACGAGGCATGTTATGTGAAGAAGAGTCGGAAAGCATATTTTCAACATCCTACCAACTCTCACCATTGTTACCGCTCCGTCAGTAACGAACATTGTGACTTGGGTTCCTGTGATACAAAATTCTCTCAATGAATCCTTTATTATCTTCACAACGGTTTCTGCATTAGTTTTCTGAATCCTTTTAATCGATAACAACAATGAAGCTGGTGGACCATCACGTTTTAAAGGACGCGCTACAACATGAATGACGCTGTGTTTCTGAGCGTCAGTTGTTTCATCCACACATAGGCAGATTATCTTATTTCTCAACTCGTCTTTTATACATTCCTTTACTGTACTTTGCACACGTGGCAAATTGTATCGTAATTACATAGATGTTGGCAGCTTCCATGAGGGAACGTTCTTAGCCCAAAAAAGACGAAAGTGTTCATTAGATACTAGATGTTGTGGGATGTTGCACACACTTAACATAAAAATAAAATCATATAAAAATTGCCAGTATGGAATACTGTTTCTTAAATTCAATACATGACGTTTACTTTTACAATGTTTTCTACATTCCAACCTATCACGACTTAGCAATTCGCTATTGCATCTTGTGCAATAAATATGCGGACTTCTATATTCTAATCCAGGGAAATGCCTGAGGTATGTATTCACATTCGAAGGGAACGTTACACCCTTTGGGCGTCCCATCTCCGCGTACTCATTTGGCGTGCAGCGTGCAACGTACTGTCGCTTTGAATTCTCTCGCGGTACTGTCGAGATCGACTACGAGTTGAAAACTACCCCTACCCACGCCGCTACCGCTACGCTACTGCCATCCGGTACCACCTTTTTAATAAACTCTAGACAGGAGTAAAAACCATTGAAAACCGCCCGTATATCTGTTTTCATTCATAAGACTGTATCACTTACTTCTGACCGCTAACACCTGTTAATTAAAAATTCAAACTCAATGACAAACATCCCCGTTTATGCACTTAATTCAATAAGTACTATATCTGTTTTTTAAACGTCTAAAATCCATTTTCTAGACGCACTAACGCGTAGCATTACTTTAGAACCGATCCCGTCGCTTAACAAAGCAATTACGAGGCTCATTGCTTCTTACAGAAAAAGATCTAGAATAGTTTCTTTGAATGTTGTTCTTCTTTTTATATCTTCTATTTTTTGTTCTTCCATCAACACGAAGATGAGCCATCGTAATGAGGCTTTACATACCTTACGCGACAGCTGTACATATATGGAAAAAGTACACCGGTTGTGTTACCAATTGATATATTTGAAAATTGCATACTGCAATGTCGAGCGCCTCGTTTTTCCCAATTAAATGGTGGTAATTGAATCTAATGAGACGGCAAATTTAGCTCCTTACATTGTACGTTTGTAGAACTTTTTGCGGATTGAAATGCTGGACGTAGTAAAGAAAATGAGATACTTATTAATATATATGAGTTTCTTTCTGGATTCAGCTCTTTCCATATGTGTCTCCTTACACGATATAAAATTCAGTGCTTTTATAATTTGATAAACTGTGAAGAGAAACACCTTCAGATGGCTAAAATAAGTTATTTTTTAACAAGCCTATAGAATTTTGCTCATTATACAGATAGTATCTTCCAAATAAATATCCAATGGTTACCAAAAACATTTTAATAATGCAAACACTTTTTTTTAATTTTCTTGATTTTAGTGGCTCCAACATACTTTGTTACAAGTACAAAAAAAAAAAATATTGTTACCTTTTCCTGTCGCCTTGATGTCCACTGTGGCAATTGGCAACCGCCCTGGAAAGCTGCGTAGAATTGCAACATCAGCAACGCTTCCATTGTCGATTCATTCAGCCGTCGACGGTGTTGTGAATACGTTGTCGTATACTTCGAAAATGATCGTTCGACATCCAGTAAAGTAAGATTTCCAAATGTCAGATATTCCTTTTCCTGATCTCGGCATTCTTGATTTTCAATTATAGATCGAACCTTTTGTAAATCGGGATTTTTCGTTAAAATTGCACCAAATTTTTGAGCAACATCGACTCCTATAGTGTTCGTCAAGTTTTCTAGAGCGGCTTGTAAATTGTTTATGCAATTTAATGCGTCTCGTGCAGATAAGTGACTGTTTTCTAATTGCTTAATAGCTTGTGCAACTTCAGAATAGTTCGTGGAAATTTCATCTATTTGTTGTTGAACGTCCGAATTGGAAAAAAGTTGCTGACTATCTCGAACTGCTGCAGAATCATTTGAATCAAGTTTCAAGATGACATTTTTCACTTGTGAAAAATATTTCTGATAGTAAGATACTGCCTGGAGCCATGTTCCCCATCGCGTTATTACAGGCTGAGGTGGTGGTGGTAATTTCGGACACAATTGTTTGAATACACGGATGTGTTTGAGAGATTTGATGAACACTTTTTTGGCAGATGCTATTAATTTATCCACCATCGGATACTTCTTTCGAAAGGTTTCTACTACGAGGTAACATGCGTGTATAAGGCATGTTATGTGAAGAAGAGTCGGAAAGCATATTTTCAACATCCTACCAACTCTCAGCATTGTTGCGGCTCCGTCAGTAACGAACATTGTGACTTGGGTTCCTGTGATACAAAATTCTCTCAACGAATCTTTTATTATCTTGACAACGGTTTCTGCATTAGTTTTCTGAATCCTTTTACTGGATAACAACAATGAAGCTGCTGGACCATCACGTTTTAAAGGATGCGCTACAACATGAATGACGCTGTGTTTCTGAGCATCAGTTGTTTCATCCACACAGGCAGATTTTCTTATTTCTCAACTCGTCTTTTATACATTCCTTTACTGTACCTTGCACACGTGGCAAATTGTATCGTAATTGCATAGATGTTGGCAGCTTCCACGAGGGAACGTACTTTGCCCAAAAGAAGGCGAAAGTGTTCATTAGATACTAGATGTTGTGGGATGTTGCATACACTTAACATAAAAATAAAATCATATAAAAATTGCCAGTATGGAATACTGTTTCTTAAATTCAATACGCTATTGCATATTGTGCAATAAATATGCAGACTTCTATATTCTAATCCAGAGAAATGCCTGAAGTGTTTATTCGCATTCGAAGGGAACGTTACACCCTTTGGGCGTCTCATTTCCGCGTACTTATTTGGCGTGCCGCGTTCAACGTACTGTCGCTTTCAACTCTCTCGCGGTACTGTCGAGATCGACTACGAGTTGAAAATTACCCCTACCCACGCCGCTACCGCTACGCTACCACCTTTTTAACAAACTCTAATCATAATGTACCTTGGATCACCTTTGTGTTTTCTAGTCTGTACTGCCGTTGAGAAGGGCAGATTGAGGTAGTTCATTTATCACACCAGAGTGTAGTGTGGAGCTGTTTTAGTTGTGTTAACAGCATTATTGTTTAGTTGAGTCGAAAAATTTGTTTTTGTACGTAATTTGTAAGTTATTTTATGTTTAGTTTTTGTTTCTTTGTTGTAACATTTTTTTAAAGAAGAAGAAAATAAACTGCAGTATTGCTAATTATATGCGATCTGGTGAGTTAAACTATATATTTCTTTGTAGATTAAACATAACCTCTAAGCAGTATGATGCTTTTCGTTTTAAACTGCACTCTCCTGTACCTCGAATCACAAGCACCTCATGTACTTTGGATCAGTGATCCAAGTTACATGATGTTAATATTTTGAGGTCATTTGTTGTAGGTTACAATGCCAAGAAGTAAAACAGGAAAAAAAAACGGGTACATATTGATCCAGAGGCTATGAAGGGAGCCATGGAAGCTGTCAATGCTCCGGGAGATTTCTATAAGAGAAGCTTGTAAGGTTTACAAGGTGAAATTTGCTACTTTAGTACGACACTTGCAATCTTTTAAACACTCAGGGAAGGAGGACTATAAATATGAAGTTAAATATGACGCTAACAAGACTGACTCAGTTCAGTCTTGCTGCTGATGATAATAGCTTGGCTATCGAAACGTGCGTCCAGTACGAATTAAGTGTTGTGGTAAGGGTTTTAGTGAACTGTTTCAGAGAACCGTTAAGTTATTTGAAAGATTATTTTACTTACGCAAATATAACGTCACTAGATGTAGAACGTTCGTTTTCGGCATACAAAAACACTTTTTCTTCACGCCGCACTCACTTTGCCGAAACAACTTTGGAAACATATCTAATGTTACAAATATTAAATAGACATTATCCACTTTGTGATTTCACGGAGGACTCTTAAAACGGTAAGTGTTTGAGCACGTATCACATTTAATTTATTTTGTGTAAACTTTTATGCGTCCGCCACTGGCTTTCAGCGCAGTTGCGTTGTTCTACTCATGACATATAAAAACATATTAATAGCGGAGGGTTAAAAATCGATTTCTTCGAATTTCCTGCAAAATTTTCTTGAATCAAGTTAACAAATGTCTTAAACAAAGAAATACAATTATTTCATTACAAGTATATACTTCTCTTAAGTGGAAAAAGAAACGCTAACAAAATATTTCTTTTGATTTAAAACAATTATTGTATTGCGGATAATTGAAACAGTAGTTGTCTTGAATTAAGGCGGACAGTTTTGATACAAGTAAATAGAAAAACTGTTTGTCTTCCTTAACATTAATTTCATTCAGCAAAAAGCACTATTTCAGCAACATCTTTACGAAAGAACTAAACAAATTTGAAGCTGTATCATCAAACATATTCCCCCATGATACCATCTCATTGTCAAACATATACACCATTAGTTCTGGATACGAATACGATTCGCACAAGAGCAATTGAAGCCCGCATGCTGAGGACCAAATACGTGCTAACTAAACAAGAGACGATCGTCGAGTAAGAGCCGATGTAGAGGCGCTCTATCGCCAACACGGACCCAGATACCTGTTTCTCTATTAATAGAAGAATCTTAACACTTAACAGTATCCAGCGAGCGGGACACGACTCCAGACACTAGACACCGGCCGCTACTAGAAAAATTGTTGCGCTTGCCTCGTTGTCTAGAATCTTAGACGCGGACTAGACGCTTGTACTAGGTCTTTGGGTTAGACGTTCTAATGCTGGCAAGTTCTTCGCGTCGTGCAGAGCTAAAGGATGCTGCAGCCTGATGCTGTGATAAACTTTAAGTAGTTGCAGTTCTAATCCAGGCGTTACCAAGCTTTTATAATGACAAAATGCAACTTTAAATGTATATATGAGGGTAAGTCAAATATTATCTACACTTTCGTCATAACAAGCGTTGAAGGTTATCGTAGTGGCGGCTGCTTGCGCATGCGTTGAGTTGGCGCCTCTGTGGTCATGTGTGCGGAATTTAATCACGATCGCATCATTTGTCTGCTAGCTACAACAGCATAAGCATGTCAGCTCCGCTATTAGTTTGCACCAAAGAGGAACTATGAGCAGTGATCCAATTTTTGTGGTCAGAGGGTGTGAAAGGTGCTGAAATTCACCGGAGACTTTTGTCACAATACGGGGTCAGTGCTTTATCTCGTAAAAGCGTTTTTTTGTGGATCGAAACGTTTCAAAGTGGCCGCAGGAGCGTAACACGAAAAAAGGGAGCTGGACGGCCGTCAACCTCGACCACCGACGACAACATTCAACAAGCTCGAGAGATGGTTACAGCAAATAGGCGAGTTACCATAGGTGAGGTTGCAGCTTCTTTAAACACCAGTCACGGTTCTGCCTATCAAATTATCCACGATGAACTCAAATTTCGTAAAGTGTGTGCGCGATGGGTACCACGAATGCTTACCGCAGAAAACAAAACCACCTTCAAAGCTTGTTATGGCGAAAGTGTAGATAATATTTGACTTACCTTCGTAAATAACAGATGATTTTGTTGAGTAATGAAGATGTTTGGTCGTAAATAGGGTAATATAAATGGGAAATGTTGTTTTAGGTTCTAAAAGTAACAATAAAAGTTGAAACGTCTTCAAAATTTGTAGTCAAATCTTGAAAATTGTCATGAGAAGGGTTTCCAATGGTTAGGTACCATTGGGGCAACTTCAACTCGGGGTTGTACTTATACCAAAAGTTCTGAAACGGTTCTTTTTCGAGTAAGCGAAGTGACAAATTACAGGTTATCATCATAACAAATAAATCGACACTTCAGTATTTACATGTTTGTTACAGTCCGCCTTGTCCCAGCACATCAAATATTTCTCGCACACCTCACCAATTACTTTAGCACCGTCGTAGAATAAATCCGGAAAGTTACAAATAAACTTATTTACTCTGCCAATAAAGGGTCGTTTTTTAGCCTTGTTCACATTACACATTTTAAATTATAATTATATGTTTATAACGGATAACACGTAACACAAAACCCAACGCACGCTCTGGTTTCCTAAACTGAACGAAAAATAAACAAGCGCACGCTGACAAAGTCAGAATCGATTTTTACACACAGCGCGCTACTGCGATGAAGATAATAATTGTTTAAGCACAATTCTAACGCCGCAAGAATTAATAAAACACACTGATAGAAACATGCTACTAATAGCCTAAATGACAGACGTAAGGACATAAACAAGTGTAAATAAAACACGATATGTCAACGTAGGGCAAGTCAATTTCAGTGCAATCAATATGATTTAAATTTTACTGTTGATATTTCTACGCATTTAATCTTGCATTCATAGTTACCTTTGTTACATTGTAATTTTTGTATGAAAGTTGTGTTGATGACGGGACTATAAGATTCTATAAAAACTACAAAAATCCAGAATTTTCTAGCAAAAAGGCAACTTTTAACCAAATATTTTTTATAAACGGAACTAGATTAATTATAACTAGTTTGGGCAAACAGCGGTAAAAGTTAGTGTAGTAGATATGTGGTGCGGAGTCGGCGATTATTTATTTCACGCGTTCACGGCGTCAGTACTAAATCGATGCTGTGTGCGAGTAGTTCTGTGTATATGTAGGCTGTCGTAACTTATTTCGTAATTGTACGCTTATGTTTGTTTTAAAAATATCGCAATTAGGTACGTCGCGAAAACGACCAACGGCAGACACAGTTAAAAACTTTATAGTGGACATGCCGGACTTAATTTTTGATGGCGCTAAAATTCTATGTCTAGTTTGTAAAATCCCTTTAATGTGTTGGTCCAGAAGCCATTGTCAACGTCACATCGAAAGCAAACAGCATTCTTCTGCAAAAAGTGGCATACGAGACAAAAAAAAAATTACATTTGATTTATGTGTTACTCTTATTTTATGTAATCTATCGTTTCGTTTACTAGACAAAGAAGCATTTTTCTCCTTCTGGAAGAAATATGCGGACTGTAAGTTACCTACGAAATGTAGTGCCATTTGCTCGTGAACATATAGAAAAAAGAATGAAAACGGAATTAAAAGATAAAAAACTGTGGTTGTGTATGGACGAAACAACAGATCGTTAAAAACATTCTGCGGTTAATGTAATGGTACCACATCGACCGTCATCCTTCTTCTTACTTGCTTCCAAAAGAGTTATAAATTGTACTGCCGATGAGATTTTAAAGGTGGTGTTGAACTCATTGAACAAATTTGAAGTTTCAACTAAGCAACTTTTAATGTTTATGAGTGATGGTGCCGAAAACATGCGTTTTTTGGGTCGATCTCTTAAAGAACACAATGGTAACTTCTTACATGTAACGTGTAAAATGCATACTCTAAATCTTGTGGTACAGATTCCTACATGTTTTCCACTAGTAAATGCATTGATTGCTAGTACAAAGGCAGTGTTTCTAAAGTCCCCGAAACGTATCCGACTATTTCACAAACTGTGTCCTGATTTACCTGAACCATCACAGCCGATTGTTACATGTTGGGGAATATGGTTGCAGTCTGCGTTTTACTACAACAAATATTTTGATCAAGCAAAGAAGGTAGTTTTAAAATTCAATCCGACAGAAGCTGCAGCAATCAAGAAAAGCCAGGAAATATTTCAAGATAGTCAGGTTAAAAGAGATTTACAAACTATTCACCACAATTACTTCGGACTAGCGGAGGGAATAGAAAAATTACAAAATGTTTCGATGTCGGAAGTAGATTCTGTTCAAATTGTGAATGATGTTCACGCACAGTTATGAGCTGTAGAAGGCGAAACAAATTGGTGTGTAATACGAAAATTTGAAAGTGTTTTAGAGAAAGACTCCGATTTTCTTATATTAAGACAAATTTGTGAAGGTGCGTGTGAAGATGTATTAAGTTGTTTCAAAGATTATTTTAAATATGCAAATATAACTTCGCTAGATGTCGAACGGTCGTTTTCGGCATTAAAAAACATTTATTCCGCACGTCGTACTCACTTGACTGAAACAGCTGTGGAAACATATCTAATGATTCAAATATTTAACAGATGTTACCCAGTTTGTGATTTCACGGAAGACTTTTAAAACGGTAAGTGTTTCAGCACGTTTTATAATTTATTTCTTACCTTCTATTTTATGTATAAACTTTTATGCGCTCGCCACGCTTCTGGCTGTTATCGCATATTTGCCCAGGTTAGTTATACCAAAACGCATATAAGTTTTAGCGACTTTAAATCTTGTTTAAGTACATCGCCGTTATACAAAAGTATAATAATATGACGCAAAGTAAATTTCTCCAGCAAATTTTTGAAAAGGTACCACCCTGTATGTCTTCCTTCGTTAGAGAAAACTCTTGTTAGGTAACCTTGCCCCATTATCATTATTACGACACTATTAGACCTCTGCACTTTTCCAATTACGGTTTTCATGTAATCTCGAAGTGGCATAGGCTCCAATACATCGAGTTTGAGCACAAAAATCTCGTTAGAGATGAAAAGAGCGCACGGCATCACAAAAATGCTGGGAATAATCTCGGACATGATTATAGACGTCCTGTGTTTAACTATTACCTAGTTATGGGTAACGCGAAAGAAATTATAGGTCGCTAAAAAGGAACGTGTTCAAGAATTCCCTGACCTCATCCTTGCCCTGTAAATTCGCTTTTTACGGTGATTCTAATTGATTATCGTGAAGATCTGATATGGAGAGCCTATGTAAGGAACAGATAACTCTAACCTAACCTTAAAATACTTTACAAATCTCAAATAAAAAGAAATTTTAAACAAGGGCTAAGAATTTATTATCGCTATAAATTTATCCGTTAGTTAAATCTAACCTTTATCCTAACACGATCAAAGTTACCCATGAATCGGCAAGAATGAGAACTAAGAGGTACATTATTATATCTGTTGTACCTTTGTGATTCCAGATAACATCTATCGAACAAATGCCTCTTGCAGATTGTCACGGAATTCTCGGAGCAAAGGGTTGTTGTATAGTCATTACAAACACCTTTTCCTTCTTGTCAGACAATGCTTAACAAATATGAGCACAGCAAGTACACTTCTGTAATGTGGTTGTACAATGCAGTGACGGTTATTGATAGTAATCGATATTTATATGTGTTCTGTGATTGGAGTCTTCAAAAATTAACGTATGATTTAAAAAGCATTTTTTTACTTATGTAGGAAACAATAAACACTACGCCAATGGATAGTAAATGGAAAATAACTATGAAGTTCGTGCGATTTTAATACCAACCTGTCAGGAATACCAATACAATCATCAACGGTTGATTTCATTACATAAAGTTCCGATAATGGCACCATCTATTAGAAAACAAAGGTACGTTGCTGTTTAGAATTCAATGGAAACCACATTTTGACAGTTAATTTTATTACCCAGTGTATTTTGTGTGTGTTACCATTAAACATTATTTTGTTACACAACTAATTGTTTCTACAAAACATCGCATTCAATTCAAGGTAAGACGTATTTTATTGCTTATATACGCCTCGCCATATCATCCCTTCGCCATTTGCTTTATTTGTAACCTTTACAACCTCATCTTGATCTTCATAGAAATGGTTCGCAATAATAATATGATTCCCAACGGTCATTTCCATAAGAAATGGCAAAAATATGTGAAGTTATGGTTCGATCAACCTTTTCAAAAAGCCAAGCGTAACCGCAAACGCATTCAGAAAGCAAAGAAACGCTGTCCACGACCAGTAGATCTATTACGTCCGATAGTTCGTTGTTCAACGGTACGCTACCACACCAAACAAAGAATAGGCCACGGATTTAGCCACCAAGAACTCAAAGCTGCTGGTATCAACAAGAGATACGCTCAAACTATCGGGATTGCTGTTGATCACAGACGCAGGAATAAATCTTACGAATCTTTGAAGCAAAATGTGGTACGTCTTCAAGATTACATGAGCAGGTTAATTTTATTCCCAAAAGGGACTAAGAAAGCCCAGCCGGAGAAGACCGTGACGAAGAATTTGAATATCTTGAAGGATAATATCACAGCGCCAAAATCTAGGGTTCCAACTGAAGAAGAGAAGAAGTTCCAGGCGTTTATTACGTTGAGAAAGGTTAGAACTGAAAGGAAGACAATTAGTCGCAGATTGAAGAAGAAGAACAAGGAAGCTAAATCAGAATTAGCGAAGAATTAAAAAAAAATCAAATTTTGTTAAATGTATTGTAATTTTCTTTTGGGTTTCTGCAGAAATACTTAACCAATATTTTGTATTGTAATGTTTTAGAACATGAAAATATAATTTTGAAAATTTAAATGTAATCAGTGTCTGTTTCGAATTATTTACGTTTAAATCAATGTATTAACGAAACTGTGAAATGACAACCAATCAAAGTTGTGAAATTAGCTTCAAATTAATTTTATTTCGTTTCACACATTTCTCACAATCAAAATACGAGACATATTAATTTTAAGATGATAATGAAGAGGGCGCCATTGATTTTGTAGCTAACTTCACAATTGTGTAACTAATTTTAGCTATTCGTTAAAAATTAAATTAAAATCACATTATTACTAACAGTGAAAACCAACAAATCGTAATTTTTATTGTCTATTACAGGGTGTACGTCTTCTTTTTAGTTGATGAGGCTAATGCGGTTAGGCGACACGTACACGTTTTCTATTGAAAACGTGACAGTTGTACTTCGTTACGTTTTATGATCATCTGCAATCGTCTGTCTATTATTACGCAATCTTAGGGTTGGCAGCAGCCAAGGATGTTAAAAGTTTAATTCGATATTAGATAAATTCAAAAATATCTGTTATTAATATTTATGTTATTACTTGCACCAGCGCTTTTTGAAGCGTAATATACAGTGAATTGAACAGTTTAGAAATCACTGATTGTATGGTTATGAAGATAGTAAGTAAGACATGACGTAATTCGTACCAAATGTCAGTGTTGTGTGTTGTTTACCTAACAATTCATTCTCAATCTCAACGAAATAATTCCTTTACATAACAAACATACCTCACCTCAGCTACAAAACCAACATAACAATAGGAATGTAATCGTTTCGGGTAGCAACAACTGCTTAATTTGAGAATCGTTTAACTTCTGCCCATCATCAGGTAAAATATACGATGTTAAAGGTATACAAACACAAATTCTTCTTGATGCCTACACAAATAAAAGAAGGGAGCCTCTGTGCTGCATATATAGATGTCACAAATGTACAAACGGAAAAGAAATGCATAACATAGGTTCGATGTAAGCGTGTATGATGTAACAACACCTTTTCATTTGTATTCAGAGTGTGCGAGGGTGGCCAATGTGCCGGTATTGTAAAGTGAAGGGGTGATACAAGCACACTCGGCGGTAACAGAAGCTATAATAATGATAATGAAATGATGCCTGGCACGGGATTGGGTTGGGTGTGTTTCTTACATCTGTCAATCGTTAGAAGGATTGAATTTACAAAAAGGACGGTTCGAATATTTTTCTATTAGGTCTGTGACCGTAAAAAATCTAGAAGTAGATTTTGAAACGAATACAAGGAGCTTCAGATTTCAGATGCCTATTATTATTATTTTTAAACATTAATAATACGAGGGCATTCCAGAAAATTGTACCCATTTACATATAATTAAAAGAAAAATGAAGGAAAATAAATAATGATTTTATTTAAATGAAAGTAATACATTTATTCATTTTTCAATGTAGTCGCCGCCGTTGTTGAGACATTTGTTGTATCTTGAAACCAGTTTGTTTATGCCTTCCGCGTAAACCTCTATCGCCATAGTAGCCAGCCAATGCTGTACACCTCCTTTTAAGTCATCATCACTTTGGAAACGTTCTCCTGACAAGAAATCCTTGAGTTTACTGAACAAATGATAGTCACTTGGAGCCAAATCGGGGCTATACGCAGGGTGGTCAGAAACCTCCCACTTGAATTTCCGAAGAAGGTTAGTGGTCTTTTGAGCCGTGTGGGGACAAGCATTATCATGCAGAAGAACAATGCCACTTTTCAGCATTCCCCGCCTCTTGTTTTGGATGGTCCTACGCAGCTTCTGAAGTATTTCACAGTATATGTCCGCATTTATGGTCGTCCCTTGGGGCATGAAATCAACCAACAACAGACCTTTTCGATCCCAGAATACTGAGGCCATAACCTTTTTCGTGGAAAACGACTGCTTAAACTTGCGCGGCTTTGTTGGAGATCGTGGATGGTGCCACTCCATGTCTCAGGTGTGAAATGGCACACACAGGTTTCATCACTAGTAACAATTTGGTCAAGGAATGCATCGCGTCAACGCTGTACCCATTCAGCTGGTCTTGTGCTCGTCGGTAAGCATTTTGGGCACCCATCTTGCGCAAATTTTTCTGTAATTCTGATGGTTCGTCACGATTTCATGGGGCAATGATTGTGAAATTTCAGGAAATTGCTTACTCATTTCTTTCAGTTTTACGCGTCGATCTGCGCAGATGAAATCATCGACACGTTTCTTCAGATCGTCGGTGATAAGGGACGGGCGACCTGACCGCTCTTCATCGTGCACATTATCTCTTCCCTCTGAAATTTTGAACCCAGCGCTTTACAGATGACTCATCCATTGTTCCCGTACCATTATATACTTCTCTTAAGCGGAGAAAGGAACGCTAAGAAAGTATTTCTTTTGATTTAAAACAGTTATTGTATTATAGATAATTGAAACAGTAATTGCCTTGAATTGAGGCGTCCATTTCCAAATCCACATATATAGGCCACTGGGAGACTACACCAATTACTGCTGCAAAGAAAATAGGTGATGCAAAAGATACAGCACCAAGATATAGTACTGGACAAAGGGGAATTTTAGTTTCCGCTACAAATTTACCAAGGAGATTAATAGTTAAACCACTGACTAATATTCGCTATGTAACTTGATAAGATTTCTAGAATATTTACCAATCAGAAACGAAAAATACCAACATATAATGAAGCCAACACGATTCTGCACTAATTCTATAGCTGCCGATTTTTTGAAGAATTTACCATATTTATATACGCGCCCAAAATGAATAATGTTGCCGCTTGTGCTAGGAGCGTCCCTGATTCGCTTCGCGCGGCTCCCCACCTTATACTTTCATAGCGGCCAAACGTTGTAACATTGTCCATATATTTTAGCGGTTCACTTTACTACGGAACTCACTAACGCGGTATACAATAATATTATTTTCTTTTTGTTCATCTTACTATCTGTATGCCATTTTTACACAGCATAAAAGAGATTTTTTTTGACAAAAGACATTCAGTTCATTTCTAGGAAAAGAAATAACATTAAAAACTTGATTTTGTCAGAAGTATCATTATGTGACAATCCTTGTTTTATTCTTGTACCCTTCAATTGAGTAGCTAGCAATTAAAAAGATCTCACGAACAACCTGTACATACAAAATCTTGATCAATAAATGAAATAGTCACAATAGTATGCATGTAGATTTGTAAGACGACAGAATTTGTGAATTTTGATTCCATAACGAGATTATGGTCAATCGAACGATTACCACAAATACAACAAACATTAATGCTCACGACAAGGTTCGCTGCTTATCGCAGTTACTTTTTACGCAACCGAAACAGAAAGCAGCTTCAAGACTCTGCCTTCGTCTAGCACCCATCTTATCCGTAAGATATGTATCTTCTCCGGTATTGAATGGATCTTCGGTTTGAATAAAGCACTCGAAGAAAAGGTGTACGACATTCGTCGTTCCTCTATCTGCGTTTGGAAGTGCGGCGGTAAATAAAATCAGATAATTCAAGCCATGTGTATGTACAATATATATGTACATACATACAATATATAGGCAGAGTGTAGCGCCGAAGAAGATTATTTGTAATCTCTTATGGATCCGGTGGTAGATCTTATATTTTTTGTGTTTTCTTTACCACCTTGTTGAATTGAATACCAGCTTTACGAAGGCAAATTTCATTACTTATATCCCGTTTTCTAGGATATATCTGCGCGTATGAATTATACATTTACGAGCAAAGACAGTTTTATTGTTTAGATGATCCGAGATTGCAAATTTACGTTTCACCTGTTTAAGAATCTAAAATAATCGATTGTCCAAGGAATATTTTACGAATTTTTTGTAGTAAAATTTCGCTGCGTTACAAACATTTTACTGGATTAAAGAGAGTTAAAATTTGAGCATTTTTTATGTGAAATTCTTTGCAGAAACAGACCTAACTATTTAAATTTAGATTATGATATGTTATGAGTAGAGCAACGCAAACTGCGCTGAAAACCAGTGGCTGACGCATAAAAGTTTACACAAAATAAACACGGCCGGGACAATTCGGTATAAGCGTCAGTATAACTGCGACTCGAAAGCCGATCTGTTGTGTATTCATCTACGCTGTGGTATACTATATCGTAGTTCTACGTTTGTTTTGAAAATATTTCCTACGTCGCGAAAACGACCAAAGTTGGACACAATAAGAGAATTTATTGCAGAAATGCCTGATTTAAAATGTGATGGCGTAAAAATTCAATGTGTAGTGTGTAAAATAGATTTAATGTGTTGGTCGAAAAGTGATTGTCTACGGCACGTAAATAGTGCAGGGCATGTTTCAAAAAAAAATTCCACACGAGATTATGACAAATTTAAATTTAATTTATGTGTTTATTGCATGTAATTTACCATTTCATTTACTAAGGAAGAAAGCATACGTCTCGTTTTGGAATGAATATTCGGACTTTAAGTTACCAAGTGAGAGAACATTACAGAGAGTTGTGCTGTCTGCTCGTGAGCATGTCGAGAAAAGAATTAAATCGGAGTTGCAAGATAAAAAACTGTGGTTATGTGTGGACGAAACAACAGATCGTAAAAAACATTCTGTGGTTAAAGTAATGGTACGCACAATGGAACCACAACGACCGTCACCCTCAATTTTACTAGCATCCAGACGAATACAACAATGCACTGCGGAAGTAATTTCAATGTTGGTGTTAAATACATCGGGAAAGTTTGAACTTTCAACAAATCAACTGTTGATGTTTATGAGTGATGGTGCTGCAAATGTGCTTGCTGTAGGTCGATCTCTTAAAAAACATTGTGCTAACTTGTTGCATATTACATGTAAAATTCATACTCTCAGTTTCGTAGCAGATAGTATCAGAAAATGTTATCCCGAGGTAGACGCTCTAATAGCACATACAAAAGCTGTGTTTGTAAAATCCCCAAAACGTATTCGGGAATTTCATAGACTATGCCCACGTATTCCTGAACCACCACAACCTATTCTTACTCGTTGAGGAACATGGTTAGAGACTGCATTTTATTATCTTAAATATTTTGAGAATATAAAGAACGTGATTTTAGAATTCGACCCAAAGGAAGCTGCGGCTGTCAAGGTAAGCCGCTTGAAATTTCAGGATAGTCTAGTTAAAACAGATTTGGAAATTATTCAGAACAATTACGTGGGATTAGCGGATGCGATAGAAAAACTACAAAATTCTTCGGTGTCGTTAGTGAAATCTTTGCAAATAGTGCAACGTGTTCACGCACAGTTACGATTTGTTCACATTAATAACAATAAGTAATATTATTTACATATATACCTACATACGGAGGTATACCTACTCAATTCGTATGTTATTGTTTTTTTTTTTAAATTGAGTTATTTTATAGCATGTTTAATATATACGGGTGAATTTTGCATAACTTTGTGTATTTTTCCAGCAAATAAAAATTTTAAAATTTTAAAAAAATACGGGGGGTGGGGATTGTTTCTGGAAAACAAGAACTATGACAGGCAAACTATTGTCGCTATCCTTTAGTACTCATAAAACAGTTATATATTTGTCTTAACTTTTCTTTGATATGTCTTATAGTTTTGGAGATATTAAAGCAAATAGCGAAAGGTAGCGTTGGCTGTAAGCCGCCCCATCCCCGAAAACGAGGGGGGATTTAGCATCTATGAAAGTTACCGTTGTTCTTACACTGCATCAGTCTACAAACCCACCAAGTTTCATTTAAATCAGTGAGGGACACTTCCGTATGTTCCCTTGTAAGCCGGCTTTTCATTATGTATTGCTAACGTGGTCTAATTACGTATTGTTTGTAATAGTCCCAGTGACTTTCTGTTCAAGTTCTACGAAATCTAGCTTTAGCCTTATCACGTAGTTTTTGCAATAATTTGATGTTGCTAATAATCCAAGGTTTTTTGAGACCAACAGTTTTCACAGCTCTCATTGTAGTACGGCATTCATGCAAACAGAGTAACTGGATATTAAAAAAGCTTATTTTATCACTGGTATTCATATTAAACATTAGGTTTAACGGAAGTGATTTTTGTTGATTTTCTAACCCTAAGAAAATATTTATTTAATACCAGTAAAATTTCAAGAAAATTATTTTCTTATATTATACATTTCTTGAAATAAAAATATTTTCTTAAATAGAGACTGATTTTTGTAAAAAAATCTATTTTCTTGATGCAAAAAACAATTTCTCTGCGCGCGCACCTTTAGAGTCTTTCTTGTCAACATTATCTCGTTTATCCTTCACTTTTACCTTACACTTAACCTATAATAGACAGTAAATAGATTTAAACAGGTGCATTTATATGTGAAAACATCAATTTCCAAATAATATTATTTCAGTACAATTTTGGTTTGATTGTAGGTAAGCATTTCGTGGAACTAAGGTGCATGGAACCCGACACGCGCTATTACGGGGAAAACCCGTTGATCAAATACACGGCAGCCAGATGAAATGAAAATAAACAAATGAGCAGCGCGACGTGAATGCTTACGTATCATCGTAGAGGGCAGGGACGATGCAATGAAGTGAAGTGGTCATGATTATTTACGATCGTATATGGTCACTGCACCTGCTCCTATTTCGCTGAATATTAATGACAATCTCTAATCGTTTATACATGCATTTGCAGTTTAGCAAACGGATCGGTTTTATAAGTGATTGGTTTTTATCTTGATGCTATTTCCTTTTTTGTGTTGTTCCTGTTGTAATAAAGAAATATAAGATGACATTTCAAGGTTAGGTATCTAAATAACGTAGCTTTACTACATTCCTTTATATAAATTTATTAATTAGGACAATTACAGGACAATTGCAATCGTAGTCATAGTTTAGGTTATGTGAGATGGTGGTTCGTAAGCGGTGAGATGTAAATGAAGAAAATAATAGGTAAGTAGGAAAATGGATTTATATATTTGTACCATTTGAACTAACGTTAAAATTTCTGTATAAAAAAAATAATAAAATAGTGCGACAGATTGGTGAATATCAGAATTCCTGTTTGTATTAGGGATTAGTGAAAACTACAAAAATCTCGCCGATATCGTTTTCAAGGCCAGTAACACAGTTAGTAGTTTAAATAAATTGCGATTCACTTCACCACACATTTAACAATGCTTTGATCTTCCCGTTTTTTTTATTTTGTAACTAATTAATCGGGTACTCTAAAATTGTGGCACTGGAACACTGAAACAGTTCACTAAAACCCTTACCACAACACTTAATTCGTACTGGACGCACGTTTCGATAGCCAAGGTATCATCATCAGCAGCAAGACTGAACTGAGTTCAGTCTTGTCTTGGAGGAAATCTGTAAGATTTAAGGTTCACCATTTTTGATTACCAGTACGTAGATCTTTAGGAAGGCCTTGATATCACCTTAACGTAATGGAGGAAGTTAATGGTATTTTAGGGAGCTGGGGTCTATTTACAAGAATAGAAGCACCACGTCACTACAAAATTGAGATTAATTTTCGGCATTATACTTATTAATCTTTACTTTTCTTAGTTTATCTACTAGTAAAGTTTTTCAAAAGATTGTGTATTTTTATCATATTGCCATTGTCATTGTCACATTATGTGCTCACAAAGGGATACTTTCTTCTCTAAAAAGAAGACAGCATTTGTCGTTCTAACCATTTCAGTGGAGTAATAATACCAACAGAATAATATATTTGTCAAAATAACAGCATACTTTAAACCACAGAAATATTTTGTTAAGCAAATACATATTGATCTAACTTTTTAATGGCGAACATCCCCAAAATGGGAACATACTGGAAGATCGGACTAAACACGACGCTATTCAAGATTGCAATGAGACCTTTCATTGCACCATTGTAACCGTTGCTGATAATGTTCCGCAGTCAAAGGAAGCACAAGTTGCGGTCGATATGATGTTAACCCAAAACTTCGAATTCGGCGATAAACTGTTCTAAGGGTTCTATGGCGACCTTCTTCACCAAACCATTGGTTACTAATTGCCCGAGTAGAGGAAAATCGGTCTCTGAGTGCCAGTTGTCTTAAGCGACGATCTTGACACTCACTCGTTCTTCTTGAAGCCTCGGTTCCTCTTCTACGACTTGCCTGGCCATCTTCAAACCATGCACGATACACTCGCGTTACAGTAGACCGATTTCGATTTACACGGTTAGCAATTTCCCCAATAATTCGACCTCTGTCGAATTCGCTTAATTGTCGATACACTGCTCGTCTTCTTACTCTAGGCATAGCTAACACTTCGCTGAACCGCAGTTCAATGAGAGCAACAACACAAATCGAGAAAGTTATAAAAAACACCGCAAAAAAACATTCAATATAAATGCTGAGAGAGAGGTAAAACCCTCAATAACAACTTTATTGCTTCACTGAGGGGATTAAAATTTTGATCATTTATTACTATTATATAGGTGAATATTTCTATCAAATTTCATCCAGAAATTACAACTCCTTCTAACTGTTGCAATTTCTATGTCACTGAGTATATTTTAAAACATAAAAATTTTATGCAAGTAATAAGATTAATTCAATAAAAATTGGATTCTTTAGTATGTCCCCATTTTGAGAACATTTATCATTAAGAGGTGAAGTCAAATAAACGGTAAGGAAAAATATATTTGTTTCAAATTGACGAAGTTCTTTAAAAGAAGGAAGTGTATTGTTGAATCATACATATTACGTATATTAAATCAAACAGATATATTTTCAAAACAAACTTAAGGTTATTTGTTTCGGGAGATCATATGTTTAGATCAAATAATGATGTCAAAAAAATATTTTTTTAAATTAAAAGAATATATCTTTGCTGCAATTTAAGATTACGATTTGGTTGACTGAATGCATTTTTGTTTGAGTCAGGAACTTTTTTTTCTCTGTGTACTAGTTGGTATTTTGTTCTGCAAAATAGGTGGTTACGAATGGGATAGTCTCCACATTCGATAAATATCTCATCCGAGTGAATCTTTTTTTTTACGTGAAAATAAATCACGATATTTTTAATAGGAATACACGCATATGCAACAGAAAAATCGTAGCAGATGCAAACAGTCCTGTTTTTCTGGCGACGCGACTGTCGCAAGTCAAATGAATATTTCAGATAGGCATAGACATCCACGCGTTTGTTATATTTAGTCGCGCCTCTGGCTACTTTGGAAGATAAGAGTGCATCTGCAGATGTGAGACGTTCAACAGGTTGAATGTCGTGTGTGTTGTATACCAAAATGTCTAACGATGAAACTGAAGTTGCCGCCGTTATTGATGCAGAACGATTGATATCCGAGGTTGACGAAGTTTACGAAATTGCCTTTTAAGCATAGATATATACGAGGGTCACGCTATATATATTGAGATACAAGAAAACTACAAGTCTTTTTACGAAAATGATTTTATTTATGCTCAAAATAATCTCCTCCTGCATCAATGCACTTCTGTAACCGAAGTTTCCACAACGTAAAAGCGTGAAGCCAGTCATCTCTTGGAATGCTCTCAAAAAATAGATGAATTGCTTCATCTATCTCATCCTCCGTCGTGAAACGTCGACCACGTAAATGTTTCTTTAGGTTGAAGAACAACCAGAAATCACACATGACCAAATCAGGCGAATAGGGTGGATGTTCAATGACTTTTACCTTATTTTCACGTAAAAATTCAACTGTCTGCTGTGCACTGTGTGACGATGCATTGTCGTGATGCAACATTAACCCGCGAATGTTGGCTGACTCAAGAACTGCAAGTAAACATTTTGTGGTGTACCAGTTTATTGTGACTGTACGTTGATTTTCCAACTTCATTGCTTTTACTAATCCGCTACTACGGAAGAAAACTGCGTACATAACTTTCTTGACAGCCCTTTGCCTTTTGGCCATTGTTGGTGTTGGTGCATCTTCGTGGATCCACACGCGGCTCTCCTGGCGGGTAGTAATATCGTAAAATGGGATGTAAGTTTCAACACCTGTTACTATTTTTGATAGAATGCAATGTCCACTATTATTTAACATTTCCAATGTTTTCCGAGCTATTCTTACTCGCTCTGCTTTTTGGAAATCGGTAAGCGTGTGTGGCACCCAACGAGTAACAATTTTTTTCATCCGAAGATGATCATGTAAAATTGAATTTACTGTTGCGGATCCAACACCAAGAGTTGCCTCAATCACTTGATAGGTGCATCTTGGATCTTCGTCGATCATACGTCTCACACTCTCAATGTTTCCAGCAGTAACTGAAGAACAGGGCCTACCGGTACGTTCCTCATCACCAAGCGATATCCGTCCTCTTTTAAATTCGCTATACCAGCGAAACACAGTTGCACGTGATGGACTTTCTTCGCCAAATCCGAGTTGCAATCGTTCAAGACTTTGTTGTTCAGCAGCGACTCAACTGATAGTCAGAGTTTCCTACTTAAGGATGGTGGTATTTAGAAATGCAGTGTTGCCAGCTCTAACTTCTCTATTTTTGTGGCATCTCAAAATATATAGCGTGTCCCTCGTATGATATATGATATGAAACTTCTGGTTTTTGGGTTCTATCCCGTGTAGTGCGTTAGTGCGTTAGACAACGGTCATTCTCATGATCAACGCACTACGCGGGATAGAACCCGAAAATCAGAAGTTTCATATATATATATATATTGACTGCACCGTTTTCTAGCCCTCATTCGTAACAATAGGGCTACCACACATGCCGACTCAACGAAATCCATTGTGAACTGGTCACTGTAGGCCAGATCTGGTGAATAGGGTGGGTCGTCTATCAATTCGACTCAATTCTTGAATTTTTGTCATGGCGAGCATTGAAGTGTGAGACAGTACGTTGGCTTGGTGGAATAAAACTTTTTTTTTCTTCAAATACGTCCGTTTTTCCGCAATTTCTGCTTTAAACTTATTTTTAGTAGACTTTCATCAACGTCTGCGATGGTAGTCTGAAAAGTTTCCAGCCTAACACAGAAAAACAAGTATTTTTTTGTCAAATTCAGTTTAATTTTTCAACATAGTCTCCTTGTAAGTCTGTACACTTTTCCCAGCGATGGTTCCATGTCTTTAGTCCGTCCAAATAGCAGGCACCTTGTTCTGCAAAATAGATGTTTGCAAATGTGATGGCCTCCTCATTCGCTGAAAATCTCTGTCTTAAGAGCAAAGCTTTGAGTCTAAGAAATAGAAAAAAGTTTCTGGCGGCCGGTTCTGGTGAATAGGATAGGTGGTCCATCAATTCGAACCCTAATTCATCAATTTTTGCTATTGCGACCACCGAAGTGCGAGACGGTTGTCTGTCTTTAAATGTGGCCATCTTTACGCAAGTTCTGCCTTCAGCTTGTCAAGTAATGATACGTAGTATGTTCCTTTATTGTTTTTCTTTTTTCAAGGTAGTCGTTTAACACAACTCGATTATAACAAAAATCGTCGCTATTATTTTCCCGACCGATGGAACAGTCTTCGCCTTCTTCGGGGCCGATTCTGCCTTCGCAGTCCACTGCTTCGACTGTGCCTTGGCCTCAGGAGTGTACTGGTGTATCTAAATTTAATTTACAGTTACTAATCGACGACAAAACTCTGACTTATTTCGCTTAAACTGCTTCAACAGGGCTTTGGAAATGTTCATTCAAATCCGTTTCTGGTCCTGAGTGAGCAAGGGCGGTACTCAATTCCTGATGAACTTTTTCATACCTAAATCTCCAGTCAATATATGAGAAACACATGTTCTTGCGAGATGCCCACAGCCTCCGCTATCTTTCTAATCTTAATTCAACGGTAGTCTAGTACCATTTGGTGAACTTTTCCAGTGTTATCGGTTGTGGTTGCAGTTTTTGGTCGTCCCGAACATTGATCGCATTTAAATTCAGCTGCACAAAATTTCACAGTGGCAAATAATGGTCTAGAGTCCCTGTAAGCAGCGTCCACCTATGCCTTTAATTTGTGTAGCCGTATTGCCTTTTAAATGCAAGAATTTGATGACACGAACGACTGCTAAACAATAACTGAGCGTCCAACATTTAAAATAAATAGATAAACAGTAGCTTTGTATTCATTTTACTACTAAGAATACATTTTAATGTGTGTAGGCTACTAAAAACTAATTGACACAATCAACCTCAAAATTGCTTTTATGGTTTTCCTAGGCTTGTATAATTGCTGTCCAAATTCGGAACTTAATTTGCAATAAGAATATAACAATCAAAAATTTTTGATTTTTCTTCATAGATTAAACCCAACCATATATAGCAATGTCAAGAAATCGTCTAATTAGTCCTTGTCTTTCCTTTCGCTTCGAGGTTGTTTGGCGACGAAGAACTAAGTGAATACAAAATGAATAAGCAGGAGTTAATTGAGCAGAGAATGCTGCGCATCGAGAAAAAAGTTGGCATACCACCGCTTGTCAATATGTTCATTCGTATTTGATGAATATCGCCAAAGAAAGAAACATCTACCTTCAGCAAATGTTTTTATTGAATCTTCAAATAGAAGCTTTATTCTTTACATGGCTAATATTTTCATTACGCAGGAGACACCTGTGTGTGCAATCTTCTGACTGTAAAAAGAACAAGTAATAAAGAAAACACCATAAAAGTGCAAATGAAAAAAAGATACGTCTAGCGCTATTAAAACAAATAATACATATGGTTGTTTCACTCCGCTTAACTCAATATGAAGCCTAGTGCGTTGTGAGTTTACATCGTTAGGATACAAATTAATACAGTAAACAATTATAATGTATTCAAGCTTCTTTTCGCTCTTTTAGGAAAGAAACTGACATCTTAATAATAATAATAATAGTTACCTTATTATTATATATACATATATACCGTAAGAGCGAGCGTACTATGATCAGCGAGCATAATTGGCATTTTTCGGAAATGCGGGAGTAATGTCGTGTACGTGAACGAGTACGCGGTTTATGGGGTGGGCAAGGTGCACAAATGAATTTGCCTCTACGCAATGTTGTCAAGCAAATGACATTCCACAGTGACATTCAACACAGCACGCGTTTAGATGCGCTGAGTTCGTGTAAAATCGGGTGATCATATGTACGCTCGCTCGTACGGTATATACAGATTACAAATAAAATCCAAGGGTAATATACATATAAAAAAATAATAGAGTGCAGTGCAGTAAGTCAACGTATAAGTTAGTAAATTGAAAAATAACAAATGAGAAAGAAAAAAAAACAGGCTTGGAGCTGACGAGTCAATATACTAATGCACATTAGAATAATGAAAAGGGTCTGGATACGCACAATTGGCATTCCTACTCATGTGATTAAGTGGTTCAAGATTTTCTTGAATCAAGTTAACAAATGTCTTAAACAAGGAAGTACAATTATTTCATTACAAATATATACTTTTCTTAAATGGAGAAAAAAGGGATAAGAAAATATGGGCAAATATGCGATAATATCCAGAGGCGTGGCGAGCGCATAAAAGATTACACATAAAATAGAATGTAAGAAATAAATTATAAAATGTGCTGAAACACTTACCATTTTAAAAGTCTTCCCTGAAATCACAAACTGGGTAACATATGTTAAATATTTGAATCATTAGATATGTTTCCACAGCTGTTTCAGTCAAGTGAGTACGACGTGCGGAATAAATGTTTTTTAATGCCGAAAACGATCGTTCGACACCTAGCGATCTTATATTAGCATATTTAAAATAATCTTTGAAACAACTGAATGCATCTTCACAAATTTGTCTTATTATAAGAAAATCGGAGTCTTTCTCTAAAACACTTTCTAATTTTCGTATTATACACCAATTTGTTTCATCTTCTACAGCGCATAACTGTGCGTGAACATCATTCACAATTTGAACAGAATCCACTAGCGACATCGAAACATTTTATAATTTTTCTATTCCCTCCGCTAGTCCGAAGTAATTGTTGTGAGTAGTTTGTAAATCTCTTTTAATCTGACTATCTTGAAATATTTCCTGGCTTTTCTTGATTGTTGCAGCTTCTGTCGAATTGAATTTTAAAACTACCTTCTTTACTTGATCAAAATATTTGTTGTAGTAAAACGCAGCCTGTAACCATGTTCCCCAACGTGTAACAATCGGCTGTGGTGGTTCAGGTAAATCAGGACACCGTTTGTGAAATAATCGATTACATTTCGGGCACCTTAGAAACACTGCCTTTGTACCAGCAATCAATGCATTTACTAGTGGAAAACATGTAGGAGTCGTTTGTGCCGCAAGATTTAGAGTATGGATTTTACACGTTACATGTAAGAAGTTACCACTGTGTTCTTTAAGAGATCGACCCAAAGAACGCATGTTTGCGGCACCATCATTCATAAACATTAAAAGTTGCTTAGTTGAAACTTCAAATTTGTTCAATGAGTTCAACACCACCTTTAAAATCTCATGGGCAGTTGAATTTATAACTCTTTTGGAAGCAAGTAAGAAGGAGGATGACGGTCGATGTGGTTCCATTGTACGTACCATTACATTAACCACAGAATGTTTTTGACGATCTGTTGTTTCGTCCACACACAACCACAGTTTTTTATCTTTCAATTCCGTTTTCATTCTTTTTTCTATATGTTCACGAGCAAATGGCACTACATTTCGTATCGATGTCCGACTAGGTAATTTACAGTCCGCACATTTATTCCAGAAGGAGACAAATGCTTCTTTGTCTAGTAAACGAAACGATAGATTACATAAAATAAGAGTAACACATAAATCAAATGTAAATTTTTCTTGGTCTCGTATGCCACTTTTTGCAGAAGAATGCTGTTTGCTTTCGATGTGAACTTGACAATGGATTCTGGACCAACACATTAAAGGGATTTTACAAACTAGACATTGCATTTTAGCGCCATCAAAAATCAAGTCCGGTATGTCCACTATAAAGTTTTTAACTGTTTCTGCCATTGGTTGTTGTCGCGACGTACCTAACTGCGACATTTTTAAAGCAAACATAAGCGTACAATTACGAAATAAGTTACGACAGCCTACATATACACAGAACTACTCGCATATAGCATCGATTTAGTACTGACGCTGTGAACGCGTGAAATAAATAATCGCCGACTCCGCACCACATATCTACTACACTGACTGTTACTGCTGTTTGCCCAGGCTAGTAATAAGTGTAAAAAATAATAAATAACTAATAAATGCCTATTTTTTGCGCCTTTTTTTGTCTTTTTTGTTGCCTTTTTTGCTGCCTATTTCTCATGAGTTAGTGCAGTGAAGTGAGTTCACAAACAAGCAGGGTACAGTGCGGTAGTGTACACGATAAAATAGCGAATAAAGTAGCAATAAAGCTAATAGGAAAACTAAAGACTACTACTGATTGTGAGTAAGACTTTAGACTAAGAGACCACGTAGTAATTTAGGTTAGAAACAAGTCACTCATTGTTCAAATTGTGAATATATTGTGACGCCATAAACACTTGTATAAGTGCTAATAAAAAAAAAAGTCAATAAGCTGATAAAAAATATGGCTTTCTACTGTAGACTCAAATTTTACTTTGTGATTGTGTGTGATTTTAAAAACGTCCCTCCTAATTAAAAAAAAACAACAGAATATAGAGTAAACCATTGTAAACCATTGTGAATATTTATCAATAAATCGTTTGTGATGTTTACTTGTCAAAACAGCTTTGGTAAGTTTTTTGACAAATTTTTCTCATTTTTTTTGTGCTCGTAAACGTTTTACAACATTAAGGAAAGCGTTTGGTGGTCGTCCATACAGACAACGCTCTGAAACGTATCTAATCCAAGAGTGCAACCGTTAACCGGTCTTCTTCTAGCAAGCCGTTCTCACGACAAATAGACAACCCAGCGTGTTGTACCTAGCTGTAGCGCCGTCAAAGGACCTAGAATAATAATACTCGCTAAGGTATGTACACATATACATTACATACAATACACGAGCGGCATTATCACCTGTACCCGCACATGTTTCTAGGCACACGACCATAATTATATCATTAAATTATCTAGAGTGCAATGCCTGGTGGAAAAGGTGTACGAAGTGTTGGTTATGCGAGCGTTCGTCCTGTTGCAGAAAAGGGCAACTACCCGATTACGTAACGCACGTTGGTTGGTTTGAAGGCAATAAAATATACGTTCAATATTAGCCGTTTACAACACGTACAGAAGTAAGTTATTAGAAAGAGGAATGAAGTAATAAATGGTAAAAAAAAGAAACAAAATATTATTGAAGTCATTAAACATTACAGCCAGGTAATATCTCTGCGCGGCGTAGGCGCTTCCTTTAGTAAGTACAATACAACAAAATAAGTAATAAATCGAATAATAATAACAGAACCAATCAAGAAGTATAATATCTGAAATGTTGTGAAACACTCACCCTTTTAAGCAGCGCTATCAGATAGGTTGGCGGGCTGCATCGGAATTACCGGACATTAAAAGTAGAAGCACCATTTTCAGTATTATCACTAGAGTTTGTTAAAAATGTGCTACCGGCAGTGGCGTACCGCATAAAAGTAGATACGTAGTATACAATATTAGTGAAAAATAATATTGTTACCTTTTCCTGTCGTCTTGATGTCCACTGTGACAATTGGCAACCGCCCTGGTAAGCTGTGTAGAATTGCAACGCTTCCATTGTCGATTCATTCAGCCGTCGACGGTGTTGTGAATACGTTGTCGTATACTTCGAAAATGATCGTTCGACATCCAGCGAAGATTTGCAAATGTCAGATATTCCTTTTCCTTATCTGGGCACTCTTGATTTTCAGTTATAGACCGAACCTTTTGTAAATCGGGATTTTTTCGTTAAAATTGCACCAAATTTTTGAGCAACATTGACTCCTATAATGTTCGTCAAGTTTTCTAGAGCAACTTGTAAATTGTTTATGCAATATAATGCGTCTCGTGGAGATAAGTTACTGTTTTCTAATTGCTCAATAGCTTGTGCAACTTCAGAATAGTTCATGGAAATTTTATCTATTTGTTGTTGAACGTCTGAATTGGAAAAAAGTTGCTGACTATCTCGAACTGCTGCAGAATCATTTGAATCAAGTTTGAAGATGACATTTTTCACCTGTGAAAAATATTTCTGATAGTAAGATACTGCCTGGAGCCATGTTCCCCATTGCGTTATTACAGGCTGAGGTGGTGGTGGTAATTTCGGATACAATTGTTTGAATTCGCGGGTGTCTTTGGGAGATTTGGTGAACACTTTTTTGGTAGATGCTACTAACTTATCCACCATCGGATACCTCTTTCGAATGGCCTCTGCTACGAGGTGACATGCGTGTATGAGGCATGTTATGTGAAGAATACTCGGAAAGCATATTTTCAACATCCTACCATCTCTTAGCATTGTTGCGGCTCCGTCAGTAACGAACATTGTGACTTGAGTTCCTGTGATACAAAATTCTCTCAACGAATCTTTTATTATCTTGACGACGGTTTCTGCATTAGTTTTCTGAATCCTTTTATTGGATAACAACAATGAAGCTGGTGGACCATCACGTTTTAAAGGACGCGCTACAACATGAATGACGCTGTGTTTCTGAACATCAGTTGTTTCATCCACACATAGGCGGATTTTCTTATTTCTCAACTCGTGTTTTATACATTCCATTACTGTACCTTGCACACGTGGCAAATTGTATCGTAATTGCATAGATGTTGGCAACTTCCAAGAGGGAACGTACTTAACCCAAAAAAGACGAAAGTGTTCATTAGATACTAGATGTTGTGGGATGTTACACACACTTAACATAAAAATCAAACCATATAAAAATTGCCAGTATGGAATATTGTTTCTTAAATTCAATACATGGCGTTTACTTTTATAATGTTTTCTACATTCAAACCTATCGCGACTTAGCAATTCGCTATTGCATATTGTGCAATAAATATGCGGACTTCTATATTCTAATCCAGGTAAATGCCTGAGATATTTATTCGCATTCGAAAGGAACGTTACACCCTTTGGGCTTCCCATCTCCGCGTACTTATTTGGCGTGCAGCGTGCAACGTACTGTCGCTTTGAATTCTCTCGCGGTACTGTCGAGATCGACTACGAGTTGAAAACTACCCTTACCCACGCCGCTACCGCTACGCTACTGCCATTCGGTACCACCTTTTTAACAAACTCTAATTTGTTGTCTCATTGAACGATGTACGCCATGGTGAAAAAGGTGTTATTTTTTGAAAAAGATCGTTCGACATCTACGGATGACATGCATGATTAAAACACTTTTTGAATTCGGAAAATGGATTAGTCGATGTACCATCACAAATTTGTTTTAATGTGATAAAATCGGAATCTTTCTTTAACACACTCTCGAACTTTTCTAAAACGCGATTATATTTTGGGTCATGTATAGTGCGTAGCAGTGTATGTACTTCAACCACTACTTGCAGTGACTCCACTAACGACAAAGCACTATTTTGTAATTGTTATATTGCGTCACATAATCCTTTATAGTTGTTACGAATAGTTTCTAACTCTCTTTCAACGGAAATATCTTGAAATTTTGTCTGGTTCTCCTTAATAGCTGCCGCTTCGGCAGGATTGAATTGTAGAATAACAGCTTTTACTTGTTTGAAATATTCAGCATAATAAAGAGCTGCCTGCAACCATGTTCACTAACATGAATCGGCTGTGGTGATTCACGAATACCAGGACGATCTACGTGAAATGATCGAAGACGTTTTAGAGATTCATGTGTGTTCTTGAAATCAAAACCATCGAAGTTACCATCACTAATTTTATTCTAATAATAAAGTATTAATGTCTATATTAATAGTTTACAGATACATCTTACTTCTAGGGGAGTTGAGAGTAGAGTAATCGAGAGTATATCGAAAATGCAGCTTAAAAAATTAGTATATAGTTAGATATATAACAGCAGATGTCTATATAGTTAAAATAGAGGAAGTACAAAACAATGCAAGCTATGTGATTTCTTAAGTCCTAAGAATAATGGTAAAATAACTTTCTAAGGGTCGAAACTCGAACAATAACAAAAGATACAAATCTTATCCTTTAGACCAGAAAACAATGCAAAGGGTCGTAAAATACAACATGTGTGCATATTAAAAAGAAAGTAGAATGTGCTGAACACTTGTACTTAAAATCTAAGAAGAAGTGAAATAAAATCTATACTAAAAAAAAGGAAGGGTATTTAACACTATTAATGCATCACCACTCTGGATAGAGTGCACCGTCGCTGGCCCACTTTATAAGAGTCGTAAAAAGTTGACAGCATTGGATATGTTTCCACAGTCGTTTTGTTGAACGATGTTCGCCGTGGTGAAAAAATGTGTTTATATTTTGAAAAAGATCGTTCGACATCTACGGATATAATACATGCATGATTAAAATACTTTTTAAATTCAGTTTTTACGCAAAACCCTTATTCTTACTAACTTCATATCAACACTAGCTCTGAAACAAGACAATAACGTTTTAAACTGTAATGATAGAAGATGTGTTTCACCTTGCTCTAATTAGTCATAGACATTCTCAATTCTAAGTCAGGAAATAACCTCCCATCTAATAAAAACTTACATGTCGACCGGTCCTTTCTGGACGCTTTTTCTAATGTTGATGATGTTGTTTCTGCATTTTACAAACTGTCTAGTATTATAGATCTTTTCGTACCAAAGTACAGAAGTTCCGGGGGTATCTACCCTCCATGGTTCAATTCTGACATTAAGAAAAACATAAAACTGAAACATTTTTATTACAAGAACTGGAAAACAACAAAATCCTCAACTTACCGTAGCGAGTTTTCACGGTTATTCACCCTAAATAAGACGCAAATTAATGCGGCGTACAGGGAGTATCATACAACTATTGAAATGAATATAGCTTGTAATTCGAAATTATTCTGGAAATTCGTAAACTCTAAGCGAACCACCTCTAGAATTCCTGAAAGTCTGGATGTTGACAACTTAATCCTTGATAAACCTATCAATATTGTTCAAGCATTTGTAGACGTGTTTTCCCAAATATTCACTCGTAACGTACCTATTGATCCTAGCCAACTTGATTCAAACTTTAATTTGTTCTTTTAACATTGGATACTTTACTCCTAACGTAGTTCTTAGTACCTTAAGAAAATTTAAAGCAACCATGGTTCATGGAGATGATGATTTACTTAGTTTTCTTGTTCGAGGCTGCGCCCCAATTTTGCAAGTTTGCCCCTCTTCCGCGTACATTAAAGAGATCAACTAACATGCTATTTATCTTTTGCAATCTATATAGGACGTAGTTTTAATATGCCAAAGTCATAGGAATAGTTCTTTTGTCGTGAAATAGGCGAACGCTTTATAAAGGATTTCCCAATAAAAATGATATGTGTTTAAATGTAAACAAAACACAGAAAAAAAAGTTAATCCAATTTTTTTTTTTATTTGAAAGTTTCATCGATAGCATTTATGTTTTAAACAACACATCACTCAAATGTCCTCCACGACTACGAATGCTGGAGCGAATTCGACGAACCCAATTTTCAGTTACTCTCGTGCTCAATGTTGGTTTTCAAGTCCTCTACTGTCTGTGCTTTGTTCGCATTGACCAATGACTTAACGTAACCCCATAAAAAATAATCCATCTGGTCGAGGTTGTCCAATTCTTCTTGGATCTCTCGCATCAAGAGAAATCAATATTTCAGGAAACTTTTCTTTCAATAAATCAATGGTTTCACCAGAAGTGTGACGTGGAACCGTCCTGTTGGAAGAACATGTCATCCAAATTCATTTCTTCCAACTGGGGTCACAAAAAATCCGTTATCATCGTTCGATATCTTTCACCATTCACTGTAACCGCATTTCCTTCCTCATTTCGGAAAAAATAAGGTCCGATGATGCCACCATGCCATAAACCACACCAGACAGTGACTTTCACTGAATGCAAAGGCTTCTCAAGAATCGCATGTGGATTATTTTCACTCAAAAAATGGCAGTTTTGCTTGTATACATAACCGTTTAACCAGAAATGAGCTTCATCAGAAAAGATGATTTTCTTAAAAAAATCAGGATTATTTTCAAGTTTCTCTTGAGCCCAATTGCTGAACAAACGACGCTTATGATGGTCAAGTCACACTTGCACTCTCTGCATCACTGGCTCTTATAGCAGCAATGTTGTCTATTTCGTCGTCGCTGTGGTGTAGTAAATTCACTTTCAAACTTTTTCATGATTCGACAAATTGCACAAGCACCGACGGAAGATTATTTCTTCCAAAATTTTCACGTAACGAGCGACTGGTTTGGACAAAAGATCGATTGATAAAACTTTTGAATAATAATGAGACGTTCTAGAAGAGTGTATCTCGCCGTGATGAAATACTGCACTGCAATACTACAATACTACACTACTGAATACAACTGTCAAGAAATTACAGTTCTTTTCATTTCCAAAATGGCCACCGTGGCATTTCGAGAACATATCATAGCTATTGGGAAACCCTTTATAACGTTACGGAAAGTATCTAAAACTTTTAAGAAAATAGTCAAACAATATTATAGTCAAAAGTAACAAAGGATTTACGTATACACATACTTCTTTTAAATTTAATTGTTTTAATTTGTAAGCATACGGCCTTTTAAAGTTAAATAAGAAATTAAAATTTCAGAAAAAAATGAAATGTGGTGTAAAGTTCCAGGGGATTATAATTTTTCATGGGCATCTTTTATGCGTATAAAATTATAAGTAATAAATTCTAACGCATGCATCCTCCCTTTTTTTTCCTATTGATTCGCCAGCGATAAAATGACATTGTTTATATGCAACAAAACATTTTTTTTCACGGCATTCTTAACGATAGGTTTTCGGAACAAAAAAAATCTCGAACACAATAGAATAGAAAATAGATCTCAATCGGGGTATAGGGACATATTTTGAAGGCATCTTGTGATCAAATCTATTAAGGCTTTTTATATATCATATGCTGAATTAAAATTTAACACGGAGATTTACATAATTTTACGATATAAATGATTTTTCCATGACGACTATCGCCTTGACGATAGATGTCTTCAGCATTGCAAAATTTGGGTTTTGGGTTTCCCCAAGCCCAACGGGATTTTATATGACGTAAGAACCCTAACAAGGAAACAGAGGTATGTGCATCTCACCGATTTAAATCAAACTTTGTGGATTTATAGACCGATCCAGTGTAAGAAAAACGGAACTATCTTAACGTGACTGTAGATTTTTGGCATTTCCTCTAAAAATCATTATCAATCTTTCAATTTTTCATCTTGTACTTTCCCTGAACTTTGGGAAAAATAGCCAAAAATTGTCCCAGTGCACTAAAAGGGCAACCCGTGAACTTCTATCTAATTACGCCCATTTCCTAATACCCCAATTTGGCTAAACTTATGAGAAGGTATTTAATATGTAGCATTTATAATAGCACTCGCTCTTTTTTTGCTTTAAATCAACATGGCTTTATCCCCGGGAGATCTACAGTTACGAATTTGGCGAGCATGTCCCAATTTATTAGTGAAGTCTTGGATAGACGTGGTCAAGTTAAATGTGATTTATACAGACCTGCCCCAAGGCTTTTGACATGATCAATCATGAAATTTTGTTAGTGAAGCTGAGCTCCTTGGGTTTTGTTCCTTCGGCGATAATCTCCTCGAATCCTACCTGAACAGAGAAAGTGTTATGTCACTTATAACGGATATTGCTCTCGTAACTTTGTTCTCATCCTCTGGCGTCCCCCAGGGATCAAATCTGGGGACTGTTCTGTTTGTGCTTTATATTAACGACCTGCTTTGAAAAATTTACCCTTCCCACCCTTTTCTTATGCAGACGATATTAAAATCTTCTCGGAAATATCTTCCGTTGATGACATGAGGAATTGCCCAAAATGGTCTTGTTATGTTTGTAGAATGGTGTGGAGCTTTTTGGCCCCAAGTTAAATGTTGATAAAAGCTGTGTACTTACCTACTCGCGTTCTTGTCACCGTACTTATTGTCCCTACCAAACAGAGGTACCAATTTGGGCACGTACCTTGAGTTTAAGGATTTGGGTGTACACTTCGATACCACTCTCACATTTAAAGCTCACATTAACGTATCTGTTCTGAAGCCATGAATCTCTGGGGTTTGTGTGCGTGTCTCTAAATACTTCAATGATCCTTCTTTATTAAAGTCGTTATACTTTGCCTTTGTACTCAGTAAACTGGAGTATTGCCGCTCTAATTTGGTATCCCTTATATGCTTGTGACCTTCTAAATCTAGATCGTATCCATCGGAAATTTTTTAAAATTCCTGTCATTTAAGATTGATGGAAGTTACCCTGAGAGAGGTACTCCACAGGATGGACTTCTGTTAAGGCACGACATGCTGGCTTTGAGTACGAGGAGGGATGGCATCTGCGAGAAATTTCTATAGAAATTGCTTAGAAATGACCATAGATTGTCCATACATACTGGAACGAATGAATTTTCTTGTGCCACGTTTGAATTCAAGATCTGATAGTGGCTTCATTCTTCCATTCGCAAGGACTAACACAATGAGACGAGCGCCGACGTATACTTTGTCCAGGGCGGCTATAAACGTGACCTATTTAAGTAAAACATGTTAAAATTACTCTTTATTTTTTTTCATGTGTTGCATTGTGTTTTTATTTTATGTATATACTTACCCACATTTCTCCTGTTATTGGGCAATATGCCTGTTGGGAAAATAAATGTTTATTATTATTATTATTATTATTATTATTTATTAACTGCCCAATCGCCCACTGGCGGGTGTAAAGCATCTTAAGCTCAACGCTACCCTTCGCTGTTTGACACAATAGCTCAAAACTATGAGAGATATCAAAAAAGGTTAAGACAAGATTTAAATTGTTTCACATGATCTTAACGATGGCGTACATATTTTCTCTGTAACGAATATTTAATTTAGGGAAACAATCCCCCACCCCCTTATTTGTTTGCAACTTTCAGAATTTTTATATACTATAAAATATAGAAGCTACGTTTGAAATGTTTTTCCCAGGGAAAATTGTTTAAATATTTGGATTTTTGCAATTTAATTAGATTTTTACCTCGTTTTTGGGATCGGGAGTATTCTTTGATATTCTTTTGGCATCTTTTTTTATGTATTTCGAAATTAATAATGTAAATTAGCGAATGTTAAAAATTGAAAAAATGAATTAACCTTGATTTTTATGAAGCTGTCCTATAAACACAATGTTTCCTGCGACCTTTACAGGAAATCTGCTTGTTGTCGAACCTTTCTTCTATTTGAATTTACTTTCTCTAATTTCTCTATTGTACGGTTTATATTGAGACCGTAGCCAAAACACTAGTTAACTCGACTAAAGTCTACTAGAATTGAGGAATTTACCGGCGTCCCTCTTCCCCTATATTTATCGAGATAGCGATTGTTTCTTTCCACAGCAAATTTGATGATTTCTACCCAATATAAATTTTATTATGAATTTTGACGAATGAAGTTATTTTATAGAAATAACATGAGAGAATGAATGTGGTGACGCTACCAGATGACTGAAATTAGACGACTTTTTGATAGAGAAACCCAAAAATACGAAATTTTACTGACGATTCACTTAATATAATTAGGGCAGAGATTTAATTTGCGAATTAATGCTAGAAATGCCTTTGAATTTACCCTGTTATTTGTTGTAGGAGAACTATTGATTTAGACGATTTACTTAATGAAAAAATTGCATACGAGATGGAGTTTTGTCTACGTTACCCCACATTTGTCGTTGGCTTGACTTAATTTAATTATTTACGTCCATACTCCAAGGTCAGTTGGCCTGGGGGGGAAAATTGTGGCTTTCGAAATTAGCTTTTTCTTCCGCTAGAGGGAATTTTATTACTATCGAGTAGCTATCCTGAATACCCTACACATCTGAGAGATACACTTTTATTTCAGTATATAATAAAATCAGGCACAATTTGGAGTTATTTGGTCTGACATTCTCTTTAAGGGTTGTAATCGATTTTTGAAAATTTTACTTTTTCTTAAGTTACCCCAAAGCTATAGAAACTAATGAAATGTTATATGGATTCTAATTCGTACACGCAGAAGAAATTTTTTGGTTATTAAATTCAACATTCAGAATATTCACGGACAGATTTCGAACAGTGTATAAGATGTCATATCCAGCATATATCCATCAATTTTCATAACCATAAGGATTTGCGTTCATTAAGCTCATCCCCATCTAACGTAATCCAGTAATTTTTAAGAATACTTGCGTCATTATCTGAGTTTGCATCGTTCTTACACGCTTCTCATCTGCAACAATGTAGGCGGCATTCAATTCGAAGAGGTTGTGTATCCTCAAGATTACCCTTAGTACCGTAGCAGATGGAATCTTGTACAGTACATGAAAACGTGCCTTAATCATTATGGACGGTGTCTCTCCACGATCATGCAAAACGATTAAAGGCTTCGAAATCGCCATACCACTAGATCATTTGATATTCGGAAGTATTGGCTCATACGATCAGGTACGCTTGGCCGTATTGGACCACGGTATACAAAGCGTTTTTATTATTTGGTTTGATGATAGACTGATTTAAAATCTATTAAGTATTACAACATCAAATATATACTTAAAAATAATTAAAAAGACTGTGTTGTTATCCGATGAAGGAAATTTTGTCGTGACGTCATAACTACAAAACAAACAAAAATCGGATAACAACTTTGGTCCGTAGGCTTCCGCGGTCGTCAATAATACTACACTCTTGGTTTCCGGGTTGGAACCGCGTCGTTGTCGTAGCTTTGGCCGACGTTTCGTCCACATTCTTATGGGACATCTTCAGGGCTGTTGCTACACACTGACTGAGTCTTTGCCGTAGTTTTACCAAGTTCTTTCGTCTTCTTCTCGAATTCAAAATATATAAAAATATTTGTGATAAATGTACTGTAGTGATTAGTTTGAACTTTGAACGTGTTGTCATTAGCGGCACGTATAGTGTGTTCAGCATGGCTATTTGTTTCAAACTTAAAATCCCCCTAGTGGATATTAAGCTCTTTTTTGGTAGTTCCCATTCTTTTCCTGGCCTCCCCTATCACTGGAGCGGGGAGTTGGGAAATTATTTTATTTCCAGCCAACGACGATTATAGGAAACCCCAAAGATGTACTCTTTTTTTTCATTTTCCCTCCTTATCGTAAATCCTCAAATTTAATGGAATATTTTTCCTATAACAGTAACAGCATAAATTTGGAGATATTTCTAGCATAATTTCGAATATTAAATATTTTTTGGGTTAGGTTATTGTTCTAACGCGTGGTAAAGTTTACTATTGTAGGGTTGTCAGCGGAGTTTTGTATTACAGAGTAGTATAATTTGAGCCCTTATAGTTGCGTCATTACCTTATTCCATCATGCTACTTTTATAAATAAGTTATTCGTCGGAAATTCATCATCAAATTATATTTGGAAGAGAAGTATGAAAAATTTTCTGTGGATAAAATATCGCCATCGGGGTTAAAATAAAGGAATGGAGTGACGCCAATCAATTTTTATTTTGAGCCAGGTTTCTCATCCAGGTAACACGTATTGTAGATTGTGTTCCAATTTAAAATTGTTTAATATTTCAAATCGTATCACAGATACAAGGTAGATGTGAAATTTAGTGATTAAGAACAGGCAGGTTTCTTGTAAATCTCATATATACATAGTGTTTTTTATGATGTCATAAATTTTATTTGAATTGCAGAAAAAGTATGTTAGAACAGTTCCAAATCTTTTTTTACCATATTTAGAACATTTCAGTATATATTTTATGTAGGTACATTATTGTTAACCCAAACATACATACAGTTTGTAACCAAATTTTTTTTCTTCAGTAAAGAATTATCAGTGGACGCCAAACTATCAACAGAATAATTCTATGTTTTTGGATTACATTTTACATTTTTTTTAAATTGTTTTATATTTTATATAGTGTTAGAACGGTCCATCTGTGGTAAAACTTCCACGTTGTTTATTGCACTTACCACTTTATTTAATACAGGAAGCTGATTTTCACAAAAAAAAAACTATAAATTATTTTCCTCGTAGATTTTTTGGTTTCAAATTTAAAATAGCTCCAAAGTTTGCCGCCCTGTGCTTTGTCTGGGAGCTTCTTTCCTTGTTCAAAAAAATTTGTTTTAGTAAAACGCAGCCTGTAACCTGTTTTCCCCCCCGTGTAACAACCGGCTGTGGTGGTTCAGGTAAATCAGGACACAGTTTGTGAAAAAGTCAGGGACGTTTCGGGGACTTTAGAATCCAGCAACCCAGCAATAAATGCATTTACTAGTGGAAAACATGTAGGAATCGTTTATATCGCAAGATTTAAAGTAGGGATTTTACACGTTACATGAAAGAAGTTTCACTGTGTTCTTTAAGAGATCGGCCCCAAAGACGCATGCTTGCGGCAACCAAATCACTCATAAACATTAAAAAGTTGCTTAGTTGAAACTTCAAATTTGTTCAATGAGTTTCAACACCACCTTTAAAATCTCATCGGCAGTACAATTTATAACTCTTTTGGAAGCAAGTAAGAAGGAGGATGACGGTCGATGTGGTTTCCATTGTACGTACCTTTTACATTAATAAACAGGAATTTTTTGACGATCTGTTGTTTTCGTCCACACACAACCACAGTTTTTTATCTTCCAATTCCGTTTTCATTCTTTCTTCTCTATGTTCACGAGCAAAGGGGCACTACATTTCGTATCGATGTTCGACTAGGTAATTTACAGTCCGCATATTTATTCCAGAAGAAGACAAATGCTTCTTTGTCTAGTAACAAACATAGATTACATAAAATAAGAGTAACACATAATCAAATGTAAATTTTCTTTGGGTTTTGTATGCCACTTTTTGCAGAAGAATGCTGTTTGCTTTCGATGTGACGTTGACAATGGCTTCTGGACCAACACATTAAGGGATTTTACAAACTAGACATTGAATTTTAGCGCCATCAAAATAATCCGGCATGTCCACTATAAAGTTTTTAACTGTGTCTGCCATTGGTCGTTTTCGCGACGTACCTAACTGCCGACATTTTTAAGCAAACTAAGCGTACAATTATGAAATAAGTTTCGACAGCCCCACATATACCCGAACTACTCGCATACAGCGGTCGATTTAGTACTGACGCTGTGACGCGTGAAATAAATAAACGGCCTACTCCGCACCACATATCTACTACATTGACTGTTAACCCCTGCTTTTGCCCAAACTATTTATGATCGTAGATTCAAGAAGGAACAGCTTTAAACTATTAAAGGACGTAAAAGAGGCGCCATAGGATCATTCACTAAAAAGCCAACTAAAAGTTTTCACAGGAAAATAATTTGTCATTTGATACTTGTCAGCATATTCCTACAAAAGATCTCGAAAATATCCATATAGAGTCGTAAAAGAAATATTTTTTAGTTTTTATTTTCCCAAACACTATGGAATAATTTTTCCCTTTCGCAGAAATATTCTGATTTAAATCTAAAATTTTCGAGTTAATTAAGACAAATAGGCCCAAAACCCAAAATCATCAGCAAAAAAAACCCGTTTTGGGGTCACCTACCGGGTAGTCTCCACGAATCTACTTCAACCCAAAATGAACAGAAACGTGTTTGCTAAGCAATTAAAAAACAAAAAGAATGTGTGGAATCAGTTTTTGCCTTAACTGTAATAATACGAAGTTTTACCGTGCTATCGTTTTTGAGAAATCTCGCGAAATTTACAACAGCAGGGTACTAACTAGCTAACACGAACTACCCCTCAAGGTCTTAAAGAACATGAACGGAGGCATAAAAGAGTAATAAAGTGGTTATAGCGATGATATCTACGATGTAAGGCCCGCTCCATTTAGGTGTTTCTTATTCTTGCCGCTTCAATTCCTTGCACCATGACCAGCTGGTCGGTCCTGTTTGACCGGATCTTATTTTGGAAGCGGTTTTGTGTCGGCACCTTAACCTGTAAATCGTTTAACCATGGTCAGGAGTTCTACGCTCAGCTGTTGTTTGTTGACGACTTGTTCTGTTTTGGTCTTTCTGTATCGTCTTCTCTGTTTCTCTTCCTTTTTAAGGCTTCATTGATGGAATTTAATTTAAAGATTCTACCATACATCACAATGATGTATTTTATCTTATTAGAAAATATAATAAATAATGTAATATACTTAAACTACTCTGACAAACCCATTTCGTTTTAGACTTTTAACTAAATTGTAGCTACTCGAACCAAAAATCTGGCTTTGAATATGGACAAACAAATATCATGTTGTTTGAAAAATGTTGAAACAAATTTTGGTACAAACAAATGTTATAATTAGGCCGGGCACAGAGAGCTTCAAGCCAGGTTAGAAGTGAGATTGCCGCGTCCACAACGCGACGTCACGTATTTATGCCGATGAATCGGCACAGCTACCTCAGCGAATGAAATTATTGATTTATTGCAACAGTTTCTCATCAACCCTTCGCAGCGTTAGGTAATTATAGGGATAAATATATATACATAAGTATGTATGTCTAACGTACGCATGGAAAATAACAATAGTTGGCTAATAAAATCACTAAATTTATCAGTCAATTTCCGGATTTGTACTATCAATGGAACTAAAGTATTGTGTAGAGTTTACAAAATACCTTTAATGTGCTGGAAACAAAGGCTACTGTAAAAGATATAAATAGTGTATAGCACAAAAATGAGAAAAATGGTGTGCTACCTCGAATGCAATTTAAGTTGGATTTACCTGTGATGTTTATGTGTTCGTATAGTCTACCACTTTGCTTACTCGATAATGAACCGTTTCGAAAGTTTTGGCGTACATACAATCCCGAGTGAACATACCATCACAGACAATGTTACGGAAATAACTACCAAGTATACGTAAAGATATCAAAATAGGATCAAAGCAGAATTAAAAGAAAAACAGCTGTGGCTATGTCTTGATGAAGACGACACATTGTAAAAAAGAAGTCTATTTTGAATATTACTAGGCTGGTTGAAAAGTTCGCTGAGCGGAAATGAAAAAACAAGTTTATAGTTCAAAAAAGACTTTATCCTTCAGTATATTTTCCCTTAAGTTCAATACGCTTTTTTCCAGCGATTCTCCAAGTTACGTATCCCATCCCCGAAGTGATTTTCCGGAAGGCCTTCAAAATACCCAACTACGGTTGCAATAACTTCTTTATTTGATGGAAGACACTTTCCACGTAGAAGTTTTTTGAGATTCGGGAACAGATGGAAGTCGAAGGGACCCAGATCTGGTGAGTAGGGTGGATGTTTCAAGTGTTCGTACTTTAATTCGACCAATTTCGCCTTCACAACACTGTTGGTATGAGCAGGTGCATTGTCTTAGTGATAGATGATTTTTTCTTCTGCAAACAGGTCTTTCTCACGAATTTTTTCATTCAGCTGGTCCAAAGGTTTTTATAATATTCTCCTGTTATTGTTTTACCGGTTTGAAGGTAATCAATTAACAAAATCCCTTTTGCATCCCAAAATACTGATGCCATAACCTTCTTGGACGATTTTCGACACCTTCACTTGCTTCGGAGCTGGACACACTCGGCTTCAGTCCACTCTGCGGTGTTGTTGTTTGTCGCAGTTCGGGATCATAGTGATAAACCTAAGTACCATCCATAGTTACGAATCGAGGCACAAAATCTATTTTATTCTTTTGAAAACGGGCCAAATGTTTGTGTGAGAAAGTCTACTCGCAATGCGTTTTTAATACCAAAGATAATAGCTTTCTCAGACCTAATTCATGTTTTAAATATGTAACACCCGTTCAGTTGAGATGCCCATAGCCTCAGCAATATCACGCTCGGTCAATCGTCTATTATCCATAACCATATAATGTACAGAATTAATCATTTCTTCAGTAGTAGCACTTTTTGGACGTCCAGAGCGAGGATCACCTTCAAGGCTTGAGTGACCACGTTGAAACTCTTTAGACCACTTGCATACCATTGTTTTTGAAGGAGCATCATCACCCAACACATTTACCATTTCGTTATGAATTTCGATTGCCTTTAAACCTTTTTTCACAAAGAATTTTATTACAGCACGATGTTCAATTGTTTCCATTAAAAAAAAAAACACTATGACACATCTACTTTCAATAATTTGTAAACAAAGACTGAAATGACATATCGACTTGAAATTTTCTGTAGGTTCATACGAAGGATGAATACGTTTAATACAGTTATAACTTTGTTTCTATTAGTGGAGCATAGGTATCGCTCCGCGAACTTTTCAACCAGCCTAGTATAGTATGAGTATTAGATTCTGTTAAACTGAATTTTGCAATCTTATTAGCTAGCAAAAGACTAAAAAAGTGTACTGGCGAAGTAATTACGGGCGTAGTGCTCGATATGTTACAACAATTTCACGTGTCATCTAGTCAACTGTTGATGTTTATGAGCGATGAAGCAGCGGCAATGTGTAGTGTAGGCAGTTCTCTTAAGGACAAGTGTGAGGGACTTTTACATGTTACGTGTAAAGTTCATCCTTTACATCTTGTGGCACAAATTATTCGAGAATGTTACCCGGAGACTGAATGCATTAATAGCAAATACAAAAGGTGTTTCTCAAAGCTTCCCAAAACGGATTCGAGCATTTCAGAGGCTTTGTGCCGGTGTTCGCGGCCGATTCTTACGCGCTTTTATTGTTTTGAACATTTCCAAGAAGTAAAATCTGTGATTTTAACAATTCACCCTGATAAAGCTACATCTATTAAGGAGAGCCAAAAAGGATCTCTAGATACTTCTGTTGAAACAGATTTAAAAAGTATTAGCAACAATTACCAGATGCAATAGAAAAATTGCAGAATATTGGATTGTCGTTAGTAGAATCGGTGCAAATCGTGGACGAAGCCAATACATTGCTATACTGTATAAACGACGCAAAGAACGGTCACGTTATAGCAATGTTCTTCAGTGTTAAAAAAAAAATTCGGATTATACGAGATTAAAACAAATGTGTGGTGGTGCATTTGCAGATCATTTAACTAACTCTAAGGATTATTTTAATTATGCCTGTTACTTCCATAGAAGTTGAACGGTCTTTCTCGAAATATAAAAGCATTTTTTCATCACAGCGAACTTTCACCCAGACAAATGTGGAAACATACCTGATGGTTAGAGACGGGATTTTAGGCAAAATGCCTCTTTGTTTAGATTCAAGGCAAATTAAAAATAATACAAAATCTATATGTTTCTCGACAAATCAAAGCGATCTAGCTGTTTTATTTTGCCTAGTTGCCTATTTGGACTTTTAACAGCCTAAATCGTGGTTTTTTCGCCTATTTTGTCCTAAAATCATATTTATTTGGTCTAAACGTTTTTTTTTTTAATTTTAAATAAATATGGTTTTTACACAGCTGCATCTTTCTTAAATGTAAATTTTAGTTTTACAGCTAAATGCTATAAACTAATACAACGATGGGTTTTCCCGTCTATTGTGTGAGGGGCAACGTTTGGATTTGCCTGCCGTAAAATTTATATTACTACCCTATTGAAGATATATCCTCAATTATCGGCTTATCGCTCGCGGGTTCATTTACCTGCACCCACGTTTTTATTTTACGGGAATCCCTATCGGCTTGTTTACGCCCTGTAATTTAACCATATAAGCAAATTTCTTCTCCCTGTTAACGTGATTAATGAATACACGATGCCCATTCATAGTTTATACAATGGACATCTTGATATTGCAGTTTAGATTTTATATTTATTCTCTTAATGTTTTCTCTGGAGCGTATATGTATGTGTTCCTATAGCGAGGTGGACTATTGACGAATCAGTATATAGTGAAAGACGTACTTTGAATTTTCATTTATATCGTAGCTTGTAACGAATATTTTTCGGTAGTTTTCTGTCGGTTTGTGCTTGTTTATCTACTCAGTGTATGTGTATTTCCATCTACAACAATGCCAAAATCCAAGGAATCACATAGCGATAAAGTTCAAAAATGGCTGAAGGCAATTGGAGGCACTACTGTCTTTCAGCTGAATCCAAGCAACAGTGAAGAGTTGTTTTGTAAAGCGTGCGGGAAAATGGTAAAGGACGTTTTTGATTTTCTTTCCTAACTTGCTTCAAAAATATTATTGTAGTTAACTTGCAAAAAGAAAAATCATTTAGAGCAACATGCTACTGCTTCTGGACATCAGGTAAATCTTAGGAAACCGTTGAGGAACCAAATGTTAATAGACACCAAACATTCAAGAGAAATCGACGTTTTTAATCGAGATTTATCCGACGCTTTTATGTCTGCAAATATTCCTCTGGACAGATTAAACTATTCAAAACTGCGACATTTTCTCACTAAATACTGCAACAAGAATGTGGCAAGCGTGAAAACCTTAAGAACAACATATGTAACAAAATGTTACTATGAGGTAATTAATATAATAAATAATAATTTAAAAATGTATTTTCATACTTGAGTGTCATTAAGATTTTGTTTACATCTATAATATTTTTATTAATTTTTTAAGACTATTAATACTATTCGCGAAGAAGTTGGTAACAAAGATATTTGGATATCTATAGATGAGACGACTGACCCTAAAGGTCGTATTATGGCAAATATGATTGTGGGTAAGCTTTGTTCTAAAACATCAGGAAAACCGTATTTACTGGCTACAAAGCAACTTGAAAAAACAAATTGCAATACAATGGCAAGATTCGTGAACCAAGCTTTAGGTAAGATATATTATGCAAAAAACTTACTTTAATAATATTCTAATTTAATGCTAGATATTTAAGTTAAAGGCAACTCTCGTATTTTAGGTATTTTGTGGCCAACAGATGGAATTAAGTACGAAAAAGTCAAGCTTTTAGTCACGGATGGTGCTTCTTATATGCTCAAATCTGGTACAAATTTGAAGATTTTTTATAAAAATCTTAATCATTTAACATGTTTTGCACATGGACTCAATTTGGTGTGTGAATGTCTAAGAAATCAATATGCTATGTTAATGGTTTAATTTCAAATACCAAGAGAGTCTTTTTAAAAGCTCCACTGCGTGTGGCAGTGTTATAAAGAAAATCTGCCAGATCTCCTTTGCCTCCCGAACCTGTCTAACACGTTGGGGACACTTGGTAAGAGGCGGTGGTTTTTTATGCTAATAATTTCGAAGCAATAAAATCAGTAAGTACTTTTTTAGCAAAATTTTTAAATAAGATTGTTTTTATTTAACGCTTTATGCTTTAGATTGTAATATCGTTTGACAAAGATTCAGCTAACTGTATTGAGCAAGCGCAAGAATACTTTTCCAATCAAAATGTGAAAAACGATCTTTTATACATCAAGTCGCATTATAAATTTCTCATTGATAACATCAAAAGATTAGAAACATTCGGCCTTCCTCTTACAGATTCTGTTGTCAGTAATTAATAATGCCGAAGCAGCTCTCAAGAATGCCCCAGGAAAAGTTGGCAAAATAATTTTGTCAAAGTTTAAACCAAGTGATTTTCGAAAAATCCAGGTTTCAAAACGGTTAAAGAGTTTGCTGAGCTGCTCAGTGGCGAAGCAGTTGAAGCTACCGCTCATACCACAGCTGACTGGTCCATATTTTAAGTTTTGTCCTACAACCTCGTGTGACGTAGAACGTTCATTTTCTTCCTACAAACTGCTGTTTTCCGACCGAAGAACAGATTTTACTACCGACAACTTGGAAAAACATCTTGTGTGCTACGCAAACGCGAAATTTGAGGACATGTTACACGGCGATTAATTAATTAATTTATTATTTTAAACCAAATGAATCTACATATTTTAGTTATTAGTTAAAATTTGTATGTTTTATTTCTTTTTATGGCTGAAATGTACCTAAAATTACATTAAATATCGCCTTCTTATTCATGTTTTTTTTTAAAATAAAATGATTTTTGTGTTTACCGTTTTTTTTTAAGTATTTGCCTAACATGCCTAAATCACAGTTTTTCGTCCTAAATACATAGTTGTTAAGGCCTAAAAAAGGGCCTTTTTAGCTGTTTTTTACGTCCTAAAATCCCGTCTCTACTGATGGTGCAAGTTTTTCAACAAACCTATCCACATTGTTAAGAAGTTACGATTATTTATTTTATTATTATTTATTGTTACGGTATTAAATACAACAGATTTTTGAAGAAACTACTTTATTTACTTTTTACGGTTATTTCATTACACATACAACAAATGCCGTGTTCAACCAAGAAAAGACTAATAGTGGCAATAAAAACACTTCGACGTGTCCATATATTCGCTTTATTTACCAAACATTTTTATTGCGTCAGCTTTTAGTTTTTACACAGGAGCATTGGTTTCAAAATATCATTTCTGTCGGCTGTGAACCACACATACGCTATTTATAATCCACGACCAATGCGATTGATCCGATTCTGTTGCGAAGACCGATTGTGCCCGGCTTAATCATGAATACTATTCAAATCACAACATGTCTGTACCTACATCTACTTCTAAACTTCCAGCAAATATATTGACGTCAACACAACTTGTATTTTATCCATATAAACATGTTTTATTTCCACTTGCATTAGCATACCACGTCAAAACGTTTTGAATTTTCAACGTTTGTACTTTGATTCATTCGCTTACAACTTATACAAAACGTTACAATCGTGAAACGTATGTTCAACCTCTATGGACGTGTTCTTTCAGAGACCACACCACGAGCTGTCCGAAGAGTCTTGAAACGACGAACACGTCGTATCTTCGCCATGACACACTTATTCACTTTATTGTTATTCCGCTGAAGGAATCTTGTCCATCTTATAATGGTAACACGTGGTGTGGCTACGTTGGTGGCAGTAGACACAAGACGGACCTCCGATTGTTGAACAATTGACTCGTGAGGTTCGCGTAGATCTTTTTTCTGATACGCCGGATCCGGAATTGAATAAAAATTCGATAAATTTTGAGGAAAGATGACAGATTAAACTGTAGATGGCTTCTTTTTATGTGAGGTGGTAATATTTTATGTCCATTGTATTGTTAAAGTTATGAAATGTTGAGATATATGACATTCAAAACGATATAGACATGTGGACCTAAATGGAAACAATATAATGATATGTATAAACAATGATATTAGGGTTTGATTGATTGATTGATTTTCCTACCAAAGCAGGGCTGGTCTTTACATCCCTAACACTGAAGCTTAGTAGCTTATTGTATATTCCTGCTTCGGTTTTGTTTTACTTGAACAGGTTAGTTCTCGCAATCAGGTTTAAGAGCCTATGTAGTAAATCTTTCTCCATTGGTAGTTCAATTGTGCTTCGCATAGCGAATCTGCGTTGAGCTAACGCTGCACATTCGAAAATAATATAAGGGGCTGTTTCCTCACTCTCATTGCAAAGTCTACATAAGGGCTCATCTTTGTAGATCCCCATCTTATGCAAGTGGCTCTCAAACACCCATGTCCTGTTAATAGACATGTTGCGCCCTAAGCTGTATCTTGCTTAATTCAAGCAGGTCAGCAGTCAGATGTTGCGACGGTCTTCCCATCATCCGTTTGTTGTGCTCTTGTCCAGCTGCATGTTTCCAATTTAATCGGTGTTATGTTTATGATCCACTCATTAATTGCACCACGCACTGCACTCTTGGTAATACCTAGACCCGGTTCAGGGCGTATATAATTCATTTTGAACCTTCCCTCGCTAGCTGGTCTGCAATTTCATTGCCCGCTATGCCCCTGTGCCCTTGCACCTATACTAGTGTGACCATGTTGTGTTTAGACAGAGTCATTAGGGTTTGCAGGCACTCGCATAAGATGCTAGTGCCTTTGAGGCTACCTGACTGTCAGAGAGAATGCAAATCGTCTCACCTTGCGGTCGCCGACGCAGACTCTCCACGCGCAGGTTTTCATAGCATATATTTCTGTTTGAAATACCGTGGAGTATCACCCAAGTTGATACACATACTTTGTATCCCTGGTTTTCCTCATATACACCAACGCCAGATGTAGTGCCCGTTTTGGACTCATCTGTGTACCAGACTGGTGTTTTCGGTTTTCTCCCTCTCCATCCCTCCATTCTTCCCAATTCAAGAAAACTTTGAAGGTTTGTCATAGGAGATCCTGGAGATTGTTGTATCACTACCCATATCATAGATAGGGTTTGTTACTACTGCTTCTATTCTGGTGTGCCCAGATCCACTGTGGGATCTCCAGTTGCTAGTATTTTTCAGTCTGTATGCACCCATTCTGGCTTCTCCCTTGATATAAATCTCAAGAGGAGGGTGGTTTAGAATGGTATCCATAGCAGCTGTTGGAGTGCTTTTAGTAGCTCCTGTTACACATAGACATACCAGTCTCTGATATTTCGAGAGACTAGTTATCGCATACTTCTATGTGATCTTAGGCCACCGAACCAGGCAGCCATAAGTTATCATGGGTCTTACCACCGTAGTGTACAACCAGTACGTCATATGTGGTTTGAGTCCCGATGTTTTCCCAACTGTTCTACGGGTTGTCATTAACAACACCTCTTCCATTTGTCGGTCATTTTTTGTAAATGCGGGTTCCAGTTCAGTTTAGAGTCCAAGGTTACACCTAAGAACTTAGCCTCCTGACTGATCTGCACTATTTCGTTGCAAAGAATCGGACTCTTTTAAACCGTCCAATTTCCTTCTCTTGGTGAAGGGTACAAGTGCAATTTTTCCAGGATTTACTCTAAGGTTCTCCTTTTTGCACCATACTTCTACCATTTTTAATGCTCTTTGCATTAGTTCTGAGATTATGCTGGCGTTTTCTCCCACTGGTGAGTATTACGATGTCATCAGCATATCCCTGTATATAGTAGCCAGCATTGTTTAGCAAGATCAGCAGTTCGTCTATCACCATATCCCACAATAGAGACAATAGAGGGGATAAGACCCCCCCTGGGGGCATCCTCTGGCGACAGACACCTGCCAGTGCTGTCTCTACTTGTCCGCCATGGACCATGGTTTCCTACCATCTACAGACGGTGTTGTCTACTCATGGCTGTTCACAGCCTGATATTAGGGTTAATTCTAAATGTTCTTTGTTGCTCCTCGTTAAGGTTGAACATCTAAGATTATTCTCAAATTTTTAATAAAGGGATGACTTGTTGTAATCCTTATCATTTGAGTTCTATTTGTGTTTATACTTTATCATACACGCAGAGAAACGTTTACTTCTGCCTTTCATTTTCTGTATTAATTGATATCCAAAGGTAACTTTGAAATTAATTTTCCAGCCGATTTTCCAGCATAAATTAACCATGTCAAGAGCAGCCGGTAGAAAAAGCTCTTCTGCGATAGTGTGAGTTTTTTGCCACGTCGCCACTCTGTATGCAACCTTTTAAAAAATGCTGGCAGTGTGTTGCGTGGTACTGAGGCTTGTTTTGTAAACACACTTTTTTTTCTTTTGTAAATCTTGCAATTTGCTACTAAAGAATTCGCGAGGGTTTTTCAACCATATTGGAATAATTGGGCTCGAGGGTGTCGCTTTAGCTTACTGGGAGCATTTTACTGGGGGCGCTAGAACTTTTAAACAGAACACACAAGGGGGTCTCTCTTCGTTGTTTACTTTACTGAAGTAAAGTCAAAATTAAATGGTTATCATGTATTTGCGATATTTCCGTTTCTACCCCAACACTTGTCGATGCTTAATCGCTCTCACTTGAACTGTCCCCTTGCTTATTTAATAGAAATCTTTCAATTTTCTTACGGCTTACGAAAACACAAAAGCGACACACTGAAGCAAAGCCGGCGCACCTCCTGATAGCAAGCGTCTTAAAACCGTTTACTTTTCTTCCCCAGATATTTACTTTTCCAATTGTTATTTAGGAACTGAACTGGTTCGCCGAAGTAGTGCCGTATTTATTTAGCCGCCCCAAACCCGCTTAGAACTTTCGCGAGACTTCGACAATGTCCGATAGTATGCTATATAAGTCTATTAGAAAGTTCTATACTTTTCGGGAATATTCTATGTGCATCGAGAATGTTCCATATCTCTCTAGAAAGTTCTACAAGCTATGGTAACGATATAGTCTAGATTGTAGATGTTATAGAAAGCTTCATTAGTTTTGAAGACGTTTCGAAATGTTCATTTTAGAATGTTCCAGACCGCTATGTCTGCCCGCGTTCGCAGGAGTGCCTCATGGCGTCCCTGTTTACTCTCTACGGCGCCACGGGGCGCTGCAGCGCACACGTAAGGACCCCTCGATGTAACTTATTCAATAGTAGATATGTTAATAATTGTAATCTTCAACATTTTAACGATGAATTGAAGCCTACTGGTGGTTGAATGAATTTCCTAAAGAAAATGTACATACTATGCAAAACCTATTCGTTTTCCTCTATTCACCTTGTGTAGACTACAAAACATATATATATATATATATACCTATCCACTGCAATCCACTCCAATTAGAAATAAATGATTTCAACATAACATATGGAACTGGAATTTAGATGGCGCCCTTTACGCCACCATATTTGTAACGATGCTACTAAAACCGGCCGTTAACTAGATACCCCATGTAATAAAGATCAATCTTAGAGAAAACTATGTAGGTATAAAATTTTTCATATGTTTGTGTCGGTATCCTGCCTTAGACGCATCGCTATCATAGTAATATCGAAACCGTGTATACCAGGCAATAAACAAAGTGAGTCTATTTTTCTGGCGAATAGCTCCTGTTCCACGAAGATTATTAATTTCACTATAAACTGTCTTACGATATTGCCTGCTTTGGTGTCGTTTTTTAGCGGTGCTAGCCAGAGATAGGATATGGGTATATATAATTGAAGGAGGCAGTTAAATGTATGGAAAAGTGTTCTAAATTAGATTATTAAGAATTAGATTAATGGCTGTAATTTCAAACTAAATAAGCAAATAGAAATTTGCTGTCTTGTCTTTTCTAAAATTGGTTACAAATTAAAAGTGCCAATGATGGGTTTAAACCGGGGCAAATATGCGGTAACAGCCAGAGGCGTGGGCGAGCGCATAAAAGTTTACACATAAAGAGAAGGTAAGAAATAAATTGTAAAAACGTGCTGCAAAACCTTACCGTTTTAAAAGTCTTCCGTGAAATCACAAACTGGGTAACGTCTGTTAAATATTTGAATCATTAGATATGTTTCCACAGCTGTTGCGGCACCATCATTCATAAACATTAAAAGTTGCTTAGTTGAAACTTCAAATTTTTTAAATGAGTTCAAACCCCCTTTTTAAAATCTTCGGCAGTACAATTTAACCCTTTTTGGGGCAAGTGGGAAGGGAGGAACGGTCGATGTGGTTCCTTTGGACGTCCCATTACATTAACCGAGAATTTTTTTGACATTTTTGTTTCGTCCACACACAACCACAGTTTTTAATCTTTCATTCCGTTTTCACCCTTTTTTTTTAATTTTTCCGAGCAAACGGCACAATTTCGTATCGATGCCGATAGGTATTTACAGTCCGCAATTTATTCCAGAAGGAGACAAATGTTCTTTGTCTAGAAAAACGAAACGATAGATTACATAAAATAGATAACAAATAAAAAAAAGAAATTTTTTTCTTGGTCCACTTTTTGCAAAAAAATGCTTTTTGTTTTTGATGTGACTTTTGACATGCTTCTAGCCAACACATTAAAGGGGATTTTTTAAAAAATAGACTTTTGAATTTTTAGCCCCATAAAAAAATTTAAATTTAGATGCCACATAAAGTTTTTAATTGTGTCTCCATTGGTCTTTTCCCCGACGTACCCAACGCGACTTTTTAAAACAAACGTAAGCGTACAATTACGAAATAAGTTCCGACAGCCAATTTAAACAAAATCTCGCACCGCTCGTTGAATGCTTGGAACCGAGAAATAAAAAATTTGCCGCTCCGCCCCAGACTCTGACTGTTCCTGGTTTCCAGACTAAAGTTTGGGCCTAAGGAGGTAATTTTCTGCGTGGGATAGGCGGCGGGTTCCTTCGTAAAGGGTTTCTAAAATGTTACAAGAACCCATGTTCGCCCTGGTGAGAAAAAATTTTTTTTTTGAAAAGCGTTTGTCATCTCGGATGTTATATTTTTAAAACCTTTTCGGTATTTAAAAAAATCTGAATCTTTTTCCCCTGGGAAATTTTGTCGGCCATAACTTCCCTACCAAAAAAGGAAACAAATTTAATTTTTTAAAGGTGTAGCCCCTTCCCCGTTTTTTAACACTTTCAATGATCAAAATATTTGTGACAAAAGTATTGTGTGTAATTTAGAACTTTTGACGATTAGCGGACGTAAATTTGGGGCAGTTGACCTTTGTTTAAACCTTTAAAATCGCCCTAGTGGGGATTAGCTCTTTTTTGGGAATCCACTCTTTTTTTTGGCCCCCTTTTCGCTGGGCGGGGGGGTTATTTTTTTTTATTTGTGTAAAAGGGGCCCCCCTCCTCCATGCAAATTTTGAATGACAGACAGCGTTTTTAGAGAAAATAGGCGATTCTGTCGTTCAAAAGTTACCATAGGGTGGAGGAGAGGGGGGAAACTTTTTGGACCGCACTGTATAACTATAACAATAATAATGATGTTTCCATCGCCCCCCTTAAAATTTCTTACAATTCTAGATTGTATTAGCTAGAAATTTGACAAATTCGCGATATATCGCCGTCTTTTGTCTATTTTTCCTACGGCTCGCGGTACAAACGTTAAAAAAACAAGTTACTGGACTCGTGCCCGCATTACAGAAAAAGGAATTGCACGAAATAAAAAAACCAATATTGAAAAGGTGAGGTGGCGCCCGGTGTTTCTTCGTTCGCGCCAATGCTGGCGGTGTGGACGGCGCGATCAAGCGGGTGTTAGCCTAACTGGTGGCAGAGTTTTCCCTTCGCGTGGTGGATTGGTTTTAAATTCTCGTTTGTTGATGCGTTCACAAAAGCCGTATTACCCTGCGATCAATGTTAGAATATCGCCGATACTTTGTTTTTCGATCGTAATAAGCCGTGGAATAATTTTATGGATGTTGTTTTTGTTTTCTTTCGGAATAACTCTATCTGACGTTTTACTTCTTTTACTCTTTGATTAGCTGACATGAAAGGATATGAGAGGATTAATAAATTGTAGATGTTGTGAGGAAAATAAATAATAGAATGGAATGTTTACTTGTAATCTCGTAATAGGATACAAAAAAAAACAGTTGCGCATGTAACTTAAAGCGCCATTCCACTGAGGCAACATCTGGCATGCAACGGTTGACGCGTGCTACACGAGTCTTTCGATCAAAGAAATATAAAACAACATGTAGCATGCAAAAGTGTCGCATTGCCACACAGTAAGAAATGTCATCGGTTTAGTGAATGCGTGCGACATGAACTGGAATATTGATAAAAACTACGTTATTTATTGAAGATACCACAATGCACCAGATTTGATTTGATTTAATTGCTACCAAACCAGGATTCGTCTTTGCATCCTTAACACTGCGGGTCAGTGAGCTATTGTATTATCTTACTTCGGTTTCGTTTTACTGAACAGGTTAGTTCCCTCGATCAGATTTAAGAGTTATGCAGTAAATCTTTCTTCATTGATAGATCAATCGCGCTTTTCATAACGAATCTGCGCTGTGCATTCGAAAATAATATGAAAGGCTGTTTCCTCCTCCTCATTGCATAGTCTACACAAAGGTTCACATTTGTAGATCTCCATCTTATGCAAGTGGCCTCTCAAACAGTCACGTCTTGTTAGTAGACATACAAATAGTAATAAAAAGAATAAAAATATTACATTAACCGGTATCTTTTGAAAATGTTTATGAATCGTTGTATGTTAAAGGTTATATCATTGCAAGGGTAAGTATGGCATTTGTATTCCGTTTCTGTCGCTACTATCTAGGACGGCATGACTATATCACTTGGCAGTAGGTGGCGCCAGGAAATATTTCAGTGCTGTTTTAGGACGATTAGTGGCATAAACTGAAAGATGAGACAACAAATGTGGGCAGGAGCAAAAGCGTTAGTGCTTTTCTCTTCTTCACATTGTTTTCGGCCGGGAGTGATTCCATCAATATCATGAGCTATTTATTAGCATTATCTAGTATTGTTTCCAGGTACTTTTTGTGTGTATTTCTACACTTTTGTTTGAACATTATTCTATAGATAACCTACCTTAGCCTTTCTAAAATCACAGGCAGTGAGAATAAAATTTACTGCATTATGTACGGATATGTCGTACTGTTTTAAATAAGGTAAGTACAACTAATAATGTGGATATAAATAATATGCATTTCAAGAATTCTAAGTAAATAAATGCTTTATTTTAAGAAAATGAAACTATTGAATTATAAACAATACCTAAAAATTTTCTTGAATTAAGAAAACTATTTACTATATTTAAGAAAATATTGCTTTATGTTATAACGGTTCTTGTATTGTGGAATTTACACTGGGGTTGGAAAGAAAGGTGACATTATAAAATTAAAGAATAAATTTTGAACAATTTTTCAATTTCTGTTTTATCATTGACTGTATCTTCAAGTTTATTTATTTGAATCATTTCTAAAGTATGTTTGGTTTTATATTTTACTTTTTTATTAAGAATAGAGGAATTATTAAAATTAAAGGTGTGGCCTTTACTGTATGTTTCTTTGAAGCTTTTATTTATGGGATTTTGATATTTTTGACCTCTTAATAATGATAATCGTATTTTATTTGATCAGATATACATACAATAATATGAAACACGTCGACAACCAAAGTAGAAAATTGTACCTCAGACATAAAATTAAATCATTAAATCAAATAAACATTTTTCAATTAAATAGACTTTAAGCAAACTTTCAAAGTTTCTCATCTCTTCTGTTTTATGTATAAGGATGCAGTCAATGATAACTAGAGTTTGTTAACAAGGTGGTACCGGGTGGCATTAGCGTAGCGGTAGCGGCGTGGGTAGTGATAATTTACAACTCGTAGTCGATCTCGACAGTACCGCGAGGGAGTTCAAAGCGACAGTACGATGCACGCTGCACACCAAATAAGTACGCGGAGATGGGACGCCCAAAGGGTGTAACGTTCCCTTCGAATGTGAATAAACATCTCAGACATTTCCCTGGATTAGAATATAGAAGTCCGCATATTTATTGCACAATATGCAATAGCGGATTGCCAAGTCGCGATAGGTTTGAATGTAGAAAACATTGTAAAAGTAAACGTCATGTATTGAATTTAAGACACAGTATTCCATACTGACAATTTTTATATGATTTTATTTTTATGTTAAGTGTGTGCAACATCCCACAACATCTAGTATCTAATGAACACTTTCGTCTTTTTTGGGCTAAGTATGTTCCCTCATGGAAGCTACCAATATCTATGCAATTACGATAGAATTTGCCACGTGTGCAAGGTACAGTAAAGGAATGTATAAAAGACGAGTTCAGAAATACGAAAATCTGCCTATGTGTGGATAAAACAACTGATGCTCAGAAACACAGCGTCATTCATGTTGAGTCAAGTAAAAAATGTCATCTTGAATCTTCAAATGATTCTGCAGCAGTTCGAGATAGGAGACGACAGGAAAAGGTAACAATATTATTTTTCACTAATATTGTATATCACGTACCTACTTTTATGCGGTGCGCCACTGCCGGTACCACCTTTTTAACAAACTCTAATGATAACTAGAGCGGGCCAAATTGCGCCATCCAACAGAATCGGAATCAGGCGCAACGGCCGCTTATTGTAAATAGCGTATATGTGAGTCACAGCAGATATGTGATATTTCGAAATTAATACACAAGAGTAAAAAAATAAAAGCTGTCGCAATAATAATGTTTAGTAATTAGAGCGGATATATATATATATATATATATATGTACACGCTGAGGTGTTTTTATTTTCATTATGATTTTTTATTTGATTGAAAACGGTGTGCGTTGTAAATGGGATGTAATAAGGAAATAACTGAGAAACTGAACGCTTTTTTTATTCTGTTGTACTTAATAATGTAACTGTAAATAAAGATATAATAAATAAATTCTATCCTTCTTAATAATGCGGATAGGCTTGTTTAAAAAGCTGCACCATCAGATAAGTTTCCACATTTGCCTCGGTGAAGGATGTTCGCCGAGACGAAAAAATGTTCTTATATTTCGAAAACGACCGTTCCACGTCTACCGAAGTAAGACAGGCGTAATTAAAATAATCTTTAGACTTAGTCAAGGAATCTGCAGATGCCCCATAGCACATTTGTCTTAATCTCGTGTAGTCCGGATTCTTTTTTAAAACACTATCGAACTTAGCTAAAACTTGTCCACTTGTTGCATCGTTTATACTGTGTAACAATGTACTAACTTCGTCCACGACTTGCACTGATTCTACCAACGACAATCCAGAATTTTGCAAATTTTCTATCGCGTCTACTAACCCTTTGTAATTGTTGCTAATATTCTTTAGATGTGTTTCAACAGAAATATCGAGAAATCCCTTCTGGCTCATGCTAATAGCTCTAGCTTCGGCAGGGACGAATTACAAAATAACGGATTTGACTTCTTGAAAATGTTCATTATAATAAAAAGCGGCTTTTAACCACGTTCCCCAACGCGTAAGAATGGGCTGTGGTGGTTCTCGAATACCAGGGCATAACCTGTGAAATGCCCTAGTCCTCTTAGGACTTTTGAGAAACACTTTTTTTGTGTTTGCTATTAATGCATCCACCTCCGGGTAACACTCTCGAATAGTTTGTGCCACAAGATGTAAAGCATGGACTTTACACGTAACATGTAAAAGTCCTTCACACTTTTCTTTAAGGGAACGGCCTACACTACACATTGTTGCTGCACCATCGCTCATGAACAACAACAGTTGACTGGTTGACACTTGAAATTTTTGTAACGTTTCGAGAACTACGGCCGTAATTGCTTTACTAGTACACTGTTTTAATCTTCTGCTGGCTAATAGAATTGCAAAATTTGGTTTAATAGGATCTAATACGCGCACTATTATATTCAAAATAGAATTTTTTTTGCAATCTGTCGTCTCATCAAGACATAGCCACAGCTGTTTATCTTTTAATTCGGCTTTAATTCGATTTTCAATGTCCTCACGTATTCGTGGAATATCTCTCTGTAACGCTGTCCGAGATGGTAGTATCCACTCGGTATTGTATGTACCCCAGAATTTTCGAAATGCTTTTTTATCAAGTATACGAAGTGGTAGACCACATACCATAAACGTTAAAAGCAATTCTAATTGAAATTGACGTTGTTGTGACACACCATTTCTTTTATTTCTGTGGTGTGCGCTATTTATATGTCTTTCACAATCACGTTTGCTCCAGCACAGTAGTTTCTTTTTACAAACTTTACAGAAAATTGTACTCCCATTGTAGTGTAAATCCACAAATTCACTAAGAAATTTATTAACTTTCGTAGGTAATGGCCGTTTATTTTTAATAGTTACGTTAGACATAATCACTAAAGCGAGCACACCGACGCTTGTTTCTAGTATGCCACGAAGTGGTGCAAACGTAACATCTGCGGACTCGTCATTTGTTGATGAATAGAGCGCGTCATCCGTAAATGAATAAGCGCGCTGTTAGTTCGTAGCCGTCGATGAATGAACTTTTTTTTTGTAGCGGCCCACTGTGAACAACGCCCTATTTATCAACGAACACCCAAACTGCAGGTTTATATTTGCGCGTCTTCACGACGTAATAGACAGTGGTTTTGGTCCTCGTCCTAATAATTACATATTTAAATTACCTATGTTTACATACATATATGCGCCCGGCAGCCTGATTGCGAACCTGGCGCGTGGCGCTCTTGGCCCGCTATAATGATAACACAGAAACTGAAGGATTATTCAAAATTGTTCCATTTTGAAATATCATCTTTCTTTCTAACATTGGTGTAAATTACTTTACTTTTTATAAATAACAAGAGTAACAAAAGCTCTGACCCGAAAAAAAACTAATGCTGAATATATGATCTGCAGAGAAACTACCTTTTTGTGTTCTACTGTATTATCTAAAAGTGTATCTTTAGAAAGCCTTGGATAGAATAAAGCAATGCAAAGCGTGCTCTTCTTCCACAAAAAAAAAATATCTTACTTCATCCACTAATACCAATATTAAATATAATAAATTGCCATAAGAAAACAACGGTCATTTATAATATTCTACGATCGGATACTTTGTAGCAGCAAGTGGATACGACCCTAAAGGCCACTAATTTCGCCCTTTCGCGATCGCACTCTTGAATCGTTGATTATATTTTCTTGTTTACGACTCCAGCTTACGTAGCCTGAACTGTGTTGCATCACTTAAACCACAGAAGCGAAACCACTGCACCGTTCTCGTGCACCGTCGGGATAAAGTTTAAATAGTAAAGTAAACCAGGAGCTGCAGAAAAAATGTTCAGGTATAGTGCTGAACACAGCGACAATCTAACTCACAACCTGAATACAAGTCGCGAACAATAGAAGCAGATGTTTAATATTTTCTTGTCTTTTTAGAAACTATGTAAGTTGTATTTTAATGTCTGGAGGCGACGATGTGTTTCAAAGGAAAAAAGTAAAGCGTTTCTAAAGGGAAATATAAGGCGAAAGTTTGAGCTTGGTTGCCGATGATGTAGCATTGTAGCATTGCTTGAATGTATTAAATGTAGAGGTTTAAATGATTTGATATCTGAATATACCGGGTGTACCAGATTCAATGTTACAAGCGATATCTTCCTTATTTGTAGAGATATAAGATCGAGCAAGGTGTCGTCGAAAATGGTTTGCAAAATCCTAAAAGATGACTTTATGGTTTTATGGAACGGTATAAACGAAAATTACAATGAAGGTATTCTTAGGATTTGTAGATCTTGAAAAAGCTTTCGACAAGGTTACCAGAAAGAGACTTTGGAAAATACTTGAAGAAAGAAAAGTCAATGAAAAAATAGTAAGAATAATAAAAAATATTTATAACGAAAACGAGAACCGAATTATAAATTAAGGAAGAATCTCAAAACTTTTCACAACTAATGAAGAGCTAATCCAAGAAGGAGGACTAAGCCCATTGCTTTTTATAATATATCTCGACGAAATCATAAAAAAAGTGAACAAAGAACAAAAAAACTACACATAGGATACAAAAATATGGAAAGTGTTAGCATCTCAGAGGATATAGGAGCATACGCAAACGACGTCATGCTGATAGCCGACAGTGAAGAGGAATTACAGAGAAACTTAGAAATATGGAACACGACGCTAAAAGAATATAAAATGACGATGAGCAAAAACAAAACAAAAGTAATGGTTTTGTGAGACGAACAATATAAAACCAACATCAAAATAGACATCGAGCAAGTAACGGCCTTTAAATATCTGCGAGTAGATATTCAAAGTAATGGAAGCCAAGAACTGGAAATAAATGATAGAGTAGAAAAAGCTATAAAAGCATATTATGCAATAGCGAAAACTTTCATCGATAAAAAAGAAATATCGGAGGAAAACAATAGTAAGACTGATACTAGGGGGACAAGATAAGAAAAACAATAATAAGAGAAGAACTAGAATGTGAGCCAATCCTAGACTTCATACAAAAAAGACATCTGAGCTGGTGGGTACACCTCCAAAGGATGAATAGCCATATGCCAGTTAAACAAATTTGGGAAGCTTGAGTGCAAAAACAGAAGAAAAAAGGAAGGCCCAGAAATACCTGGAACGGAGTAATAGTGGAGGGGAGAGGAGTTACATGGGAGGAAGCACTAGAAATAGGAAAGAATGGGTGGATTTCATTTACGGCAATAATTAGTAATTGTTAACAGCAGATTTTAAATTTTAAACTGACACCCGACACCAGATTCTGGTAGAAGGGAATTTTGATAATATATACAGTACTTCTAAGAAGAACGTGTGGTTTATAACTCTCTGTAATAATGGCTGGGAGAAGAGGGGATGGTTTTAGCAAGTAGGAGAATTAACTCTATACAAAAGAGCATAGTTGCGCACGAGCGGTTAGTGAAAACGTGTCAGTGTTATCATGAGTGCAATATACCATAAGCGATTTGAAGCGGTGTTTTTATGTGTGTATGAAAAAGGGCCAAAAATGTCTATTGCAAGTGCTGCCAGGTATCTAAAAAAGTCACAGGCATTTATGAGGAAGTGGATACAACGTTTTAAACAATTCAAAACGGTCGACGATTTACCTCAAAGGGGAAAGACGAGGAAGACTTCCATGCGGCAAGATCGTTTGATTACAAATTGTTCGAAGAAAAACCAACGCTAACCTTACACCAAGCGCGACAGAAACTATTAAGGAAAGGTGTTCAGGTTTCTATTAAATCTATCCGCCAAAGATTATATGAGTCCCAGATACAATATCGGTCTACAATGTTGAAGCCATGTCTAAGCGCTCAGCAAAGAGAAAATCGTCTTGCCTGGGCAACAGAACATCGCACGCATGATTGGAGCGATGTCATTTACTGATGAAGCGAGTTTCTATATACGAAATCCTATTACTAAGGCCTGATTCCGACAGGATAAGAGACTCATTGAACGCATTGTTAAACGTCCCCAAAAACTCCACGCTTAGGGATGTTTCAATTCAAGAGGATTTGGCAGCATATGCATCTTCAGTCAAACACCAGACTCGGCATACATGAATAAACTATATCAAAAGGGAATACTGCCTTCAGCAAAGAGATGGCTTGGTGCAGGTGATAGATCTTGGGTACTGTTGGAGGATAATTACCCCAAACATCGAAGCCGAGCATGTCGTGCGTGGAAAGAGACTAACAACATCACCACAATGAACTGGCCCTCACATTCTCGGGATGCGAACCCTATTGAAAATGTATGGACTCTCATGAAGCTCCAATTGTGAGGGAAAAATTTCAGTAATCGGGATCAATTTGTCCGGAATCTGAAAAAAATTTGGCAATCTTTTACCAGGGGTTATGCTGAGAAACTCGTGGAAAGTATGCCCGTACGTTGCCAAGCAATTATCGACGCTGGTGGCGATGTGACTCTTTTTTAGTTAAATAGCGCGTTGGTCAATGTATTATACTTTCTTAATAAAACAATATTTTTACTTTGTTAATGTTTTTTACTTTGCTCTAGACCGCACGCTCTTCTTTGAAATACTGTATGTATATATGTATATATATATATATTGTAGTGGGATGTTTCACATGAGAAGCGTATGTTTCAATGTTACTAAATTCATTCCAATCAATATTATATCAAAATTCGCCGATATTAGATTTTAATAGAGTTTTATGCGGAACTTGAATTATTTTCGATCAATATTCGAGTTCTGCCATTTTGATTATTTATATTATTAATCTTTTATTCTAAAAAAAAAAAAAAAACTCGGTTAATGATATGTTACAGGGAATAATCAAAATTCCAGGTTATTTTAAGCTATTTACATTTTGAAAAGCTTATTTGTAAAAATGCCACGTACACACATAAAAACACACTGTATTTGAAAATAACCGTCAAAATCCTTTACGTCACCTTCGACACCGAATTCGATCTTCAAAACGTCAAAATTAAATAACAAGTCGTTAGATTGGCAATGCCAGGGACGACCGAAAAACAGAAGTTAGCAACGTAAACATTCTCACAAAAAAAAACAAACATCTTTTGACTGATGTATTTAGAAATTCTACTACTAAAATTAAATCTCGCCGAAATTATGAATTCGAATGTATTGAAAAGCTGTTAAAGTAAAAACGCTCATCCCTTGTTCCTTAAAAACTTTACCAATGCCTTTCGATACTCTATGGAAGGGAAGCTTCACAAATTTCTTATCGGGGGGTCCCGTTGGCATTAAGAAATCACCGAGGAGTATGGCGGTTGTTAGGAACTAACATGTGGTTCTAAACTGTCGGGATGACGACCAAGGTTTTTAAAAAATGTAACTCTTTTAAATTTTCACCAATATTTCGCTTTTATTTAAAGCTTCATCAGGGTCAATACAACAAGTTCAATTTACAAACATATAAATTAAAAGAATAAAAATATTTAAATTGTAACTTACGATGAGTTGAGTAGATTGACAGAGCTTGCAAACTAAAATTCTTTCTTTTACGATGTACATTTGAAAAGCGGTGATTGATGAATGAAGAAATCGATAGAAAGATGATTGCGTGTGCGTGTGAATTAACACGCACACGCCGCGCTAGTGATGAATGTGTACGAATTTGAACTGCTTTGCCATCCAGCAGATGTTTACGCATCGCATCAGACAGGCGCCTGCCGTGTTCCGTTGGCTGCTCCAGCTGTTACGGCTATGCTGGGACGACACGATTATCTTACCTTATTAATAAACATAAAAATTCAATTAACGATAAAACTGAAATCGAAGGGCTATCCAAAATTTATTATCCTATTTTATAAAGATTAATTACTCAAACCATTAATTATATTTTATTACATTCCAATTTTGACCTTGAGAATAGTTTACGATAGCAGAACATTTTATAACAAAATATTTTTTACACGTATACAAATATTAAGTTCCTGAATGTGCGCCGCCTAGCCGGAATCGGAGTATCCGCATTCGCCATTCCATCGATCGACAAAGATAACCAAAATATTCTATGTATAAAAATAAATAACTACAAAATGTGACATTAAATTATTTTAAAGGTATTTTCATTGATCAAACCAATTTTTAAAATGTTGTGTTAGTAAGAATGTTATAGTGTAAGTTCAATATTTAACATACAAACAAACTAAGAATCTTAGTACTTAAGAAAAATTTTTGACTTGTTACAGTTGTGGAAATATAGCTTTCTAAAGAAAACAATTAAAATTGTCGAAACGTTAAATTATGAGTTTTATTTAGCTTAAGCTACAGTAAGCTACAGTATGTTGGAGCTGCTAGAATCAAGAAATTAAAAAAAAAATTTTTGAATTATTAAAAAGAAAAGCTATCCTATTTTCGAATTCATTTTATTCGGAATTGTTTAATATATTAGTATTTACTCCGAACCGGTATCTTGTGCACGGTCAGCTTCTTTCTGCAGAGGTGGACTTTTACCGCTAATTTATATTCCTCTCATTAAGGCTACCACATTCCTGATATTTTTACCACCTGCGACAAAAACTCTCTATTCAGAAGCACGCCTTCGCTTAAACTCGTTCTTTCTGAATAAGATTATGTTGTATATTATGAAGGTAGCCGTGGATGAATATCAATAGTTTACCACTTTTTCTAAAACTACATACGCCGCATGTTTTTCAATTCGTATAGGGAGCGTCATATTTTACACTTTTCATGATACATTGAAACGAACCTTAGGCAAGGGCAGGTGATGAATAGAGGAAAAATGTACTTAAAAGGTAGTCCTAGAAAAAGACTATGTGCTTTTTGCTTACACGTAGTACAGAAAAAAAAACACGAAGATTATATAAAAATAATACAATATTATCATAAAAAGGTAATCGGGAAGATTGTGTTTTTTTGGATTGTTTTTTATGTTGGTTACATCTAATCTGACAGTTAAATCTTGCTTAAATCACATCAGGATTGAAACTTCGAATTACGTTTAACATATTTGACAACAATGATACAAATGGGTTTCTGTTTAAAGTGTGAAGACTTAATGTGGTAATCTAATCAATAATAATAAAGCGAGCAGAATAAAAAACTTATTTCCTAGCACATTTCAGTAATGAGCTCATTTCACGGCGATACATTTCAGCTAGAATCTCTGCAATAACTTACCTGATATTATTTTTTAAATCTTTCAAATTTTTCGATCTGTGGTACACTTTTGACTTAATATAGCTCCACAGAAAATAATCGGGAGCAGCCAAGATTGATCTCCACGCTCAGATACCAAACGACCTGGAAACATCTCACCCAGAACTTCCATTGATAAATTAGACGCATGAGGCCTTGCGCCGTCTTGTTGACACCAAATAATGTCTAATGGTAACTGAAGTTGATGCATAGCGTCCGTTAAAAATGTCTAAACATTTCCGAGTAACAGAAAATGCGTTTCTTCTTTCATCTTCAAAAAAATGTAGGCGCAGGATTCCGGCTGAGCAAATATCGTACCACGCACCACGTGCACAAATACAGTGCGTGGATTTTCAGCGGACCAATACCGCAAATTCTGCTTATTCTTTTCGCCATAGTGTTGGCAATGGGACTCGTTGCTCGTAACCATGTTGTTAATTAAGTTCTGGTCTCCTTCCAAAATCCAATTAAAAAAGAGGTTTTAAGCCTTTTTCCTCTTGTAAGAATGATAGTGGAAGCCTTTCTTTAGTATTGCTCGTACGGACTCATGGGAAATTCCTACTTGTTGCGATAAGTAGCGAAAGATTCAATGGAATATTCCTCAATTGCATTTCTAATATGCAAGATGTTTTCCTCCATTCTTACTCGTTTTGTCCTCTCCTGTGGCTTAAAATCTCCTACTGATTTCCTCTGGCAATGCTTTATGACCCATCCTCTAATTGTTTTGCCAGATGGGACAAAATACTCTATGAGCAATCGACCAACGCTCCATATTTATCAAAATTGTAAGGTATGATAGAACACTTAACACTTAGAATCAATGTAACTTGATATTTTAGATTTTTGTAAGATTAAAATCGGGTCACTCTTAACTTGACACCCTTTAGTTTCCTGCAAAAGCTTTCTGATTGACTTTTTATGTGACGAATGATCTGTACGCCTTTTCACATCCACAATAGTTTTAGCAGTTCTCTTCTCGAGTCTACCACTACCGAGTTTGCGACTTACCTATTGCACCAGTTTCACGAAATTTAGCAACACAATGAATAAAATCATCTTTCCCAATCTTTGATAATACTTATTTTATAGAATTTTCATTCATCTATAACACATGTCTGAGGTCAAACTTGTGCAATTTTGAGTTTTCACTTTATTTACTACATCTGATAAAATCTATTATAGTTTTTTTTTTAAGTTGGCCCACAACTCGTTCAGAGAATGGAGATTTGGCTTCCGCACCGTTAAAGGTTGCCCATACCTGATTTAAATAATGCTTTAGGTTTAAGTATATACGTAAAATGTCAATGTAATGTGCAAAGCATATCTAAATGTTCTAAGATAAGTTTCCCTTTTAAATAGCGTTGAAGAGATTGGCCATTAATGGTAAATCCACTAACAATAAATTTGTAACACTAATGGTTACACTTATTTACCACTTAAAGAAAAATAAAAATTATTAAAGTGAAAGCCAGCGCAAGTTCAAAGCCGTATCACCCTTTTAAATAACATTCGACATGAAATTCACTGTATTACAAATGCTTATAAGTAGGCCGGGCACAGAGAGCTTCGCGCCAGGTTCGAAGTGAGGTTGCCGCACCCACAACACGACGTATGTATGCAGATGAATCGGCACGGACTACCTCAGCGAATGAAATTATTGATTTACTACAACAGTTTCTCCTTAACCTTTCGCAGCGTTACACGCAATTAAAAAGATATACGTATATGTTATGTATCTAAGTATGTCTAACGTACGCAGGAAAAATAAACGACCGTTGGCTATTAAAGTCACTAAATTTATCAGTGAATTTCCGGATTTGAACTATAATGCAACTAAAGCATTGTGTAGAGTTTGCAAAATACGAGGGTAAGTCAAATATTATCTACACTTCCGCCATAACAAGCTTTGAAGGTTATTGTAGTGGCTGCCGCTTGCGCATGCGTTGAGTTGGCGCCTCTGTGGTCATGTGCGCGGAATTTAATCACGATCGTGTCATTTGTCTGCTAGCTACAACAGCTCCGTTATTGGTTTGCACCAAAGAGGAACAACGAGTAGTGATCCGATTTTTGTGGTCAGAGACTTTTGTCACAATACGGGGACAGTGCTTTATCTCGTAAAAGCGTTTTTTCGTGGATCGAAATGTTTCAAATACCCAGGATCCCCTAGCACGAAAAAATTCAAGAGCTCGCCATCGACTGGGAATATGATGCTAACCGTGTTTTGGGACGAAAAAAGCTCTATACTGGACGACTGCTTGGACAGGGGGACTATCATAAATAGTGCGAGGTACAGTGATTTGTTGGCGAATATGCTGAAACCAGCAATTCGAAACAAACGCCGTGGTCTACTCTCAAAGAAAGTTTTCCGCACACGGCCCATAACACCATAGAAGCTATCAACAGGTTGGGCTTTGAGAACCTGGAACACACTCCCTACAATTCACCTACCTGTTAGAAGGGGGCGGCTTAGGGATGTAACACTAAAAAGCAAGCTCCACTTCCGCTCTTTATTTATGAAACAATGAACCAATACAGATCTCTTTTCAGAGACTCTGCCAGAATCCCCTACCATTACAAAATAACTTACAGCCAGGGACATTAATATTAGGCACCCTTAAGATTTTTCAATATAGCGATATTAACATACAAATTTGTCTTTACCTGCCGCTTCTTAGAAATACCTGTAGTATAAATAGATAGTGATTGGTTTATCTGTTTGTAAATTAAAATGAGTTTCAACGTTCGTAAATTATTACGCTTCATACCGAGGGATCATCCCAAGTTATGATTAGTCAAAAAGTAAAATGTTCTCGGTGTGTCGTACAGATAACACTAAAGTGTTACCAAGAAACAGGAGATACTGAATCAAGACCGGGAAGAGGTCCGAAACGTAAAACAACAGAAAGGGAGAACCGTTGGTTACAACGACACTCTCTAAAAAATCGACGTCGAACGGCAAAAGAATTGGCTGGCGCGTTAAATCGAGAACTCAGCGTTAATTTATCGCCTAAAAGAGTAAGTAGACGTTTTAAAGAAGTCGATCTATCATCTAGAAAAGCTAGAAAGAAACCCTGGCTATCGGACGTAAATAAAAATAGACGATTAGCAGGGGCTCATAAACAAAAATCGTGGACAGAGACGGACTGGGACAATGTGATTTGGACAGATGAGTGTAATATAGAGGTAAATATAATTAATCGTATAGTATTCACTATAAGACAATTATTTTATAGAAATTTAAATAAATTGTGTTAAAAAAAATCGAGTGTTAAAAGAATTAAATGGATATGTTTATTACAGATTTTTGGCGCACCTGGTGCCGTGCTGGTGCGCCGGAGGCCTGGTGAGGAATATCGTGCTGATTGTGTGGTGCCTACCGTCAAACATGGTGGCGGTAATATCATGATTTGAGGGTGCATGACGTCGACAGAGGCTGGAGAGATGTTCCTGTGCACTGGTAGAATGAACTCAATGACCTATATCAGCATGCTAGAGGAAGTTTTACAGCCCTCAATTGAAAAATTATACGGAATGAATACTGAAGGACTCTTATTTCAGCAAGATAATGCACCGTGCCACACTGCGGCTGCAAGTTTAGCGTGGTTTCGGGAAACGAACATCGAGATCTTGGAACGGCCACCGCAAAGCCCGGTTCTGAATCCCATCGAGCATTTGTGGGTTATTATTATTATTAAGCGAAAAGTATGCGAACGCAAATGCAAATTGAAACAAGAGTTAGAAGCAATAATTAAAAGAGCCTGCCGCATGTTAGTGGCCGGTTTACCTAAAAGGATTGAAGCTGTAATAAAAGCCCATGGAGACCCAACCAAATATTAAATTTCAAGTTTTTATTAATAAATATTTACATTTATAATATTTGTTTTATGGGTGCGTAATAATTGTGTCCTTGGCTGTATATTTATAACCTATGCAATCGCTTCTACTAACTGTCTTTCCGGTGCTTGACCGACAGCATCAAAGTTCGATGTCTTCGAATTGACCGAGAGATCATAATCTTACAAAGCAATTGTCCAGACGCTCAGTCAGCTCGACGACACCGATCACCGATCGAAGAATGATTACAATACAAAAAAAAAACATAGACGATGAACGCAAAGCAGCGGAAATCCACTTAGCGTCTTTTCTAAAAGTAAAAGCAAAGCGCTTATTATTATAAATAGTGTACAGAACAAAAATGAGAAAAATGGCGTGCCACCTCAAACCCAATTTAAACCGCCTCGCTTAGCCGATGAAGAACCGTTTCGACAGTTTTATTGTGAAGACCGACAGTGCCTGGCTTACTTATAAGATTTTACAGCTAACGACCTGCACCTATAAAAAAAATAACGCTAAAATTCCATCAGCACATTAAAGAAAAGGAAAAAAGTAATTGAAGAAATATAGCTCCAGCTTCGTTATACCGCCATATATGTACTATATAAACTAACTACAGCGCTTTTTATTGGCAGGGCAATCTTTTATAGATATGAAATAGTATAAAACGTAATACAACACCAAACTCTTAGAAACCATTTTCCTTTTAACGTAATGCTAGGAACAGTTTACAAAAGAATCCTATACTAAAGTTTACTGCGAAGAAGTCAAAATCCTTCCTGGAGGTTACAAAAAGAAAATAATCTTGTGGGCTGAGCACATATACGGAGTGTTGCGATGTTTTATACACGCAAAGAAACACACCTTTGAATTAATTAAGTCTGTTTTGTGTCTATCTATTTAACTTCAGAAAATTTTTTCTAGAAACAAATTCAATTCGAAAGGTACATTCAAATTGGCCATGATCAAATAATCGCTATCGCGAGCAAAGGGGTCAAGTAGCTCTTACAATTTAGTTCAAGCTATCTTCGTATCATCACGTGTTTGGCTTATTGTTAGTGTTCTTTTATGTGTTTAGTGCTTAAATTCAACGTTAATTACGAAACGAGGGTCAAGTTTGATTATTTAAAAATACGTGGGATTGAAACGTCACAATTTGAGGTTAGTTTTCTCTTTTCCAATTTAATTCGTGTAGAAATGTAAATATTCGGTGTAAATTTGTATTCAAACTGACGAAAGAGCGTTTAGGGATACTCCCGGACCTGCAGACCGTAAAATTTAATCAAGCAATTTCGACAAATCAACTTTTCTCCCGTTTATAAGATTACAAATTTTGGAGATCTACATCGAAACGAACCAACAATATCACGTATCGTTTGGTAACTTTGGCAACCTACACAGCGTTTCAATCAGATATACCATTGGCATCTTTTCAATTGCAATTACTTACGATTGCAATTGGGGAGATCCACTAGGTCACCTAGGTACTTAGTCGGTCACTAAGTTCTGTCACACAATTTTTTTTTTTTAAATTCAAACGCATAACATGCGACTGATAAAAACAAACGACTAATTGAGGCTATGACATTTATTCTGAGTCGTTTGACGTTAAAGTTGCTACGAACGAGTAATAAATAAACATGGAATAGAGTCAAAGAGAAGATCGTGCTTCTATAATTGCATTACATCGTCGCCAAGTGCAATTTTCAATCTGCTGAAAAACTTGGAAATTACGAAAAGGTTTGTTTATCGTGCCATTGAAAGATATAATGAAATTGGCAATGTCGGTATCAGTTCGCATTTCGGCCGTTATTAAAGCTGCATCATATGAAATCCTCTCCGAAAACAAAAACTATTGTCGTTGCAGATGGGTGTGACTGAAGGCACAATCAAAAATATCCTGAATGCAGACATTAAGCTTCGTGCTTTCAGAAGAAAAAGCGGTCACTTGCTCTATACACGTCTGAAATGTTTAAGGCTTCAAAGATGCCAAGTCTTATTAAAAGCGGTATCCTAACAATGACCACCGCCGTATTCTATTTCCCGACGAGGAAATCTTCACTGTTGAAGAACAATTTAATCGGCAATATAATCGAGTGTATGCCTCCAATAGTGAAGAAGCAGATGTGGTCGTTCCCCGTGTTCAAAGGGGTCATCATCCATCCTCAGTAATGGTTTGGTAAGAGATATCTTATTTCGGACCAACTGAAGTTCATTTCTGAAAATAGTATTTCTATGGTGCAAATTCATATCGTGGCCCATCAAAATAACTTGGGCGGAAAAAGTTCTCACAAAATTTTTCCATAACCTAAAACCATACAGGTCTAATGGTTGAATCATCGCAGTTGTCTTCTTTGGAATCGTCAAAATATTTACATTTTTGTCTTTTGGCGTTAATGTATGTAGTTCTGTTGGGCAATGTCCACTCCATGAGTCTAATAGTAGCAAATTGTTGGCACCAGCATTTGGCAAGAAAATATCTGTACACCATGTTTTGAAATGCGCAGATGTTAATTTTCTTGTATATATATATATTAATTGGGCGAAAGAGTGTTTCCTATACGCGAGGGCCTAAAGTACCGCTTGCCTCTTTCAAAACTAGAAATAGTGGAGATAATAATCTTTCATTTGCAGAAATTGTAGGCATTATAGTACAACCGTGGGTAATAGAGTGTAAGGACTGTGCGGTGGCTTCAACATGTTTTTCACCTCGTGGAAACATGTACGACCAGAGTGTATTTCCGGTTTTACGTTATTTATAAATCTGTCGTTTACGTCACGTAATTCGGTAGTATCAATTGCAGCAAAATGAGTAACACATTTCGTTATTTTGCGTGATACAATGCCATGCGCCTCTTTAAAATGCATTATCCACCAATGTCCTGCTTTAAAACTTGTTTGTGCAATTTCGTCTTTCGCCTCTAGAGCCCAACGTCGAATATTCATATCATGCACTATATTTCGCCGTGTAAGTGCATCTTGGAACTGTATAAGTACATATTCCGTGATATATCTTACTTTTTCAATGTTGGTTCCACCTCTATTAACGCTTTCTTCTCATCTATACAACTGCTGAACTGATTTTACCTTTCTAAATTTGCTTTTAACACTTTCAAGTGTTCTTCTTGCTTTTTTTCCACTTCTCCAAAATTCTACAGCTTTAATCTTATAGTCAAGATCTATAATGCTACCTTCATCGTCAGGAACACAATCTTCGTCTTCCCAATTTGCATTTACTTCATCTTCTGACGGTTTTTCAACAAACTGTGGTTCATGTGGTTCTGAAGGCGATTCAAATTCTAAACCCATTTCAGTCTCGAACCTCAATATATCTTCTTCAGAAGCTCTAGCAATAATTTCTTTCAAGGCATCGTGTAACTCCGTTTCTTCTGGTGTCGTAGGAGTTCTTGCAATATTTCGGGTTTGAAAAGTTATTTGTAACATATCCACAAGATTGGCAATGTTAATTCGTGGCATTCTCTTCGTCAGATTTGTTATATGTTCGCAAACTGATAACTTGTACATACATTAATTGTAAGAATTTACATATACGTACACATATGTATGTAGTACATCCGCACGTATACATTTAACATAAAAAGATATTTCTTTTTCGATTTAAAGGTAGAACTTAATGACAAAGATGTATATAGTTGAATTCTGTATGAAACGACCCCTTATTTGCGTTACCTAAAAATTAAGAAGCTTTCAAATAGGTTGGGGTGGAGGTAGTTTTTCCGTTCAAATTAATAAATTTTGAAATGTCGATTATGCTATCGTTTAGTCGTCTTTATACAATTGAAAACCTGTCTTAAGAATTTTTAAATATCTCTAATAGTTTTCGAGATATTAGCACAAATTTCAATGGGTAGTATTTTCATTAGAACCCCTTCCACTCCACATACGGAGGATTCCGCAGAAAGGGATGCGCGCAATGATCTTACATTAGATCGCTCTACAAAATCACAAAATTTCAATTTTTTTTTGGGAGTCCGGGTTGCCGGTGTTCCCTTGTAAATATATATTTCTGTTGAAAGATTTGTATTCGACTAGTTTGGAAATTATTATCCGAGAACTTGGTAAGAACACTAGATAGATGTATTTCATACACCTTTCGCAATAAAGACGACCAAGGCTAATCATCTTTACGACTCCTAACGAGCAGGTGCTGTAGTAACAATTGTAAATGCGCGTGTCTATGAACGACGTTAGAATCTAAGTAAGTAATTTGTTTACAGAATGTTGTGTGGTGGTCGTTAACGTAGTGAAGTAAAACCAATGATTACATTGTGCTCGAATTGGAGACTTTTTCTTTGCAACAAGCTGGGTGAACCTAATTCGAGTATGCTAAATCCAATGGTGCTAACCGTTTTTAAAAGTTAGCTCATGTTTTCGGGCAATTTCAATTTAAAAATTTTAGGCTCAAAGACCCCCTCAAAAAACGTAATTTTTATCATTTTTTGACCATTTATTGAATTTAAATCGATGGAAATCTATCGAAGAGACATCGTATCGACGAATACACACCGAATAGAAACTATTTGAAAAAAAAATGAATCGATTCAGTTGATTTTTCATCAATCTTTGCAAAAAAAAACATTTTTCTTGATTTTTTTCATTTTTCATTCTCTGATTGTCCTGATTCTTTTGTATTGTCATCTCTTCTTGTAAATTTCAACAAATGCAACCCAAAAGAGCATGTAACTTTTTGCCTTGTACCAATGTTCGAGCCTCGCCGTCACTTTATGAAAACGCTCGCCATGCTTATTGGATTCGTTTGGTGATTGTTCGGCGAATTCTTTTACGTGGGAATACAAAAAGTGAATTGATAATGATATTCGAACAATTAAACGGTGAAAGGCAGTGAGCATGTCTTTAATTAATATGGACCAATTTTCGAATTGATGAATTCCGAGAACATTGTCAATAATCGCTTTCACACAATCCATGTCAATGAGTGCATTTTCAAATCGTTTGTCCCTCATCAAACGACGAATATCCGGTCCATTATATATTCCTGTAAAATAAATATAATACAAAATGAAATTTCAATAGATCAATATTCAGATTCAGATATCTACCTTCTTTTATTTTCATCCCACTTAACCGTGGAAAAATACGAAGCAATTGGTAGAATGCATTTCCTTCTGGGTTCAATGCTTTTATGAAATTTTTAACAATTCCTAGTTTGATGTGGAACGGTGGTAACAAATCTTTTTCGATCGGCACAAGTGGAATCTCAATAATGTTGTTTTGTCGCAATCTAAATTCCTCACATAAAGGCCAGTTCCGTTCGTGATATTGGTCGCCGGCAAAACGGGTATTCCACAAGCACATATTTTTGATGTAATCTGTTTGCATATCTCTTAAAAGAGCTACACCACTTTTACGTCGGCACAAATTTTCCACTTTTGGTCATTATATTGCTATAAGTTGATGATTTTTTTAGCGATGCATATGTCTCTTTTGTATTGCTGCTCATTGCAATGGGATTGGAATTTTTTGAATTGGTCTTGTGTAGCAGAACTGCTTTCAAACCGCTTTTTGAGTCGATAAACAGTCGCCAATGCTCGGGATTATATTCATTTTGCATCGTTAAAATCAAACCACGGATATCAGTACAATAAGAAAGTGAATTATTCTCAATGTATTTGAAAAAAATCGTAAAACGACGATGATGATTGATTGCTCCGTATGTCGGAACATCTGCTGCCAAAATGTTCGTTTATTTCAAGTCCTTTGCCAAAAGAATGGATTGTCGCTGTGATAGTTTCAAGCTTCTCATCATATTATTCAAACGAGATTGCGTGATTTCAATGTGATTGCATGGCGCAGCCACATTTGATGGTTCATATATTGATACGCCTGCTTCCTCGGTTTTCATGGTTTCTAATACTGAAGGCTCAGATTGTTTTGTTGAAATTGGTCTTGTTGCAACAGGAATTGTATTTGAATGTGGCAGCGACAATTGTGTATATGTTGTTGAAATGTATTTGAAAGAACCACCTTTTCTTCTGGTCGTACCGTCAGTATAATTCATGTACGCATAACATTCAGCTGGATCATGTTCTCTTGGTTCTATCCAAATCATCGGAACACCACACTGCATAGCGGCTCCGGTTTTTGTCCATTTATTCGAATTCAAAAAGTATGTTATACAATCAATAGACGGCGTCCAATTCACATCAGTAAAAACATTTTGTAAGAAATATTGTTTCAGCACTTATTTTACGCCGAATGGTCTTAATTTCAAATTTTCCCCACGCGTAAAAAAAGGTATTCAATTTAGAACATTTATCCATTTTTAATATTTCAAATTAAATGATTTTACAAGCCAATACAATGAACAATCTCGAACTCTTCACTATTCACTTTGGTTCGGGTTATTTACTTTAATATTTAGATGTTAACACTTTGACTTCTGAAAACAGACAGCTCTCAGCAGAATGTGATTTTGCTGGGCCTTAGCCTCGTTGGCCTCCAGTTCCACCTCCTTGGTGAGGTTATCCTGGGGTCTATCTGAAAAATAATTCAGAATTAGGGGGAGAGGGATGGAGTCTTCTTGTGGACTCCCGGGCGGTTGTCCCGACATATGTGTGGGTCAATATGTCTCTTTTTGTGATGATCGCATTCCTATCGCGAAATTCCGGCAACAGTATCGCGGAGTTAATAGGTGTTAGTCGTCCACAGTCCTGTCACGGAAATCCAACGGTAGGTAGCTCTAAGTAATTTATAGTAACATACTTTTACCTTACAGGAGTCTTAGGGCTTCTGCGACGGTTCTTCTTTGGGTACGCTCCTTTTTCAACGTTTGCGTTTTTAAGCGCCGGGTTGTTGCTCTCAAGGGTCTTTAGGTAGAAATTCCTGTGGAGCCTGCTGAGAAAATCCGTTAGATCCTCGACTTCGCCTATGGCGCGTATCGCGGCTAGGGATGTTCTTCTCGGAAGCTTGAATATTGATCGCAGGCAGCGATTTTGTATTCTCGCGAGGGATCGGATGCGGATAGGGGCGGCGGTTAGCCAGGATGGGCTAACGTAGGTTAAGATAGAGGGCATGTGCGACTTATAGAGAAGCACTCCTATCTTAGGATTCAGGTTGGGACGATGGTATATAGCTACGCAAGTCTTTCTAGTGCTTTGTTCCGGGTTTTTTGGATGTGCTTACCAAATGTCAGTCTTCGATCAAGGGACACGCCCAGGTATTCTATCTCGTCCGCATTGGCCACGTTGATGTCCAACTCAGGCTGGCGCGGGGTCCTAGAGAAGGCGATGGCTTGGCTCTTACGGGGGTTTATGGCGAGTCCGGCATCGTCCAGGAAGTTTTTGATCCTGTCTGGTTGCGCCTGCTCTCAGCGGTTAACAGCGCCGCTTATATACCCATTTGACCAAGCGGCAGTAGCGGGGATGAAAATTTCTAAAAGGTTCGCGAATGATCCATGAACGGTTCCTGAAAGGTTCTCAAAGGTTCCAGAAAGCTCTTCGGCCATTGATCAGATCAGATTCTAAAAGGTTCTAAAATGTTTAAATTGAAATTGCTGGAAAACGCGAGCTAACTTTTAAAAACGGTTGGCACCATTGGATTCAGTGTACTCGAATTAGGTTTATCCCCCGGGTGCTCAGCTTGTCGCATTTTGCAACTAACACAGTGTTATCAAAGGAATGGTTTGTCTATTTGTCACACAATAAAATTGATGGGAGTTTTGGTTGAACGAGAAAAACTATCCTTTTTAGCTAAAAGAAGCAATATTTACCAATAATCTAAACCAATCCCCCAAGCGATCTTTAAACAGGATTCCTATTCTTCAATTGAAAGGAATGATCACATCGTGAGAATAGTGAGCATGATTTGATTGAATTTATTAATAAATTTATTTTCTTTTTGATTATAATTGATTGATTATAAAGTGTTCATTTATTTACATAACACTTATTTATATGGTAGTAGAACATAGGCTTGTCCGTTGGATTTTTATAGCCCCTTAACGATTCATTTCTTGAACCAGCGTAAGACTGCAACACGAGAGTAAAGTCAATTTATCTTTATCACCTCAACACGCTGGATTTCATTTGTTTACAATGCGATAGACTCAGATTTTCTGCATTTCATTTTCCTCCGTGTTTTCTGCTTCTTTCTTTTGTTTTTGTCTTTCTCCTCTTCGTCTGCTTGTCTACATTTAACGTGTCTACTCTGTTGGAGATCGTTATCAATACCATACGCTTTCAATGTACTCTTTCATGGGAACGTAGCGCCATCTACATGATATAATTGCATAGCGTATTTCATAAGGCAATGGTTGGCATGGTAATTACAGAAAATCGTGCAAAATACGCTGGGGTGTAACTAATTTCGCGCGTGGCAGACATTTTTGCGGGTTTCGAGTTATGGATGAAGTTAATAGTCGATTGTTTAGAGCTTTGGTGCTGCTCAATAGCAGACATATATTGCATATAGTAATGTATCTCTGTGATTATAACAATAGATAACAAATGTAGGGTTTTGAAATATAGGAAATTGATTTCTATAAAGATATTTCTTGCCTTAGTTACGTTAAAAGGTACACGCAGAGAAACACAGATTAAGAAAAATTATTGTTCTAATCGAATTTTCTTACAAGGAAACACAGGTAAATGCATCTCACCGATTTAAATGAAACTTTGTGTATCTATAGACCGATCTAGTGTAAGAACAACGGTAACTATCTTAATTCATCGCCCACTGATGGGGTGTAAAGCACCCCAAGCTCAACACTACCCTTCCCTGTTTGACTCAATAACTCAGAAACTATGAGATATCAAAAAAAAGTTAAGATAAGATATAAACTGCTTTACATGCTCTTAACGATGGCGTAAATATTTTCCCTATAACAAATATTTGTTCAGGGAAACTTGTTACGGTTAAACAAAAAAAAATAATGAGAGAGAAAGATAGATTTAATGAAAGAATGGTGCTGCTCAGTTTGCTGTTTAACGTAGAGTTACAAGGAGTCAAGGAGTGAAATAATAATGCAACGGCGTTCAAAATTTATTTTTGTCGCTGAAGTCGAAGGTTCTTTGTATTTCCTTGCCGAGACGACGACCCGGTGTTGGAATTCTTTGGCGAGAATTCCGATGTTAATTGGGGCGCCACTGAATGTCTTGTTTAGTTTCGTCGCCTCGCTGATGGTCGATACTTCCTTTAAAAACCATTCAGAGTTTTCGGGAAGAAAGGAAAGGAGTATTCAAAAGAAAATTCAAAACGTAGCAAATATTTGAACAAACTGTATATTGAATGAAAAAAAAAGATAGACAAAATGTTACAAAAAGACTAATATCTCAGGGCCAAAACAATTACTATAAATATTAACAAAGTTAAAGAAGTGAATAGAAGCGCCAGAGAAAATATTTAAAGATTAATACTAATCTAACAACAAGGTTAATAGTTAGATTTACAAGTTTCTAGAACGAATCATAATTAACCAAAAGAATGACTATTAACTGCACCAAATAGTTTGATCAAAATAAAATGTGAATTGTGATTCACAACGTTACATAAAATATCTTAAATTAACTTACATAAGACTGGGTTCGGAGAGACACGCAGAGGGAGGTTTGTTCGCAAGATACGGTGGTACAGGTGTTCTAGCGGCGGTGAAGTTGAAAGAACGGGCGCCGGGCTCGCAGATCGAGGAAACGGTGGTTGACAACCAGCGGGTAGACACGATCCAGGTGGAGAAGCCAAGGCTTAAGATCCGCAACTTGTGCTATGTTCCGTACGATTCAATACGACAAATGTAAACGCAAAACAAATGTCGTTGGGAAAACAGGACCTCGGGCACCATATATCCCCCAGTAGGGTTATGTCAAACGACAAATTGTGGTACCTCAGAGGAAACCAAGTTTCTAACACATTTGGCCACTTATGGCCACACTAACTGCTGCTGCCAACTAATGTGTAACTTCGATCTCGTGACTAATTCTTAATAAATTCCTTCTTGGCGTCAGAACGCCTCTATTTATGTATTTTACGAAAATCCAATGGGAGACCGCGAGATCTGATTCAACCAATGCGGAAGCAAAGATATGATGACGTATGCGAGATGGGTGTTTAGCGACGTATTTACGTGTCTATTGACTGGATAATTGCTACTTACAACAATTAGCTACGGATGAAATCTAATTTAACTAATACCAAAATGTAAAGCGGAAGTTACACTATTTGTTGACAAAATTTCATTTATGTTCTTTGATAAACAAAGAAGCTACGGGGCTTAAAGAATTGAAAGAAACGGGAATGACTGGTTCCTAAACAGTTAATTACCAAACATCTCATTAGTTTAAGAATATAACTCAAATTTATTGTTATCATAGGCAAGTAGAGTTCAAAATAAAGATTATTGGCGGTGTAGAATTTTGAAAGGATTAATATTAATGGTTTTATTAAATAATAAAGATCAAAACATAGGACAAATTAGGGGAATGAATTTAACTAAAACATGAACACACAAATACTACGCCTTGTAGACGCGGTGATGTCATCCTTTGCAGATGTTTAGTTTCGTTATATATTAAAATAGAGGAATCGGTGCGAAATGAAATATTTGAAGTATTTTAAATATATATTTAAGAAATTTGTAAATTAGGGTGTAACAATCTCCCCACCCCCTTATTTTTTACTAAAAAAACATATAAAATATATATCTGCCACGAAATATTCTTTTTTGTGTAAAAAAATTAATAACTGATGTGATATATTTACAGTAATGAAGAAAACACGCAGGTGGTTATCAAATAATCTTATTAATAAAATGCGAGTGTAGAGTTTACTGACAACTGCCTAAAAAAGTTAAGAAACACATTACGATGCATATTGCGTGGACCTAGTAAGAATGATAGGTAATCCGTGTAGAAATGTTGAAAACGAAGGAATTGCTTACACCATTCATAATGAATGCAGGCTTGCCGCAAATATCTCATTGTTGTGTATTTTGTGCATCCTTCGGGAAGTAGAATCTTACAGGATCTTTAAAATGTGGTAGCCGTTCGGCGATGTATCCACTTTTATACCATACGTATTTAAATAGATTGAGGAACCTTGGCAATGACAATTGATTATGAGTTAAAGATTGTAGCTGAATAATGCTGTTTCTTTGGCGTAGAATTATGTCGTAATGCATAAATAGTACTTCATCTAAAAATGTTCTCACCGTAAACGTCTAAAGGTTGTACCATTAAAGTTGTTTTCTTTGGAATTGTAAAAATATTCACTTTTTTGTTTGTTGGTACTAAATATTGCACATCACTCGGACAATGCCCACTCTAGGAATCCAATAACCAAGTACCTTCAGCTCCAGTATTTAAGTATTTGGTAAGAACACATCTGTAAACCAATTTTTAAAATGCTGAGGAGCTAGTTAATTCCGAACATTGAAGTGGATCAACATTTCTAATTTTACAGAATTAAAAGATAAATTAAAATCATGCCTGGTTTTATTATATACTGAAATAAAGATGTATCTCTAGTGAAAAATGCACATTTAACTTTAAATTTTGGAAAAGTATCTTGTGTAAGAATACTTACAATTAGTATTATTAACAGAAATTATTCTTTTACTTTCCTAAATAACAAACCGAAATAGTTTCCCTTTTTAAAATTTCGAAAGGTAATAAATACGAAGGATGATCGTAAAATAAGGTTCCCATATTCTTTAAAAATAGACAACATTCTTTATTTCCTTAACATTACACATCGTTTTAAAGGCAAAAACCTAAGCTATTTTTCGACATAATCGGCATTTCTATCCAAGCATTTTTGCAGACGGTGCTCCAACTTCTGTATCCCCATGTCGTAAAAATCTGCCGCCAGTCCTTTCAAGAATCCTTTCAATCGTGATGTTGGAAATCTCAGGAATCCGAAGAGTGAGTTGACGATTTGTGACCCTCCAACCTTTCCAATGATTTCTTCTGAAGCTGATGGTCTTCCACTCTTCATCGTGAATTTCCGTCCGACCTCTAGTGAATTCCCTACACCATTTGCGGACGTGTTGAACAGCTATACATTTTTCTCCATAAACTTCGGTTAATTGACGATGAATGTTTATAGGTGAAACCCCTTTCGCGTTTAAAAAACGTATCACAGCGCGAATTTCGCACCTGGCGGTAGCGGCGATCGGGAGTTCCATCTCGGACGGCTGCTTAGTCAACACTGAGCGGTGTAGCGAGACGGGAGTGGTACGTATATAGAGTGGGAGAGCTGCTGCATACGCCAATGTTTTCGGATTTCGCCTAACACATCTTATTGCTGCTGTAGGGCTTTGGGAACCTTATTTTACGACCATCCCTCGTATCTTTCTGTAGTAAGCCCTACAAATAAAGCTTCTACTCTCAAATGACGTTTTTTTGAAGTTTTCTTTGGTTACACTAGCTAAATTAACCCATTTATTTGGGAGGTTGTCAATTACTGCATCATTTTACATTCTATTTTTGGTTTTTATTTCATTCGTTACAATTCACAATTGGTGCCACCTACTATCTTTTCAAACTGAATCACAATCTTGCCTTTGTGCATTTCCTTTCTGTAAGCATCATGCACATGCTTCATATTAGTGAATAGCTATACATATGGAGACTATGGAGACGTTTTTTGTTGCAATATAAAAGTAAACTAGGCAACAAATATAACTTGAGATTGCGGGTTAACTTTATCAATACTCAAACGAATTCAACGGGTTCAATCTTGAGCACCATCCCTTCTTCTTTTTAACATTGAATCCTCATCTAGAAAGGATCAAATTAGCGGTTTACGGCTATCAATTAAAATTATGTATAGCCCTGTAGCACCTGCCAAGCAATTATATCAATGTATCGATTTCTTTTTAGAATTTAATTTACTCTATCGCGAACATAACCTTGATAAATTTAAACTGGAATAGTTGAATTGCCTTTTTAGCATGACAACCTGAAGTGTTATTGGATGGTCGAGAGTAAGAAAAAGGGGTATCATTTAGGTAATATCGGATATAATGTAATGCCCTGTAGGCGCAGCAAGTGATTCTTGAACTCGCCTCGAACGTGGACACCGTAAAAATGAATAAACAGCGTATGTTCCCTCTACGATTACCAGTATATGCCTTTGGTGTAGAGATATGAAAGTATGCGCTAGTAATTGCTCTGCAACGTTGTTGATAAATTCAGGTAGCCAGTGTGGACTTATTAGCGACCAGTTCAAGTAGTCATAATTGCAGGTGATTTCCTTTCGTTATGGAGGAAAAGATTTTCGCAAAAATTTGCTGTTTACGCTAGAAAGGTTAGTGTAATTTCGATAATTGGCATCGCTGTACCACTTCTATTACTGATAATGCGTATACAGTACTGTGAGCATGTTCCCGACCACTATACACAATTTCTTCATTTGTATTTTATTGCCTTATTCGGCTCCAATGAAACCATGAAGAGAGAAAACAAGCAAAAACGTTTAGGATATGCGCTGAAACATGAAGATTGGACTGCCTAATTCGAACTACGAAGGTGTTCGAAGAAGATCAGGAAAAATTAAACTCGGGGGTGATTCTGTTACTGTTTGGGGATGTATAATACATCTGGTATCCCTTCATTAATCAACATTATTCTCAAAGATGTTGTATATTGAATGTGCAGTCCCTGGTCATCGAATTTAGACCACTTAAAAATATTATGATTATGAGGTAAAATAAAAAAAAAACAGTTGGTAATGTTGGCAATATTGTTATTTAATTACATATAACACGCAAGTAAGTATAATTTTAACATGTATTTACTAATATTTGCTTGGTCCTCCTCTGTGTTTATTATTTCCTCAATCTTTTTTGGCAAACTGCCAATGTAGCTTCTTATTGTTTTTTAAATTTCGTCGCTATTACGCCATACGTCTTCAATATGTTATTGTAATTCTTCATTTGTAGTTGAGTTTCGTGTACTTACGATGTTTTTCAAGACGTTCCACACATTTTCAATGGGGTTTATGTCTGGTGGATTGCCTGGCCAAGGTAGTCGACGCAGATTTCTAAATTCAAGGGATCGCATTACACGTTTTGCCTTATGTCACAGTGCATTGCCTTGCATGAAAGTATATGGTCCTTCAGTCGAATCCAATGAACCAATATATGGTATTAAATAGTTTTGTAAAACTTTTTTATATTGTTTTTGTTCCATTGTTCCGTTAACGAAATATAGTGGTTCCGGTCCTTCTGTCGTAATACACGACCAAACCGTTAGAGATGGGGGGTGTTTAATAGATTTGATCGTACATGCTTCTTTATAACGCTCCGAAGGATGTGATTAAGTGAACTATGAGGACGAATTTGACAAAAAAATAAAGATGATAGTGTCACTTTCATTTTTGATGTTAGTCTTGGCTTCTTTGCCGGACGTTTGCATTTCAAGCCTGCTTCATGAAGACGTCTACGGACTGTTCGGACCGATATTTGTATACCTTCTCCACTAAGAATTTTATGAACACCCTTAATGGATAAAAAACGATGTTCTGTAGCCACTTTTACTATATGATGATCATCTACGTTTGCCGGCACAGTATGTTCTGCCACTACTTGTACTAGGAATATTCTCCTTAATTAATTTCGCGATTCTCAGAACAGTTTGACGTGAGACTCTAGAACAGCAGAATTCGTGCCTTTTTTTCTCTGTGATTATATTCTTTTTCTTTCCCATTATGACAGATAATAGATGTTAAAATTCTTTGAAATATAAGTTCTTCGAAAAATCGGTAAGAATACTGTTTTTATTTATATTTGCAATGATACTAACGAACTAATGAATGACACAATTCAAACTATACATAATTATTGTACATAGCAGGTGGATAATAGGTTTGTTGCATCCATAAGCATAAGTTTTATAACCAGCAATTATCTGTGGCCATAATGCATTAGGGTATTCCTCAAACAACAATTATGCTTTTATAGACTTTGGAAATTAAAATTATAGTAATATTTCTCAATAGTCCTATTTCCATGGCCAAGGATTGTAGACTTTCACGACCGCTGTCTACTATAATACAACCTTCCGGGTGTTGCCACGTCATTGAATTTACTCTTGACATTTCGCTAATCATACCTCTTCAGAAGGTTTCTAAAGACAGATGTCATTATCTCGTACTCCTTGTTATGTACTTTATATCTGTCTAGTTTTATGAGAAATCAACATTTGTTAAAGAGTGTTTATTACCGTGAAAATAGTTTCCAGCAGCGCGTATAGTTCTGTATATGAACTGTAAATGGCCTGATTTATCAAGTAATCTCTAGATGAATCCTTAAATTGGAAATTGTTGATAAAGCCCGTTTAGGTTAAAGTAAAATTGATTTTTGGTTGCTTTTATCCTCTCAAAAGAGAAGTCATAGGTAATATGAAAGTTAATGTAAACAAAGTATTTACATCTTAAAGTATCGATAGTAAACATCTTTCTCATTTTAGCTAGCACAAAATAAATAAAAAATAATACGTTCTCATGCTAAGTATCGGTGTATCCGCCAAGGACAGCCATAGCCGTCAGCGATGCGGGTAGAAACTCACCAAGGACAGCATAAGCCGTCAGCGATGTGAGTGGGTCAGAAGAGCCTACCCAGCACAACCCAATCCATCAGTGATGCAGGCGGAAACTCACCAAGGACAGACTAAGCCGTCAGCTATGTGAATGCGGAATACTCACCAAGGACAGTCCTAGCCGTCAGCGATGCGAATAGAAACTCACCAAGGACAACCTAAGCCGTCAGCGATGTGAGTGGGTCAGAAAAGCTTTCCCAACACAACCCAATCCATCGGTGATGCAGGCGGAAACTCACCAAGGACAGTCTAAGCCGTCAGCGATGTAAGTGCGGAATACACACCTAGCCGTCTGCGATACTAAAGGGAAGGTACGGAAAAGGACAGGAGAGAACCCCTCTAGAATGAATTTCTGCACGGCTTTATATACCGAAAATTTGTCTGGCGTCTCTTTCCTTGTACATGACATGCAGGCAAAAACAATTTTAAAATAAAATGTTACATGAGTTCGTACACATTATTGCTATTGCCCAAGTGAGAAATACAGTGGCGTCAAAAAGTAAGTGAGTAAAGGTTAAGCAAAATTATTCCAATAATAATTTTATTCTCTTTTTTAGAGTCTTTAAATTCGTGCGGACGGTCAACGGTTCGTCACAAGTGTTAATATGTAAACAAAATGACTCCTCTGTATTAAAAAAGATTGTATTAGTTTTGTTAATATTTAGGCTAAGTTTATTGTCATTAAATCAGTAAATTCGTTTTTTGGGAGCATTCTTACAACTCACCAGAAGTTCGCGTCTACCTCAGCCAGTCATAATATATGGTATATTATCTTAGCGACAAAAGTCTGTTGTCACTATAGATATTACATTGTATTTATTTACCTAGAGTTATTTTCTCAACTTGTATATGGTTATTTTACCTCTTTAATATATGGTAACGCTAAAATAAATGTAGTATTATTTCATATTATTTCTTAAGCTAGACCAAGTATTTTATACAAAAGCTTAGTGGTCAGTAACATATTCACACTACCGCACATAGATATTGTGTTTCAAATTTTTTGTAAGCAAAATAAACAGCATGGTAAAACATTATGCAGTTGGCAAATTATGTGTTATACTGTAACGTACGTCTCTGCTCCGGACGCCAAAATGTAACGTTCCTGCTCGCGGCGGGAAAATTGTAATAACTTTCTTAGACGCAAAATTACATTGGGCGGCTGCCTTTTCACACCTGCCAAGCTGGATACTCTGCTCACTAGAGAACATAAACATTAAGATCTCATACTCAGTGTACAGGGGATCTATATTATCGACTTCGTAATACAGTTTGATTTACCGTTGCTGTCACGCTAGCTGTCACGGGATTATTAGCTTCATATATCAGATTTATAACATGTATTTTAAGTGGCTTAATGTTTGTTTACGTTTTAAAATAAAACTATTAGATGTTTACGGCTTTTAGGGATCAAGATTAGTTAAGTGAATAATGGATCGACTGATTCGGCGTGTGTGAGCACTTAACCACGGGGTAGCGTTGAAAATGCCAAAGGGTCCAATTTAACAGGAAAAAATGTAAGTACAACGACAATACTTTATTTACACATAACTTCATGAAATAAAATAAAATTCTCTAGCAAACTAAAATCAAACTCATATACAAATATATACAGATCAGGCAAAATGATTGAAAAAAAAAACAAATGCTTTACTTTCTCAGTTGCGAGTTCGGTCAGATTTTAGTCGGGTCTGAATTTTATGTCGCGGCAAGACACTTACAACATTCTCGGTGATGGACTTAAATTAATTTCGGTAAAGATTTCACGACAGGCAACTTAGGCCGCGCTGTCGTGTAATATTAACATGACCTTATCCAAACTTCATCGGACGCTGCTAACAGCCGCAGAAGGATGAAATTTGGCCAGGATCTCTCGCAGATCAAATGCACTTTGAGATGTTCCCCCGAAGCTTACGCCACAGAAGGATTGTTCTTTTCGTAGATCGAGGCCCACAGAAAAGCCAGTGACGATATTTCTGAACCGAATGAGAATACGGGGATCCCTTCTTGTGATTCTAATATTGACAAAGAAATGGCTTTAAGTTTGATAGCACTGCAAGGAACTTTTGCCAACAGCCTTTGCAAGAAACAGCTACTTTGGAAATGCCACCGGGTATCTCTATAACTGAAGAAGTTCATCCAGCCGTTGAAAGTGAACCCTTGCCAAAAACAGCTACTTTCGAAGTGTCTCCTGGCATCTCTTCAACTGAAGAAGTTAATCCAGCTGTTTTATGTAGAAATATAGCATCTGAAAACATGCTACTTCAAGCACAGAAAATGGTGTTCCTCCCGACTCAGCCTGTATAATTAATAACTATGCTTCTGCATACTCGTTATTTTTTGAAAATTTATAGTAAATAATAAATAACACAAGTGAGAAGTAAATTGAAACTGGCAGGAGACTTTATATTCGCTAACGTTTAACATCCCTTTCAACAACGGCTTCTTTCAATTCATCCAAATCACGAACAATACATCAGACTAGAATCACGAAGACCAGTTATTACCAGACGAAATGCTTCCAGACATATTTTCCTCTAAAGCCGCGGCACCTATCATTTCCGAACAAAATCGGTAGAAACAATCAACTAAGTAACTTAATTTACTTTTAAATTTCCCGCAACCCGTTGTTGTCGGGGGCATGTATTGTGTATACCCCACCAATGATTGCCGTTTAAACGGAAGAATACAATTTTACCTAAACAGTACACTACGCATCCACGCCGAACGGAATCCGTCACGAACCGGACTAAATGGTAAAGGTGCAGACACTACCAGCCGTATAATTTCTGCAATTTTTTTAGAGGAGAATCCGACGGGACGATAGAAATCATTCCGGCGCGGCATAAGTCACGGAAAAGCATTTAATTTCTGAAATTGTATATGATTAACGGATGGCTGCGCGTTCAAACAATAAATGAACTTCCTATCATGTCATTTTCTAAGCGTACGTGTCGACCTATGCGCCGTATCGCTTGCTTCACCTGCTTCTTCTTGCCTATTTCTTTTCTCGACTCGGTACCGTGCAGTCCGTGCCCTTTTAGTAATGAACGGTGATCAGTACTAGCGTATGGTATAATATTCGCCGCGTGTAATATCCTAGGGAAGGACCTTGAAACGTAGAAAAGATGAATAGGATGTTAGATTGAGTATTGCTGTATTCTAGAAGAATATGAGATGAGAGATAATTATGTGTTACCTATAGTTTCGTTGTAGCTATGACTTTTTATTACATATGTATTTTAGAAGTTAATCGCTAGATGGAACATGGGATTCTCTCATAAGCTAAAGACAAGAGATGCTTAACATTGGTATACAAATATTTTGTTACAGGAACAGTTCTCGTTGATTCCTATGTAATTTTGCCTGAATCCGAATATGTAATCGGATTGTCCATCACAAACCATTTTTTTGTAAATCCAAGTTTTATCCTAAATTGCATTTTTTAAGTATTTGCTAATTAATGACTGTTGCATTTTAGGTAGACCTATATGTACCTATATAAATCACTTCCGTGTTAGAACTAATAAATTATCTTCTAAGAGTGGTCGTTAAAAAGACCTATTCTCAACGTACTGAGAAGTTTACGACTGACAATTTATGTGACGTGCAAACTAGAAGTGACAAGGACTTTATTTAGTTATACGAACAAAACTGAATACATACCCTTTTTTACGATAAGTTGGGTTCTAGCCGCGCCAGTGGTAACACCAAAATATACAGTCCACTTCAGTAATGTAATTCAATTAAGGTACTATTAAACAAAACACCATTCTAATTTGATTCTTGCAATACCAGCACTAATTTTAAACAATGACCAATGAATTTTTCTATTATCAAATGATTTGTTGTCAGTTATTGTATTGTAATGCAAAGTTGTTAAAGAAATGATTGAATTTGTCAGATAATTTATGTTTATCCGTGTTGTTATAGGCGAACGTTTAGTGGTGTTAATATTCTTTTTAATTACGGACCATACAGCTTTAGATTTATTTGAAGATGATTGAATGAACAATTCATTACATTTTTTACAATTTTATGTTTTTGCAAAAAGTCTTTATAAATTTGTTCAAATTTCTTAAAATTCGAAATAAACGCTGGATACTGCGAACTCATATCTTTAAGATATAATAAAGTATTTTTCGTTTGCAAAGATTCAGGCGTGATTAACGGATTGTTATTCAATGTGCTTACTTTTCATTTTAGGAATGGAAAGGGGACATTGTGGTCGTACATAAAAATGTTTAAATGCGATATCAGGACAATCACATTCATAAACAGAGAGCCACGTTTCTGTAGCTAATAGATTATTAAAATCATTTAGGGCCAGTCACACTTATTTGACTGCAAGTGTCACATTCCACCTGTCAGTAAACCTTAACTCGAGATTAAATTTTAATTCGTGTCGGTGTATTGTTGTTTTAACACAGACAGATTATCGTTCATACAAGAAACATAATAGTTTTAATTTATTAAATTGCAAAAAAAAAAGATCTAGTCTCGGTAATTAGTTATTAACAACACGAGTACGTTGTTTAAGTCACTGATTTGAAGGAAATTTGGTAGGAATATTCGTCTATGTAATAAATGATCAAAATTTGAATCCTCTCAGTGAAGCAATAAAGTTGTTATTGAGGTTTTGACCTCTTTCTCAGCACTGATATTGAATCTTTTTTTTTGCGGTGTTTTTATAACTTTCTCAATTTGTGTTGTTGTTCTCATTGAACTGCGGTTCAGTTAAGTGTTAGCTATGCTCAGAGTAAGAAGACGAGCAGTGTATCGACAATTAAGCAAATTCGACAGAGGTCGAATTATTGGTTTGCGCGAAGCTGGTTTTTCATTTGGGGAAATTGCTAACCGTGTAAATCAAAATCGGTCTACTGTAATGTGAGTGTGTCGTGCATGGTTTTAAGATGGCCAAGAACGTCGTAGAAGAGGAACCGGGGCTTCAAGAAGAACGAGTGAACGTCAAGATCGTCGCTTAAGACAACTGGCATTTTCTGACCGATTTTCCTCTACTCGGGCAATTGGTGACCAATGGTTTGGTGAAGAAGGTCGCCATGTAACCCTTAGAACAGTTTATCGCCGAATCCGAAGTTTTGGGTGAACGTCATATCGTCCGCAACTTGTGTTTCCTTTGACTGCGGAATATTATCAGCAACGGTTACAATGGTGCAATGAAAGATCTCATTGGAATCTTGAATGGCGTCGTGTTGTGTTTAATGACGAATCAAGATTTTGTTTAGGCATGCGCGACGGTCGTCAGAGAGTCAGAAGAAGACGAGGTGAACAATGGAATCTTCGATTTACCGTTGAGAAGCACGTATACCGCAATGTGGGTGTTTTGGTTTGAGGTGCGATTACTTATGGCAGCAGGTCTCCTTGGTGTTCATTCGAGGCAATGTGACAACACAACGGTACATTGCGGAGGTGGTTGGAACACATCTTCTGCCATACTTACAAGGGCTCGAAGATCCATCATTCCAGCAATATAATGCACGTCCTCATGTAGCAACGTTTTCCTTGAACTTCTTTTGAACAGGCCCAGATTAATCTTTTGCCCTGGCCTACAAGATCTCCAGGTCTTTCTCCCATCGAACATGTATGCGACATAATGAGTAGAAGGTTGCGAAACTTGCAGCGTCCTCCTTGGACTTTGGAGGCTTTGAGACATGAGGTGCAACTTCCATGGGAGGCAATACCCCAAGACGAGATAAACCACCTTATTCAATCAATGCCACGGCGCGTAAACGAATGTGTAAATCAGAGAGGCGGCCCCACACATTACTAACAATTATTATATAATTTTATTTAACTAATGAAGATTTTTCTCCCAAATTTTGTTCATTTATTACGTTTACATAGGTGAATATTCCTATCAAATTTCATCCGGAAATTCCAACCCCCTTCTAGCTGTTGCAATTTCTATGTCACTGAGTATATATAGAAATCTAAATTGGCCGGACGATAAAGAACAACAACAACAATGTTCATAAATGACCCAAGTTCTATTGCGTACACTTCAAAGATGTTAGTCACATTAAAATTCAAAGCATCATGTTTTTCTTGAAAACACGCTCTCTTATGTATCATATGCAGGATACCAAATTGAGGAAGCATACTCCGATTGTGATCGTACATAAGAGTAATACAGCATCTTGACAGCAGATTATATGTTCAACAAAAGTAAATCTACTATCAAAATGTACTCCAAGACAGTTGAGCGGCTCAGCAATTCTGTGTTATCGTTAACAAAGGTGTGCACAACAGGATTGGACTTTCTGGTATAAGTAGTATGTCCTTTGCACTTATTCACGTTACTGCAAATTTGTTAATATCAGACCATTGTTTAATTGAATTTATTTACAGCTTGGAGTGCGTAACAGACTTCAAAAGTTGTTATGGAAGATTTTCAAGTCATCAGCTAAGGCACATTTCCTACATTTCAGTAGTTCTAGAACGTCCTTGAAGGAAAGTAAAAATAACATAGGCCTCAAATTTGATCCTCGAGGGACGTCAGATGTTGCAGGATAGAATGCAGAGTTGTGCACGCAGATAAATGGTTTCTTGCACCAAGAAATTAGATTTTTTTTTGCAAAAATCAGTCTGTATTCAAGAATATATTTTTATTTCAAAATAATTTCATTGAAATTTTATTTGTATTTAGTAAATATCTTAAAGGTTATATCATTGCTCGGTTTCGCTACTTTTTAAGACAGCATGACTAATCTCTTGACTCTAGGTGGCACCAGGAAATATTTCAGTGCTGTTCTTAAAGACTAGTGGAATAAACTGAGGGATGAACAGCAAAGAGGTCAGAAGCAAAAAGCGTTAGTGCTTTTCTCTTCTCACATTGTTTTTGCCGGAAGTGATACCATCAATAATTCTATGCACCTTTTTCATGTGTACTTTTACATTAAAGTTCATTTCTGTTTGAACATTGTTCTGTCGATAACCTACCCTAGCCTTCTTAAAATCACAAGCAATGACAATAATTTACTGCATTATGTACGGATATCTCGTACTGTTTTAAACAAGGAATGTGCAATTAATAATGCGGATATAAATAATATGCATTTCAAAAATTATAAGTAAATAGATGCTTTATTTTAAGAAAATGAAACTATTGATTTATGAACAGCACCTAAATTCTTTCTAGAATTAAAAAAAACTATTTAATATCCTTAAGAAGGTATTGTATTGTGTTATACCGGCGGTTTACTTACACTATACTAAGAATCCCTTTCTTCAAATTTTCTGCAAGATTTTCTTGAATCAAGCTAACAAATGTCTTAAACAAAGAAATACAATTATTTCATTGCAAGTACATATACAGTGCGGTCCTAAAATGCTCCTCCCCATGTTAACTTTTGAACGACAGAAGCTAGTGTTTTTAGAAGAAATGGGTTGTTTTCCATTTTTTGTGAACTAACTTTTGCCGTTATTGGCAGGTCAATAGTATTTCCGGTGTCACCGGAAGTAACGTCAACTTTCTTATTTGAAATAGAACACCCTGTACGTTTTTACATTTCTGGAAAGCTAACTGAAAGGCGAACCCAACGATAATCACATATGTTATCCTTTAACTTAAAAAATATAACGATATGCAGCAATAAAGGGTTTGGTAATCTGTTTTTGCTGTTATACAAAGTTAGGCTAGGAAAGAGCGCCAAATTATTTCCTGTTACGCCAGACTGATCTAAAGAGCTCTTTGCCAAAGTGCCAAATCTCATTTCCACAACAACAAAAACAGATTACCAAAACATTTATTGCTGCATATCGTCATATTACTTAAGTTAAAGTATAACATATGTGGTATCGCTGGATTCGCCTTTCGATTACCTTTCCAAAAGCGTAAAAATATACAGGGTGTTGTATTTAAATCAAAAAAGTTGTGACACCGGAAATACAATTGAACTGCCGATGACGAGGAGAGTTAGCTCGCGAAAAATAGAAATCGACCTATTTTTTTCTAAAACGCCAACTTCGACCAAAAGTTAACATGGGGGAAGGGGGGACACTTTAGGTCCTCACTGTGTACTTTTCTTAAGCGAAGAAAAAACTCTAAGAAAATATTTCTTTTGATTTAAAACAGTTATTGTATTGCGGATAATTGAAACAGTAATTGTCTTGAATTGAGACGGATAGTCTTGATGCAAGTAAACGTCTGCATGCATTATTCGTAGCAAGCTGTGGTCTTTTTAAAAGGTGAGAGGTGAAAAAAAGTGTCAACGGATCACAAAAATCAAATTTCAGACAGCGGATTGTCCATTGCCGCCTCTCCCACTTGTCCGCGTTTTTCATATTATTTTCATTAGTTTAAAATGCACATCATAAATTGTGGACTTTATTCTTCGGGACCTTTCAATACCTATACGTAAGTACCTGTTAAAGAGATCCTTTACTAGCATGCAATTCAATTTTCCTTTCAAGTATTCCTAGTCAAGTAATAGAACTGGCGTATAGCAGTTCAACAAGGGCTCAGTTTTAAGACTAATAATAACGCACACGCCGCATAATAATAACGATTCCGTACGAAATATCGCCGTAATTACACTAGCAATACTTACTACACGACGTCCTCGTATATACACCTATCATTAAACGAGCGTATAGTTATCCGTACTTCCGAGAAGAGAAAAAAATAAAGCGCAAATAGAATGAGCCACGAGAAGAGCGCAATCAATTCAGGTGGAATGCCTATTATGTATGGACGGGGTCACATGGTAATTGACTATGAAGTACAACGTCGATTGAGGGTTCCTATACTCACATCGCCGCACTGTACGCTGAGCGGCCAATTCCTTTCTTACCTTTCCAGCCGAAGTCTTCGAATAACATTCTCCTTCTTCCATAAACGTTTAGCGCATTCTTTACACCTTCAAGCAATGGCTAATGGTTAATACAATGGCGCATATATTACACGGCATTATAGAGAAGTAAAAGTGTAATATAGAGGATGGATAATTATTTTTATTGGCGCGAGATGGTGCCCTTACATCTTACACCAGCGGTTCTCGAAATGTACATTGCACCGTCGCGTCGGGGGGCAACTATTATTTCAAGATGTTATTTTTATACAATGTGCCATCACGGATTTGTTGGAAAACCTATGTAAAATGGGTGCATTTTTGGTCCCTTTCATGGTCTTTTATTTTGTAAACACAATTTCAAATTTAATTTTACCTCACACACGCTAGAAGGTTTGTTTCTAACATTTTTATATTTACATTGTAGGGAACGGAGATGAATGAAAACCTTCGGGAACTTTTAGGTACCACCTGGTATTTATTTAAATTATTTTCAAAAAGGTGAGGGGCGATAATTTTGTCCACTACACATTATTGATTTTAAAATTTGGATTCTATTTGGTTCAGCATCTACTGGGTGTCCCAGATTTAATATTACAAGCGTTATCTTCCTTGTTTGATATAGGAATAAGTAAATTAACAATACAGAAGATACTAAAGTTTCACAAATATCATCCTTTTAAGATACAATTGTTGCAAGCTTTAAGGTCTACAGATTTGGAACGGAGACTAGGATTCATTGCAGTAATGCAAGTAATATTAAACAGTGTTAAACACTAATGATAGCAAGGACTGTGGAGTAGTATGGCAAACACAATATTCACGGTACACTCCGCACCACACAAATTATTAATTAACTCGGGAAGGCCTTTTCGAAGACATGTGAGTCATCATCATCAATCGGTACTTTCCCTGATGTTGATGACCCACGTATCTTCGAAAAGGCCTGTATTCTGTCAGGCGTTGTGATTCGAGTATCGTAGCGTTTTTGTATTTCTCAGGGTCCGTAGAGCTTCTTCTATTCTCCTCTACTAACTGCCCTCGTTAGACGACTCAACATCTTGAAGATTCCAACCGCAGCGTTTGGCGAAACGTCGACCGCTACAGATCCAAGATCACGACCCACCAACCTGGAAACACGTACTGTCGTTGTATTATCGGGCAAAGCGTCAGGTTACGGAATACATTGCGCATTTCTAGGCATCGATTACTACGATCATTAGTCGACCCTACTAGAATTTCGCCGAACCCGGAGATGTTCCAATTGGTAGCGATTTTTAACGTGCCAAACATTGTATTGACGCGGAACCTACTGTTTTACTTCCTTATCTGAGAAGAAGGCACACTCCGATTTTTATCCCTAATTAAAAACCAACCCTCGCGGTCGGGTTATGAACCCGCGCAATTCAGATCGAAAGGCAAGTATACTAACCATTCGACCATCGGCCGTGAAAGCCTACAGTTGTTTTTAATGCAGAAAATGTTTAAATTTCATCATCATAGAATTTTGGGAAATCAATAAACAAAATTGCAAATTCTGGAAGGCTATAAGAAAAGTGACAATCTACAAATTTTAATGCTAAGAGGAAAGCCATTAGAATACCAGAAAATAAGAGGATAGACTAAATTTGATGGATTCTTTGGTCGGCACTTGGTGAAACATTGTACATAAAAATAAAAACACAAGAAACCAAGGTGGAATTCCTTAGTTTTGAATTCTGTAAATAACACTATTATCTAGAGCTCTCATCTCCCGAAAAGTCTTTTGTGTGAAGTCTATTCTCTTAAAAATAAAAACACAAGAAACCACTTAGTAGATGTTTCACAAAAAAATGTTTGTGAAACAATTCAAAACTAAGAAATTCCATCTTGGACCATGTTTAATAAAATATTAAATTAAATAGTATGGAGTACTTTGAGGTTCAGTTTTGAGTCCGTTACTCTTCATAATATACGTCAACGATTTACCTTTTAATGTTCATGAAGGAATTTTTCTTTATGGCAACGACACATTCATCTTATCGTTAGTTAAAAGCAATGATATGGAAGAGTTACGCAAGATGGATTCGCTAGAAATAACGTAAAACAAAACAATTATAAACCTTAAAGTGTTGCGGTTACTTCCAAGATGGATCGTACCACATCACTAGAGTAACCAAAACTTGCGGACTCGCATAGGCGTCGGTATTACGGGTTAATATAAGAATACGACAAATTCATAAATAAACTTACTTGCTAATTATTCAACAAATTAGAGGCATCAGGATGTGAACTACTGTAAACTTGCATCATTGCATATGTTTCCACAGTTAATTCTTTAAACCTTGTGCGTCGACAAGAAAAAATATTTTTATACATAGAAAACGATCTCTCCACATCGAAGGAAGTTACATTTGCATGTAGAAACTGTTTTTCAAAATCACTTAAAAGTTCACTATTCTTACACTTATAAACGGCCTCTAAAGTATTAAAATCGGGATTTTTCCTTAAAACATCTGCCAACTTTTGACTAGCGCATAATCCTGGCGTATCATTTAATCTATGTAATTTATTTTTTACACTCTCCACTATGTCTAATGATTCCTGCAATGACAATTCAGTACATTGTAGTTTTCTGATGGCATCTAGTAATATTGTATAATTGGTACATATTGTTGTTAAATCTTCTAAAAGTTGAGGAATTTGAAATTCTCTTTGACTTTCTCTAATTGCTTTGGATTCATTCCGATTAAATCGCATTATAACTGATTGAATTTGTAGAAAATGCATCAAATAGTAAGAAGCTGCTGTTAGCCAAGTACCCCATCGCGTTAAAATTGGTTCAGGAGGTTCTAAAATACCTGGACAAAATTTACGAAATTCTTTTAAACGTTTAGGAGATTTACGAAACACTGCTTTAGTACTTCCAATCATCCGATCAACGTTTCCGTAATGTTGTCGAACAACTTCACCAACTAAATGCAAAGCATGCAGCACGCAGGTTATATGTATTAAGTTAGGAAATATATGTTTTAAGGATCGCCCAACACTTAACATCGTTGCTGCACTATCTGTCACAATCATCACAACTTGATCTTGGGCAATTTTTAATTTTTTCAAAGCGTTCATTATCACTTTTTGAATATTTTCCGCGGTACATTGTTGAACACGTTTGCAAGCTAACAAATATCGAGATGCTGTGTTCTCGCTAGATAAAACGCGAGCTATTACATTCACAATACTGTTTTTCTTTATATCGGTCGTCTCATCCACGGTAATCCATATTTTTTTGGAACACAAATCACGTTTACACACATTTTCTAGCATCTCTTTCATTCGCGGCAAATGATTCTGTAATTGTGTTTGTGAGGGTAATGGGTACTTTGGAACGTATTGTCGCCAAAACGTTTTAAAAGCTGCTTTTCTCACCAACGACAACGGAAGATTACAAGAGGTAAACATAATTAATAAATGTATGAGGAATAGTGTATAAGGTATTTCAGTTCTTGCATTTCTCATATGCTTAATACCATTGACATGCCTCTGGCAATCAGTTCTGTCCAATGCAGCCAACCGAACATTGCATATTAATCAAAAAACTGCACTACCGTCATATTTTAAATGGGGAAAAAGTGACACATACTTATGTACATTAGTAGCAAATCTATTACGAGGCATTGTTTTCTTAGGTATGTAAATATTAGTTCTATATGAAACGATACACTAATTATGTACTTGGTATAATACTACAACACACAAAAAACACCAGCTATATTTTCAAAAGCGACACGTAAGTACATAACCTTAACCGTTCGACTAATCTCTGCAACAGCTCAATCGGTACTAAAACGAAATCTCTCTCAGCGCGGTTTAACATGATTTATATTCAAGGTCGACACTACATGCCTGCTTCTCTACCGGTTTAGTTTATTTATGAATTTTTCGTATTCTTATATTAACCCGTAATACCGACGCCTATGCGAGTCCGCAAGTTTAGGTTACTCTACACATCACAAACAACATTTTTGCGCTTATGCATCGACGATAATATTAGCGGGGAAAAACATTCTCCTGCTATGTGTAAACATTTGACGTCCGTTTTTTACACTATGGAGTAGGATAATTTCCAGTATTACACTATACGGTTCCAGTTAATCTTCACATTTTTTTCTTATAATTTATAACAATATTTTGTTAAGATAACAAAGATTTTCCCGAAATCACACTCTACAGTTTATCTTTAATAGTCGCCACTACAATTTGCAACATATCCAACCCAATACTTTCTCCTTTTTTCCCTAATAACAACTAACTTACAATACCCGTATCAATTTTCAAGAGATAATGCGGACGCCATAAGAAAGAAAAGGGAATTCAGTATTTCAGTCTACTGATAAGACAACGATTAACCGAAGTTCATCCTTCCTATAATTACGGTTTATCGTTCAATTCGAATCCATCGCACTTCTTATTGCCACCTTTCTTATCGGCCGAGCAGCTCTTCGCACAGCGGATCTAGCCTACAGCCGGAGAATTGATAGGCATCATTTTTATGCTAGCCAAGCAAAAGAAATGATTGTCGGATTACTAATTTGAATTACACTCTAAAAAGGGATTAAGTCAAATTACATGTAAAATTGATTATAACATTTATAATATTACTTGTCGCCAATGAATATTAAAAAAATACTGTAATATTACTAGAGCCCGGTAACAGGGAATATCAGAACTAATACATAATTGTAATATGTGAAAAGTAGTGAAACACACCCTTGTAAGCAGCCTTGGCTACGGATCAGTAAAACTAGAAGCACTATTATCAGTATTAACATCATATGGATAAGAGTGGCAAAAAGTTGACACCATTAGATGTGTTTTCACAGTTGTCTCGGTGAGCGATGTTCGCCGTGGTGTGAAAATGAGTTTATATTTTGAAGAAGAGCGTTCAATATCTACCGATGTTATACATGCATGATTAAAATACTCTTTGTACTTAGTCAGTGGATTATTCGATACACCATCACAAATTTGTTTTAGTGTGCTAAAATCGGGATCTTTCTGTAGCACACTCTCGAACTTTTCTAAAACGCGATTATATTTTGCGTCATGTATAGTCAGTAGCTGTGTATGCAGTCCGTCCATAATTTGCAGAGACTCCAATAATGATAACAATCTATTTTGTAATTGGTCTATTGCGTCAGCTAATCCTTTATAGTAGCTACGAATATTTTTTAAATCTGTTTCAACGGAAATCTTGAAATTTCGACTGGCTCTCCTTAATAGCTGCAGCTTCATGTTCCCCAACGTATAAGAATTGGCTCCGGTGGTTGACGAATACCAGGACACTGTGTGAAATGATCGTAGGCGTTTGGGAGATTTCAAAAATACTTTTTTGTGCTTGCTATTAATGCATCTACCTCGGAAGAGCATTGCCGAATGGTTTCTTCCACAAGATGTAAAGCATGCCCTTTACATGTAACATGTAAACACTTGCAACCATGTTCAAGAAGAGAATAGCCTACCAAACGCATTATTGCTGCGCCATCGTTCATAAACATCAACACTTTATCTTTTGAAATTTGACATTTTTCCAACGTACTAAGTACAACCTTCGTAATTGCTGCACCAGTACACTCTTGTAGTCTTCGGCTAGCTAGTAACAGTGGTAATGTAGGTTTACTAGGGTTTAGTATGCGTACCATAATATTTACAATTGAATTTTTGTTACAGTCTGTTGTCTCGTCAACACATAACCAAAGAAACTGTTTTTTCAATATGTGTTTCAGTTTCTTTTCCACGCCATCGCGTACAAATGCAAGATGCTTACGTGCCGTTTTCTCCGTTGGCAACCGCAACTCGGAATTGTATTTGTCCCAAAAGTTCTTAAACGGTTGTTTATCGAGTAAGCCTAGTGGCAAATTACAGTTTATCAACATAAGAATTACATTAAAAAAAAATGCACTTCTCGGTGGCATGCCCAATTTTCGTTTTCTATACTGTGCGGAATTTACGTGTCTTGTACAGTTCCACCTCTTATTTGACATCAAATGTATTTTGCACATTTTACAAACTATCTTACTATGTCTTGAAAGGGTCGTTTTTTAGCCTTCGACGTGTTCACTAAAAACTACAATTAATAACAATGTCTATATCAATAAACTCAAAATGCACTACACTAAATAATAACTGCATCTATATCAACAAAATCAACACGCCCTATCCGCTATCCAATGCTAAACTGAACTGAGTGATGATGATTTGTCGTGTCGTATCATAATCGGCCAGTCCTCCCCGCCCACCAGTCATACCGCCGCTGCGATTGCTCTCTAGTTACCGGGCTCTACTAATAATTCATATATTCTTATCCGATTTTCGAAATAGCTTAAGTTTTTACCTTTAAAGCGATGTGTAATGTTAAGGAAATAAAGAATGCTGTCTATTTTTTAAAAATATGGTAACCTTATTTTACGATCATCCCTCGTAGTTCCAAGGTCTCGAATCAACGTTACGTGTAAAGCGCCGCTAACACACATGATAAAAACCCGAGCACTACATTAGTTTAATATTTCAGTTTACGTTTGCCTCTATGCTACATATTCTTAATGTTTTTTTTTCTAATTTCTAGGATATATAACTTATTTATATTTGCTTTTCTCTTATTTGGCTATTTTACGGTTCTAGTTTTAGTTTTTCTAAATGTACTGCATGGTGGTTTTGTATGTCCTGTTACTGGAACTTTGTGCTGTTAGACAACAATAAACTATTATTATTGAAAAATCAGGCGACCGGTTTCGAATTAAAAAACTAGCTACAAAGATATCTAATAAAAGAAAAATTGCAATAATGGAAAAAGTCTAAAGGTAAGAATTAAAAAGCTTTTTGTATACCTTCAGTATAATTAAATTATTTCTTTAATAATGTAATTAAAAAGGAATTATTTTTATGTAGCCTAATAATTAATTAGTTAATATTTAAGTGTATTTATCCCTTTTTTTATTATTATTATTTATTATATATTAAGAAAAGTTAAATTAGTATACGTGGTAGAAATAGTAATAAAAAGAAAAGAAAATATTACATTAACCGGTATCTTTTGAAAATGTTCATGAAACGTTGTACGTTAAAAGTCATATCATTGTATCGGTAAGTACGGTATCTGTATTCCGGTTCCGTCGCTACTATCTAGGACGGCATGACTATATTTCTTTGGAGTAGGTGGCGCCAGGAAATATTTCAGTGCTGTTTTTAAAGATTAATGGCATAAATTTAGAGATGAATAGCAGAAGCTAAAAGCGTTAGTGCTTTTCTCTTCTTACATTGTTTTTGCCGGGCGTGATTCCATCAATACCATCAGTTATTCATTAGCGTTGCCTTGGTTATTGTTTTTAGGCGCGTTTTTTACCTGTACTTCTACATTAGGTTCACTTTTGCTTGAACATTATTCTGTAGATAACTTCTACCTTAGCCTTTTTAAAATCACAAGCAATGAGAATAATTCCCTGCATTATGTACGGATAAGTCGTACTGTTTTAAACAAGGTATCACACACAGAGTATCCACGCACTCCTCGCCTCACAAAATATTAATTAATTCGGAACAGCTGTTTCGAGGGCTCTTTGGGCCTTCATTCTCAACTGGATTTCCGAATAAATCTGTTTCTAGATTTATTCGGTAATGCGGTTGAGAATAAAGGTTAAACAGTTGAACGTACAACACGGTTGAAATTTTCAAAAGTTTCTTTCATCCAACTTCATGTTGAGGTTTGAAACTTTCTAGACTACCCTCGTATAGTGAAAAACGGGCATAACGGAATTTTAAAATTTTCAATCTTTTATCTTCTCCAGATCTTTTTGTATTAATTACTGAAAGGAAGCTACTACCAGCATCGCCTAGCGGCCTGACTCACTGTTCCTATCGGAGGAAAAGGATCGCTTAAAAATACATACAGTTCCGTATCTTAAATTGTTAGGAACTTAGACGTGTTAATGGGTGATTGTCGAGTACACTAATTTAAAATCAGCAGGGGTTCTAAATAATTACCACTATAACGCCATCTGTTACATTCTAAAGGAAGGGTTGTAATATTTCAAACGTACGTGTGACGTATTCCTGTAAATTAATTTAAACACAGGATGATATTATACACCATTGCTTATATTTTTATATTAATTATCGAATTGTTTGAACAATAAAGAAGACCGAAACGATCAATTTAATACAATTTTCCATGGAAAAGATTGCATTTTTCATTTTATAACGTACATTTCGCTGTAATAAGCGTAAATTTATATATATTTACTTTACAGCTTATGTATGAACGATATCAAAGTAAATAGACAGGCGGTAACGAACTATTACCAGAATCTTCGAGGAATATAGTTCTGAGAACACTCTTAAGAGTACACCGTGTAATAGAACAGTAATTGCTGTGATACAAATCGTTAATCGGTTTTTATAATTCTGCAACAACAATTAAAATGCCCTTATGTACTGTTATAAGTTTATTTTTTCGTGATTCCATCTCAACTAACCTTACCTTGCAAAAAAATCTTGCATCGTATTGGATTATATGACGACGTTGGTATTGTCTAGAAAGTAATATGTATGTTTGGGTTATTCGGCTTGAATATTTCAAGCAATGATCAGTAACGCTGGCCACGAGCGGTACCGCGCATCGGCGTAGAATCAGTTCGGACCGAGAGGAACGGTAGTATTACTTCGTCTGCGGAGCAGTACGGACATTTTCGCTGCCGGTCATTTGCGCAATTGTTTATCTGTCCTAGAAAAATTATGATTTCGTCAGCAAAACGACCGCGGTCGGACAAACTTCGAAAATTTATTGCAGAAATTCCAGACTTAATATATGAAGGTGCTAAAATTAAATGTGTAATCTGTAAAATCCCGTTAATGTGTTGGTCCAGACGACATTGTATACGACACGTAAATAGTGAAAAGCACGTCTCAAAAAGAAATTGCGCACGAGACAATGAAAAATTTATATTTAATTTATGCGTTACGTTTATCGCATGTAATATACCGTTTAATTTACTAGACAAGGAACCATTTATCTGTTTTTGGAATAACTATTCGTAGTGAAAATTACCAAGTCGAACATCGTTACGAAGAATTGTGCCATCTGCGCGCGAACATATTGAACAAAAAATAAAATCGGAGTTGAAAGATCAAAAATTGTGGTTATGTGTAGACGAAACAACAGATAGGAAGAAACATTCTGTTCTTAATGTAATGGCACGCAAATTGGAACCTCATCAATCGGCACCTTCAATTCTATTAGTCTCCAAACGAATACAACAGTGTACTGCCGAAGTAATTTCAAAGTTAGTGTTAAATACATTGGACAAGTTTGAACTTTCAACAAACCAACTCTTGATGTTAGTGAGTGATGGTGCTGCAAACATGCTTTCTGTAGGTCGATCTCTTAAAAAGCATTCTGCTAATTTGTTATCATTACGTGTAAAATTCATGCTCTCAATCTTGTGGCGGATAGTATCAGAAAATGTTATCCTGAGGTAGACGCTTTAATAGCGCATACAAAAACAGTGTTTGTCAAATCATGACGTCCTAGAGCGTAGCGACAGAAATCGGAATACAGATGCCATACTTACCCGAACAATGATATGAACTTTAACGTACGACGTTTCATAAACATTTTCAAATCAATCACTTTTTAATAATCATGGACTGCCTACTATTGAATTGGCACAATGGTTTTCTTGTCAAAGCATATCAGCAGATATGGCGCCAAATTTAAAATTTCCGGTCTTGTTGGAACACCTTTATATTTTGGAGTTTTCGTTAGGCTAACTTAAGGTTAATGTGATAATTTAATCTACTTCCTGTGTAGGGAAAATTCAACATTTACGAAAGATGAAGAGATGACTTTGCTAATTATTTTCCCGAATAATTTACTTTGTAATTGTCAACTGGATGAAAATAAATTCCTTTTTTTACCCTTATAAAATATGTTAATGCACAGTGTTAACAGAGACTCTATATTAGCGGCCTTAGCAATATAGGAAGGTGTAGTTCCTTTTTGCTAACACATGTCATGCAAATGCTTATTTACTTTCATGAGATTAATCTTGGGCAACGCCATGAAGTCGGATATGAATAAGCAGTTTCCACGCGGATTAATTAATTCCTAAAATTGCAATCTTGGTGAAAAGTAGTTTACGGTGACCTGGAGCACGGTGATGCTCCCGGACACTCGGTCACATTTTGGCGAACACCCATGATGTTTTCTGCTGAGCGACCTGGATGAACATATGTCGATGGTCTGAAATCACTTCGCGCTTGATGCGCTTGGAACCAAAAATTTGACGCAATTTGCAAATCGTGGCAGTCAAACTTTCACCATTTTGAAATAATCTTTAACGATAACAATGCGTTGTTGTGTCCAATAGCGATCAATTTTAATAATGACGGACAGTTTACCATCGATCTGTCAACGCACAACAGAAAAAATTGCATCAAATATATAATTTTCTGCTCCTGTTAGGACACCTTTATGTTGCAATTTTATTTAAAGTTACTAACGATAATAAGAGAAAAGTTGTTATACATTAACCGTTGTCTTTTACATTGTTTCACGATAATAGCTATCAATATCCATTGAACATAACGTCTATAAATTATTATTCATACGGGTCATTTACAATTTCACCTCGTAATAAACTGAAAACGGTGTGATATGTTGCTATCAATAACGGTATATTAAAATTTCCAGTTACACGTAATCCATTCAAGTACCACATTGATTTCTAGAGTGAGCTCGAAACGAGAGCTCTATATAATCAACCTATGAACTTTAAATAAGCTTTAGAATAAATATTGTGTGTTCTCTATTTGTTGAACGTCAGAATCTGGCGGCTATGAGCTCCTTCTCAGTAGCTGAAACACCTTTTATGGCCTCCTAGCGCTCGAGCGGAGGTGCTAGGAGATTATTTTAAGTCCAGTCAACGACGATCGTGGTGGAACGGAAAAATAAATTGTCTTCTGTTAATTTTTTTCACATCCTAAAGTTTCAATTTTAATGGAATATTTTCCTACAACAATTGACACCATAAATTCAGTCGTATCTTTAGCATAATTTTGAGAATTAAATATCGTTCGTCAAGTTCGTCTTGTTTGTCAGTAAGTTTTAATATTGTACAGTTGTTGATGGTGTTAAATGTCATAGAGTAGCATGTATTCAGTTTTCTAGTTGCGTCCCTGCATGGTATGCATTATGCTATTTTTAAAAATAAGAATATTTGTTTGAAATTTATTATCAAATTATATTTCGGAAGGTATAGTTATCCAAATTAGCCGTGATTAAACAATCGCTATTGCGAATGAAATAAAGGAGTGGAGGGACGCTTATCAATTTCTCACTTTTAGTCAAAATATTCATCCAGGTAACACGTGTCCCCATTTTCTAAGTGTTCAGCAGTTAAATTCCTCCATAAATAGTAACATACAGTCCTTGGCTATCGGACTAGGACCGCTTAAAAATATTATGATTTTGGGGTAGAATTTAAAGAAACAGTTGGTAATGTTGGCAATATTATTATTTAATTCCATATAACATGCAAGTATGTATAATTTGAGCAAATATTTACTAATATTTGCTTGTTCCTCTTCTGTATTTTATTATTTCCCCAATCCTTTTTGGCATACTGCCAATGCAGCTTTTTATTGTTTTCTTTTATATTCTTCAGCCCGTTGAAATCGCGTCAGTTTCATTTTAGATGTTAGTCTTGGCTTCTTTGACGGACGTCTGCATCTCAGGCCTTTGCTTCATGAAGACGTGCGCGGACTGTTCGGGCTCCTTAATTAATTTCGTGATTCGCAGTTTGAACAATTTATCGTACGATTAATTGAATTGAATATAACATACCCTATTTTCCACTAACTTATACTGTTTTAATACCAACTCAGTAACAGAAAGGTACTAACGAATTTTGTTTAGTATTTTCAAAATAAAGTGAGGATAAATTTCGAAAATTTACAACGATTATAATATATTGGATAATTTGAATTGACTAACCGAAACCGAAGTACGCTAAGCCAATCTGTCTATGCCAAAACTGCCATAACACTTGACCAAAGCAAATTGTCCATCTATTTTGTAAACAGATGAAAATTTGCTATTTATTAATCCCTCCCTTCAACTATTAACGAAGTTAAACGAGTATTCATGATCGTTAAAAGATTGCCCAATTTAATGTGGAATGTAAAACAGCATATTTCTACAGATTTCTTGATCAAGAACTTGTTCAATTAATCAGCCAATAAATCGCGAGGTATAAAACAAGCTTCAGAAAAGTCAATTTATAGTCAATTAAGGATCGCCGTAATATGTATTTGTATAGTTCTCGATAAGTTGTGAGGAGATTAATAAAATATGCGTTAAATATGTAAATAAATATTCTTGGTTAAAAAAGCTTTAATGTATTCTGCAGCTCCGCAACCACAGCGCATCAGCCGTCCCTGGCAGTGATTAAGAAGACAATTCGAACAGTTTGATGCGATACACCCTCTTTTTGTACAACTTCACGTTGAGAGAAATCTCCCGTCTCTAGAAGAGCAGAAATTCCTGCTTTTTTCTCTGTCGTTATATCCTTCTTCTTTCCCATTATGATAATAATTGACCGTGAAAATGGACACACACAAATAAAATTAAAATTCTTTGAAATATAATTGAAAATATGAAAACATCGTAAGTACACGAAAAATTACAACATATATTGAGGATGTACGGCATAATAACGGCGACGAAATTAAAAAAAAAAAAACAATAAAAAGCTGCGTTACCAGTATGCTAGAACGGATTGAGGAAATAATAAAACACAGAGGAGGAACAAGCAAATATTAGTAAATATATGTTCAAATTATACTTACCTGCGTGTTATATGTAATTAAATAGTAATGTTGCCAACATTACCAATTCTAGGTTAGTTTTCTCTTTTCAAGTATTAATATTCGTAAAATATCATTAATAATTGAAATCTAGTTTAATTTAAATTGCCGAAAGAGTGTCTAGGAACACTCCCGGACCCACAGACCCCACAATTAATTAATTTCGAAAAATTATTTTAAAAAAATTTTTCCCTCTTTCAAAACATTACAGTATATATGAAATAGAACAGCCGACCTTCTACTTGCAATCCAAAAATAAAACAAGATTTAAATTATTTAAATATAATGTGTAATTACAACGTTTCTGGCATTGAATTCATCGATTTTGTCCTGTTTTTTTTTCTATTTTCCCCTTACTCAATACAGAAAAAAAAACCGCTAAGTAAACGTATGCAAAACAATATACGGGTAATTTGAAATTCGTTACGAATTCATGAAAGGTCTACCACGTCAATTAAATAATAGAAATTTCAATGACGAAACGAACGCAATACCTGTTTGTTCAATGGATATTTCCAACGGATAATGTGAAAAGCAATCGAGATATAGTAATGGAGGAGAAAAAAAAACGAAATAGTGTTTCAACGTTTTCGCAAACACAAAAAGCAAAATCCCATGACTTTTATCACCGCGTAAAATCTCTTTCATTCAAGTGGTTAGTTTCGTTAGTTTAGTCATGTATCTATTCAGGGAACATTGACTTTTAGTACCCTCGACCACAATGCGTCCAATGAATAGATGGAACATATCGATAAAACGATTTATTGTGCTAAATCGCAGATTCTATACAGGCGATATTTTTCTCCTTTTTATAAAAATACGTGCGTGTGGAGATTTTTTCACAATAAATTCTTCAATGGTCTTAATGTAGATATAAATACGGAGAGGCGTACGTAATAATAGCCTTGTAAACCACTTGAGCAAGTAATTCTTTCTTTATTTGGGCATGTTTCGAGTACGCTTTCGAGATTTTGTTAAGTGGTTGGCAGCTATTATCGAATTGGACCGTTACCGCGTACGTTCAGAGGGATTCTCCGAGGCTTCAACAAACAACGAAGTGGTTACGTGCGATGGATTATAATAAACTGATGTTTAACATGCGATTGTGAGTTCTGTATTCGGATGGAACTTTCGATTGCTGAAGAATGCAGCTGCGTATAATAAGATGCTTAAAGTATGGGGATGATACATACAAAATACATTCGTTAGTTATTCTATTAGGATCAATATAGAATATAAGAATTGGATATACAGATAAATACAATATCATATCGATAAGTTCGATATCAGCTACCCAAGAGGTAGGCAACTGTTCTACTTTCCGAACGATGGAGTGAAAGAAGATACAAATTAAAGTCTCGAGTTTTACAATAACAAGTTTAAACTTAAGATATTTAAATGCAACTGGAAATGAAACTGTGGAATTACATTAAGATGCTTAGTAATATTAATGGGTGTTTTCTTAGATCTTTCAAAAGCCTTTGACCGTGTTGACCATTCAGTTCTACTAAGATACATGACCTCATATCTAACAGATCGGTTGCAAGCTATGAGGACAGCCGACAATGGTGAGTTCATCAAAATCAGGCAGAGTTTTTACCAGGATTTCTCTGATGTGGAAACCTTTGACGATATCCTTCAACGGCAGCTGTAGCATTCCCATTACAAAAAAACCATAAACGAACACCATATTTGTATATTCTAAATTTGAATAAGTGTGTGACATTTTCTGACAAAATAACGTACAAACTCGAAAATAAACATTAAATCATTGTCACAATACATTGACATATCAGAACAACAAAATTATTGCAATAATTTTGAGTCTCGAAAGGATTGTTTCAGATAGCCAATACGTCATATGTGATAAGAAACAAAAAAAGCTTTTAATGTCGAACGTATTAACTCAAAAGCAAGCGCAAATTTGGACCATTTACAAGAACGCTGTAAACATTTTTTAATTACGCTATAACTTGAAAACAAATGAAAATCCTATAAGAATATATGAGTTCTTTTACATCATTTTCACGTGTACAATACACTCCGGGAGCTTGGTCCGTTCCTCCCGACTCACCCCCCAACAAATTTATTCAAACTTTTTAAGAATTGCATTTTCTCGAATTTATCTTAAAAGTAGAATATCCTGAACGGGGAGAGAAACACTTTGTGACCATTCAATAACCAAATTGAACGAGCTTATAACTTCATCAATGTTAAATATTTGACTATTGCTCTCATCTACGTTTTCTTGAGCATGGTTCATAGGCACATTCATAACTGAATCCAAATCATGGACTTCTCTAACTTCACTTTGTCCTTCCGCCCATTCCATTATTTCAGAGTTACTTGCAACATTGCTTCTTACTACTGAGTTAAATAAAGTAGCAATAGGAATACTATCCTCCTCTGTGAAATGACCAATTGGTAAAGTGAAATTACCATCTTCATGTGAAGAATATATCTTGAAAACATTGACAATTACACTCTGTGGAACTTCTTCCCAAGACTCCACTGCCATGTATGCCACATCTTTCTTCGTAATGCTGTTTATCGATATGTTATATATCTTCAACGGCAAATACTTGCGATAACGTACTTTAAGAGATTTAACGATGTGCTGATCCAGTGATGGTAGGTAAGGGGTTACGTTCGAAGGCAAAAAAAGAATTTTGACGTATTCTCTTTTTCGCCCAGGTGCGGTTACTTCATTTCGATGAACATTAGTTTTATTTGGCAATCCTTTGTACACTAATCCTGTTTCATCACAGTTACAGATTTAGTCCATTACGTAATGATCTTCATGAATGATTTTTCTAAAAATACTGGAACTTGCGAAGCGTCGCATGAAAGTTTCTCATCCGATATAGTCAATAAGCCAATGCCATGTTTTTGTTTTAAGTTGTTTACCCACCCATCGCTTGCCAAAAACTCCTTACTAAATCCCGTTCGACCAGAAATTTCTTTAGCCTTTAATTTTAAAATTTCATTTGTCACAATATTTTTTTATTCTCGCTGTTGTAAAAACCACGTATATAAAGCTTGCTCCATGCAGCGCGAGGCGACATAGTTTTCGAAATTTTCTTTATTTTTTGCATTCTTCGAAATAGTTGATTTATCCACGTTATATTTCACACACAGCTCTTTTACTTTAGTTCCCTTCTCAATTTCTTGTAAAATATTTAACTTTTTATAAATAGATAAAGACTGTCTCTCCTTTTTTTCCATCTTTAATACAGCTATTTTAACGACTGACAGTTGCTGTGATTATATCGAATGACAGAAACAAACTTTATTGTTCACGTAGTTCTAAATTATTCTAATATAAAACTAAATAACACTATGCCCGTTGCACACCAGAGAAGCGTAACGTTACGTAATATAATAAACGATTTGGCAATCACGATTCAAAATAATACATTTCTGAAGTTTTCTTTCACGCACATATTCCACATTTTTCTCACATTACTTCTACATTTCCCACAAACCAGTAGCATCCTGACACCATAAATAGGTTATCGTTTCCATCTCCGAAAGTGCAAGTTTACGTGTTTTACATGAGATACTCAATTCACAAGAGCACTGCAGACTGTAGCATCGCTAAAACTCTCATCCTCTCAATCCAGTCGGGGTCTCCGTTTAAGGAGATCAATAAATATATAATTAGAATCCATTCTATTGTGTCTGGTCTGAGGCCGGACCGCATGCCGCGAGATGGAGCTGTTCACCGTTATCTCGGCGGTTGCGTGTGAACGGGGTGGTCCCCGGTGGCCTTCCTCTTATCTCCGTCGAATCTGTAGTTTGGACGCCGTTGGGTGCCACTTCTCTTGCACAATTTCGTATGTATCGATGTACGATTTGAATCACCCGTTACTGCGATGGTTAGGAATTGTTACGTTGCGAGAGTTTGTGAGAAAATCGTCGGATTCTGGGCTTATATACGTGCGAATTTTCGAAGATTAATACTAGAAATTATCGTTTAGGGATCACCCAGGTTCATGAGAAGTTTTCATAATATGGAGATGTGGGTCAGTGATAATAGAAAGTAAAGTAAATTCTTCTGTAACTAGAATAAATTAATATTTCTAATTGCATTTCAAACACTAACACTTGATTGCATGACGCATCTTTAATAATCACATCACTAGCCGTTGACATCTCTCCTGTGGAGTAGATGTCCAAGCAGAACACACTACCTTTCATAAATGAGCGACATTGCTGGGTTTTTTGTTATTGACAGGCTTCTTTATATCAATCCATAAGTTTTCTATCGGGTTGATATCTGGTGGTCGAGCTGGCCAAGACGTCACATTAATAGTATTTTCGTTAAACGAATTTTGACCCTTCTCGCCGTATGTTTTGAGTTGTTATCTTGCTGATAGACCCAACAAAACGGCATTCTCCTTCGCGTAAGGTAACATGACATTGGTTAACAAACATCTTGAGTCATAATGTCAGGAATTCCAAAAATTGATACCAAACCACACTAAAAAGGAAAAACTGGCTCATATGATACTGCCGGAGCCCTCATGTTTAATAGCTTTTTTTGTAAACTATGCAAAAAGTTCTGTGTTTGGAAGTAGTTGCATAAACTGTTCATCCCAAATGTTATTATACCGTGTAATTTTGGACTTATCACTCCAGAGAATATTCCTCCATCGATGTATAAAGATAATGGCACTCTTCTGGGTCTTCTAACGTAGGGATCGTTTTCTCACAGACGTCTCCTTACTATCGAACTATTAATAATAAGGTTTAATTTGCTAACACTACTAGAAGATGTGACAAATGTATCCCTTCTCGCAAGCTTTATAATTTGTCTATGTGTTTTTCGGTCGTTTTTCGTTTGCGACCTCATTTTTATTCTTTATTTTGCCAATTTTTTTAACTGAATAGCCTAACACATTCTGTCTTTGATCGTCCGTATGCATTTTTCAAATTGGTTTTGTTTCTTGTAATATACCATTGTTTTGCGCGATCTATGACAATGAAATCATTACCTTAAAAATGTACAGCTAACCTAAAAACACTATCTCTAGATAGATTTAAGATAGAAGTGAAAAAAAGATATTGAGATGGAATACTGTAATATATATGAATTTATTATCAACAGAAGACAATAGACGCACGTTTCTAAAACGCGATTATATTTTGCGTCATGTATAGCGCATAGCAGCGTATGTACTTCGTCCACTATTTGCAGTGACTCCACTAACGACAACGCTCTATTTTACAATTGTTCTATTGCGTTATATAATCCTTTAAGGTTGTTACAAATAGTTTGTAACTTTGTTCCACCGGAAATATCTTGAAATTTTGTCTAGCTCTCCTTAATTGCTGAAGCTTTGGTAGGATTGAATTGTAAAATAATAGCTTTTACTTGTTTGAAATATTCACTGTGGTGGTCCATGAATACCGGAACACTCTGCGTGAAATGATCGAAGACGTTTTGGAGATTTGAGAAAGACTTGTTTGTACTTGCTATTAATGCATATACCTCGGGTGAACATTGTCGACTAGTTTCTGCCATAAGATGTAAAGCATGTAACATGTAAACACTTGCAGCCGTGTTCAAGAAGAGAACGGCCTACCGAACGCATTGTCGCGACACCATCGCTCATAAACATCAACACTTGATGTGGTGACACTTGAAGGTTTTCTAACGCACCAAGTATCACCCTCACAATTGCTGCACCGGTACACTTTTCCACTCTTTTGCTAGCTAGTAACAGTGAAAATGTCGGTTTATGAGGGTCCAGTACACGTAATATAACATTTAGAATAGAATTTCTTTTACAATCTGTTGCCTCGTCAACGCATAATCAAAGGAACTGATTTTTTAATGTAGATTTAATTTTCTTTTCCACGTCTTCGCGTATAAATATCTAAAACATGCTTACGTGCCGTTTTCGTATATGGCAACTTCAACTCGGGGTTGTACTTATACCAAAAGTTCTAAAACGGTTCTTTTTCAGTAAATCGAAAATAAAGGCAGTTCTCGTTGGCACGCCCGTTTTCCTATTTCTGTGTTCTTTGGTATTTACAAGTTTATTACAGTCCCCACTGTACCAGTACATCAAATGTTTCCCGCACTTTACAAACTATTTTAACACCGTCGTAGAATAAATCCGGAAAATCACAGGTAAACTTATTTACTTTAAATAGATAATTATATATTTATAACGAATGACACATAACACAAAACACAAAGCACGCTCTCGTTTCCTAAACCTAGCGAAAAGTAAACAAGCGGACGCTGACAAAGTGAGAATCGATTTTTGCACACAGCTCGTTACTCCGATGAAATGCCTATGTATCGCAGCAACGATTTCCTCGCTCTAATAATCATATTTTCTTTTGGATTCTAATTTGGTTATATTTATTTATTTTGTCTACATTGTCCCTTTATTCAAAAAGGAAATGTGTAAAAAACTGTTTGTATATGCACACTATGCTAATGAAGTAATGAAACCAACTCCCACAATAAATCAAATTACCACAGCTTAAATTATACCCAATATAATTTAGGTGCGACGGCCAGTGAGTGGTCAACATTTCAAACAAAGAATAAATACCGCCCCGAATATAAAAGATCTCATCAGGAATCAGAAAAAAATCACCCCTCCCAAACATGTTACTATACGCAACGGGACATCAGCATATTGTCCAGGACCCGATTGTCTGTACAGCGCTTGGCAGCGGCAATAACAATATAATAATCGGATGCTTGTCGACGAACGAGAGTACCACTCGACAAGCGAATATGACCGTTACGCGCAGAAGATGTTTTGCGCGTTACTTTTAGAGCTTGTATCGTATTGGTCGCGACAAAAAGTAACCCTAAACGACAGCGACCATAAACGAGGGCAATAAGTATAATAGACAAAACACTGTAAATGATTCACTTTTGTTTTTTCAAGTACCGTAAACAATGGGTAATTGTAAACCACTGTTTAGTTCTAATGCGTCATAAATAAAAAGAGTATACACCTCGTGGGAAATGCGTCTATTTGAGACGGGAAAAGGGCTATGCTCAGGCTTTAGTGCTAGGCACGAAGCGCTTTCTCTTGAACGAAAACGAATACATTTGCTCTTTATTGTTCATGTATTGTTTTGACCATTTAATAGTTAGTTTTAAGGCTATTCAGTAAAGTACTGTAAAGATTTTGTAAGACTTTGAAATTTGAACGATACAACATGAATATAACGAAATATATCCTTGGATTTCGCCAAGGATACAAAAGGATTGTTATAAATAGAGCAACGCAAACTGCGCTGAAAGCCAGTGGCTGACGCATAAAAGTTTACACAAAATAAACACGGCCGGGACAATTCGGTATAAGCGTCAGTATAACTGCGACTCGAAAGCCGATCTGTTGTGTATGCATCTACGCTGTCGTATACTACATCGTAGTTCTACGTTTGTTTTGAAAATGTTTCCTACGTCGCGAAAACGACCAAAGTTGGACACAATAAGAGAATTTATTGCAGAAATGCCTGATTTAAAGTGTGATGGCGCTAAAATTCAATGTGTAGTGTGTAAAATAGATTTAATGTGTTGGTCGAAAAGTGATTGTCTACGGCACGTAAATAGTGCAGGGCATGTTTCAAAAAAAAATACTACACGAGATTATAACAAATTTAAATTTAATTTATGTGTTACCTTTATTGCATGTAATTTACCATTTCATTTACTAAGGAAGAAAGCATACGTCTCGTTTTGGAATGAATATTCGGACTTTAAGTTACCAAGTGAGAGAACATTACAGAGAGTTGTGCCGTCTGCTCGTGAGCATGTCGAGAAAAGAATTAAATCGGAGTTGCAAGATAAAAAACTGTGGTTATGTGTGGACGAAACAACAGATCGTAAAAAACATTCTATGGTTAATGTAATGGTACGCACAATGGAACCACATCGACCGTCATCCTCAATTTTACTAGCTTCCAGACGAATACAACAATGCACTGCCGAAGTAATTTCAATGTTGGTGTTAAATATATTGGAAAAGTTTGAACTTTCAACAAATCAACTGTTGATGTTTATGAGTGATGGTGCCGCAAACATGCTTGCTGTAGGTCGATCTCTTAAAAAACATTGTGCTAACTTGTTGCATATTACATGTAAAATTCATATCAGTCTCGTAGCAGATAGTATCAGAAAATGTTACCCCGAGGTAGACGCTCTAATAGCACATACAAAAGCTGTGTTCGTAAAATCCCCAAAACGTATTCGGGAATTTCATAGACTATGCCCCGGTATTCCTGAACCACCGCAACCTATTCTTACTCGTTGGGGAACATGGTTAGAGGCTGCATTTTATTCTCTTAAATATTTTGAGAATATAAAGAACGTGATTTTAGAATTCGACCCAAAGGAAGCTGCGGCTGTCAAGGTAACCTGCTTGAAATTTCAGGATAGTCAAGTTAAAACAGATTTGGAAATTATTCAGAACAATTACGTGGGACTAGCGGATGCGATAGAAAAACTACAAAATTCTTCGGTGTCGTTAGTGGAATCTTTGCAAATAGTGCAACATGTTCACGCACAGCTATGCGCGATAGAAGACATAAGAAATGTTTGTGTTTTAGAATGGTTTGAAAGTGTTTTAGATAAAGACTCTGATTTTGGCACATTAAGACAAATTTGTGAAGGTGCGTCAACAGAACCGTTAAGTTATTTGAAAGATTATTTTACTTACGCAAATGTAACGTCACTAGATGTAGAACGTTCGTTTTCGACATACAAAAACACTTTATCTTCACGCCGCACTCACTTTGCCGAAACAACTTTGGAAACATATCTAATGTTACAAATATTAAATAGACATTATCCACTTTGTGATTTCACGGAGGACTCTTAAAACGGTAAGTGTTTGAGTACGTATCACATTTAATTTATCTTGTGTAAACTTTTATGCGTCCGCCACTGGCTTTCAGCGCAGTTCCATTGCTCTAGTGATAAATAATAAATATCACTCTAGCTCAGAAAAATAGTTAATCCGTCACCCTTAATGATATATACGAATAACGGTAAGTGTTTGAGCACGTATCAAATTTAATTTATTTTGTGTAAACTTGTTGAAACCACACAGATAGAAATGTTTCTTTAAATCAAAGAAATATGCATTCAGTTAAAGAAATAATTCTCTTTAATAGTGGCAAAGCATCCTGTTGTTGAAATAAAGAAATAATTTCTTTTAAATAATAATTTTCACTGAAAACGATATATGGTAAATTGAAAATTAACAATTTGTTGACTCAAATGTGAACACAAGATTGGATGGAAGAATTTTTTCTTTCAATTACAAATAATTAACTTTGATATAAACTCACTCATAGTGTTCCTCCAAGAATCACATCTAGGGCTATAGTTTATTATTATATTTTCTTTTAGATTCATTAAGCAAGTCCCTATAGTTCTTTTTAGAAATATCATACTGTTCTTTTGAAAGACGACCAAGTTTATGCAATTGACGTTTATTACGTATTCTATCTGACTCTACACGAATTTTAGGTGTTACCCATGATTTTCTATTTGTGGCTGATTTAGTTTTAGTTAGGGGAAAATCTTTATCAAGATAATAGCAAAACTCATCAAGAAAATATTTAAAGTTATCGTCAACCGACAGATTATACGATAGCCCACCCAAATTCTCTACGGAAATGCACTAGTAACAGAATATAGCCGAAAACGACTACCCAGATGTTCTAGTTATAGTAAGTATTTGCTGCAGTATCTTTCTTATAAGTATGCTCCGTCTCACTACTACCCCCTTATAGTAGCGGAGTTTCCAAAGACCAAACATCGTGCGTGTCCGAACGCTGCACTACGCTTAAGTTTTTGTGTTAAATACTTACACGCACAATGTTTTAAATGTATATAAAAACAATATACATACATGGGTTTATATAAGATGTAAAACTAAAGAAATGATGAATTTACAGCTAACACAAATGAAATATTAAATTTACAAAGAATAAATGATAGATTTACAAAAATAGAATAGATGCAGTAATGAATTTGTTAGCGTAAAAAACAACAATAAAATGTTAAGAAGCCTGTTCCTACTTTTTCAGGCTACACTGTATCGTATTCTATTTTACATTCGCCCATCAATCAAACCTCCTTTGCATTTGATTTTCATTAAAAAAAGACAAACCTTTGTCATATATTTTATTGTTACCCGTTTATCCCAGAGAGCAATAAAATTACGGGCATATTTACGTATACAACAATTTGCATGCAACTTATTTATATCAATGCAAAGGACGATTTCTTATAGCTGTTTTATTGCCGACAGGGATTACCAAATGAAACGGTTTACTGTCGAGGATCACTACCATCATCATTAATGGCAATTTATCCATTTGAAGCAGGTTTTTTTTGTACATAATGGAATTTTATGAGCTCACCAAGGGTTTCGTTTTGTGATGTGCTATAGGATTATAATTTTGACGGCTTGAAAGGGAATAGCATTAGTGTGATACTTTGAAGCATGCACTTATTTGCGTTCTCTTATTGTAAAAGTTATATGAAACTTTGCAGTTATAACATGTTTTCTATAAAATCAAAAGCAATGTAGCCATTAATTCTAGATGTTTACGGTATTCATCCTACAAACATGTAGCCTCCGCACCTATAAGCAAACGTTCCCCAATGATCACGTATTAATTAGGTATTTAGTTTGCAAGAACAAGTCGCACTTGTACGTATTCTCGCGGCGTTCGATTTAGCGCCACTTTTTATAGTATTTCAACTTCCCAAGCGAGTAATTTTTTATTTTATCTTTATCGTTACTAAGCTAGTTTTATCTGTTAGATGATATTTTTGTGTTTATTTAATTTCTTCATTTCTACATACACGCAGAGAAACCTTCACTTGTATCAAAAGTGTCCACCTCAATTCAAGACAATTACTGTTTCAATTATCTTTCCTCCGCTTAAGAGAAGTATATACTTGTAATGAAACAACTGTATTTCTTTGTTTAAGACATTTGTTAACTTGATTCAAGAAAATCTTGCAGAAAATTTGAAGGAGCGATTCTTAGTATAAGCAAATTGCCGTTATAGCACAAAACAATATTTTCAGTATATTTATATTATATTATTTATGCTCACATTATTAATTGCGCTTAATTATATATTCTCATTGTTTGTGATATTAAAACGGCTAAGATAGAGATTATCTACTGTAATATTCAATATTTATATTGAAATTTGGCTGTTCGTGATGACGATTATGATGAAAGTCTCTCTAGCGGGTAAAAAGGTTATTTTTCGTAGCCGAAATTCTCCCCCGGGTCGACTGCTTTGGAAGCGGGGGTATTACAAATTTTATTTAAGTCCAAATAACGACAATCGTAGTACAACACGGAGAAATGCATACCTAACGATAAATCGACGAAAACTAGAGTGATGTCGATTTAAAGCCTCGTTTTCACGCCGTTTTTGGAGGTTCGAAAACTTCAAACGCCCATATCCACCACCATATCCCACCATAGGCCATATCTCCAAAACTGTTAGAGATACCGGGCTGAAATTTTATTCCGCAAATGTGCGACCATAGGGCTACAAATCGGTACCGCCAGGTTGGCGAAATTCCGACTTTCATTTTTAGGCCATTCAAAAATTCACTTTGGATAGAAACTTTCACGGCTATCTTGTATCTCGACATCCGAACGAGCTATGAGGTTAGGTTTGGGTCCGTTCGAAGGCTCTCTGTAAAAGTGCATACTAGCTCCCCCACAGCGGGTTTACTTTGCTTAACTAAGGGATGAATAGCCTTAAATCGTTTATTTACGCAGAGACAAAAAGCGTTTTGAACGTCAAAAACATCCTAAATCTGTAATGCTTGACCGTAAGAAGCCAGCGCCACCTTCAGCTCGAAAATTAACATGTAAACAATCGCTATCGTGAATGAAATAAACTGGTGAAGGGACGCTAATCTATATACGAAGTAAAAGTCAAGTTTGGTGGTTTAAGGATACGCAGGTTTCCATTACGTAACATATAAACATGGAGTTTATATTGGAACATCACAATTCCAGTTTTCACTTTTCAAGTTTTAGTACTCATAAAATTTAATTAATCGATATCCAATTTAATTTAAATTGTCGAAAGAGTGTCTAGGAACACTCCTTGACCTTCAAACTGCACAAATAATTAATTAATTTTGAAAAATGTTGTTTTTAATTTTTCCCTCGTTTAAAACATTGCAATACTGTGAAGAAAAAATTAATTACGTCTTTCCACTGTCTTTAACATCTCTGCTGCTTGCAGTGTTTTACAGTGTCTCACATCATAACATAGTAAAAAAAATATTTTAGGCAATGGCTTCTTGATTATTTAACCATAACAAATTTGCTTATCGTTTAGAAAAGGCAATTTAAGAACAGAAATTTTGTTTGGAATTCTTTTCAAATATATTTTTCTAATTTTTCGATTGTTTCTCTTTCCACACACGCATCTAAAAAGTCTTCAGGCGGAAAATTTATCGCTCCACTTAATACCAATTACTTCACGCGATCGCATATTCAATACACGACCGTTGGGCGCCTCAGCGGCTTCTACGAGAATGTTAACATCGAGGCGCCAGCTTACCCAACTCACCAACTATGGTAATCACTATGCGAACGCCTTGCCTTTCTACTTTAGGAGCCCGCTGCGTTAATATCTAATCTATTCTGGTCTATTGAGGAATCGAATTCTAAAAGTAATGTAAAAGAAAGAACTTAATGCAAAAGGTAATATCCTAATTGTAAGTATGTATATTTTAATGAAAATTTATTAGGTGTTCTCTTAAACTAGTCCCAGAAGATGCTTTAAGTTTGTAATTCCATACTAGACCAGAATTGCTTTTATCAGAATCATCAAAAGACGTGCGAAATGGTTAGGCTTTTACGGTTGTCGCCTACTAGCTAATTAGGTGGAAATTATAGGGTAATATTTATCGATTAAGGCATGGGTAATGTTTTGCTGTAATTATTTCCACAATAAAGTGAGATTCCTTATGTTTAAACGATATCTTATGTTAATAATTGATGCATATGTATGTATAAGCTAATTCTATATGCAAAAATTAAATTGCTACAAACTTTTTTTTCAAATTGTGGGGAATTTGAACCCCTCCTCCTCCTCCCATTGCATCAACATTTGTTTTTGCACCCAACCCAATTTGATTTCCACTGTAAATTCAAACCTACCCCCATTTCAATAATCCTTGTTTAATTTGTCACGTTCACGTGGTTTTATTCACAATTATTCAAATTATTAATTTCCCTCTAAACTGACTAGAAACCTGTCCCAAATAGCCCTTCTGCGTCAAATCCTGACAAGGTTCCTCGTTCCTCTCAAGCAACAAGCTTTTTCTAGCTAAATTGTGGCCTAACACGCCATCTGTGGACAGAACCTTGTCTCCTTTGGCTACTATCAACGAAACCTTGACTTCCCTCGGAGCAAGATGAAAGCTGTACACAAATCAGGACCTTACCCATCAAGTAACTTCTGTCCGTTCCAATCTCTCCCCTCGGCCTAAAAAAAATTAACTTGAACAAAACGCTGAAATTTTACCTGCAAATAACCTTTCTGCTTCAAATCTTAACAAGGTTGTTCATTCCTCTCAAGCAAGAAGCTTTTCTTAGCTAAATCGTGGCCTAACACGCCAGCTGTGGCTACTATCAACGAAATCCTGGCTTTCCTCGGACCAAGATGGAAGCTGTACACAAATCAGAACCTTACCCCCCCCCCCCAAATAACTTCTGTTTGTTCCAAACCTTCCTCTCGGCCTATAGAAAATTAGCCTGAACCAAACGCTGAAATTTTACTTTCAAATAACCTTTCAACTTCAAATCCTGGCAATCTTCTTAGTTCCTCTCAAGCAAGAAGCTTTTTTTAGCTAAATTGTGGCCTAACACGCCATCTGTGGACAGAATCTTGCCTCCTTTGGCTACTATCAACGAAACCCAAACTTTCCTCGGACCAAGATGAAAGCTATACACAAACCAGAACCTTATCCCTCAAATAACCTCTTCTGTTCCAATCCCTCCTCTCGGCCTAAAGAAAATTATCCTGAACCAGAAGCTGAAATTTCAGCTTCAAATCCTGACAAGATCCCTCGTTCCTCTCAAGCAAGAAGCTTTTCCTAGCTAAATCGTGGCCTAACACGCCATCTGTGGATAGAACCTTGTTTCCTTTGGCTGCTATCAACGAAATCCTAGTTTTCCTCGTACCAAGATGAAAGCTGTACACAAACCAGAACTTCATCCCCCCAGTAACTCCTTTCTGTTCCAATCCTCCTTCTCTGCCTAAAGAAAATTTGCCTGAAGCAGACGTTGAAATTCAAATAACCTTTCAACTTCAAATCCTGACCTAGCTAAATTGTAGCCTAACACGCCAGCTGTGGACAGAACCTTGTCTGCAACATTAATATATAACCAGCAAAGTTTTTATAGAAATTAGAAACTCCATTTCGTACGAATCCTGACTCGTCAGCAAAAAGAATATTGGGAGCGAAATTAGCGTCCTCAGCATCATTGTGTAGAAACCGGCAGCAAAACACTAACATGTTTGATGATCAAGTGGATTTAGGGTTCGCACTCGTTGCACATGGAAGGAGTATAGCTGCTCCTCGTGGAAGATTCTCCAAACCAGAGGAGCACTAATACCTACATAGGCTGATATTTTCCATAAAGTTGTCTCCGAATTCTGCTCTACCCGTGCTAAAATTGCCTCTTCTGCTTCAGGGGTGGATACCAAACACCGACCCTGGTTTCCCGGAATCATGGGTCCGTTTTCCAAATGAACCGGTATCACGCAATATTTGGTGCAGCATTATAAAAATTCGTAAAATTGCGCAGTAATCACAGAGTATCAACTACAAACTGTATGTTTGACAGAACTTAAAAAATGCACAAATTGCTCCAAAAAGGAATAATCCTCAATAACTCTGAAACCGTCCACTTGCGGACCCATATTTATTAAGACTTTGCAGCATATTTTTAGCCATACTATCCCCCCTTAAGGTTTGTGAACTTTGTTTTAACACCCTGTATAATGTAAAAGATTCAATATAAAAGCTAAACAAATTAAATAGACCTTCGGTCTATCCTAACTAATCACTAATTATGAGTAGAGTTTGTTAAAAAGGTGGTACCGGATGGCAGTAGCGTAGCCGTAGCGGCGTGTGTAGGGGTAGTTTTCAACTCGTAGTCGATCTCGACAGTACCGCGAGAGAGTTCAAAGCGACAGTACGTTGCACGCTGCACGCCAAATAAGTACGCGGAGATGGGACGCCCAAAGGATGTAACGTTCCCTTCGAATGTGAATAAATATCTCAGGCATTTCCCTGGATTAGAATATAGAAGTCCGCATATTTATTGCACAATATCCAATAGCGGTTTGCTAAGTCGCGATAGGTTTGAATGTAGAAAACATTGTAAAAGTAAACGTCATGTATTGAACTTAAGAAACAGTATTCCATACTGGCAATTTTTATATGATTTTATTTTTATGTTGAGTATCTCATGAACACTTTCGTATTTTTTGGGCTAAGTACGTTCCCTCATGGAAGCTGCCAACATCTATGCAATTGCGATACAATTTGCCACGTGTGCAAGGTACAGTAAAGGAATGTATAAAAGACGAGTTGAGAAATAAGAAAATCTGCCTATGTGAGGATGAAACAACTGATGCTCAGAAACACAGCGTCATTCATGTTGTAGCGCGTCCTTTAAAACGTGATAGTCCACCAACTTCATTGTTGTTATCCAGTAAAAGGATTCAGAAAACTAATGCAGAAACCGTTGTCAAGATAATAAAAGATTCGTTGAGAGAATTTTGTATCACAGGAACACAAGTCACAATATTTGTTACTGACGGAGCCGCAACAATGCCGAGAGTTGGTAGGATGCTGAAAATATGCTTTCCGACTCTTCTTCACATAACATGTCTCATACACGCATGTCACCTCGTAGCAGAAACCATTCGAAAGAAGTATCCGATGGCAGATAAGTTAATAGCATCTACCAAAAGAGTATTCATCAAATCTCCCAAACACATCCGTGTATTCAAACAATTGTGTCCGAAATTACTACCACCATCTCAGCCTGTAATAACGCGATGGGGAACATGGCTCCAGGCAGTATCTTACTATCAGAAATATTTTTCACGAGTGAAAAATGTCATCTTGAAACTTGATTCAAATGATTCTGCAGCAGTTCGAGATAGTCAGCAACTTTTTTCCAATTCGAACGTTCAACAACGAATAGATGAAATTTCCATGAACTATTCTGAAATTGCACAAGCTATTGAGCAATTGGAAAACAGCCACTTATCTGCACGAGACGCATTAAATTGCATAAACAATTTACAAGCCACTCTAGAAAACTTGACAAACACTGTAGGATGTTGCTCAAAAATTTGGTGCAATTTTAACGAAAAATCCCGATTTACAAAAGGTTCGGTCTATAACTGCCGGTACTACCTTTTTAACAAGCTCTAATTATGAAGCATATTTTTTAACAATTTTCATCAACAACACCTTTGAATAAATAAGACCTTGGCAGCCAAAATCATATCAACGAGAAAATATACAAAATTTGTCTTCTTAACTTTCCAATTCGCCCCGAAACTTCTACCAGTTCCAATAAAAGCTACCAACCATCAATTTAGGTATTATCACGCAATCAAGAATAGTCACTTCAGCTTAACAAGCTCTAATTGAATGAGTCATGAATTTACGCGTATACAGGCAACGAAGGAACGTAACGGAGAAGGACGGAAACATTACATTTTGTTCGCGAGGGTTCGAAACAAACACCAGCCTGGCTGACGAATTACAATAAAGATTCCAATACCATTTATGTATATAGACACATGTAGTACAATACGTATAGGAACCCCATATACCAGATGTGTATTGTATCTATGCGTCTGTATGGGTTAGCGTGCAATCTACAGCATACATAGCATCACTCTTTTAGTTGCAGCGGATGACGCGCTAGACTTTACGAAGGGGAGGAACACGTGGGCCATACCCAATGGTCAGGATGATAATAACTAGCAATTAAAAGGTCTCCGATACGTAGTTTATTGTTATGTCTATACAATACGTCTCGGAATTCAGTGAAAAACACAGTAAAAGAAACGATGTTCGTTTTAGAGAATCAACGATTTGCTTTTAAGCATACATAAAGTATGATTTACTCCCTTCACACAATTATCCGTTATACAATAACTGTTCTAAATCAATGGAAATATTTTCTTAGCTTTCTCCGCTTCAGAGAAGTATATACTTGTAATGAAATAATTGTGTTTCTTTCTAAAAATTCTCTAACTTGGTCCGCCTTGGGTCGTTTGCGTGACGTACGCAACATTTCTAAACAACACGTACCGCGCTAATGGAAGGTCGAAGCTACACTGAGGCTTGTATGTAACCGTATAGATACGACGCAGCTGCCTGTTGGCGCGCGTGGCCAACTCTATTTATGAGTGATGGTGCCGCAAACATGGTTTCTGTAGGCTGGTCTCTTAAAAAGCATTCTGTTAACTTGTTACACATTACGTGTAAAATTCATGCTCTCAATCTTGTGGCAGATGGTATCAGAAAATGTTATCCTGAGGTAGATGCTTTAATAGCGCATACAAAAGCAGTGTTTGCCAAATCCCCGAAACGTATTCGCGAATTTCACAGACTGAGCCCCCATATACCAGAGCCACCAGAACCTATTCTAACTCGTTGGGGAACATGGTTACAGGCCGTGTTTTATTATCATAAATATTTTGACAATATTAAGAACGTGGTTTTACAATTCGATCCAAAGGAAGCTGCCGCTATCAAGAAAAGCCAGTCGAAATTTCAAGATAGTCGGATCTCTCCGCTGCCTCTCTTACTTCCTCTTTCCACGTTCTTCGTGGTCTTCCTCTCCATCGTTTTCCGCTTTCTCTTGATTCGAACACCTTTTTCACTAGCCTGTTTTATCCCATTCTTTGCACATGTCCCATCCATCTCAGTTGTCCCTGTTGTATTGTCTCTTTCACTGGCATTATGTTCAACTGCTCCCTGTATTCCACATTCCATGTTTTATCTCTCCTTGTCTTGCTTAGTATTTTCCTCAGATATTTCATTTCTGCAGCTGTCAGCTTACTCCTCTGTCTTTCTATTGTTGTCCAGCTTTCACAGGCGTAGGAGAGCGTTGGTTTTACAGCTTTTCTAACTACTTCGGCCTTTACCTCTTTCGGTATTTGCTTCTTGTTGAGGAATTTCGTTTTTATTGTATTGAAGAGTTTTCCAGCTTTCGCAATTCTCTCGTTAATTTCGTCCTCCATGGTTCCTATCTCATTGATAATTTTTCCCAGGTAAGAGAATTTGTTTACTTGTTCTACAGCCTTTCCGCCAATTTTAATTTGGTATCTTTCTTTGGCTGTTCCTATTGTCCGTGTATCCGTGTATAATGTAGTAAATTATTCACATCGCTTGTGATTTTAACCTTTTATAGTATGGTTCTATCTATATTTGCCACTTGCCGCAAGGCTTATAATTTAATGATTTTAAGGTGGCAAATCGCTCTTACGGAGTTAGGATGGCTTTCTAAATACACAGTGGCTCTAATGTTATTGAAGTGGTTCCTATATCGACCCAAGTGTTTCGAGAAAAATGTGTATACACCTACTTAGTGTAATAAATTTATTCTTGCGATTTTAAAAGGTTATACATAATAGCTTTGTTAATAAAATAAGTCAACTCTTGCACGGCGAAAAGATTTTATTGTCATTTACTTGTGTACCCACTAATCCAATCTCACTTTTTCTACATAGGCAATGAGTACAAGAAAGAAGTTTTCATTACGTGGATTGGAGAATCTTGACACCGAAGAATTATAGGATTATATTGACAATATTGTTATTTCGGAAGAACAAACTGAAGATTCCGATATCAAAGGCGATAGTGACGCAGAAGATGCGAAAGTTATTTCGGTTCCACGACGAAAGAGGAAATTACGACCATAATGTGGATCAACATAGTAAAAATCTACCTTCCGCAACCACTGGATGGGATTCAGATGATTCTGTTGTAAGATCCGAGATTGGATACACCTCCACAGCGTCCAATGCCAACCAATACGTATTCTTCGGATTCAGAAGAGGACGATATACCACAACAAATCGAATGTGATACTTCTACTTATAAATTAACAAAGGAATAAAATATTCTACAAATATACAACAATTATGTGTTCTCTAAACAATCTGGGTCTACTATTGTAAATTCAAATTCTCCGAAAAACACATTCCTTCACTTCTTTTACGAATGCCATGAAATTCAACACATACGCTACGCAGTGTAACACAGAATTGAATCTAACCCTAGAGGAATTAGACTCATTCCTAGGAGTATTAATTGTAATGAGATTTCATCGGTTACTTAGTATACGAAATAATTGGTCAACCGACGAAAATTTTCATATTTCTAGAGTAGTCCCTTAACCGTTTCTTAAAGATTATGAGATACATACATGTCAGTAACAACGAATTCATGCCGAAGAGAGGCGATCCAGATTTCGATAAATTGATCAAAATCAGACCACACAAATATATTATCACAAAAATATCAAGAAGTATTTATTCCTTATAGGCATTTGGCGGTAGACGAAAGTATGGTCGGTTTTAAATAGGCTAAAGTAGAGGTTACCTACAGAATAATGTACTTAATGTACAAGTACACACGAAAAAAGTGCCCAGAAACAGTAACCAAGATATTGATGGAATCACTACCGGTAAAAACAATATGATATCTCTTTCCTTCATTGCTACGAATCTTCTTTCCTGTTCAATACAAGGCTCTCCACACTCATAGTTGAGTTTAATGAAATTTTCAATTTTGTTTTAGTTAAAAAAACTTCCAATTCTCCGATGTCTAAATTTATTAGTTTCTTATACTGCAACAAGAGAAAAAATTTTAATGACATCGCGTAATTTCTAAGTGATCTCTATTGGAACTTACTTTACAACACGACACTTCCAGCTAATAGATACTCTGTATTCCTCTTACATTCCCTTCAAAAAAAAAAAAAAACAACAAAACATCCACGTGTAAGTGTGAATAATGAAACACGTAACATATCGGCACGGTTAGCTAACAGCCATCAGCAGTTCTTCACGGTCCGCTTGGTCGTATGGTAATTCCAATTTAAACGCGGTGATAAAGGCATTATTAAAATTAAGTGTTTTTTCTGCCGTTCGAAATAATTTTTGTAACACCACATGTCGTTATCTGAATATGTAGTAAATACACAGATAACTCGCTGAATATTTTTATTGGTCGTACGAATTATCTCGTGCTCTGCATCGAAATATGCTCAATTATACACTCTTGGACATTTGATTGTGAATATTGGAATAATGGAAGGTAATATTGGATAATTTTTTTTTTAGAAGAAACACCGATTTAATGATAGGTATGAACAATAATAATTTTCAATAAATTGTTATTGAAGATGATAGAATAGGAAGAGGGGATTTACCCCCGAAAAAATCTATATCTAATAAAATGAGTACACGCTGAGAAATGGATCTATTCCTGCATTGTTATTGGTGTACGGAATATCTCGAATTCTGATTGGAGCTTGCACGCGTCTTGTAAAAAACATATATTATAGGCAACCTTCCTGCTAAAGGGATTTGTTGAGGTTGATTGCGAGTTATCTCCAGGACAGGCATTTCCGAGTGAGATCGGACGGTGGGGTGTCGGGGTTGCGTGATATTTCGGCGGGGGTTCCTCAAGGGTCCATTCTTGGGCCAGAGCTTTTTATTTTATATACATACGATGTTCCGAGGATTCCGTGCACAGAGCTTGCGATATACGCGGAGGATACGGTGGTCTTTTCGACGTGCAGGAATGAGAGTTTTCTTACAACGAGGCTCCAGGGCGCGGTTGATCGGATACTGGAATGGACTAGAAAGTGGAGATTGAAAGTTAATGAGAAGTGTTTTGCTGTCAGATTTACTTATAAAACGAGTGCAGCCAATAAGAACATAAAAATCGGAGAGACGATCTTGCCTTGGAGTAAAGATGTCAAATATCTCGGCATAATGTTTGATAAACGGCTGACATGGTTGAAGCACCTCTTGTATATTAAATCTAAATTCGCCGGAGCTAGGAGCCTTTTGTTGCCGATGGTGGGTGCGACTAGTACGTTGGACATGAGACGCAAAGTGTTAATTTACACTAGCACGTTGAGGCCGATCCTTACCTATGGGGCGATAGCGTGGTCCGCCTCTGCCGAAGGTCATTTCAAGAGACTGGAGGCTGTCCAGAATCGCATGATAAGGACGATGACACGAGCTCCATGGTACATCCGGAATCAAGAGCTAAGAAAGGACTTGCAACTGCCGAAACTGAGGGATGTACTACAAGAACATGCAAAGAAAACCTGGGAAAGAACTGTGAAGTTGAATCACCCGCTGGTAGCTGTGATAGTGGAATCTCAGGATCGACCCCCGCCCGTGGTGAGGAGTCGGCAGGTGCGCAACGCCCTAGGGATTGGAGAACCTACCTAGTAAGCGAGAAATGAACTGAAACAATGCGCAAATTAGTGAGGTGGAGAAGGAACACCGACAAAACCCAGCGGTGAGATTGTATCGCTATTTTGAGGAGGTAGAGGGCAATAGCCCAACCTTGTACGAGAATGCAAACCTTGGCTGAAGGGATCATTCATCTGATAGCAGTCGAACTGTTGGCCGTTTAAATGTAGCCGTACGTAGCTAAGTAGTTGAGAAACTCACGACACATCTGTCGTCTGACATACCCCTGCTGGGGGATATTCAGTACGCAAGGCTTATTTCCTAGCGATTAGTTGGTTTGCCAAGATTTCTCGTTGGTCGATCGCCCAGGAAACGCACTGAGGTGCAGATATATATATATATACAGGGTCTCTCTTTTCATACTTAAACTTTTGTTAGTGAAGTCCTCTATCATGAATCGCTATACGAACGCCGTGGTGACTGACATGCATTTCATTTATGGACTTGCTGATGGCAATTCATTAGAAGCTAGACGGTTGTACATTGAACGATTTCCTGACCGTAATGTTCCTGATAGGAAAACCTTCCAAAGTATTCATCAACGTCTTCATGAAACAGGCACATTGAAACGAAGTGGAGGACCAGGAAGGCCAATGACAGTAAGAACGGTAGAATTAGAAGAGAATGTGCTGGACATGATAGAGGAAGATCCAGGTACTTCTACTCGAAAAATTGCAAATACTTTGAATGTTAGTTATGAGACTGTTTGGAAAATTCTTAGGGAGTATTTGTTGTACCCATACCACATACAACGCGTTCAGGCACTTCTTCCTGCTGGTTTTCCTCCACGGATTGCATTCTGTCAGTGGCTTTTGCACACATTGGTTCAAATCCACATGAGGTACTTGAAGATCGTTTTCAACATCAGTTCTCGTTGAACGTTTGGTTAGGAATTGTGGGTGATTGGCTAAGTGGACCGGTATTTCTACCAGGAAGACTTACCGGCGAGGTGCATCGAAACTTTTTGGAAGAAACGCTGCCTCTGTTTCTGGAGGATGTACCATTGGCAACAAGAAGTGCAATGTGGTTTATGCACGATGGCACACCAGCGCATTTTAGTGTGGTTGCTCGTTTTTAACAGCAACATACGGAGATCGTTGGATTGGTCGAGGTGGACCTCACTTATAGCCTACTCGATCCTCGGACTTGAACCCCCTGGATTATTTCCTATGGGGCCATCTGACGTCATTAGTTTATTCTACTCCAGTGGAAAATGTGGAAAATTTAAGAAATCGGATAATTGCTGGGTGTAACTCAATAAGAAACGACCCTGGTGTCTTTGAAAGAGTTCGGCAGACAATGAGAAGATTGGATTCTTGTATTCTAGCTGGAGGTAGTCATTTTCAACAGTTAGTTCATGGAATAATCCCTTGAATTTTTGCCGTATGTTTAATAAACACCCTGTATATATATTTGTGTAACATTTTCCGGACTATCCGGATCCAAAATTTTACTTTGTCAACCTTAAATTTTAATCTACTTTTGCTGAATTAATTTGAATATTCGTACGATTCCTTTCTTCCAACTCCTTGAAAACTCTGAATGGTTTTCTTCGAGCATATCAACAATGAGCGAGTCGACGAATAAACACATTCAGTGGCGTCCTAGGGAACATGGAATTATTCCCCCAGGAATTCGAATACCGGGTCGTCGTCATCGTGAAGAAACGTGCGAGTGCCACCTAAGACTTCAGCAATAGTCAGATAATACGTTGTTTTATTACATCCTTGGTTTACCTTCCTTATCGTACAGTCAGGGAGTAAAATTTGGAGCACCATGTTTTGGATTTTCTTTATTTTCCCTTGCAATATATTCAATACGTTAAAGTCTTTTGTACCATCTACGCTTGTTAACTTGCTTTGTTTTCCTATATCTTTAACAATAAAGGTATTTCATTGTAAACTTACAGTTTTCAGTTTCATTTACTTTGTCTCATGCTCTCTATTCGACAATTAAAACACGGTGAACTGAAACTGCAACATCTCTCAAATATTAAGTTCTAAAAATTTTTTGTTCATTATACCTACATCTCCCCTCATCTCCATCCGTGGACACACTGTATATTTGCGCATGTATGCATAATATAAAAAATTAGATCAACCAATTCAATTCAAGACAGGTGCAAGTACAGCCTATTAATATGTGTTTACATGCAAAAATATTCAATTTTCTCCTTTCATAAGTACTGACATCGAAACGCAATCATTTTTCAATAAAATTTTCGGCGTTTTATTTACTAATACGATTCTAAGTAAGTATTTTGATTAAATTTGTTGCAAATACAAGTTTAAATCATGAGATATCAACAGCTCAGTAGATGTCCCATGAAAATACTTGTTCTATGCAGAAAATGAAATTTATGTTATTCAGGATATTAGGAGAGACAGCTGTTTCTAGTTTTCTTGGAGTTGCACTTGACCAGTTTATTAATTTAGATAACTTTGTTACATCTGCTACGATCTACTTGATTAATAATTTCAAAACAGAAGGAATTCCTCTTCATGCATGAAAGGGAACTTGGTCGGTAATTTAAGACGACAAATAATAATATTTTAGTAATTTTTTATTGCTAAAATAACAAAATAAAACGGTTAGGTTGGGTGGACATTTAAATAAAGTATTGTATAATTTTTTATTTAACACTTTGATGTTAAGAACTTAATAATATGAAATAATGGTAATTATTTATAATTACAGTTAATAGCAGTACTACAAATATTGCGATTTTGTATGGTGAGCGGCCCAGCGGGGTTTATAAGCTATTACACTTGCATAACCACAGGAGCTTTTATTAGAAACAAGCTCCCTTACTACTGTACAATCGAGTCTTCGCAAATATTGTTTGTTTCATTTACTTTCATAATTCATTGCACTTGGCGAAAATGTATTATTATTTATTTACTACAATTTAAAATTTATATTAATTCATGTGGAATTTAAAATTGCAAAATTTATTTTGTTAAAACCCCTTTGAGGATACTCGGAAGCTTTAGTGTACACAACGCTTGTAAACTACGTCAAGGGCCTCCAATAACGAGTACATCATGGATGCCATCGAATCCAAGCCAATGAAAAGATTTTCGAAAGAGTTGGAAGGTCCTTGCAGCGGAAATGTCACGGCTGCTGTAAAATGGAGAATCTTATTTGAGTTTTTGCCTTTTTTTGTTTGTTCATAGATTACATTGTTTATTTGTACATAATAAAAAAGCTAAACGCAAAATATTCGACATGCCATTCTTCTTCTTCTTCGCTTCTTCCTTTTGCCCTTTTAGGGCGTCGGAGTATTATTTATTTGACTAGTTATTAATTTCTGCTATCTGCTGCATCCATGTCTTTCTGGGCCTTCCTCTCTTTTTCTTTATAGCTCTTCTTGCTTCTGTCACTTTCCTCACGAGTCTAGACTGGTTCAATCGGCATATGTGGCCATACCACTTCAGCTGTTGTTTCTCTATTGTCCGTATTACTTCTACTTATAATTAATCTGTAATCCCTTCATTTCTTATTCCGTCCAGTTTAGTTTTTCCCACTATTCTTCTTAAAAATTCCATTCCCGCTGCACTGATCTTGTTATAATGCTTTGTTTGTCTAACCCGTGTCTCACTTGCGTATGTAATTATCGGTACAACCACTGATTTATACTCATGTAACTTGATTCTTCTTGCTATTTTCCTTTTACCCAGTATCGTTTTATTTATATTGTGCGAGGGAAAGTCAGTAAGTGGGTCACAAGAAGCTATTATAAAAGTAATAAGAGGTTATAGGCAAATTGCTCTATAGTTATCATAATCATATTCTGCGCCTTTCTTATGTATTGACAGTATCGAGTTTTCGTCCCATTCATGTGGCATTTTCCTCTTTTCCATACTTCTGTTAAAACTTTCAAAAGCCATGTCTTCAAAAGCCATGCCTTTCCTACCCCGCCCATCCATTTCACTAATTCTGGAGCCATCCAGAATTAGTGAACCATTATAATAACTATAATTGTGTACCATTGTAATAACTATAATATAATTACCAAAATTGGATTGTAGAAATCAATTAACCTGTAGTAAAATTAGTAAAATAAAATCTTCTTATTTAGAACTCATTTAACTTGCTCTTAACTTGAAGCAACTGCATGTAATTAATTCAACCACACTTCCGCCAATGCAAAATCCGTAATTCAACATGTATGTTTATATTTATCATTTTATTTTTAGTAATTCGAGTACGAAGCGTACGCAGATTTTATGTCGTGTCGTCGTATGTCTCGTCTCGCCCCTTTGTTTTTTGTTTATCTCTGACAGACATCCCCCTTTTCACGAGCGGTCACAAACGTACGACGCTTTAGGAACTTTTAGCCATTCAAAGATATCAGATGTCATCCTATTATGCTATAATTTGACGATCAATGGAAGTATTATCATCGTTTAATAGGCGTAAGACTACCTTCGACGGACGGGATGTTCTAACGAGGTACGCGTAGTATCGGATGTATTATTTATTCTTGCATCCGCAAACACATGGTTGGAGTTGATGGAAGTTGTTAGACTATATAGGTTGTGTATTTGATGAAATGAAGGTTTAATGTTGGTGAAATTCATATTACTTTGCCAAAAAGAATTGTTTCTATACTACAACAGGCCTGTAGTCACTGTGACCTTAATAGGTCTGTTCTGACATGTTCTTAGTGTATGTTACTATATTTGGAGGCTTTTGATGAATGTTATTACTAGTCCAGGATTTTCTTCCTTCAGATTAGTGGCTAATGAGTAATGTCAACATATTTCCATAGAAGAAGTTGATCTTCGTCAAATTCGTCGACCAGAAACGCATACCTAACTATAAATCAAACGAAGGCCAATATCTCCAAAACGGTTAGAGGTAGCGGACTGAAATTTTATTGCGCAAATGTGCGACCATAGGACTACAACTCCGCACCATCAGATTGGCGAAATTCCGACTTTCATTTTTCTTCTCCTAGTTTGTGTAAGTGGTATTTTAGGATTACGTGACCTCTCAAAAAACCTGCCAGTATTCTAAGATCCCCTTCGTTGAAAGATAACATTGTCTTTACTGTATTTGGCGAGCCTTAAATGGATGCTTTTGCCAGATTATGTTAAGCCGAGTACGAGGCGTGTTGATTTTTATTCCATTTCCTAATTTCTCGCTTTAGGTGGCTCTTTTGTAAATTGGAGTGGGGGTTTGGACTAATAAAAGGCATGTACCCTGCTTCCATAACCAAGTTATTGAACCTTTTATTTCCCTCAATTCTTTCATGGCTTGTGATCCACGTAATTCTTATGTCCCAGATGCCTTAGATTCTATACAGTTTCGTGTATCCGGTCAGATTCATATGTGCAAGCTTTGAGGGGCTTTAGTGCTGCTTGTCTGTCTGTGAAAATGGGTATGTTTATACCTCGAGCCCCTTTCTCGACGTTCTCTTTGGCACACAAGTTTAATCCAAAAATCTTTGGTTGTTTGGAACTAAAGTTTATGTTAGGCAAACTCCTTCTTTTCCTGAACCGTCATCGTCAGTGCGGTTCAAGTAATTTGTATTGAGAGCTTCAAGGATTTTGAACAAATCGCCGTCTTTAGTATTTTTATTCTATTCGGAGTGAAGGCACTTGTTATATCTTATTCCCCGCAGAACTTATAGCACTACTGTAAGATCGGTACGCATCACACTTGTATTGCTGAAACGTGCATGACTCTGGATTTGTTGAAGCTGCTGTTGTTCAGATTTCAAAGTTGTTTTCGGCCACACATCAATCAATCAAGTATTGGTGACCATGGGTCTAATAGGCAAAAGGAAATTTGAGGCTTAAGATTCCAGTTCTAATCAGGCAGATAGCGGCAAATTATTGATGTCGCAACAGTTTTTTTTTCTGGAAGTTGGGGGTGTGGCTGGTCCATGCTTTTTCTCTAATTTAGCTTCCACATCAGCGAAGCTAATTATTTTTCCCTCAACATACCTGTGATTTTGACACCACCATGGATCATGATTACCAGGTCCTTAGGATATCCTTATACCTTATATCAATCAGTCTTTAGAAACCTCCTGACGAAATGATGCATAGTATGCCCGTTATTGTTTTTCCTTTTTCAATATAATCGATTAACACAACTCCTTGACTATCACAAAAAACAGTCGCTATTCCGGCTGATGGAACAGTTTTCGCCTTTTTTCGGAGCCAATTCACCTTGCGCAGTCCTTTGTTTCGATTATGTCTTCAAATGGGTACTGGTGTACCCAAGTTTCATCCACAGTTATTAGTCGACGACAAAACTCCGACATATTTCGCTTGAATTGCTTCAACAGGACTTTGGAAATGTTCTTTCAAATGCGTTTTTGGTCCTAAATGAGGAAGAGCGGCACCCAACTCGCATTTAACTTTTTCATGTCTAAATCTTCAGTCAAAATATAACAAACACGGTCTTTCGAGATGCTCACAGCCTTTACTATCTCTCTAGCCTTAATTTGACGGTCGTCTAGCACCATTTGGTGACCTTCTCAGATGTTATCGGAAGTGGTTCCAATTTTTGGCCGTCGCGAGCGTTGATCGCCAACCAAGCTGGTACGATCATATTTCAATTCAGCTACACAAAATTTCATTGTGAAAAATGAGAGAGCAAAGCCACCGTAAATAGCATCATTTTGGCTTGAATTTATATAGGCGTATTGCCTTTCAAATGCAAGAATTTGATAACGGCTCGATTTTCGATTTTTTCCATTTTTACAGAAACCGATACAGATGACTGTTAAACAAATGTTTTTCACAAGTAGCGGTATCTTCATGTTGAGGTTTGAAACTTTTCAGACTACCCACTTATTTAACCCTTTCGTTCACCGCGTCCTCAGATGAGAACAACCTCTTCTGAATTTTTCCTATATAGCTCGACTTGTTTTAGCCATTCTATCAAATTGTCCTAGTTTGTGGACGTCCTATTCTTTCAATTGAGTATAAGTGTTCCCATCTAAAAAAATTATTCATTCAGTTGAAATATAAGGTTTCTGCATGTGGAACTGTGTAGAGGTCTATTTTTTATTTTTTGTTGGATGTATGGAGTTGGACAAACAGTTTCGAAATTGTTTTGTTGCGTAGATAAAAAGTATACATTTGTTTAAAAACAGTATATATATACCTTTTTACTCCATTACCTCATGATGTCTTCAATTGGGGACACCCTACAGCGCCCAAATGAAACATTTTGAAAATATGAAATTTGTATTAACATTTTTTTTTTAAATCAATGTTGCACTGTAGTAAATTTTAGATTATTCTCTACTGCTGCTTTGATTCGTAAACGAAAGGGTTAAATGTTGACATTATTATCCTTCAAATGTATTAAATACAATTATTTCCCTTTTGAAGGATACTAACACAGTCCCCAGTCCTCAACGAGCCTACCTCATTCAATATTTCTGGCTGATATCGAATATACGTCGTCAATCAATCAATGTCGGTTAGATAGGCATCTCTTTGTGCGCGTAATTTGGCCGGCATTTTTCTAAATTTGCGCTGCGCACCCGACGTAACCGCTCACCATCGTCGATGATGACATCGCAGTTTCACGTGAGAATTTTAATTTTATCGTATCGTCATCCACATAACTAGTTATACTATGTTTAAACGCTTCGTAACGAGAGGTTGATATGGTTGCTTTTAGCTAGTCATAGACTTAATTTTTTTTACTAATTGTCAATAGATCACTGGATCAATGGATCAATGCAATAAAAACTATCATAGAAATATTAAATTATTATAAGTTTGCAAAATCGAAGATATCGTTAATACAATGGGAAGTTTTTATATTATCCATCTAGCCATGAATAAAAAAAATAAGTGACGTTGGCAACGTTTTGCTGTCAAATAGCTGTGACATTTTGATACAAGCTGACCAAGCGAAAACATCAAGAAACTTGAGGAACTGGTCTTACCAAATCGAAGAAAAAGGGTTTCAATGCTGCTGAAGTAGGGATATCAGAAGTTACATGAAAATTTAGGAATTAATAAGGTATCACCACGTTGGATTCCGAAATTGCTTACTCCTGAACAAAAATTGCGTTAGCAACAAATTTGTGAGGAAAGCTTGGCGACATTGGCTGACAACAAAGGCTTTTTTTCAAAAATTGTAACGGGTGATGGGACGTGAGTGTATCACTGGGACCCACCGACAAAACAAGAATCGATGCAATGGGTTGATAAGGGATCTTCACCCTTAAAAAATGCAAGAACCCAGTCTTCATCGGGAAAACTGATGGTTACGGTGTTTTGGGATGCAAAAGGGATTTTGTTAGTTGAATGTATGGAGAAAGACACTACAATAACAGGGGAAGTCTATAAGGAAACAATAAAAACTGCCATTCAACAAAAAAGTCTTCAAAATTGTGAACGAAAGATTATACTGCTATGACATTTTGATACAAGCTGACCAAGTTTTGTTCATATTCAAAGGGTTGCGTTGTTTTTATAAAGGTATAATCAACAAAAAATTAGTGAAATTCAACTAGAACACAATGTTATCAAGTTCTTAACGAAGGAGGAAAGTTGACTCAAGAATATTTATGATAGGATGATTAATGTCTATGAGAAGGATGCGCTGTCATATCTTACGGTTAAGTTTTGGTGTAAACATTTCGATGGGGCAAGGAATCACTTCAAGGTGACCCAAGATGCGGAAGGCCTGTTGAAGCAACAAAAACCAACCAAGACATTAAGGAAGTTGAGGAAATGATCTTACTAAATCGCCATTTCATTATAATTAATTTAATTAATTTTATTTTCATTAATGTAATTGAGTTTAATTTTATCTAATTTTGAAAATTATCGTTTTTTGTCTCCTGGATCTTTTTCTTCATGGCTAGGTAGCTTATATAAAAATGTCCCCTCATATTATATTATTTTCTATAGTTTAAAATATGCCCTGTAAGATCTTGGCTGAGGCTTCCAGTATTCGACGGCTTTTCCATCTTCAAAGAACTCCAATATTATGCGCTTGTGTATTATAGGCAGTTGCAATGTTGCAATAAAAACTTACAAATTGCAATAACTCCTCCTAGTCCATTACGAACGACGGGCAAGGTGTTTAGCTATTTTCTCCGCTGTTCCTTTTCTTCTTTTCTATTTCTAAAAAGGCGATTTCGTGCAGCTGCCGAAGACACAGTAGATATATATGATATATCGTGCCTGACAACTCTAGAATTGTCCGCATTACAGCCCGATGAAAATGTAAGTACGGAAATTACCATAATTTATCTCTCAACTGCTTCCTTTCTTCGGCTCGTGCCAGCCAATACCTCATCTAGTATGTTTAGCGAGATGGTATGAAGATCCTTAAAATATCTACTTGGGTTATTCGTATATATCATTAAGGGTGACGGATTAACTCTTTTTCTGAGCTAGAGTGATATTTATTATTTATCACTAGAGCAACGGAACTGCCAGTGGCGGACGCATAAAAGTTTACACAAGATAAATTAAATGTGACACGTGCTCAAACACTTACCTCCGTGAAATCACAAAGTGGATAATGTCTATTTAATATTAGACATGTTTCCAAAGTTGTTTCGGCAAAGTAAGTGCGGCGTGAAGAAAAAGTGTTTTTGTATGCCGAAAACGAACGTTCTACATCTAGTGACGTTATATTTGCGTAAGTAAAATAATCTTTCAAATAACTTAACGGCTCTGTTGACGCACCTTCACAAATTTGTCTTAATGTGCCGAAATCAGAGTCTTTTTCTAAAACACTTTCAAACCTGTCTAAAACACAAACATTTCTTGCGTCTTCTATCGCGTATAGCTGCGCGTGAACATGTTGCACTATTTGTAAAGATTCCACTAACGACACCGAAGAATTTTGTAGTTTTTCTATCGCATCCGCTAGTCTCACGTAATTGTTCTGAATAATTTCCAAATCTATTTTAACTTGACTATCCTGAAATTTCAAGCGGCTTACCTTGACAGCCGCAGCCTCCTTTCGGTCGAATTCTAAAATCATGTTCTTTATATTCTCAAAATATTTAAGATAATAACCTCTAACCATATTCCCCAACGAGTAAGAATAGGTTGTGGTGGTTCAGGAATACCGGGGCATAGTCTATGAAATTCCCGAATACGTTTTGGGGATTTTACAAACACACCGTTTGTATGTGCTATTAGAGCGTCTACCTCGAGGTAACATTTTCTGATACTATCTGCTACGAGACTGAGAGTATGAATTTTACATGTAATATGCAACAAGTTAGCACAATGTTCTTTAAGAGATCGACCTACAGCAAGCATGTTTGCGGCACCATCACCCATAAACATCAACAGTTGATTTGTTGAAAGTTCAAACTTTTCCAATGTATTTAACACCAACATTGAAATTACTTCGGCAGTGCATTGTTGTATTCGTTTGGAAGCTAGTAAAATTGAGCAATTGATTCAGCGGTTAATTTTCTATCTGAAACCGTCAACTTCGTCGACCAGAGATGCATCCTTACGGAGAAATGGGACGAAAACTAGAGCGATGTCGATTTAAAGCCTCATTTTCGCGTCATTTTTGGAATTCCGAAAACTTCAAACGCCCATATCTCCAAAACGGTTAGAGATATCGGGCTGAAATTTCATTCCGCAAATGTGCGACCATAGGGCTACAAATCGGTACCGTCACATTGAATTCCAATTTTCACATTTTGGCCATTCAAAAATTTCATCACTTTGGGTAGAAATTTTTACGGCTCTCTTGTATCTCGACATCCGAACGAGTTAGGAGGTTAGGTTTGGGTCCGTTCGAAAGCTTTCGGCGAGAGCTTTAAAACTAAAAAAAGGTCAACCCTCTAGCTATAACCGTTCCGACGCTAGAGCGTCTCAAATTCAAGAAAAGAAGATTCCTTTTTTTAAGTTTGAAGCGCTGTAGCTGCCTAACCAAACAAGCTAGAAGGTTCTGCTTGGTCGCAATCGATTCAGCGGTTAATTTTCTATCTGAAACCGTCAACTTCGTCGACCAGAGATGCATCCCTACGGAGAAATGGGACGAAAACTAGAGCGATGTCGATTTAAAGCCTCATTTTCGCGTCATTTTTGGAATTCCGAAAACTTCAAACGCCCATATCTCCAAAACGGTTAGAGATATCGGGCTGAAATTTCATTCCGCAAATGTGCGACCATAGGGCTACAAATCGGTACCGTCAGATTGAATTCCAATTTTCACATTTTGGCCATTCAAAAATTTCATCACTTTGGGTAGAAATTTTTACGGCTCTCTTGTATCTCGACATCCGAACGAGTTAGGAGGTTAGGTTTGGGTCCGTTCGAAAGCTCTCGGCGAGAGCTTTAAAACTAAAAAAAGGTCAACCCTCTAGCTATAACCGTTCCGACGCTAGAGCGTCTCAAATTCAAGAAAAGAAGATTCCTTTTTTTAAGTTTGAAGCGCTGTAGCTGCCTAACCAAACAAGCTAGAAGGTTCTGCTTGGTCGCAATCGATTCAGCGGTTAATTTTCTACCTGAAACCGTCAACTTCGTCGACTAGAGATGCATCCCTACGGAGAAATGGGACGAAAACTAGAGCGATGTCGATTTAAAGCCTCATTTTCGCGTCATTTTTGGAATTCCGAAAACTTCAAACGCCCATATCTCCAAAACGGTTAGAGATATCGGGCTGAAATTTCATTCCGCAAATGTGCGGCCATAGGGCTACAAATCGGTACCGTCAGATTGAATTCCAATTTTCACATTTTGGCCATTCAAAAATTTCATCACTTTGGGTAGAAATTTTTACGGCTCTCTTGTATCTCGACATCCGAAGGAGTTAGGAGGTTAGGTTTGGGTCCGTTCGAAAGCTCTCGGCGAGAGCTTTAAAACCAAAGAAAGGTCAACCCTCTAGCTATAACCGTTCCGACGCTAGAGCGTCTCAAATTCAAGAAAAAAAGATTTCTTTTTTTAAGTTTGAAGCGCTGTAGCTGCCTAACCAAACAAGCTAGAAGGTTCTGCTTGGTCGCAATCGATTCAGCGGTTAATTTTCTATCTGAAACCGTCAACTTCGTCGACCAGAGATGCATCCTTACGGAGAAATGGGACGAAAACTAGAGCGATGTCGATTTAAAGCCTCATTTTCGCGTCATTTTTGGAATTCCGAAAACTTCAAACGCCCATATCTCCAAAACGGTTAGAGATATCGGGCTGAAATTTCATTCCGCAAATGTGCGACCATAGGGCTACAAATCGGTACCGTCAGATTGAATTCCAATTTTCACATTTTGGCCATTCAAAAATTTCATCACTTTGGGTAGAAATTTTTACGGCTCTCTTGTATCTCGACATCCGAACGAGTTAGGAGGTTAGGTTTGGGTCCGTTCGAAAGCTCTCGGCGAGAGCTTTAAAACCAAAAAAAGGTCAACCCTCTAGCTATAACCGTTCCGACGCTAGAGCGTCTCAAATTCAAGAAAAGAAGATTCCTTTTTTTAAGTTTGAAGCGCTGTAGCTGCCTAACCAAACAAGCTAGAAGGTTCTGCTTGGTCGCAATCGATTCAGCGGTTAATTTTCTATCTGAAACCGTCAACTTCGTCGACCAGAGATGCATCCCTACGGAGAAATGGGACGAAAACTAGAGCGATGTCGATTTAAAGCCTCATTTTCGCGTCATTTTTGGAATTCCGAAAACTTCAAACGCCCATATCTCCAAAACGGTTAGAGATATCGGGCTGAAATTTCATTCCGCAAATGTGCGACCATAGGGCTAAAAATCGGTACCGTCAGATTGAATTCCAATTTTCACATTTTGGCCATTCAAAAATTTCATCACTTTGGGTAGAAATTTTTACGGCTCTCTTGTATCTCGACATCCGAACGAGTTAGGAGGTTAGGTTTGGGTCCGTTCGAAAGCTCTCGGCGAGAGCTTTAAAACTAAAAAAAGGTCAACCCTCTAGCTATAACCGTTCCGACGCTAGAGCGTCTCAAATTCAAGAAAAGAAGATTCCTTTTTTTAAGTTTGAAGCGCTGTAGCTGCCTAACCAAACAAGCTAGAAGGTTCTGCTTGGTCGCAATCGATTCAGCGGTTAATTTTCTACCTGAAACCGTCAACTTCGTCGACTAGAGATGCATCCCTACGGAGAAATGCGACGAAAACTAGAGCGATGTCGATTTAAAGCCTCATTTTCGCGTCATTTTTGGAATTCCGAAAACTTCAAACGTCCATATCTCCAAAACGGTTAGAGATATCGGGCTGAAATTTCATTCCGCAAATGTGCGACCATAGGGCTACAAATCGGTACCGTCAGATTGAATTCCAATTTTCACATTTTGGCCATTCAAAAATTTCATCACTTTGGGTAGAAATTTTTACGGCTCTCTTGTATCTCGACATCCGAACGAGTTAGGAGGTTAGGTTTGGGTCCGTTCGAAAGCTCTCGGCGAGAGCTTTAAAACTAAAAAAAGGTCAACCCTCTAGCTATAACCGTTCCGACGCTAGAGCGTCTCAAATTCAAGAAAAGAAGATTCCTTTTTTTAAGTTTGAAGCGCTGTAGCTGCCTAACCAAACAAGCTAGAAGGTTCTGCTTGGTCGCAATCGATTCAGCGGTTAATTTTCTACCTGAAACCGTCAACTTCGTCGACTAGAGATGCATCCCTACGGAGAAATGCGACGAAAACTAGAGCGATGTCGATTTAAAGCCTCATTTTCGCGTCATTTTTGGAATTCCGAAAACTTCAAACGTCCATATCTCCAAAACGGTTAGAGATATCGGGCTGAAATTTCATTCCGCAAATGTGCGACCATAGGGCTACAAATCGGTACCGTCAGATTGAATTCCAATTTTCACATTTTGGCCATTCAAAAATTTCATCACTTTGGGTAGAAATTTTTACGGCTCTCTTGTATCTCGACATCCGAATGACGGTCGATGTGGTTCCATTGTGCGTACCATTACATTAACCACAGAATGTCTTTTACGATCTGTTGTTTCGTCCACACATAACCGCAGTTTTTTATCTTGCAACTCCGATTTAATTCTTTTCTCGACATGCTCACGAGCAGACGGCACAACTCTCTGTAATGTTCTCTCACTTGGTAACTTAAAGTCCGAATATTCATTCCAAAACGAGACGTATGCTTTCTTCCTTAGTAAATGAAATGGTAAATTACATGCAATAAAGGTAACACATAAATTAAATTAAAATTTGTCATAATCTCGTGTGGAATTTTTTTTTTAAACATGCTCTGCGCTATTTACGTGCCGTAGACAATCACTTTTCGACCAACACATTAAATCTATTTTACACACTACACATTGAATTTTAGCGCCATCACACTTTAAATCAGGCATTTCTGTAATAAATTCTCTTATTGTGTTCAACTTTGGTCGTTTTCGCGACGTAGGAAACATTTTTAAAACAAACGTAGAACTACGATATAGTATACGACAGCGTAGATGCATACACAACAGATCGGCTTTCGAGTCGCTGTTATACTGACGCTTATACCGAATTGTCCCAGCTGTGTTTATTTTGTGTAAACTTTTATGCGTCAGCCACTGACTTTCAGCACAGTTTGCGTTGCTCTATTTATTATTTATCACGGTAGTATAGACGACAGCTATATTGTAAAGTAATTTTGCCAAACGATTGCGTAGAGATCTGGCATTAACCTTATTATAAACTTGAAAAATGCGGTGTAAATGTTTGACAACGTTTCATTCTATAGGATATCTTCTTACATTTTATCCTGCTATCTATATCGTGCTTATGAGCGCAGCGTTTTTACAAACGATCACTAGATGGCGCTATTGAGATTTGACATTGCTATTTTCGTAAATTTTGACATATCTTTATATATACATATATTCTAAATGTCAAACAAAAAATATGTCGATAGAGATTTTTATCGTGATTCGAAAAAAACGTTTCAAGAATTAGTTCGAATGCATGCAAAAGTGTATAAATCTTGATGGCGAATATGTTGAAAAACAATAAAACGATTTTTACTAAAAAACTATTCTTCATTAATTGTTTTTGTAAAAGCTTAAAAGGTATCCCTCGTAGTACCCCTACTGGTTTCTATGAACTACTTTGGTTTCCTTTTAAATCTCATTAGGCAATCTTCAAACACTCAAAAAAAAAATTCCTGCTCCTAATATATTGAATATCCAATTAAAAATATCATTAAAATGTGTGTTACCGATCACGATTGCATTAATGGGATAATCTTCTAATATCCATGTATGTACTAACATAAAGCTCAATAACCACAAAATGAAATAATACCAATTAAAACCTCAAAAAGAAAAGAAACAATAAGACAACATACTTTCATTAGTGTGCTACACCAAAATAACAATAGTAATAATCAAACAGCAATTATTCTGAAAAATCATAAAACCTTACATAGGTTCACGCACAAACGTCATTTCGTACCATCTCCAAGAACTGTGAGACAGCAGAAAATACCTGATGGGACGGCCGCGTGGGTCGTACTCGCGTAAATAAACCAGCAACGGCGGCGCAGAAACCCGGGCAATAAATAAGTTCGCAAGATCTTCCTTGCGGCTAGCTCGTGCTGCAGCGGCTGCTACTAACACTACTAACAGAAACCAAGTATAGAAGAAGTAGTAGATAAAGAACAAGACTGTCTCGTGCGGTTTATCGTCCGCGGGACACGTGGATCGTTACGTGGCGAACACCTGTATTGGATGGATAACCTAGCGTAAAACATTCGAAAGCATTTCGCGATATATGGTGTGTAATATATAGAGGTAGAGAAGAGTTAAGTTTATGAGTGAACGTGCGTCACTTTACGCTAAAGATCTACGGGCGAATATTATTATAGATAGCCAGGGATCTACACATCTATACGCTGGTCAAATATTCCTCGGGTGCCACTATTGTATACACATAGAAATATTTGTTAGAACCACATGAACATGAAAAAAAAATCTCAGTACCCCATCTAGTGATCATTTGTACGTTATCCTCGTAGAATATGTTTCCATTACCACATTTTATAAGATTTAATCAAGCCAATCTTCTAGTTCTACAATCGATCATGTAGCGATTCACAATTTAGAGTGTAATAACAGTAATACAAACATATTCAAAGGTATAACTTATATTATAAGAGCCTGTATGTTGATACACGCCCTTATACCGCTAAAATATGGTATTGATTATCTAAAAGATGTTGTTCTATCGACTTGTTTCGAAAATTAATTAGACCTTCTTCACGCTTCAGTTCGCATAACTTGGCATCGTTGATATAACTCATGAATATAGCAGGGTATCTACCTTTTAAGGTTTACTGACTTAACCTATGACCTACGGACGATGGACATGAGTTAGAAACACATTCCTAAATAAATACATAAGATAGAAACGATCGGAATGATACCACCTAACTTTATTACCCCTGGTATCTTCACCTATTACAGTGTTGATCGTTCAAGCCCTTCCAAAGCTTTTTGTGGGAATAGTATTTATATGGTCTGCTCAAACTATAGAATGGGGTTGTGTGGTTAGACTACGGAGGGTCAAATTAAAAGATACGTAAGGGTGTATCGTGTTTAACGATTGAATGTCAGTTATGGACTGATAATTTCTGACGGTGGTTGCCGTTTGTGCTTTTGTGGTAAATTGCCCTTATTGACTTTCACTAAATGTAGGATATACAAACTGGTAACAATGATTATATGTAGCGTATTCGAAATGTATAGAATGAATTCAAATTTAAATAATAAATTGTATTATGCAACTTTCACGGAGGATTAAAGATGCTATAATTAGAAAATGATTTAGCGTTCAAGTACGTTATCATTTTGTCTGAGAACTTCTTTCGTATAAATAATATCCAAGAACATAGTTTTTACTTGTGTATAAATCATGAAGTAAGTGACTTTGAAAGGCGAAAGCGGTGTGGAATAAATAGTGTGAAATCTTTGAAGACAAGATTCCCTTTTGTACTATTTCTTAACAATTTTCTTCAGTAAAGTCAAACGTAACTCCATAAAATTTGATAGCCAATAGACAAAGTATCCCTAGATCAATAATGATAGCAAGGACTGTGGGATAGTATGGTAAACTCAATATTCACGGTACAGTCCGCACCACACAAATTTTTTAATTAACTCGGGAAGACCTTTTCGAAGACACGTGAGTCATCATCATCAAGCCAAGCACCGATTGATCGGTACTTGGCTTGATGATGATGATCCACGGTTACGAAAAATTCTATTCTTTAAATAGACGAATAGAAAAGAATCAAGAGGTGTAAGGTCTGATGATCGTGCTAGCCATAATCCTCTACTTATTATTCTTCCTGGAAAAAATTGTTGCAGAAATTGGATTGTAGCATTGGCTACATGAGGAGGTGCTTCGTCTTGCTAAAACTACCCGTCTCGTAATTCATCCTCACGCAGTTCATTTATAAATGGCTCGAGTATTATTTCTCTATATCGTTGAGTGTTAATTGTCACATCGAAGAAAATTGGACCTACTATACGACGACGAGAGATAGGAACCCATACACCAGTTTTAATCGGATGCAAATCAAACAAAATTATGTGGATTAACTGCGCTCCAAGTTCCATAGTTTTGACTATTTACATACCCAGAAAGATGAAACAACGCTTCATCTGAGAAAAATGTCTTATCCAAGCTGTTATTGACAGACATCTTATCTTCATATGCAAATCCTTTTTAAGTACCTTTTTTTAAAAAAGAAGAAGGAAAATGCTATGAGTGCATTGCAGTGCCAGGCAAAAAAGATGAGGCTATTGTCTGAATCGAAGTTTCCAAGAGGCAAGATTGGAACATTCTTGGAGTCATTCTGCAGATGGATGCTGATGGTAAAATGTATAAGATTGGCAATAAGGAAGGACGATTGGCTCAAAAGTATTCTAGGAACCAGTTTGGAAGAGAATTTCATTTCATAAGAGGAAGTTCCAAATGTAATTGTGACTCTTCGTGAGTGTGCCAGGAAATCTTCAATCACAGGTGGTCAAGGCTTCAAGAGATGTAACTGCAAGGTAAAATGTCTTTCAGGAAAATGTAGCTGCAAGAAACATGGGTTACTCTGTAATTCGAAATGCCATAACAGTTTGCCATGTTTTAACAAGTAGAAGGTTGTTTGTTTACAAATGGTGAGAATAAAACATTTTTCCATTGAATAAAACATTGTCTTTTTATTTCACGGGCACTGATAAAAATTCCGTATTTCCTAAATATTGTAATTTATCACTTCAGCCAATAGGGTTTAGGTTGTAAGTAAAATAACCGGTTAAAATAATAAATTGCATGTATATTATTACATTAACCACCTTTATTGGTTATTATGTATAATACCCGGTTGTTATGCATACTAACACATTTATCAAAGTAACGGTAACATATACATTGAACAAAAATATTATCGTATAAGTTTTTAAAAACATTTTCATTTCAATGGAACTACATTGCAAAGGTATAGGGAATTCTGATCTAATATTATTAATATCACAATTATAATCATAACCTCTATTGATTCCAAGAATCCATGAGTAACAAGATTGGTAAAAAAAAAGTACAAACATAAAGCAATATAAACGGATACTCTAAAACTGTGGCACTGGAACACTGAAACAGTTCACTAAAACCCTTACCACAACACTTAATTTGTACTGGACGCACGTTTCGATAGCCAAGCTATCATCATCAGCAGCAAGACTGAACTGGTTCAGTCAGGGTTTTAGTGAACTGTTTCATAAAGCAATATAATAGTAAAAGCTACAATAAAGACCACCACCTCCATTAAACTAAAAACAAGTACAAAAATTTAGAAAGGAAACGTAATCTAAACTGTAAGCAAATAGCGTCCTCTAAATAATCGTCAACAATGTAGTAGCACTTTTTAATTAGAATGTATTTCACATTCTGTTTGAATGATGCTGTGCTGCTCTGGTAATCAGGTAGCTTGTTGTACAATTTTTTACCCAAGTATTGTAGGCTTCTATCAGTCAGAAACAAATCTCATCTAGGTCTCAACTAGATATACGAGGTGTGGCAATTAAATAACCGGACTGCTACTACAAAACATTTTATTGGTCACCAATTACATTACAAAGTTTATCCCCTTCAATGTACTCTCCTTGCCGATCCTTACAACGCCCCATACGAATTTTCCACTGTAGAAAGCAGTGCTGGAAGTCCGTTTCTGTCAGCTTGTTGAGAACCTACGTCGCTTTCGCTTTCACCGCTTCCACGCTGTCAAATCTTGTCGCCTTAAGCTCCGATTTTACCTTAGGAAATAAAAAAAAGTCACAGGGGGCCAGTTCGGGCGAGTACGGTGGGTGGTCCAACACGGTGATGCTGGATTTCGAAAAGAACGCCTTCACAGACAAGGCGGAATGGGCTGGCGTATTGTCTTGGTGGAGCATCCAAGATTTGTTGTTCCACAAATCGGGTATTCGTCTTCTCACTCGTTCACGAAGGGTAGTTAGAACCTCGTGTTTCACAAGAAACTTGAGGTTATCTCGCTGCTCGATCTGAACACTCTGCATTTTTCCGACACGACGCTAACGTAAGGACTTGAACGGACGATTGCTACAGCGAGACTGAGCGACGTACAACCGTGTCCATCCAGCTCAGGGTGGGGGAAGCATTTACAAGCACAGACATGTTCAAACCTGCCGTGGCATGCTCGCTGTTTGCCGATAGTAGCACCAGTCCGGTTATTTAATTCCCACACCTCGTACAAGCATAGCAAGTACAATGTTGATGAATGCTGGAGTTAGTTGGAATATTATTTCTATCTTTGTGTATGTGGTGTGTTGCTTCTAAAATACATACGTGGTTAAAACTATCAGGATGACGACCAAATTTTAAATTTCATCAGGGTCATATATGAGTTAAAATAGATAGCCAAACTCGTAAACCTAAAGGTTTAAAGATGTACATCGTTAAATCTATAAGTTATTAGAGCCATTAAAAAAAATGCTTCACCATAGCTAAACAAAGCTGCCGATTTTGCTTAAGTTGATAGGGTTCTATAGCATTTTCTATACAAAATCTATTTTCTCCATCATTTAGTTTTGAGACTAATTTTCTTACCAATTCTCATAATTTGATCCCAAAAGTCAGTAATTGTTTTGGTTTAACCATGATGCATACACTATTGAGAAGCCCTAATTTTTTTACCTGCAAATGGTTTAGTTGTTTGTATGATCAAAAAGTACCCGGAATTTGTCAATAAAATGAAAACGGTTCAATTATTCATCGATATTTATTTTATTCCCTTCGAAGTAATCTCCATCGCAGGCAATACACATACTCCAACGCTTCTTCCAATCTTCAAAACACTTTTCATATGCCAATTTTGGAATCGCCTTCAGCTCCTTCTGCGAATTCTCCTTTATCGTCTCAATCGTCTCAAAAGGCTTTCCGCGAAGTGGTAACTTGAGTCGTGGGAACAGGAAAAAATCACACGGGGCTATGTCAGGTGAATAGGGAGCTTGTGGAACGGTATTAACGTTGTTTTTGGTCAAATAGTCGCGCACAAGATGAGATGTGTGAGCCGGTGCATTGTCGTGGTGAAGAAACCACGAGTTGCTTCTCCACAATTCCGGCCTCTTGCGACGAACATTCTCCCTCAAACGCTTCAGTAGGCTCACATAGTACTCCTTATTTACTGTTAGGCCTGGCGGAAGGAATTCAGAGTGGACCACACCACGGTAATCAAAGAAAGTGGTCAACAAAACCTTGATTTTGGATCGATTTTGTCTTGATTTTTTGGGTTTCAGCTCGTCTGAGAAGCGCCATTCCGACGATTGTTGGTTTGTTTCGATGTCATATTCATAGATCCATGTCTCGTCACCGGTAATAATGCCTTCGATAACATTTTGGTCCAAAGAAAACATTTCTTTAGCGACAGAAATGCGATGCTGTTTCTGCAAAAAATTCAGCACTCTCGGCACAAGCCGCAGTTCAACTCGTCTCATGCCCAAAACATCGTGCTGCTATCTCCCTGATGCTCACACGACAATCTTCGAGCACAATTTTCTTAACTTCTTCGATGTTTTTGTCAGTCACAGAGGTGGATGGACGACCGGAACGAGGCAAATCATCAACCACAGTACGACCAGCTTTAAACTCTTTGTACCACTCGTATGCTTGTGTTTTCGACATTGTTGAGTCCCCGTAGGCTACCGTTAACACTTTCAACGCTTCCGCACATGATATTTTGTTAGAAACACTAAATTTCAGGCAGACTCTTTGCTCAACTAAATTCGACATAACGAAATTCGCAGAGTACGCCAAACACTTACTTGTTTACAAAGCTATTACGCACAAACTATCCGACAGATTGCGCTTAAAAGTGACATGTAAACAACTGACAGATGTACCAACCTAGAAAAAAAATGATGTTGATAATATCTCAAGCGCGGTTCGTTTAAATGAGAAATTCCGGGTACTTTTTGATCATAGTAGTGGTACTTTCGCAAATGATTTATCTAACGTGGATCACGTGGACAATTTTTCCCAAAGATCTAAAGTGAAAGTAAATTTTATGGTTAGTAACAGATAATATTCTAACCATTTTTTCTCAGTAATGATTTTATGCTTATTATCCTGGTATTAACTAAAGGATTAAAATTATTGCAAACATAAAATGCCTTCGTGAATTAAGGTGATAGCTTTAAACATTTTCTATAGACTAACACTTCGCTTTCCACAAACTGAGAAGCCGAGAAAGAAATAAGACGTACTTTCGCCTGCGACATTAATTACTATAACTGAATCTATCCTAACGCCTTCGTTCCAGGATTATAATTACGAACCATCTATAATATACGATGAATTATCTGCCATAGATTAATAACCGTCATAAATTACATGGGTATATTCATTAAGTTATTCATTTATTCCAGAAAAATACGGAGAATCTTAATTTATTTTAAAATTATGCTGAATAAGAACCAGGGGTTATTCATCTTTGGGTTATACATTTTAATAGTGATAATATTGTTGGATATTTACGCATGGATTTCAAAGTTGTTGGAAGTGCATTGCGTATTAACCTTTTGGAGCAATTTAGCTTCAATTCAAACCACAAACGTAAGACCAAAACCATTCAGATGGGATAAATTGGATGCCAGACTAAGGATGCCTAGTCCACTTTAGATCTTACAAATGCGAAATCCATCAGACTTAAGCATTTGATATTCTGAAAATCATAACGATTCCTACATAAAAATCCAGCTATTCATTTAATATATAATATTCATTGATTGTGATAAATACGTAACCTCTCTTGCGTCCTCGATTATAGATCAGTCGTCCGTAGGTGCGAGAGAGACGGGAAAGATGGTCAAAAGGGACCAAATTGTACGAGATTTACGAAATAGGACGAGACACATGAAGGCTTGCCATCCACGTAGATCGAAAGGGCGCTACTTTTCCTATAACATAGGCGTAATTTCGTTCGAAATGGGGCCCGCAAGTATATTAACCGGTGTTCTGTAAACCGACGTCACCGACGAAGAAAAAACACGCCGGGTGCGTGTCCATATCTGGGCGAAACGCGAGATTTATTATTTTTTTATATTACAAACATTTTTTTATATTACATAACATAAAAAGATAATGTAAAAAAATCGTCTTTTCCGGCATTTACAAGCTTATCTGACAAATTAAGAAATAAGAAAATTATATTTTTAATCATATAAAATCTACTCCAAATACGCCGCCATCTCGCTGCCGAGCGTAGAAGTCAGAAAATCATCTGCAATTAAATCTTGAAATTTATTATTTTTTTGTATTCTAATTCATTATTCCTGTTTTTCTATAGAGATATTTCTTGTTTTAGTGTAACATAAAAGAACAATGTAGAAAAATCATCTATTCCGGTACTTACAAGCTTATCTAACAAATTAAGAAATATAAAATTACTTTTTTTAATTATATAAAATCTACTTGATACTAGCGCCATCTCGCGCATATATCTCAGAAGCCAGAAAATCGTCTATCACAGTCAAGGAAATCACCTATACGCATTTCGAAGGATTAATCCTATTTTAATAACCATATTTCCATTATTTTAGCTAAAATCGAGTACGAATAGTATTTTGCTCAGTAAAACAAACGAAAGAGAAAGATAGCGTATAGTATTTAGAACATCATCCGTAAGAAAAATGTTCCGCGACGAGGAAGAAGCGTGTGAGTCAGCCCTACGGCGCATATATCTTGGTTACGGAAGACTGTTATTGTACGTATAAGAACCGAATGCTCTGAACTGTCTTTGCGGGTAAATGGAATTACTTTACACTAATCAACGAGAGTAGATTGAAAAGTTTCCGGAATGACAATGAAAACAAAATAAATCGGATTCAAGTTATATTTTGTTTTTCAATATAATCTCCTCGAAGCTCAACACACTTGGTCCAACGTTTCTCTAGCTTCTCGATTCCCTCCCGGAAGTGACTCCTTCGAGGTTGCCAAAATAATCGTTTACAGCCTCTGTCAGTTCTTCATTCGACCAAAATCTCTTTCCACCCAGAAATGTTTTAAGTTTCGGGAACAGGTGGAAGTCCGACGGAGCCAAATCAGGAGAATACGGGAGATGCGGAAGGATTTCGAACTTCACTTCTGTCAATTTTTGCTGAGCGATTGCACTTGATTGAGCGGGCGCATGGTCGTGGTGAAACAATACTTTTTTCTTGACCATTCCCGGGCGTCCTTCCTGAATTGCTTTTTTCAGTTTGTTCAAAAGTGTTGTGTAATATTGGCCGGTAACAGTTTTACCCTTTTCAAGATAATCAATGAGCAAAATTCCTTTTGAGTCCCAAAAAACGGATGTCATCACCTTTCCAGCCGAGTGAATGGTCTTTGCCTTCTTCGGAACCAATTCACCGCGTTCAATCCACTGTTTTAATTACACTTTTGTTTCTGGTGTGTAGTGATGAATCCAGGTCTCATCCATCGTCACGAATCGTCTCTTGAAATCCGTTGGATTCCTCGTAAACACTTCCACACAATCGGCTGAGGTTCGAGCTCGAATGCGCTTTTGCTCCGAATTGAGCAAATGCGGCACCCATCTTGCAGAAAACTTTTTTAAACCCAATTCATTATGTAAAATATGAACTACTCGTTCGTAAGAGATGACCACGGCTTCCTCAATTTCATACACTTTTGTTCGGCGATCTGCCAAAACCATGTCATGGATTTTATCTACAATTTCTGGCGTGGTAGCCGTTTTCGGACGACCTGATCGTGGTTCATCACTTGTATGCACGCTTGAATTCTGAAACCCAGAATCTCACGGTGGAAAATGAAGGTAATGAATCCCCAAAAACGGCACCTAACATTGATTTGATTTCCGTTGCGGTTTTCCTTTCCAAATAGAAAAAATTGATGACCGCTCGAACTTCGTTTTTATCTATCATTGAAAACACAAGAAGGTACTTGACTTCAATGCTTGCCAAAACCAGACTATTTTACAGATCGATTTGACATTTGCAGTCATTTGACATGAAAGAGTTGCCAACACAACGACATAAAGTATTTGGAAAAAAGCAACCCCCTAGCAGCGATTCCGGAAACTTGTCAATCTACCTTCGTATATAGTAGAAATGAATTAACAGTCTGCTCAGAAAAGCTTCTTGCAGCGGATTCTGTTTCAAGTAATGGCATTTCGTCGCGTCAGGCGTCCTCCGCCCAGAGTTTAACGGATGGACAAGGATATACACGTTGTTACTGTACACAGAAATGTAAATGAAATATGTAGATGTAAGTGCAGAGCCAAATCTCTTCTTTGTAATTCAAAATGTCATTCAAATCTACAGATTGCTGCAACAAGTAAACTGAATCCTTCATCAATAACACATGAATATTTTGCTCTTCATATCGAATATCCCCGAATTATACGAATATTATTTTTTATTTGAGATGTTCTTATAATGTACATGTTTTGCTTTACGTAATAAAAGTTAATGTAACATAACCCTTATTTGCTTTATTATATATTTTGGCCAGAGTAAGGTTAGCATTTTGACACAGTTAAGTTTGTATTCATATTGACCGGCCATTATTGATAATGGTGGCATTTCGTGTATGGGCCGTAACATATGCATCATTAATAATTTTCTTAGCCAACACTCTCAGTAGCCTACATAAATCGATTGTATCAAATGCTGCTTCACACTTTTTGTAATTTTTGTGGGCGTTGTTAAAATTTAGCATATTATAGTCTTGATGCTTTCTTTCGGAACGCACTAGAAAGGGGATTTCGCGAGGCTTTGATCTTGCGTTTCCAAGCTCGTTTTTGACGGAGGGTTTTGCGGTTCTGGCATTCTGACGACGCGCGCTCATACACTGATATACACATATGTTCCCTTTTATTGTCTAAAGCTTCCGACAGAAAGGGAACATCAGTGGGAAACACAATGAGAGCAGCGCTGTGTCATGTGTGTCAGGCTACCGCGTGTGTGTGGCAGAACATGCCGTGATCCCAGGACGTGTCTTTATCTTTACGCTCTGCGGGTTATTTAGTCCTATTTAAATTACTTTCGATGAGTGTTTGCAGAGGATGGAAGGTTATCTCGTGCATGTGTGCGGTAATTTTGGTCATATTGTGCGCGGCAATCGGATAAGAGGAGAGTTAATTAGTGAATTCTCTCTTAATAATATTATTACGATAGAAAGTTGGTATTTATAGGTATTTAGAATATATTATTTTTTAAAAATGAGTCACAATTTTTAAACATTTTTCTAATAAAGCTATGCCTTCGAAAAACAATCAATCGATAAAAAGCGACGTTCTTTCAAGTGTTTATTAAGTTTTAGGAAAAGATAATAGTGACAGGGGACGAGGTCGAGACTATAAGGCGGATGTTGTAATTATTGTACTTGAACAATTCGTGCTTTATTCACCCTGCAGTTCTCATGTAGAAATAGTTTTCTGAGCATAATTGTGGGGTCTTCTTTCGGAAATAGCCGCTTTCAAGTTCCTAATTGTGCCTTTGTAGACATTTCTCCTTTTGGCATATACGCAATTAAGAAAATTGCGTCTTCGCCTTCTTGGGTGATGGGGAGCCCCTATAAATTCATTGCATGGACTCTTGTTTCATGGGAGGGCCTCTGTGGTGTATCCAGGTCTCACCCCCGGTTATAATTCTATAGAAGAAGTTTTCATCTTGGGATAAAGCAAATAAAGCATTCTCCTCGCAAATTTGTCGCCTACACGGTTTTTGTTCGAGCTGGGCCGCCTGGGAGTCCATCGTGCCGACACTTAGGTCATCCCCAAATCTTCGTGTAGGATCTCGAAAACACTCGTTTCTGATATTCCTATTTCTCTAACAATAACTGGAACTGTTACTCGGCGGTCAGCTAGCACCAAATCTTCAATTTCCTTGATTACACTGCGCTAGTTGCAAAATGCAACAAGCTGGACACCCGGGGGTAAACCTAATTCGAGTACGTTGAATCCAACGGTGCCAACCATTTTTAAAAGTTAGCTCGCGTTTTCGAACAATTTCAAAGAACCTCCTGGAACATTCTGGAATTTTTTAGAAAATCTGATCAAAGGTCAAAGCGATTTCTGGAGCCTTCGAGAACCTTCCATAGACTGTTCATGGACCATTTATTAACTTTCTAGAAGCTTCCATCCCCGCTACTGCTACTTGGTCAGCCAAGCCACTTGAAAGCGGTTCTGCTACACAACATCAATTCAAAAAATTCCATTCCGATTACATTGAGCAGCAGTAAAGAAGAGACATATGCATCGCTAAAAAAAATTCTCGATTTAGTGCAATATAATGACAAAAGTGGAAAATTTGTGCCGACTTAAAAGTGGTGGCTCTTTTAAGAGATATGCAAACGGATTATATAAAAAATATGTGCCACATGGAATACCCGTTTTGCCGGCGACCAATATAACGAACGGAACTGGCCTTTATGTGAGGAATTTAGATTGCGACAAAACAACATTGTTGAGATTCCATTTGTGCCGATCGAAGAGGTTTTGTTACCACCGTTCCACAACAAACTAGGAATTGTTAAAAATTTCATCAAAGCATTGAATCCAGAAGGACATGCATTCAACGAATTGCGTCGTATTTCTCCACGGTTAAATGGGATGAAGATAAAAGAAGGTAGACGTCTGAATCTGACTGTTTCGCCGTTTAAATGTTCGAACGTCATTAAAAATTCATTGTTTGCATTCCCATGTAGAAAAATTTGCCGAACGATCACCAAACGAATCCGATGAGCATAGCGAGCGTTTTCATCAAGTGACGGCGAGGCTAGAACAAAAGCTACATGCTCTTTTGGGTGTCATTTGTTGAAATCTACAAGAAGAAGATGACCATACAGAAGAATCAGGGCAATCAGAGAATGAAAAATTTAAAAAACAAGAAAAATGTTTTCTTTTTGCAAAAAATTATGAAAAATCGACTGAATCGAATCAATTTTTTTCAAATAATTTCTATTCCGATGTGTATTCGTTGATACGATGCCTATTCGATTGTTTTTTATCGATTTAAATTCAATAAGTGGTCACAAATTATAAAAATTACGTTTTTTTGGGGTCTTTGTGCATAAAATTTTTAAATTAAAATTGCTCGAAAACGCGAGCTTACTTTTAAAAACGGTTGGCACCATTGGATTCGCCATATTCGAATTAGGTTCACACCCCGGGTGCCCAGCTTGTTGCAAAAAAAAAGTCACAGTGCTATTTTTTCAATTCGTGCTTCCAGAAGTCTTCCACACTTTAGATCATCATGAATGGATTCCCCATACATTGTCACTATTCTGTCATGGATATTCGTCGAGATACTGCCTTCTTTCGATAGAAATTTCATGATGGTTCTGTATTCAAGATTCGAATCACTCATTTTCGCTTCCTTAAACTTATATACAAATGCCAAATGTTAAGCGATTAGAACCAAATTTGGAGATGACACCATGAAATGTCACAAAAACTTCACATAAGAAAATTGTCGCGATAGTATATTATTTTCATAGCTAAATAGATAGCATAAAAAACCTCCCTCGTATTTAGAAGTCACCAGACAGAATAATGTAAATTATTTACTCTAAAATGGTTTTAGAAGCGACATTTCTTACATGTAAACTCCAGAAAAAACAAGGAGGTCTTTTTTGTATGTGAGTGTTTAAGTTTGAGAACAATCCGAAAAACTATCTGACCTATGTATGTGGCCACATTCTTAAAGTAAATGGACTATTGCACATGTTAGATCCATTACGAAACTTTGTAGTACGTGATGTATGCTCGATTGTCGAAGTGTCAGCTGCAGGATCTAGATGGTACGGTCGGTCCGAACATACGCACATGTTACCCACGCTTATCGGACATGCTAGGCATTATGATGATGTACGTAGATGATTTAACATCTCCTCGCGGATGACAATGACACTACGAACGTTACGAACAACTCACAAGCTTTGAAATGTGAGCATGTCATCGTTGAATCGTTGTAGTTCGTTTTGAATGGGTTCGCGACGTTATGTATAGATGGCAGAATATTTCATCTCCTTCGATATGGAGATACTATTATATATTTCTCTGTATAAATCAGAGATTCCTAAACTTTATTGCCCCATTGACCATTTGCGGAATCTTTTTTCTGTGGACTTCCTGTCTGCAGAATGTTAAATTTTCCTAAACCCATTAACATAAAATGCGTTTACCTACTTGCTTTAATAAGGTTTCTAAAGTGTGGACAATTGTAAGAAAGCATGTATAATTTTTATTGAAAAGATACAAAATGCAAATATTTGGATTTTTAACGTTTTTTGGATTTTTCATAAGAAAATTACCTCCCTAAAACGACTTTCCACGTGGTATAAAGATGGAAAAACTATCAAAAACTTTCTTGTAATAATCAATAATGCAGGGTAAGCAACAGATATATCTTTCTGAAATCAGAACTGGTGGTACTTCATTCTAAACTGCATCTTAAGTTCTTGGCTAGTGCTTGTTGCGGTCAGTTCTTCTTGTAATATGATATCCGATTCATGTCATGTCACCGTATGGATCCATAATACAGTGTGGTGTTTCCATAATCAAAACAACCTCAAACCTGGTTTTGAAGTCTGTATGAAGGTCATTTAAATGTTGAACGTGAATTAGAAGCCAAAACGTCATCATCCTAGACGATTGTCAAGTTGAGGAATTGGAAAAATTCATGCCTTCCTATGTTTTGCTTCATTAGATTAATTTTGGCAAGAAAAGCTGGAATGGTGAACTTTGTTTTTATTAAATTCAGACTCTCACCTTGCAACTGCAATTTGACGACATTTCTAGTAAATAAATCTGTTAAATAGGCAATATGTATGTCCATTTAATTAAATTTCCTTTCAAAATGGGATCTGTAGCATCCAAAAACCCTAAAACAGTCTCAAAACGTGAAAGAAATTTTGTCAAACGTAAGTGTTTCGACAGGTGGCGGACTTCAGTGTGAAGGAGTAGTCGATGAGAACCCTTTCCATTTTCTTCACACAACAGCGCAAATAGCCTAGAATTCAAAACTTTATTACGAATCTTGTTTACTGCTATTATGACGAACTGAAGAGATTCACGCAATCTGGCACTGAGATTCTTAGTTACTAACAAGGGAACACCGGCAACCCGGACGCCCCCAAAAAAAATGTAAGATCATTGCGTGTATCCGTTTCTGCGGAATCCTCCGTATGTGGAGTGGAAGGCGCTCTAATGAAAATACTACCCCTTGAAATTTGTGCTAATATCTCAAAAAGTATTAGAGATATTCAAAAAAAGTTAAGACAGGTTTTTAATTGTTTAAAGAGGACTAAATTTAGCATAATCGTCGTTTCAAAATTTATTAATTTCAATAGAGAAACTACCCCCACCCCAACTTTTTTTAACTTTTCCAAATTTACCACAAATGAGGGTCTGTTTCATGCAGAATTCAACGATATACATTATCGTCATTTAATTTTATTCAAAATAGTGGTAATCTAAAAAGAAACGTTCAAAACACAAATATTGCTTACACCAAGAGCAACGTACGAGAGCAAGTTTTCCACAAATAGTACACAGTGGCGTGGATTGTGCAGCTTTGGCAAAGCAGAAATTTACTGGATTTTCAAAGGCATTTGATCGCTCCGCAATGTATCCACTTTTGTACCAAGAATACTTAAAAAACGCCAAAAAATCTCGGAGACGAAAACTGATTCTGGGTTAAAGACTGTAACTTGATATTAGTATTTCTATGATGCAAATTTATATTGTGGCCCATAAAAATAACTTGGACGAAAAAAGTTCTCACAAAATTTTTCCATAATCTGAAACCATACACGTCTAATGGTTGAATCATCGCAGTTGCCTGCTTTGGAATGGCCAAAATATTTACACTTTTGTCTTTTGGCGTTAATGTATGTAGTTCTGTTGGACAATGTCCACTCCATGAATCTAGTAGTAGCTAATTGTTGGCATTGTTTGGCAAGGAAACATCTGTATACCATGTTTTGAAATGCGCAGATGTTAATTTTCCTGATACAGAGGCAGATATGTATATATTGATTGGGCAAAAGAGTGTTTCCTGTACGCGAGGGCTTAAAGTACCGCTTGCCTCTTTCAAAACTAGAATTAGTGGAGATAATAATCTTCCATTTGCAGAAATTGTAGGCATTATAGTATAATTGTGAGTAATAGAGTGTAAGGACTGTACGGTGGTTTCAACATGTTTTTCACCTCGTGAAAACAATGTACGACCAGAGTGTATTTCCATATCCACTCTCGTCTGCATTATAAATATTGTCTTTTCCAGGGGTATCAATATAAGGTTTTACGTTATTTATAAATCTGTCGCTTACGTCACGTAATTCGGTAGTATCAATTGCAGCAGAATAGTAACAAATTTCGTTATTTTGCGTGATGCAATGCCACGCGCCTTTTTAAAATGCCTTATCCACCAATGTCCTGCTTTAAAACTTGTATATCCAATTTCGTCTTTCGTCTCTAGAGCCCAACGTCGAATATTCATATCATGCACTATATTTCCTCCTCGTTCCATCTTGGAACTGTATACGTACATATTCCGTGATATATCTTACTTTTTCAATGTTGGTTCCACCTCTATTAACGCTTTCCTCCCATCTATACAACTGCTGAACTGATTTTACCTTTCTAAATTTGCTATTAACTCTTTCAAGTATTCTTCTTGCGTTTTTCCCACTTCTTCAAAATTCTACAGCTTTAATCTTATAGTGAAGATCTATAATGCTACCTTCATCGTCAGGAACACAATCTTCGTCTTCCCAATTTGCTTTAACTTAATTTTCTGACGGTAATTCAATAAACTGTGGTTCATGTGGTTCTGAAGGCAATTCAAATTCTAAACCCATTTCAGTCTAGAACCTCAATATATCTTCTTCAGAAGCTCTAGCAATAATTTCTTTCAAGGCATCGTGTAACTCCGTTTCTTCTGGTGTCGTAGGAGTTCTTGCAATATTTTGAGTTTGAAAAGTTATTTGTAACATATCCACAAGATTGGCAATGTTAATTCGTGGCATTCTCTTCGTCAGATTTGTTATATGTTCGCAAACTGATAACTTGTACATTAATTGTAAGAATTTCAATAGTGTGTATATATATATATGAACATATCAGTAAACTATGTGGGGAAATTATCTGATATTAGACATATATCACATATACATACGCTGTTTTTGTGGTTTAATGCAATCATTTTAATACTGGATAGCAAATAAATAATAAACAAATAACACATAATTGCGGTCTTATATCGGTTGCTAGTATTTCCACCTAGGTTCCTTTTAAAGGGTAAACTATTCAGTAGATGCCTTTAAACATATTTTTCTAACGAGAAGCCCTATGGTTTCAATAAATTGATTTAAAAAAAGTGCAATTACAATTACAATTATTTTAAAAGTGTTATCACATTTTTTTTTTGATTTAAAGGTAGAACTTAATGACAAAGATGTACATAGTTGAATTCTGTATGAAACGACACCTTATTTGCGTTACCTAAAAATTAAAAAACCTCCAAATAGGTTGGGGTGGGAGTAGTTTTTCCATTCAAATGAATAAATTTTGAAATGTCGATTATGCTATCGTTTAGTCGTCTTTATACAATTGAAAACCTGTCTCAAGAATTTTGAAACATCTGGAGTTTTCGAGATATTAGCACAAATTTCAAGGGGTAGTATTTTCATTAGAACCCCCTCCACTCCACATATGGAGGATTCCGCAGAAACGGATGCGCGCAATGATCTTACATTGGATCGTTCTACAAATTCACAAAATTTGGCAGTGTTCCCTTGTAAATGTTGTTGCAAAACATTCAATATTGATTGACCTTTAGAGACTATTTTCAAAATTCTCGCAGATACCAATTCTGCTTGTATTTCTTGGTCCATAACATGACGAACATATGCTAACAATACCGTTTCGTTATCAGGTAAAGTGGACTCGTCAAGTTGAAGATCGAAATAGTTTGTTTGCAGACAATTACACAATAAGCTTCCCACATCGCTTCTTATCACATATGACGTACAGAATCAATCCTTTCGAGGCTCAAAATCATTTCAATAATTTTGTTGCTCTAATATGTATCAGTGTCAGTGTATTGTGACAGCGATTTAATGGCCATTTCCAAGTTTGTATATTATTTTGATAGAAAATGACACTCACTTGTTCAAATTTGGAATATGCATATGTGGTGTTTGTTTATGGTTTTTGTAATGGGAATGCTGCTGTTGAAGAGGATCGCCAACGGTTTCCACATAAGAGAAATCCTGGTAAAAACGTATTCATCAGAGCTTTTAACAATTTGTGCGAGATCGGGATGCTTCCCAGTGCTTTGATTCCCTGAGCTTTGATGGAGAATTGCAAAGTAATTCTTCAGTTATTAAAAAATATTTTTACACCAACTACCTCCTCAATATTTTTTAATTCTAAATATATTCACATGAAATATCTTTTATCCAACTACATTAATTCAACTCACTTAATAATAGATTATACCTACACCATCCCCTTCGATTTTTTTATGGTTTTATCACAGGCAACACATCAATGTGGAATGAATTAACTAAACCATAAGGCACGTCGTAGACCTCCAACATGTCACCGAAGCCACCATAATATAATAATTTATTCGGAAAATGAACCCCTTTTTCTATAGCCTTTGCTTAATTACTTTTAATGCAGAACGGAACGGAATTACCTAGGCGGCCGATATCTAAATTGACATTGCTGCACGCGGCGCGGTTAATCTGCATTGCAAAGGAGCACTCCACTTCACAATTATGAGGGCATCAGCGTTTACCTAGCAATTGTTTTGTGCGTCATTTTGCCGCTTATCCCCAAACGGATCTAAACTAGTTACGTTTTAGATTGACAAGGAGATAAACGCATGACGATATAGGTTTTTTTTTGTTTTATAGCGAGTCATAGATAACAAATTATGAAAGGTATAATTAAAATTATTGCCGTCCCTGTTGAAAGCAAATTGTCCGTGATAATTTTGGAAGTTGGGAACCTATTATTTACAAAGAAAGGAAAGTAGTATAGGTCTCAATAGATGGAGCTGCTTGGCAACTATCAAATGGAAATGTTAAACTAATCGAATCACAGTTAATGTTTTAAAATTTAATTTTTGAAGCGTTCCACAGTGAAGTAAAATGGTATACCGGATGTCAGAAAGATATACGCGATAACAAGAGTGAACATTAATTGTTTCTATAAATTTTACTTTTGTGGATCTTTTAAACCAACGAGGTGTGGAAGAAAAAAATTGGATTGCTTCTTTGCAACGATTTTATTTTGCTTCTATACCACAATGTTATCCCTTTCAAAGAAGCTTCCTTGAGTAGCGGAAGCGATTTTTCCATTCTTCGTAACAGTGCTGAAAGGTTTCAACTGGAATCACCCGTAGCTTCGTGCGGGCTTGGCTCCTTTAGATCGATAGTGCCAATATGACGTCCTTTCAAGTCTTTAATCATAGAGAATAAAAAAAGTCACATGGACTGAGATCAAGCGAATAGGGGGGCTGAGGAACTACAGGAATCCCTTTCTTCATCAAAAATTGGATGATGAAGGCTTTCGTGTGACATAGGTCATTGCCATGGTGGAGGATCCAAGTGTCCGCAATGTCCAGTCTGACGGGAAGCATCTGTTTTCTGAGCCTTTCAAGAACTTCTTTATAAAACACTTGGTTGATAAAATTGATGAAATTACTTAATATTTCCTGGCTTTTCTTGATTGCTGCAGCTTCTGTCGGATTGAATTTCAAAGCTTTCTTACTTGATCAAAATATTTGTTGTAGTAAAACGCAGCCTGCAACCATGTTCCCCAACGTGTAACAATCGGCTGTGGTGGTTCAGGTGAATCAGAACACAGATTGTGAAATAGTCAGGTACGTTTCGGGGACTTTGAAAGCACTGCCTTTGTACTAGCAATCAATGCATTTACTAGTGAAAAACATGTAGGAATCGTTTGTGCCGCAAGATTTAGACTATGGATTTTACGTTACATGTAAGAAGTTACCACTGTGTTCTTTAAGAAATCGGCCCAAAGAACGCATGTTTGCCGCACCATCACTCATAAATATTAAAAGTTGCTTAGTTGAAACTTCAAATTTGTTCAATGAGTTCTACACCACCTTTAAGATCTCATCGGCAGTACAATTTATAACTCTTTTGGAAGCAAGTAAGAAGGATGACGGTCGATGTGGTTCCATTGTACGTACCACTACATTAACCACAGAATGTTTTTGACGATCTGTTGTTTCGTCCACACACAACCAGAGTTTTTTATCTTTCAATTCCGTTTTCATTCATTTTTTCTATACGTTCACGAGCAAATGGCACTACATTTCGTATCGATGTCCGACTAGGTAATTTACAATCCGCATATTTATTCCAGAAGGAGACAAATGCTTCTTTGTCTAGTAAACGCAACGATAAATTACATAAAATAAGAGTAACACATAAATCAAATGTAAATTTTTCTTGGTCTCGTATGCCACTTTTTGCAGAAGAATGCTGTTGGCTTTCGATGTGATTCGTTGACAATGGCTTCTGGACCAACACATTAAAGGGATTTTACAAACTAGACATTGAATTTTGGCGCCATCAAAAATTAAGTCCGGCATGTCCACTATAAAGTTTTTAACTGTGTCTGCCATTGGTCGTTTTCACGACTTACCTAACTGCGACATTTTTAAAGCAAACATAAGCGTACAATTACAAAATAAGTTACGACAGCCTACATATACACAGAACTACTCGCATACAGCATCGGTTTAGTACTGACGCTGTGAACGCGTGAAATAAATAATCGCCGACTCCGCACCACATATCTACTACACTGACTGTTACCGCTGTTTGCCCAGACTACATATCATCATCAGGCTATAGTCATTGAACTCGTTGAGAAACAATAAGATCACGTCATCGTCAGTAATACAGTAACAAAAATTTTAAAGTTCAAAGGAATTTGTTAAATGTATTATGTTTGGAACGTAATGTTTAAGAAAGTTATCATTTAACGATTTATTTAGAAAATAAAAAATTGTGGAAAATGGGATAGGAAGCAGCAACTGACACGGTTTTTAATTTTCTTAAACATTAGGTCCCAATCATAATACATTTAACAAATTCCTTTAAATTTTAAAATTTTTATCATATATTATTGACGATAACGTGATCTTATTGTTTCTCAACGACGTCAATGACTATAGCCTGATGATGACATTATGTTGAAATCGATAGGTTCATCCACCATAGTTACTTGGTTGATAGTTTGTCTTTGCCCCCGCCTGAATTTCTGCATTGTGTCACTTTTCCACAGAAATCAGAAATTACATCTACTTCGCCTCTTAACAGACCAAGACATTGCCCACGTTTGCTCACACCTTACCCTCCCCTGCTCATAGCTTGCTCACTCCTGGTCAAAAACCTGGCTACACCCATGCCGTCTACTACCAAAAAACAAATGAGCATGGACTGTCAAGTAGATTTTTAACACACACCCTTTTCATGCCCAAAACTTGAGTAAAAATCTGATGAAGAGCAAAACGGTTCAGATGTAATTCACTACTCATCATCCTCAATGACTTCACGAGAGCTCTCGCTGATTCCAGTGATTCCAGTCTTATTAATTTTACTTCCTTTGATTAAAAATTATAAAACACTCGCAAAGTCTACCATAACATCATACAGGGTGGGGCAGAATGGGAGGGCGTTTTTTAAATGAGAAAAACTCAGGTATTTTTTAACTTTAAAAAATTTTTAATTACGAATAGTGAAAGTTTAGGTGTTACCATTTAACAATGGAAAAGTGATATTATGTTCTGAAAATTATGTCAGGCAGATGACGTCCGTTTTCTGCAATGCACTGCTGTAGTCGTTCCTCAAAGTTCCGCATCGCCCTTTCACACAAGGTGATGTCAATTGTTCTAACTTATGCCGTAATTGCTTCTTTTAACTCTTGCAGATTTCTAGGTTTATAGGCTAAAAATAATCAGCAGGAGGTCAGGGGAACGAGATGGCCGTGGCACATCACCGAAACGGGAGATTACGTGTTCAGGAAAAATGCGGCGCACAACTTCCATTGAGGCTCTCGCTGTATGTGCTGTGGCACCATCTTGTTGGAATAAAACATTTCTTGTGTTAATTCTTCGTCGTTGCAACTCTGGCATCAAAAAGTTTTCCAACATGAAAACATATCGCTAGGAGGTTACAGTTACAGTTGCTCCTCTTGCATCTTCGAAAAAATAACGTCCGATCACTCCAAGATGGCTCACAGCGCACCAAGCCGTGGCTTTCTCACTGTGAAGTGGGCATTGATGCAGTTCACGGGGGTTTTCTACTGCCCAATATCAATAATTCTGTTAACAGAACCGCTCACATGAAAGTGAGCCTCATCGCTCATCATTATTACTGGTTCATTTTCATCAGCAAAAATCATTTGCATTCTTTCAGCGAGCTGCTGGCGTTGTGCAAAATCTCCTTCATTCAGTTGCTGGACAACCATAAACTCATAGGGGTGAAAGTATAGATCTTGGTGTAAAATTCTGCGAAGTGTTCGACTACTCATTCGGAGCGTTGCAGTCCGTTTCCGCACAGAGCGCTCTGGACTTTGATTTACTGCTTGTCTCACCCTTTCTAGAGAGGCTGGTGTCCTGACACTTCGGGGGCGACCTCGAGGTTTCGGATTCATTGCCGATACCGTCAATCTAAAATTTTGTACCCAACTGTTAATTGTGTCGCGTTTTAGAACTAAGCCGTTACGACCAATATTGAAACGTTGACGAAAGCGCCGCTGTACGACAATAACAGACTCGCCCGATTTTAGATGCTCCTCAACTGCAAACGCACGATACTCTCTCGTCCAGATAACCATTGTAACGAACGGTTAGCTCTCCTGAATCGAACGACTCCAACTGCGATCCTCTAGCCCCACCCCTTCGCGTGTACTACCCGTTTTAAGAACACCCTTTCATTCTGCCCCACCCTGTATTTACAGATAAGAAATTAAGTCATCCTTAACCAAGAACACTCTGTACACATAACATACATATATCCTAATTATTTATCATCAAAAAGTAATGATTACAAAAGTATAAAATTTCCCAGTACATCAGTACTTTACATTCAACGTCCGGAATAAAACAGCACATGTCCGCTGTCAATTGACCGCCACCGTGAAAGATGGATCGTATTTAGATGAACGCAAATAACCAAACAATAATGTTTGCGGCTGGTCCCCGCTTCAAACCAGATCGTTACAGTCATCCTCACGTACCTATGGAACGTCATGAATAGTAAAAATCTTTCAGAGGCACAATAAATAAAGGCTAAAGCTTCACCGTAACAATACGTGCTTAACAAGAACTGAATGACTATCAATAGGTGATGGTAAGTATGGAATAATAAATTATTGTAGGTTTGCTGTGAATGTCTATACGCCTTACAGGAACGTTCGTGTATGTTTTCGCGTGACTAGGAAATGGATTCAGTGGAAAAGTAAATCAGGGGGTCATTTTATAGTTGGTAATTTTAAGATTTCTTATGTTTTGTATGTGGTAATAATGAAATGAAGGTTATAAAGAATTTGTGAATAACCAAATAGGGTTTTGTGAATTGATTCAATGTTTTTGAAGGTAAATAAACGTTGACATGTTTTCTTATACAACATGACCATTTGTGTGTTAAAGATGAAAATAACAATAATAATATATTCATCCACAGAACAAAATAATACAACAATGTATAGGACCAGCCAAAAAACAATTTAGTTATTAATATATATAAAGTTGAACGTCTTTTATGCCCACGTCAATCATCCACAACGTCAATTATCCGCACAGCTGCGCTCACTGCGTTCCATTCATCAATTTTTCGCGCAATACTGAATGAGTCTGTTGTACGTATCAAATTTTCTGATCTTACGGAGAGTGTATGTAATGAAATGTTTTTATCCCAGGGAAATTGTTCAAAAATTGGAATTTTTGGATCTGGAACGGGATCTGGAAGTTCAAAATGTTTACTACGACCTACGAAGTTCTCTCCACAGTTCCTTCTTATTACTGGCATGAATCTGGCAGCGATAGTTACGACGTGTGACAATTAAATAACCGGACTGATGTTACAAAACATGTTATTGATCACCAATTACATTACAAAGTGTATTCCCTTCAATGTACTATCCTTGCCGATCCCTACAGCGCTCCATACGAATTTTCCACTGTCGAAAACAATGCTGGAAGTCCGTTTCTGTCGGCTTATTGAGAACCTTCGTCGCTTTCGCTTTCACCGCTTCCACACTGTCAAATCTCGTCCCCTTAAGCTCCGAAAGCTAGGAAATAAAAAAAAGTTACAGAGGACCAGGTCGGGCGAGTACGATGGGTGCTCCAACACGGTGATGCCGGATTTCGCAAAGGACGCCTTCCAGATAAGGCGGAATGGGCTACCGCATTGTCTTGGTGGAGCATCCAGGATTTGCTCTTCCACAAATCGGGTCTTCGTCTTCTCACTCGTTCACGAAGGGTAGTTAGAACTTCGTGTTTCACAAGAAACTCGTTGCTCGATCTGAACACTCTACATTTTTTCGACGCGACGCTAGCGCAAGGACTTGAACGGACGATTGCTACAGCGAGACTGAGCGACATACAACCGTGCCCATCGAGCTCAGGGTGGGAGAAGCATCTATAAGCACAGACATGTTCAAACCTGCCGTGGTGTGCTCCCTGTTTGCCGATAGTAGCACCAGTCCGGTTATTTATATGCCACACCTCGTATAGTAAGCTTTTTTTTCTCGTTTGATTACATGATTTGTTTCATTTCTTAGCGTTTTATAAAATTGATAATGAGCCGGGTTTCTTGACTTATGAAAGCGTTTTAATGCATTATTTCGTGAATTAATCAAAAGCTTTATGTTATAGGTAAGCCATGGAGCCGGAGGTTTAGAAGTCGAAATGGTCTTAATCGGTGCATGACGTTTGAACAGAGAAAGAACATTAGCATTGAAAAACGAAACATTTAAATTCACGTCATTGAGATCCTAGATAAAGTGCCAAAGAACTTGATATAGATCAACGAGAAATTGTTCTTGGTCGAACATACCTTGAACTTTGAATTTAATTTAGATTTACTATTGACCCTAATGCAGCAGCACACTCCGTAATGGTCGGAAAAAGGGGATAGGTATTACACTGTGCCTCTGCACCAACTCTTCTGAGTTCATTATTATTAGATCAATCAGGGTAGATGTCGTGGGGCGAGTAGGTTGCTCAATAAGTTGTATGACGTCGTACGTTTCAAGAAGATCCAGAAATCTCGTAGTTTTGCTGTCAGAAACGTCGAGCAAATTTATATTGAAATCTCCCAAACATACAAAATGGCCAGAAAAGCAAAACATTTCTGACAAACTCTCCTCAAATTCATCAAAAAACGAAGTGAAACAGCTATTGGGAGGTCTATAGCAAACATTATTTTTCCCTAGTAACTACAAAACTAAGAGACATATGCTTCAGAAATGGCTGTGAGTAAGTCTTTTCCACACATATTTTAATCCTAGTTATCGCATATAATGCAACCCCACCACTCCTGGAAGGTTAATTGATAATAATTGTTTAAAAATAAATTAATAGTAATAATTATTTAAAAATACACATTTTAATTTACTTTTACACTATCTAAATGAAACATCTAATAAAGCTAAGGAATTCAATGCATTAATACGTGGTGCTATCCAGTACTGGTGCTATCAACGACCTAAAGGATTAGCACTTACTTCGTAGAGTTCTTACCCGTAGCAATTTTAACCCTTTCATTCATTGCATTGAATGTTAAGAGGATTACCATTAGGTTCTACATTGACGGCTTAATTAAAAGAACCCCTTTCATATTCAGGGTATTGTTAACACGTTTACTTTTAGACACAGCAGAAACTATAATTTAAAACGTTTGGTATAAATTGACTACAACAAGAGAAAAATTAAACTCTTCTTTAACAGTAAACGATAAAGAAGTTATCCAATTCTTTGCGGAACCTAAATTAATGAAATATATTAAGCGTAAATGTAATAAAAAGAACATTTATTTTGATAAAAAAAAACAGTATACAGAGTAGCAGAAAGTACTTAATAATAATTTGCTAAATGATTCCTCACTAGAGCAACGTAAACTGCGCTGAAAGCCAGTGGCTGACGCATAAAAGTTTACACAAAATAAACACGGCCGGGACAATTCGGTATAAGCGTCAGTATAACTGCGACTTGAAAGCCGATCTGTTGTGTATGCATCTACGCTGTCGTATACTATATTGTAGTTCTACGTTTGTTTTGAAAATGTTTCCTACGTCGCGAAAACGACCAGAGTTGGACACAACAAGAGAATTTATTGCAGAAATGCCTGATTTAAAGTGTGATGGCGCTAAAATTCAATGTGTAGTGTGTAAAATAGATTTAATGTGTTGGTCGAAAAGTGATCGTCTACGGCACGTAAATAGGGCATGTTTCAAAAAAAAGTTCCACACGAGATTATGACAAATTTAAATTTAATTTATGTGTTTATGTAATTTACCATTTCATTTACTAAGGAAGAAAGTATACGTCTCGTTTTGGAATGAATATTCGGACTTTAAGTTACCAAGTGAGAGAACATTACAGAGAGTTGTGCCGTCTGCTCGCGAGTATGTTGAGAAAAGAATTAAATCGGAGTTGCAAGATAAAAAACTGTGGTTATGTGTGGACGAAACAACAGATCGTAAAAAACATTCTGCGGTTAATGTAATGGTACGCACAATGGAACCACATCGACCGTCACCCTCAATTTTACTAGCTTCCAGACGAATACAACAATGCACTGCCGAAGTAATTTCAATGTTGGTGTTAAATACATTGGAAAAGTTTGAACTTTCAACAAATCAACTGTTGTTGTTTATGAGTGATGGTGCCGTAAACATGCTCGCTGTAGGTCGATCTCTTAAAAAACATTGTGCTAACTTGTTGCATATTACATGTAAAATTCATACTCTCAGTCTCGTAGCAGATAGTAACGAGGTAGACGCTCTAATAGCACATACAAAAGCTGTGTTTGTAAAATCCCCAAACCGTATTCTGGAATTTCATAGACTATGCCCCGTTATTCCTGAACCACCACAACCTATTCTTACTCGTTGGGGAACATGGTTAGAGGCTGCATTTTATTATCTTAAATATTTGGAGAATATAAAGAACGTGGTTTTGGAATTCGACCCAAAGGAAGCTGCGGCTGTCAAGGAAAGCCGCTTGAAATTTCAGGATAGTCAAGTTAAAACAGATTTGGAAATTATTCAGAACAATTACGTGGGACTAGCGGATGCGATAGAGAAACTACAAAATTCTTCGGTGTCGTTAGTGGAATCTTTGCAAATAGTGCAACATGTTCACGCACAGCTATGCGCGATAGAAGACGCAAGAAATGTTTGTGTTTTAGAAAGGTTCGAAAGTGTTTTAGATAAAGACTCTGATTTTGGCACATTAAGACAAATTTGTGAAGGTGCGTCAACAGAACGGTTAAGTTATTTGAAAGATTATATTACTTACGCAAATATAACGTCACTAGATGTAAAACGTTCGTTTTCGACATACAAAAACACTTTTTCTTCACGCCGCACTCACTTTGCCGAAAGAACTTAGGAAACATATCTAATGTTACAAATATTAAATAGACATTATCCACTTTGTGATTTCACGGAGGACTCTTAAAACGGTAAGTGTTTGAGCACGTATCACATTTAATTTATTTTGTGTAAACTTTTATGCGTCCGCCACTGGCTTTCAGCGCAGTTGCGTTGCTCTAATGATTAGTAACGATAGATGCCGCTTACACATAAACAAACACAACGTACACTTGCACAAAGAAAATAAGTCTATGCAAACTCGTCATATGGTACCTGTGTGGTAACTTGTCGGCTATTCCATTACAGAAATTAATCCACACCAGTAAAAACCAAAAACAAGAACCTCTAAGCAAAGACGCGTTGATTACCGGCAAAAACCTCTGAATTCAAGTCCGTATACGGCGCTACAACCTCTAATTATTAATTAATCTTGCGCAAGATCGGATACCGCGACTAGTAAACGTTAACGCAGTAAAAAACAGCCGAGATTTGTAAGAAAATAGTTAGTGGCAATTAACGACATCTACAAGCGAATACGCACGTTTCTAATTACGTTCTTAGGCACACAAGTTTCGGTCCAATTTGTAACTATCACCAAGAGAATAATTTTACAGTAAATTTCGCGGTTGGTTTAACATTTCAATAAATCTTTGTGTGATAACTTTTATTTGCATACGATCTATGACATATCATTCGTGCAGATGCTCACCAGGTTCCTTTTAACATCTGGTTTTTATCTCCGGATGTTTTACATATTTTATTTTATGTTGTTTGTATAAGTAATGATTGCTACATTGTATAAGAGATTGATACTTTATCGTTGAACTAATTGGTGTTCTCCATTAGAACTTGCCAACTTGGTTAATTAAAGTGCAGTGAATATCATCGGGTCAGAGCCAATCAAACAGGACATGTCATTTGATAATTAATAGAGCGAGGTAATGTCTCTGCGCGGCATAGGCGTGCGCTTCATTCAGTAAGTACAATACCAAAAAATAAGGTAATAATAAATCGAATATTAATAACAGGATCAATCAAGAATTATAATATCTGAAAAGTTGTGAAACATTTACTCTTTTAACACTAGAACCGCCGAGAATTCCTCATACCTCGAACCGCCACCCCGGTGATTAAAACTCAATTCTACTTCGACTGTTTTTATTAACTAACATAATTTGCTTGCATAAAAGTGTACATTTATTCACAAAATATAAAAATAACTTCTAACTTAACTTTGGTATTTTAAATATCGTTACAATTTTTGCAATAAGTTATTTTAAATCCACATTTTCCACATATGTTCTTGTTACAGTTCTTACATCTATCGTAAGTTTTATTTTCACCTTTCTTATCTTGACATGTACGTCTTTTGCGAAATTGCTTATCTGTCTTTGATCCAGCCCGTAAGTTCTTGTTGCATTTTTGATTCGATGTTCCCTCCTGAGGGTTTTCTTCGTGGTTATTGGATTGTTGCGAGAGTTCTTCTGCCAATTGCAGAATTAAGTCGCGACGTTTTATTTTTTTGCCAGTGATCTTTGTATACAGCAAACGCATTGATTGCAGCAAGATCCAGTATGTTATAAAAAACATGGACTTCACGCTGTATTTTCGGGCCATTTGACTACTACTACGTCAACGCCATATTCTGTGCTATTATAGTATAAAACTGTTTCTGGCTTTTTCTTTGTACCAGCATCAATCGAAACCGTTGGATGTTGCATACTTAGAAGGAGAACATTTTTGTTTATTTTGAGCCTGAGATCAAAGCAACACGTTTGGTATGTACCAAAATTTTCTTAACGTGATCACACGCCTTTTGGGGCCCACACACCAACCTTTAATAATGATGAAATCGCTTCACCGTAATGCACGAAACCAGGAAACTACACTTTACACACAATAGTGTTGTGGTAAGGGTTTTTGTGAACTGTTTCAGTACACTTTTCCGTCAAGCACTGTTTTTAACAATTTCTCCAATCTTTATGTGGAATCCAGTTCCAATGCGGTATATCTTTTTCTTCATTTCAGTACGATGATAATAATCTTCTTGACCGGCATGAGCTACAGCAAAAGAAACTGGAGAACAATACCATACTTTATAACTTTTTCCCTTAATAACACTAGTGCAATCTATCATTCCGTCTTGAGAGAAGACGTTTTCAACAAATATTGGCTCTTCCAAGTTTTCCCTTCCCTATTTTACTTTATCTTCGATAGTACAGCCATTCAATTAAGTCTCCATAGATTTTCTTTTGGCGCATCTGACTATGGGCAATGACCCTGATGACCTTGCAATATTTTAATGATTTTCTTGAAAATCATTACCAAGATCATCGCACCACTTCCTTTTGCTCTTGCACCAATCCTTGTAGAACCTCCTGAGACAATCTTCAAATAAATGATCAGCCTAAATAGTTGCCAATGCACGAAGACTGTGGTGCTTGTATACAACCAACAACACCATCAATTATCTCTCAAGGTGTTTCTCCTTCGGGAATACCTTAAACTTACCACGATGTCTTTGGGGCTTTTACTTATTTAAAATAAAATCCGTGATGCACTGAATTTACGATGAAGTATTCTAGCAACAAAAATGAAATAATAATTATGTAATTCTAACGCAATTCTTTTTAATTTCAAATTTAAGATAACAGATGCTACGAGTCCAGCCCCAAACCAGCAACAGCAACAGCAAAAAGCGGTTTTTTTCTCCCAATATCCAAAGACTTTTAATATCGGTTTTTATAAGCTAAAAGAAAAAGGAATTTTTTAAGATAGACAACTGATTCTACTTGGTTTAAAAAAGTTGTTAATATTTGATTCCGCAACCGATTTTGATAAATGCTTTAATTCTTTTTTGGCTGCATACTTTTCCTGTATGATTTATCCATTTACCCTTACTAAATACATTAATTCATCTTTTAGCAAATGTGCTAACTTATCTACAATAAGAAAAACCTGCTTTTATATATTTTGATTTCAAATATAGTTTAATGGTTCGAAATTCTAATTTCCTTTTTCAAGACTGTTTGAAATTAATTACCAATTTGATAAAGTCTAACCCATCCCTTTTACAAGTATCGAAGAATCAAATTACTAACGAGCATTAAACACAAAAAAGTATTTCAAACTTTTTAAATTTTTAAAAAAGTTGGACTAAAAGTTTTTACTTTACAAAAAATGTCCATTATTTTTTTCAATTCTGCTGACCACAGACTCCAACCCCTGCATTAATTCCTATTCTGAAGCTGAATTGAAGCTAAAGTACTGGATTACTTTAATGCCTCCTAGCATCAACAAAGGAAACGATATATTTTCCGAATTAAGAAAATATTTTACCTATTTCTAGATTATAGGTGGCATATCGAAGGCTTATTGCATATTGGAAAGCCTTACTTCTCGTCTTGTACAAATTCTACGTACGTATTTATACAATATAGATACGTATGTATGTGCAATACGTTTACCAAAATCCTTCTCATAGTCAGCAAACACCAATTTCCCTGTATCTTCCACCCTATTCTCCACATCTTCTTCCGTTGCTCTTTAATTAACTCAAAATATTTGCTAAGAGTCGTAGATAGTACTCTACTACCACGACTAATGTTGCCGCTTAGGTTGAGTCGCTTCGTATCTCGATTATTGTGCAGCGGTTCTCAAACGGTTTGAAATATTTTTGCTATATCACGTGTAATAATGTCTATTTCTGTTTCCGTTTGAGTAGCAGAATAATTTATCATGTCGTTACCTTAGTAAGAAAAGCACTTAACTCCATTTTTTATCAAAAATGAGATTTAACTGCCATCTAATAGTAACTGAAGAAGTTTTTAGAATTACTTTTTCCCAAAAATCATTCAAATTGTGGTAAAATAGCCTCTAAAAGAGAAACAAGGATTTACATTGTGATCATACGAAAACCAAACAGTTTTTTTGGTCCCCTCTAAATTTTCTTTTAATGGAGTTACGCGCTTCTCTCACTAACAAGGGAACACCGGCAACCAGCACTTCTCGATTTCGATGAAACTGCACAGACTGAAAGAGTACCTTGGTATAAGAACACCATTTTTTCTTACCTAGCGTATCTCGCCGATCTGGGGGTACAGCCCCCTCCAAAGATTTGTATGTTTTTTTTATTTGTGTAAATATCTCGGAAATTATAACAGATATCTTTTTCTTTTAAGAATATAATTTGAAGTAAACTACATAGACCCAAGGATGACGTGAATTATTTTCGGAAAAAATTTATAACGCGGGACCATACTTTATTTGTGAAAAATAAAAAAAAGAAAATTTAAAAAAAGGGGGTACGGGAAAAAATAATAACGGGGGCCGGGTACCCCATACCCTCATTTTTTTTTACATTTTTATATTAATGAATTAGTTCGGAAACGTTTCCAAAAAATGCCATAAAATAATCCGATTGAGATGGATTAATTATAAGTGCTTACAGTAGATACCGATATACTAAAACTAGATTATTCGTGTCACGTACACAGTTATCTGAAGCATATATAAGGTGGCCATTTCAAATAATAAATATTCTTTCGTGCAGTGTAAATTTGTAGTTTGGCATTATGGCAGCGATTAATGTAGTTAATGTGTTGAACATGTTACTTGCAACGTTTCAAGTAGCCAACATCACAATAATTCCTTTGACGTCTGAAGAACTTGAGTTGCACGATGCGTTGAAGGAGATGATTGTAAGTGCCCAACAAGAAAACATGTTCTCTTTTGAATATGTCATAGGATTGGAGTTTGAACGATTAGAAGAACCACATGAAGCGCAATTTGTGTAAGATGTAGCAGAAGATGAAGAAGACAATTATGAAGATATTGCATGTGTTCCTGAAGAAGGAGGCAGTGTTGTTGACCTAGATTACAAAATTAAAGCTGTTGAATACTGGAGAAGTGGTAAAAGCAAGCGACGTTCTGTCGAAGGCGCGAAACAAAAATTCAAAAAGGTCAAATCGCTACGCTAATTATATAGATGGGAAGAAAGTGTTAACAGAGGCGGCGCGCATATGGATAAACTAGGGTTTATTACAGAATACGTTCATACAAAATTTGAAAATTGCATAGACGATGGAAAAATAATTCATGACATGGACCTTCGAAGCTGGGCTTTAGAAGCTAAAGAAGAAATTGGACACGACACGTTTAAAGCAGGACATTGGTGGGTATGGCATTTCAAGAAAGTACATAATATTGTGTCACGCAAAATAACAAAATTTATTACTAGATCGACTCGTGCTGGTGTGGAAGACCTACGATTGTTAAGCAATAATTTTATTAAGGAAGTCAAACCCCATATCGCTAGTATCGGCAGAAGCAACGTATACAACGCCGATGAAAGTGGATTTAACCTAGAAATGCACTCCAACCGTACTTTGGCAGTAAAGGGTGAGAAAACCGTTGAAGCTGTTGTGCAATCTTTGCACTCAACAACACATAGTTATACAATTTTACCGGCCATTTCTGCAGATGGACGGTTACTTTCGCCATTATTTTTGATATTAAAGGAATCTACGAATACGTTTGGACCTCGAGTTGCGCAATCATTGTTTAGACCAGTAAATGTGTATATTTCTTCTTCGACGTCTGGAAAGCTTACTTCAAATCATTTCAAACTGTCTCAATACCACATACATATTTTACATAAAACCGACTCTATTCGTGAAAAAATTAAATTTTAAAATGTAAAAAAAATGGGGGTATGGGGTACCCGGCCTTCGTTATTAATTTTTTCCAAAAATAATTCACGTCATCCTTTAGACTATGTAATATACTTTATTTGTGAAAAATAAAGAAAAAGAAAATTAAAAAAAAGGGGGTACGGGGCACCCGGTCCCCCGTTATTAATTTTTCCCGAAAATAATTCGCGTCATCCTGTAGACTATGTAATATACTTTATTTACGAAAAATAAAGAAAAGAAAATTTAAAAAAAGGGGGGGGGGTCCTCGTTCCCGCGTTATAAATTTTTTCCGAAAATAATTCGCGTCATCCTTGGGACTATGTAATTTACTTCAAATTATATTCTAAAAAAAAAGATATCTGTTATAATTTCCGAGATATTTACACAAATAAAAAAAACATAAAAATCTTTGGAGGGGGCTGTACCCCCAAATCGGCGAGATACGCTAGGTAAGAAAAAAATGGTGTTCTTATACCAAGGTACTCTTTCAGTCTGTGCAGTTTCATCGAAATCGAGAAGTACGGGTTGCCGGTGTTCCCTTGTTAGTAACTTTACAGATATAATGTTTAAACATTTTTAGAACCGCTGATATTTAGCACGTTATTCATATACAAATAAAGGAATCCAAAAGGAACCAAAGACCGACGTCGTTGACGACGATCCTTCGTTCGCTTCGTTTGCTTGCTGTCAGATGGCGCTCTTCCCACGCTAAAATTCCGTTTCGAGAAAAGCTTACGAGCTTTCCAAGGAAGAAATATCACGCCATCGTATCGCTGAGGAAACAGAAAAAAAGAGCAAGAAAGATAGACAGCAATGAGCGAAGTAAAAAAAAGGAAGGGAAAGCCAACAACCGCCCTCCAAATTAACGTCACATTAATCAATCTTTTCTTTTTTGTTACAGGCGTCGATGGTCCCGACTAGCCGTAAAAAAGGCCCTTCCTCTTCTATTGCTTTAAACGTTTGCATTTGTTCGATTGTCCGATTTGGAATCCGGGCGGTATACGAAGTCAGAAGCTGCTCGTGGCGTGTCGGAGCGATCATCGGCTATTGAGCAATGTTTAACTGATTAACCCTCATTAGTTTTTTTTTCTGCTAGTATACGATGTTGCACATGGTGGAGATTGAACAATCGAACGTCGACACGTTCGGAGCGTGTGAAACTGCGCGAATTATCAAGTGGGCTGCAGCGATATCATCTATTTATGACGGGTGACAATTAAAATATGTCCGGATCCTGTTGTCATTTAAATTTTAACGATTTAAATTGATGACGATATTTTTGTAAATGCTAATGGCATCTACGGTATTATTAAATAGTTCTTGCATGGGTACACTACATAAAATAGTAGTAATGTAGTAGTATTTAATTTTTCAGGATAAACCACTTTTATTATCCAACTCTGCTCCACATTGTTGATCCCTTCCGACTAATGGGATTGGCCCAATTTTGCGAAAAGCATTCGTTTCCGTTACTACATTCTCGTTTGAATAAAATCTCCTTTCCGCCAGTCATTTTGGGGATAAGGTAGTAATTCGAGGGAGTCAGATCTGGGTAGTAGAGTAGGCGGGATGTGGAACGAGTTGGAACCCTAACTTGATCCATTTCGCGACCACAACTCCGAAGGAATGAGTTGGTGCGTTCTCGTGATGGAAAAAGATCTTTTCGGATTAATCGTAGACGTTTTGCTTACAACTCGGTTTTCAAGCGGACCAATAACGATGCATAAGATGCACCTGTAATAGTTTTACCCTTTTCTAAATAGTCGATGAAGATTGTTCCTTAACAATCCCAAAAATCAATCACCATAACCTTCCCGACTGAAGGATATGTCTACACTTTCTTTGGTGCAAACTCTCTACTGGAAACTTATTGGTTGAACTGTTCTTTCGTGTTTCGTCCACAGTGGCGAAAGGACGCCTAAAGTCCTGTGGACCTCGATAAAACAGCTGCAATACGTCAAACGATTTCGTTTTTGTTTGACTGAAACCCATCGCAACATCCACCTTGCGGAGGGCTTTCTCATATTCAAATCTTGGTGCACAAAATATTATGCACCCATTCGAGTTGCATCATTAGCAATCTCATGCACCCTTACTCTTCTATCATCCATCACCAGATTATGGATTTTATCTATGATTTCCGGAGTAGTGGCATTAACAGAGCGTCCAGAATATTCAGCGTCACTTGTCCTCATATGGCTACTCTGAAAACTTTGAAACCACTTATAAACCGTTCTAATCGAAGATGCATTGATTGATCATAATGTTTATCGAGCTTCTTTTTAGACTTCTGAGGAGATTTTCCTTCATTAACCCCCTTCTGTACTAAGGCGACAATACATCCCAACAACTTTTTAACGAGGTTTTGTTGCACGCGAGTCTAGTGCAAGAATTTTTTGGATGAAATATGGAAAGAAATAATCTAAGAAGGTGAGGTTTCTAAGAAATGCAATATATGCAACTTGTTTACTCAAATTTACTAGTGTAAATCATCTGATTTTCATTTGTGCAATATAATCTCCTAACAGTTTCCATTCGGAGGACTGATTATGTATCACTGGAGTTTCACTTTCAATACAGGATCAGCAGAAAAAGACCTTTGTCACAGAAATAACTTGAGGAAGCAACTGAAAGAATATTTCATTCAGCAGTAATGATGATGATCCCGATTAGATAAAATCAGATGCTGAGAATGATGGGTCGTTACCACCGAAACTAGAAGGTCTCAGCGCTCTTCGATGATGTCACGCTCGATAGGCGATTTGTCGCCATGCACGATATTAGCCTAAGCGGTAAAGTAATGGAAATGCGAAGTTTCAAAGCAAAAACCAAACACGTAACTGAGCACCGTTTTGGTGAAAGGTCTATTTGTGGTTGATATTTAATCGACTAATTATTGACATTTACATACATATATCAGTATCGAAAATGGCTACGTTCGGTGATATAATTTAAAATATATTGTATTAAAATAGAATGTTTATTACACACATTTAAAAACATCTCTTCGTGTTCAAAAATCCTTAGGTTTTTTGTCAAATACAACGGACAGTTAGGGAATTGAGTTGGAATAGCATCTTTTTTAAGCCTAGAATCTTTTAAACTTACAGTTATAGCTTCACCGGTCCTTGAATCTGTAACTGTTGAAAAATAAATAATATCTTCTTTTACAACGTGTAACTCACAAACAAAACATACAAAACAATACAAAACACGTCACAGTTTTTAGGTTATCCCGTTTTTATCGTTTCAGAAAAGGTTTTCTCGCTTATACAAAACAAGAAAAACATTACAGGCATCACCAGCAAAGTACTGAAATATCACTACACAGTATTTTCTTTTTAATAAAACCAATATAATTTGGATAAACCAATTCAAAACGCAAGAAACGATCTGAACGTGTGAATGTCCAATCTACAAATGTGGCTGATCGACGACTTACTGTAAAATACCTCACAGCTTGCTGACGTCAAAACCAGTTAGCCTTGTGTTTTCGGTAGTAACGGATGAGTACGAAAATGAAATCCAGTCAAACTAAAATTAAGAGACAAATTCTAATAATGCTTGTACTACTAATAGTGAAAGTTTAAGTGATGATGAAATCGACAGACACTTAGTTTCTAATTCCGAATCAATCATTTCGTCTCGTTTTGCAGGCTGCACGCCACTTGACTTTTAACAAACATCCTGTATATCGAAGAGTTATTCTACGAGGGATGATCGTAAAATAAGGTTCCCAAAGCCCTACAGCAACAATAAAACGTGTTAGGCGAAATCCGACAACATTGGCGTGTGCAGCAGCTCTCCCACTCTATATACGTACCACTACCGTCTCGCTACGCCGCTCGGTGTTGGCTAAGCAGCCGTCCGAGATGGAACTCCCGATGGCCGCTACCGCCAGGTGCGAAATTCGCGCTGTGATACGTTTTTTAAACGCGAAAGGGGTTTCACCTATAGATATTCATCGTCAATTAACCGAAGTTTATGGAGAAAAGTGTATAGCTGTTCAACACGTCCGCCAATGGTGTAGGGAATTCACTGGAGGTCGGACGGAAATTCACGATGAACAGCGGAGGAAATCGTTGAAAAGGTCGAGACCATACTGTTTGAAAATCGGAGGGTCATCATTCGTCAACTCGCTCTTCGGATTCCTGAGATTTCCAACACCACAATTGAAAAGATTCTTGAAAAGACTGGCGGCAGAATTTTACGACATGGGGATACAAAAGTTGGAGCACCGTCTGCAAAAATGCTTGGACAGAAATGGCGATTATGTCGAAAAATAGCTCAAGTTTTTACCTTTAAAACAATGTGTAATGTCAAGGAAATAAAGAATGCTGTCTATATTTAAAAAATATGTGAACCTTATTTTACGATCATCCCTCGTATATTGGAAAGGTATTGAACTACATTATGATTGATTTTCAAAAAAAAACTTTCACATGTGCCAATTTTTTTTACTTTGCTTTAAAATGTTTTATTTGAAGATGCTTGTTGAGTTATTAGCAATTATTATGTAATTTTATCATAAAATTTTTAAAATTTTTATTAAATTACCAATATTCTTGTTGTTTTCCTACTAACATCACCCAATTCTTATTTCTGATTGGGAAAAGAACCAAAATTAACTATATTACATAAATAGAAAAGCCATGGCAAAGTCTGTATTGTGTGGATGTATGTACATACATACATATGTATAGGGAAACCCTAAATAATCCAATCAGTCTATTATTTGCTCGTTTGTGAAATCCGTTATCCGTATTTTGACCGCAACTTATAGGGGTGAATATTATTTTTGTGGGCATAAAGCCTACATAGAGTACCTACAGTATTTGTATGTTCAGTAGTATTTGAATGTGTTTTGTTAGACAAACAGGGGAAAATTTTAGGGTATTTCTGAACGTTGGGTGTTGTGCTGATACAAATGATTTAAAAAAAATATACGGGGTAATTAAAAAATAAATCAAAACTTCATATATAGGAATAATAATAATAATAATAATAATATTTATTTGCCAGTTGATCCAATAGAGTATAGATTTTGTCATAAAATATACAAATACAATAAAATAAATTAAAACAAAACATATATACATACATTTGACAATAAACAAACAAAGCCATACCCATCCACACTTTATAAAAAATTGCTGTTCAGCAATTACAAGCATATTTTTAAAAATTCAGAGACACTTTAATATCAATTTTCTAGGAGATTTTTCTTAATAGGTTTTTAAAGGCCTTGATATATTGAGTAAACATTAGACGACATAAATCCATTTTATGTAATCAGAACATTGCCCCTGTAATCCTTTTTTGCAGCACGAAACAACGCAAAAGGTGAGAGGACTGACTTCAGAAGATTACATCATATCTCAGCCTAGACATGTGCATGGTAAAATATTAGTGGGTTCTCACACGCAGAGAAATGGTTTCTTGCATCAGGAAATTGGATTTTCTTGCAAAACTTTATTCAAGAAAATACTTTAATGTAAAGACTATAATAATAATAATAATAATAATGGTATATTGTCCAACAATATTAACCAAATTAAGAACAATGCTACACATAGATCATACAAATAAACAAAAAGTAATAAGTAGAGACGGGATTTTAGGCAAAATACCTCTTTGTTTAGATTCAAGGCAAATTAAAAATAATACAAAATCTATGTTTCTCGACAAATCATTGCGATCTAGCTATGTTTTATTTTGTCTAGTTGCCTATTTGGACTTTTAACAGCCTAAATCGTGGTTTTTCGCCTATTTTGTCCTAAAATCATATTTATTTGGTCTAAACGTTTTTTTTTTTTTTATTTTAAATAAATATGGTTTTTACACAGCTGCATCTTTCTTAAATGTAAATTTTAGTTTGTATTTGCCTGCCGTAAAATTTATATTACTACCCTATTGAAGATATATCCTCAATTATCGGCTTATCGCTCTCGGGTTCATTTACCTACGCCCACGTTTTTATTTTACGGGAATCCCTATCGGCTTGTTTACGCCCTGTAATTTAAACCATATAAGCAAATTTCTTCTCCCTGTTAACGTGATTAATGAATACACGATGCCCATTCATAGTTTATACAATGGACATCTTGATATTGCAGTTTAGATTTTATATTTATTCTCTTAATGTTTCTCTGGAGCGTATATGTGTGTGTTCCTATAGCGAGGTGGACTATTAGACGAATCAGTATATAGTAAAAGACGTACTTTGAATTTTCATTTATATCGTAGCTTGCAACGAATATTTTTCGGTAGTTTTCTGTCGGTTTGTGCTTGTTTATCTACTCAGTGTATTGTGTATTTCCATCTACAACAACGCCAAAATCCAAGGAATCGCATAGCGATAAAGTTCAAAAATGGCTAAAGGCAATCGGAGGCACTATTGTCTTTCAGCTGAATCCAAGCAACAGTGAAGAGTTGTTTTGTAAAGCGTGCGGAAAAATGGTAAAGGACGCTTTTGTTTTTCTTTCCTAACTTGCTTCAAAAATATTATTGTAGTTAACTTGCAAAAAGAAAAATCATTTAGAGCAACATGCTACTGCTCCTGGATATCAGGCAAATCTTAGGAAACCGTTGAGGAACCAAATGTTAATAGATACCAAAAATTCAAGAGAAATCGACGTTTTTTAATCGAGATTTATGCGACGCTTTTATGTCTGCAAATATTCCTCTGGACAGATTAAACTATTCAAAACTGCGAAATTTTCTCACTAAATACTGCAACAACATATGTAACAAAATGTTACAATGAGGTAATTAATATAATAAATAATAATTTAAAAATGTATTTTCATACTTGAGTGTCATTAAGATTTTGTTTACACCTATAATATTTTTATTAATTTTTTAAGACTATTAATACTATTCGCGAAGAAGTTGGTAACAACGATATTTGGATATCTATAGATGAGACGACTGACTCTAAAGGTCGTATTATGGCAAATATGATTGTGGATAAGCTTTGTTCTGAAACACCAGGAAAACCGTATTTACTGGCTACAAAGCAACTTGAAAGAACAAATTGCAATACAATGGCAAGATTCGTGAACCAAGCTTTAGGTAAGATATATTATGCAAAAAACTTATTTTAATAATATTGTAAATTTAATGCTAGATATTTAAGTTAAAGGAAACTCTTGTATTTTAGGTATTTTGTGGCCAACAGATGGAATTAAGTACGAAAAAGTCAAGCTTTTAGTCACGGATGGTGCTTCTTATATGCTCAAATGTAGTACAAATTTGAAGATTTTTTATATAAAAATCTTAATCATTTAACATGTTTTGCACATGGACTCAATTTGGTGTGTGAATGTCTAAGAAATCAATATGCTAATGTTAATGGTTTAATTTCAAATACCAAGAGAGTCTTTTTAAAAGCTCCACTGCGTGTGGCAGTGTATAAAGAAAATCTGCCAGATCCCCCTTTGCCTCCCGAACCTGTCTTAGCACGTTGGGGAACTTGGTTAGAGGCGGTAGTTTTTCATGCTAATAATTTCGAAGCAATAAAATCAGTAAGTGCTTTTTTAGCAAAATTTTTAAATAAGATTGTTTTTATTTAACGCTTTATGTTTTAGGTTGTAATATCGTTTGACAAAGATTCAGCTAACTGTATTGAGCAAGCGCAAGAATACTTTTCCAATCAAAATGTCCAAAACGATCTTTTATACATCAAGTCGCATTATAAATTTCTCATTGATAACATCAAAAGATTAGAAACATTCGGCCTTCCTCTTACAGATTCTGTTGCGGTAATTAATAATGCTGAAGCAGCTCTCAAGAATGCCCCAGGAAAAGTTGGCAAAATAATTTTGTCAAAGTTTTACCAAATGATTTCGAAAAATCCAGGTTTCAAAACGGTTAAAGAGTTTGCTGAGCTGCTCAGTGGCGAAGCAGTTGAAGCTACCGCTCATACCACAGCTGACTGGTCCATATTTAAGTTTTGTCCTACAACCTCGTGTGACGTAGAACGTTCATTTTCTTCCTACAAACTGCTGTTTTCCGACCGAAGAACAAATTTTACTAATGACAACGTGGAAAAACATCTTGTGTGCTACGCAAACGCGAAATTTGAGGACATGTTACACGGCGATTAATTAATGTATTTATTATTTTAAACCAAATGAATCTACATATTTTAGTTATTAGTTAAAATTTGTATGTTTTATTTCTTTTTATGGCTGAAATGTACCTAAAATTACATTAAATATCGTCTTCTTATTCATGTTTTTTTAAAATAAAGTGATTTTTGTGTCTACCGTTTTTTTTTAAGTATTTGCCTAACATGGCTATATCATAGTTTTTCGTCCTAAATACATAGTTTTTAAGGCCTAAAAAAGGGCCTTTTTAGCTGTTTTTTACGTCCTAAAATCCCGTCTCTAGTAATAAGTAATAGTGCGTGCTATTTGAGGCTAATCAAAAATGCGAAAAAATTAACTACTCAGTACTGCGCTGGAAAAGGGTTTGAATCAAATTATTCAGACTGCAACAAAATATATCACAAGCTGAGCTGATACAATTATACGTCTCACAAATAAATCTTAGTGGGGACTTAATAAATTTGATCGCGGAGTAGAGATATAAAAAGTTAAGGGATATCGACTAGATTGCCTAGACACCAAAAACAATAAACTCTTCAGAATTTGAAGACAGTGAATATTCCCGTGAATAACACTAAATAGGAACTTTAAACCATGTACAGAGCGTCTAGTAGCTAAGGATTGCATATTAAACATAGTTAGTAACTGCTCCTGCGGGTAACCACGTTCAGGATAAGCTTTCTGAGTACGAAAATAGATATATTTTAAAAATCTACTTTGGACATTTTCAAGCAGTGTTTTATAAACAAAATAAATCGGGTTCCAAATTAACGCCGCATACTCCAAAAGGGACCTGAGAAGGCTATCAAACAACGTAGACATAGTTGCTACACGATTAAACTGTTTACAGGTACGCAACATAAAGCCCAACATTTTATTGGCACCTAAAACAACCCCTGCAATATGTGCACCAAATGACAATTTAGGGTCGAAAATTACGCCTAGATCAGTGATCGTAGGTGGACGGTTCAAGGGTATACTCTCAAGGTGGTAATCATACACAATTTGAGATTTTTTACGTGTAAAAGACATTACATTACACTTGGATATGTTAAGACCTAATCTATTTGCAATACTCCATTCGTACACTAAATTTAAATCTTCTTGAAGACGTATAGTATCGCGCAAGGAAAGAATGGGCGAAAATAATTTAACGTCGTTCGCAAAAAGGAGGCACTTACAACTCAGGAGTCGACTTAAATCGTCAACAAAAGGCAAAAACAAAACGGGCCTAACCTGGATCCTTGAGCGACTCCCGATGTCGCAAATACTGAGACCGAATTATATCCCTTATAAGATACAAATGCCGTCTGTCCAGATACGAATTAAGCAAGCAAACTAGGGAGTCAGAAAAACCCAAAGCCGACAACTTTGTAAGTAGAATTGCATGGTCAAGTCGATCAAATGCTTTAGCAAAATCCAAGTAAATGACATCTACTTGACCGTGTTCATCCAGAATGCTGGAAGCAAACTGAGTAAAACAAAACAGATTTATTATTGTCGATCTCTTAAGTACGAAACCATGCTGACAATCTGAAATACATTTGAAAATATGGGTACTAATATTATTATACAGTACACCCTCATATACTTTAGAAAAATTGCGTAGTATAGATATGGGCCTATAATTACCCACATCATTCACATTGCCTGTCTTGAAAAACGGGCAAACTCTTGACAATTTCCAGACCGACGGAAAGATACTTGTGCGAAGAGATAAATTAAATATGGACTTTAAAGGTTGTACAAATACATTTCTACTATCACGCACAAGGAAACTCGATATTAGGTCGTGGCCATAAGAATGGCTATAAGAGTGGCTATAAGAATGTTTAATATAAGGAAATAATTTACATTAACCGGTACCTTTTGAAAATGTTTATGAAACGTTGTCCGTTAAAGATTATATCATTGAATGGGTAAGTATGGCATCTGTATTCCTGATTCTATCGCTACTTTCTAAGACGGCATGACTATATCTCTTGGCACTAGGTAGCGCCAGGAAATCAGCATTATCTTGGTTATTGTTTCTAGGCACTTTTTTCATGTATACTTCTACATTAAAGTTCACTTTTGTTTGAACATTAATCTGTAGATAACCTACCTTAGCCTTTTTAAAATCACAAGCAACGAGAATAGTCTACTGCATTATGTACGGATATGTCGTACTGTTTTAAACAAAGTAAGTGCAATTAATAATGGGGAATATAAATAATATGCACTTCAAGAATTCTAGTAATAAAATTCTAAGTAATTAGTATGTAATTAAACGCTTTATTTTAAGAAAATGAAACTATTGATTTATAAACAATACCTAAACACTTACTGGAATGAAGAAAACCACTATATAATTTAATGTGTGGAATGTCTTGAAAAACATGGTAAGAACACGAAACTAAGTTACAAAGGAAGAGTAACAACAATATAGTGAAGATGTATGTCACATAATAGCGACGAAATCAAAAAAAAAACAATAAAAAGCTAGATTGGCAGTACGCCAAAAAGGATTGAGGACATAATAAAACACAAAGGAGGAACAAGCAAATATTAGTAAATATATGTTCAAATTGTACTTATAGCGCGTTTCATTTTATTTTAATCTGACTAAATAGTAAACAATTACTTTTTTTATATATTTATATATAACGTATTTACCTGCCCATTAGTCAAATTAAAATAAAATGAAACGGACTATACTTACATGTTACATGTAATTAAATAATAATATTGCTAACATTATCAATTGTTTTTTTAAATTTTTACCCCAAAATTATAATATTTTTAAGCGGTCCTTCGATGGCCAGGGATTGTATATTACACAATACGTTCCATAAACATTGATACATCATTATGAGAAGTAAGGACTAGTAAGGATAAACAATATTCTATTAATATAGATAATTGCTAAATATGTGCTTCAAATTTTACTGGATGTTTTTTATTCTAGTTGAAGCTGGAGGTTCTAGTCCATGTGTTGATCATTCCGTTTTCATTGCGGTTCATTGAAATCAAAACCTAATCGTTTAAGTTAAGAAAATGATTTATAGCACTATAAGTTTGTTCTACAAAAGTGTAAGTAACAATACGCAGTAGGGATGGTCTATTAGAATGCAATCGCGTATGTTTAATGCTTCTTATTAACATATTGATCACCCATATCTTGTCTAGCATCTTCGGTAACATATATAGATAAGATAGTACTTCAGAATTAACGAACATCTTATCCTATAATTAAACCCTACACATTTCTCTCTTCTAAAGTTTTAATTACGCACATGATCGGAAGCCAGATCTTCGTTGCGTTTTATCTACGTATTCGAGACATTCGTTTCACCCTACTTGATCGCTAAAAAAGGTAAAAACGTTGAACTCCATGCAAGCGAAGTCATAATCCGACATTATAAAATGGTGACATCTCTCCAATTAACGAGAGCTTAGTTATTTCGCTATTTCAGCTCGACGGGTACGCAATTAGTTCATTCTTTTTGTCTAGCGATCGATTCCTTATAAGGTATTTTCTTCCATTTTAAGATGCTAATAAAAAAAGAATATCATACATATACCACTTCTTCATTAAATGGCGCCAAACAGCAATAAAAATGTTTGCTTTTTTTACACAAATTGGAATAATGTGTTTTTAATTGTTCGTACCTTTGACCAAGCAGTTGTTCGAACAGTTTCAACAGCTCTTGATTACTGCGCCTATAAGAACGCAATTGTGTTGCTTGAACAGTTCGATCAAAGGTTCGAGCTATTAAAAAAGACACCTCCTATCTTTCCATAATTTTTTCATCCAATAATGAGAACAAGGACTGTGGGATAGTATGGCAAAACAAGAACCATCGATACATGAACATTAATCTTCATACATGTGATTTTTTTGGAACCTTGGTTTATGTCGTATTTATGGATCTATGCCCGCCGATAAATGTTTATCTCTCACTAAAAATAAATTACAGGAATTTGATGTTTCCTTCAAAAATATAGCATCAATTACTACAGATGGAGCTTCAATAATGAAGAAAGTAGGAAAACTGATCTGATATTTTCAACATCCTACTAACTTTAAGCATTGTTACAGCTCCATCAGTAACTAACATTGTGACTTGGGCTCCTGTGATACAAAATCCTCTTAACGAATCTTTT